>CM055640.1:79081576-80281576 GCA_029378325.1 Elaeagnus macrophylla | reverse complement strand
CACTTTTTAACTAAGATATATGATATACATATAGTTATCATATATAGTTAACTTTGTGACTAGAGTTCAAAGAAATAAAAACGTTGTAGTAACAAAATTTCACAAAACACATATCCAAGTAGGAAGCTGCATTGCTTCATAGTAAATAATTCAAACCTGAACTGGATTCAGAAGAATATTCAGCCGTTGCTTCAATGTATTCCCACGCTGAGCCCCACTCTTATTATTGATAAAAACTAAGAGAGGTCTTGCATCTGATGGCAAATCTATCAATTCATATCTTTGTTTCATCCCCAACATCTGTGATTCATCCTTTCTACTTGAGGAGGTTCTTTTCAAACTAGGTTTGGAATCATTTTTCTTATCTATGTCACCATCTTGGTGCTGAACATCTACACTTGTTTTACCATTACAGTTTTCCTCTGTTCCATGAGAGCCATTAACAGCTTGATGAGTTTCAGCGGAGCTTCCTATTGATGAATCAACAGTACTACCACTATTTCCTGATTCAGCAGAGGCTTCATTTCCATGTTTATATTTCTTATTTTGACTCCTAATTGTTGCACGTACAGAAGATGCTATCTCATTGGCTCCATGAGTAAGTGAGCTCAAAAATCCACCACCTGGAGTTCGATTCAATTCCTTAACATAAAGTGGCGAGAGAATCAGCCTTCTAAAAGTACCTAAATCACATATGTCGCCGGTTTCATTGGACATACTAACATGGCAATCAACATGTACCAATCGTTGACACCACAAGCAGCACCATATTGGGGATCCACCAAGAAAGGACCCACTGCAAGGCTCCTCACAGTAGCTACAGAAAGAAGTTTCATCAGGTTGATCTGCAACCTCATTCCACCGAATTGCCCACTGGTGCATCACATGGTCATATCCAATCATGGATAAACATTTGCAATCCTTTTGTGCATTAGAGGAGCAACTCAGGTGAGCTGCTGCACCACAAATGCTACAACGGTGAATAAAACTATCTGAAATCACCATAGGCCCTAGAGTTTGAGAAGGAGACATAGACTTTAAGCACACACAGCAGTTTAAGTTCTTTCCACGGGATACTGATTCCAGCATCCAACTATGAGGAGCTTGGGGAACTTTGTGTCTTGCCTTAGGGTTTTTCTTTGACCTGGCTATGGCCTTCATCCAACTCAAATTAATATTTCTCCTCCACTGGAATGCTGTATATGCTATAGTTAAAATTCCAACTAAGGCAGCTATAAAGAAAGAGATGATAAAAAGACGGTCTGTTGGATTCTTGTTGTTCCAATAGGGGAAGGATATCTCAATTTCTCTGTCATCGTCCATTTCTCCAGACCTCTTGTCTCTTCTAAATGCAAGAGTTTACACAATAATGATGCCAAATCACCAAAATGTAACAGAAAAACCTAACTAGTATGAGAGGGAACATCCCCCTGTACAACTATATGATTCAATAATATGATTGAAAACCTGAAGTTCATTTCCAAACTCAACTTAGTATTTTAGTTTCTCATGGAGCAATAGAGGATTTGCATACTTTTTTTAATATATCGTGTAAAATATTGAGCAGCCTGCTCTTTATAAAAAGATCAAGGATGCATACAACGCATTCTGGTTTTTCAACAGTCTCCCTCCGACACAGTTGTCACAAAAAATGTGGCCAACACGGTGAATGTAGCAAACAACAGATAAAGAACCTGCAATTAAAGTAGCTATACTGTGTCAAACTACAGTAATCAACCATACTTTATAGAATGAATCATTCATTATAATTGCTTTGCAGTTATCTCAAATGATAGTGGATAACTTTTACAGCCCAAAGATAGTTTAAAACAACACAGATTTAAGCACCGTGAACTTAACGGTAGTACGAATATAAAATTTCTCTAGATATGTGAAACAGTAAAACATAAAAATAAAGAGACGTGATAAAGAAGTTCGTAATCCCAGAAATGGAATTCCCAACATTAAAGTTTAGAAAAAGGGATCACACAGAAATGGAATAATCAGAAAAATAAATGTTAAATGCAAACTTCAGCTTTGGCTAATGTTCATAAATTGTAACTAAAAAAACATAGCATTTATAATAATTAACAAAAGCAAAAGGCTAGTTTTATTTCTCATATATATAAAGCTTTTCCTTGTTACAGAAACCCAAGCAAACAAGAACAACAACTGTCTCGATGCTTAACTTGATTTATTTTCGAAACTTTTTCATCATTCAAACAGATCATACATATTAATTTCTCTGCAATTTGCAAACACATAAATGCCAATTATCATGAGAATATAATCGAAGAAAACTCACAGTGAAGCCTGCAGATGACAAAGCAAATCGGCGGAGTCGATCACCCATAACCCTAGAAGCTTGATGGACAAGAGAAAATGAGTGAAGAAGAAAGAGAAAAATAGGTGGGTTCGAAACCTTTGGAAACGCACAGAGAAAGAGAGTGCAAAATACTGAGAAGAATCAAGAGTTAAACCCAAGTTCAAGGCAATTTGATATTCTTTATTTATTTTTTTCTTCTTAATTTATAAATAAATCCAAACATGAGCTTCTTTTTCTTTTTCTTTTTCTTTTTAATGAAGACGTAATATTCTAATTAATCTTTTGAAATTATTTTTCTCTTATTTATTGAAGCAATAAAATTATTATTATTTTTGATAAATAAGATAATGATATTTTTTTTCTAACAACAAGGTAATAATATTATGAAACATAATTTGTTATTTCCAATCAGCTTTGCTTAAATCGAAGTTCTATTCTTAAAAATAAAAAGTCAATAATATTAATATGGTTAAACTACAAGTTACGCCGACGTCCAATAAAAATAATTCAGGTTAAACGACGTCAGATGTCTCACATTTTCAATTTATTATGGTATTTTTATAATGAAATACATCTTAATCCAAAAAATTTAATAAAAATATTTTATATTAAAAATATAAAATTAAATTACACTTTTTCAAATATTTATAATAAAATTATTTTAATTAAAAATTATAAAATTAAATTATTCTTTTATTTAAAATTATGAGATTATTAATATCTTTCTGTCTATGTCAATGCTTCGTTTATACTTCACTACAGAAACATTATTCATTAACCTCAATCATCATAAATAAGACAGTCGTGATAATGGTTTACTTATTAGTTTCGCGGTAAAAAATTTCCTTTTTTACTCCGATAATTATATTAAAATATTATTTAATTTATAAAAAAAAATCATAATGCACAAATATTTACATATTTTATAACTCATTTATAACTCTCATTATTTTAGCTTAACTATTTTACTAGTACACAAATTTTAACTAAATTCATACTTAGATTTTAAACTTTTAAATTTTATAATTTAGTCTTAATTTTTTTAAAAATTTACACATAGATTCTATCTTAAGTAGTAAATATATATATATTTTTTTAATCAAAATTTTAAGTGAATTTTTAAAATCTTGGGATTAAATTATAAGATTTAAAAATTTAGAGACCTATATTTAAAATTTTAAAAATTTAAAAACTAAATTATAATTTTAAATTTTAAATATCTAAATATAAATTTAATTAAAATTTAAAAAATAATAACTTAGTTTAGCATATTATTTGCTCTTGCTGTTGACTATCAGAGCAAATTAATGCAGTACCTATAAATCATTTTCCATTTTCTATACTATATTTATTTTTGCCCAATTATATCTATAGTGCATACAAAAGATGATAAATGTCTAGAAATTTTAAGTTACTCACATAAAAATTGAGAGTATATTTTATAATGATTTTGATTTTTAATTTATTATTTTTTAAGTAATTTTTTAATTAAATATGTTTGATAACAATTTATGATTTTGATGTTTTTAAGAAATTACCATAAAAATATGAAATGATTCATAAATGTTTAAAAATAAAATTTTTGAATCAAATTTATGATTTATTTATTTTTTACAGAATAATTTTTCTAGATAATAAATCAAGTTTTATAGCTTTTGTAAGTATAGATTTATAAATATTATTTCATACACATTTTTAGTTATCGATTTCATCAAATTTATATTTATTTTATATTTTATTGAAGATGTGAATTTTCTAAAAATTTTTATTTTTTTTTATTTTTCTAGAATTTTTATATATTTTTTAGATAGATGGATTACTTAGACTTGTAGCATATGAACTTAAAGGAACCTATTCACTCATCGATTAGCAATAAGCACAAAACATGTGTGCCACTTGTTTGAAGATCGAGCACTGTGTATAGATATGTCAAACAAATGGGTCGTGTTGGGTTCGAATGACAAAGATTGAAAATTGCAAAAGAGAATTATAAACTTTTGTCAATTCAAAAATCATAAAGGTGATACAGTTGGAAGAGTGATAGAACAAAGTTTGCGTAATTGGGGTATATGTAAGGTATTCACCTTAACTCTTGATAATACTTTCTCAAATGATACTGTTGTGTCATACTTGAAAAAGGAAGTTGAAAAATTGGAATGATGGACTTGTTATGAGTAGAGACTTCTTTCATGTGCGATGTTGTGCTCACATTTTGAACTTGGTTGTAAGAGAATGACTTAAAGATCTTCGCAACACTATTTTGAGTATTCGTTGTGCAGTTAGATATGTTAGATCTTCTTCTTTGAGATGTTGTATGTTGCATTTGTACTTGATCCAAGGTACAAATTGGAGTATTTAAAGTTTCTATTTAAAGAGATTTATGATTTAAAAATTGTTCAAAATTGAAAGAAGATGTTAAAAATACTTTCATTGACATGTTCAAAACTTACTATAAGGTAGTGCATGGAGAGGATTGTCAATGAAATGTAACTCAAGCACAAGATGTAAGAGAAATGATTCTCTCATTTGAAAAAGCAAAACAGATGAAATTTCTTAAACACTTAGAGGAGAAAAATAGTTTGGAGTTAAAATCTGAAGTTGAGAAATATTTGAATACTCCATGTGAAAGTGTCATGTTGGATAAGTTTGATATTTTGAAATGGTGGAAGGCAAATTCTTTTAGGTTTTTTATTGTCTCTCTCATTACACATGATGTATTAGCAGTTTAAATTTCAATTCTTGCATCAGAGTTAATTTTTAGCACAGGATGGCGTATTCTTAATCTATTTAGAAGTTCTCTTAATCCTAAAATGGTGAAACATTAGTATGTACTCAAAATTGATTTTGTTCTCCCTCTAAAAATAAGGTTGATGTGGCTTTATAAGAATACCTTAATGATCTCGAGATTTATGAAGATATTGATTTAGGTAATTGTATTACTTAAATATTATTTACAGTATTAATTTTTATATATTATTATCTAATGATATTTGATTTTATTTGATTGTAGAGTAAGTTAAAAACACTATATTAATAAATGATGATTGATAGTTTTTCTTATTAGTCAAACAATTAATGGTAAGTTTTAATAAATAATCAAAGATATTATTAAATTTACTTTTTTCACATGTAAATATAATAATTATTTTTCTTGCAGTCGGAGATTTTGAAGATTTTATGGAGGCTTCACCATTAATACTTTAAATTTGAAATATTTTCTTAGTCATTATTATGAACTTGCATAAACTTTTTAATACTCTAGAATTTAGGCCGTAATTAATTTGAATTATTTATAGATTAATGTATTATTGTATCTTGTTATAAAATTTGCAAAAATATTTAGCTCTAAACTGTAATTAATTTTATATTTATTTTTAAGATGTAATTTTCATGTTTTAACAGATTTGAAGGCAGTAGAAGAAAAGTTATGGAGAGAGCTTAATAGAGTATTTTTTTTCAATGAATGTAATGAATTATTATTTTTTTAATCTTTGATCGTTATGTTGGAATAATTATGAATACATGTTACTCTAAATTTTATTTGAAAAATTCGTACATAAAAAGGAGTTTTTTTTTATTTTATTTTTATAGTTCATAATTTTAGAATGCTATGTTTTTTTTTTCAAGTAGATATTTGTTTTATTATGATATGCACAGAAATAGTTAATAGTTGGAAAAAAATTCGTCTTTGTATTAAAAAAAAAAGAACCGTTAATCAAACCGAACCAAATCGGACTAAATCGTTTTGTTTTAAAACTTTATTAACCAATCAATTTGGTTAAAATAATATGTTTGATTCGATTTAGTTTTTTTTCTTCTTAAAAATAGGACCGAATTGGACTGCAAATATCCCTAATATATATAGTTTTGAAAAAGATGTATATAAATATTAATAAAAAATTTCTCCTAAAAAATAATGAAAGAAAAAAAAAAGGATTCCAAGGTGAAGTGGAGAGCTGGGGTGAGGTAGGGCCGTAAGGGTAGTGCCAGAGAGAGTACAGAAATACGAATCCAATTCCAAAAGACCTACGTGGCCGCCAGAGGTATAGCGAGATAAAGCATGGAAGGTTCAATGGGTCCCACATTCCAATAGTGCCTTACGTTGTTTTGACAAATGACTTTTCAAGAAAAATTAAGATAACTAGACAAACTATTTGAAAAAGAACAGTATTGTATACATTATTATATATAATAATTAATGTGTTAATTTTAGATTAAATAAATTTTTTTTAAATAATTATACAACTATTTATTAACATAAATGAATTAAATTATATTATACAAAGAAATAAATAAATGAATTAAATTATAATAAAAACAATTATTATTTAAAAAGGTGTCAGATTACTTAATTATGAAATACCGTTTAAAAATACAAATTTTGAAATTGTTATCTAGATATTACAAATTTCATTATTTTTTTTAATGAGTTAAATTAGTTTTAAAAAACATCCTATTAAAAATAACAATTATTTCATAAATAAATATATAAATAATGAGATAACTAAAGAATTGTTATAATTTTTTTTATCCAAATATTAATTTTTTTTTTATAATTTTAAGCTAACTAAAAAATAAAAAAAGAGAAAAACAAACTTAACCCATTTTATATCTTTTTATCATTTTCTATTTTCTTTCTCTCTCGCTTCTCCAAGCAAACTCATTTACGCTAAAAAAAAAACTCGGGAAAGTTTTTATATTTATTAAACCCTGTGAATTGAGTATTAAATTGTAATTGAATAAATTGTTTGTATTTCTTCAGAATAAGCTTGCAAATGTAGTTGCTCTTATGGCTGCAAATTTTTGGTAACAAAACAAAAATTCATTCCAAATCATTTATAAATAGAGTTCCTCACAAATTAATAGCTCTTACAAGTCCAAGCAAAAGTCATAAAATTGTTAGAATAAACTCATTTCAATTTAGTTTAAATAATCGTGCAGTATAAAGCTATAACATTGAATGGTTTGATAGCCTGATAGATTTTAAAATTGTAATAATAAATTGTTACAGGTTTTAATTTTTATAAATATAATACTAAGAGTTACAAAATTGAACTCATTTTTTGTTAAATTAAAAGTCATTGTAATGTTATATATGAAGTTTCAATGGATATATAATAAACTATATATTTTCTCTCTGCATGTAATTTCATTATTTCATTACAGGTTTTTTTACCATTTAACTTTAATAGCATATTCATAATGTAACATATTTTCAAAAACTAAAAATATAAAATTTACACTCAAATTTCTTTAAAAACTAAAAACAATTATTTCAATTATTAGAGCCAAAATATACCAAAACAGGTGGAAAAATAGTCGAAAAATATTAAAAGAAAAAAAGTCATTTCACAAATACCCTTTATAAAATAGTTTTTTAATGAAATTTTAAAAATAAGACCGACTCACCCATTATATTCCACATGCTACTTTCTAACTTAGGCCAAAGAAGGTAATCCAACACACCCTAAAACAAAAAAGATAAACAAAAAGACGAGACATCTCCATACTCACTACGGATTTTACATTTTACATTCTTAGGACCTAAATACAAGTGAATACTAACGTTGTCCAAACCTGAAACAACAAAATCTATAGTATCATTTGTAAGGGCTCCAACAAATACACATATTGCATCTGAGGTGAAAATTATTATTGTTGAAGAATTATTTCTAATAAAAAAACAAATGGTTTATCAGCAGAGATGACAAAACATGCAAAGCAAACAATAAGATATGCAAATCTGGATCCCTTCCATCATCGTGAAATTAGAAATTATAATAAATAAAGATCATCAAAGACGAGGGATCTCTTTAGAAATTTGTAAACAATAAGGAAACCATTTCTACTAACAATGTTTTCCCTAATAATATAAAGATATGGATATTTGTAATGAATATACATTGACAATCTACTGCTCAGGAGAATTCAAGGCTACAGAGAAACTCTAAAAATAATGCGTAACAAACCAGCTCCTATTCTTTATTCTTATTTATATATTTACTTATAAATTTATTACCATTAGAAATGATCACAAAAGGCCTATTTAAATCCCTGTTCTGGGATTCATAGGAATATAGTAAAGATTTCACACCACGAGAGATCACAAGGAAAGATTACAATTATTTCCTCAGCGTTTTTGGCTACTTTACATGCTTTCCATAGAAATTCAACGAAAATCGATAAAATTATGGGGTCCCCATATAGCACATTTAATGTGAATTTTAGAAATTGACAAAAACACCATATAAATATTTTAATTGACATAGAATAAATGTATTAAAAACAAAAAGGGTACTTTTGTCAATTAAGAAAATGAACCCTAAATATGCCATGAAAACAACGAAAAGGGTTGCGGCAATAAATCCAACCAAAATTATCAATAATATTTTCAAAATTCTGGTAGGCCAAGTATCATCGAATACCTTCCAACTAAACCCAGTCTTCTACTACTCTCCCTTTATTCTAAATTCCAATACCCAAAGAATAGAAAGAAAGAAAGAAAAAAAAGAAAAAGAAGAGAGAAATTACACTAATGAATTTGTGATTACCTGGAATTGCAGCACCGTGAGAAATTTTGAAAGATAGAGTTGCAGTTTAATCCTCCCCAAACACCTTCCAACTAAACCCAATCTTCTACTACTCTCCCTTTATTATAAATTCCAATGCCCAAAGAAAAGAGAAGGAAAAAAAAGAGAGAGGAGAATCCACACTAATGAATTTGTGTGATTACCTGGAATTGAAGCACCATGAGAAATTTTGAAAGATAAGAGTTGCAGTTTAATCCTCCCCTTTACTGGAAAAAAGAGTGATGGGGTATTGCAGTTCCTTGGACTAAAAAGTATACAAGAGCCATCTTATAATTTTCATGAATAACATTTAATGACCTAGATCACAAAATCTAACAGTCTCATTCCCCTTAAGGAGAAAATCTAGTATCCATTCTTCCCCTACATTCCCATTTTGTAACAGTGTTGTAATGGAGCATAAGCATGACATAACTTGAAACAAAATGGACCAAAGAAGAATGTGGAGACATTTGATATGAGAGGGAAAGAATGAAGTACTGATCAAAGTGAAAGACACTGTACCCTATCTGGCAGATTTCTAGGCATTGGAAAACCAGTTACATATTTCTGGGGGCATGCTTTCTGCAGATTTGGAGTCATATAAGATGAAGATGAGGTGTCAGCCCCATCAGTTTGTCCACGGCCATGAAACTTGGCAAATCGATTGATAACAGAAAACTTCTCAAGGTCATGACAATCCACTCTTAAGTCTAGGACTGATGCTCTCTTGTCCAATCTGCACCAGAGAGAGGAAGAATAAGGGGGAAGTACAAAAGACACTGATCAACACACGCATGCGCACACGGGAATGATACCAAGTATACTAAACAAGAAGTCAATATCAAAAACGAGAAAACAGAAACTATAAATATAACCCACTGATAAATGAGTCAAAACAGCATGACTATTAAATGAGTGAACATGACGCAAGAATCGCCATCCCTACCCTATCAATCTCCTGCTCATAATAAATAATAGAGAAAAGTGTCATGGAGGTCCTTCAGATTATGTCATGTGTGTCATTTGGTCCCTTAAATTATAAGTGGTGTCATTTGGTCCCTTAGTTTTAGAAAAATGGGCCAATTAAGGACAAAACACATGATTTTAATGATTTTTTAATTAAAATATTATTTTTTAAATTAATATTTTAATATCATAAACATTAAAATAATACAATTTTTCATTAATTGACCTCTTAAAAAATAATATTTTAATTAAAAAATCATTAAAATCATGTGTTTTGTCCTTAATTGGCCCTTTTTTCTAAAACTAAGGGACCAAATGACACCACTTATAATCTAAGGGACCAAATGACACACATGACATAATCTAAGGGACTTCTATGGCCCCGCTCCCTAAATAATAAGAGATTAAACATGGGGCCAAACTGACCCAAATTTAATTTTAAATAGGGGATTCAAGTGTCCCTAAATGCAAAACTACAAGCTGCCAGGATTCTCTTTTAAAATGATTGATAAAAACTAAAATTATGGACAAGCACCTCGAAAAATCGCTTTCCATCTTCCTTATTCTACCAATGAAGTTTTCAACAACTTTCGAGTACTGCTCGCAGACTTTATCAGGAATTTTTGGTTTCTCAGACAACCTATAAGACAATTTGAAACTCGAGTAAATAGTTATAAAATATCAATGTGATCTACAACAAGCATGTATAAAGACATCAAGTGAAATGCATTTCTTACATCTTATTTAAAATAAAACGAGGAAAAAGAGACATTCTTACAGCCTTTTACTATCGCATGTCAGTAGACTTCCAAAGCATGTGATTGCACTACATGTGTCACCTACTGCCAGTCTTGCAGCAAAATACGCCACACTCGGACATTCCGAACAAGCATCTTTAAAGAGACATATGACTGGAGGAGGACAAAGCAGTTGCTGCACGAGCTGCGAGGTCAGGATAAGCCTTCTTTTTGACCTAAGCATAGGAGGTGCTTCCTCATTCATTTCAGTATCCTCCTCCAACTTTTGATAAGAAATGAACCAATTAGAACAGTCCAGACCCCAAAAAACACATACTACTGGATAAAAAGAACTCAAGACATTAAGAGCATGTTTGGTGTCTTGAACAAAAAGGCCCTGATGAAATAGAATGATATAACAGAATGTTTGGTAGCCAAAAAATTACGATAGGATAAGCTAAACTTGGACTCTAACACAGTTAAACATGTAGTATATTAATCCAGGGCTTGGTGTGGGTCCAAGGCAGACTGGACTACCTATTATCATTAACTTCACCCTAATGCCTCAGATGACACAAGCTTTGGCAGACTGGCCCCCTCCTCTGGCACCCATCAATGAAAAACCTTCCTTTTAATGCCCATTTGGGAATACAGCCTCAGCCAATTTTCAGTAGTCTCACTCGCAGTCACACCATATAGAGAACTTACCAGTCCAACATTTACTGTAAAAAATCCCGAAAAGCTCAAATCCATCTCTACTTAATCTTTGTCAAGACTTCACTCACTGGTAGCTAATGCTAATCACAGTATTTCCAACTATAATCGTTAGAGCAAGGTTAACAACCAATTCTCCTAAACGTTCAAGCTATTAAAAGGTTTATGATTGGATCTTAACACTTCCCCTTATGGGCTTTTTTCTTATTAACAATCCCCTTGTGAGCTGCGTAAACAAGTGTGATGTGCTCGCATATGTGGGCTGAGAAGGCCCATCAAGAGGAGTTAAATAAAATTTCATCCACTGAATAGATGATTACGATGGGCTCACTTGTAAGTAAAGAATTTGTTTTTGAAGGCTTATCAAATAAAGTTAGACAAAATCACATCAATTGAGCAAATAAACAGCACATGAAGTGGAGATAGACTTTAAAATTGGGTAGAACTGAAGGAAATTGGTCCATCTAATGTTTGTGAACATTTTGAAAATGGGAAGGTTTGAGCCAGGACATTATGCTCTAATACCATTTTAGAAGAAAGTTAGCAACTAATTCTCCTAAAAACTCAACTTATTAAAAGTTGGAGTAACTATCCTCTTATATGTTATATTTGGGTCTGAACAATGATATTAACATCTCATATATCAATGTTTTATTTGAGTTCAGTTGCCTTTTAGAAGTTTCAGAGCTTCAAACAAAGTAGCTCAAAATCTATTTTTACTCCTGACAGAACTTAATGGATTTGGGTGACTTATAACTACCCAGCCATTGGGTATCTATTATGGGTCCTATTTCAACTTCATTTCTTGCTCAGGTTCCAATTTATGCAAATTTGGATCTATTTCCCAATGAATTCATTGGAGGTCTGGCTGTCTATTCTTGTGGGGTTGCTTTGGGAAGAAAACTGGAATCAACTTGTTGACGGAAAAAACTGGAATCAATTTGTTGACGGAAGAACTTCGACTTTCCCTCTTCTTTTTATCTTTATCATTAAAAATACAAATTTGGCTTTGATTCTTTCAAGAAGAATTGAATATGGTTGTATTAAGGAAAAACTGATAAAAAGGTTGTCTGCTTCTCAATATAGGCCATATTTTGTTTTCTAAACAATTTACTTCATATTATTAGCTTAAAAAATGGGCAATCATTTAAATTTTGCTAAACTAAAGTTATTTAAAAAAAATATAAATGAAATAAAAATAAAATAACAATATATAATACTTGTCCAACTGTATTAGGAATATTACCAAATATAATTCAATTCAAATTGTATGGATCCAATCAGACCATAAATCCTATCTAACGAGGCAAACCAAATGTGCCTGAAAGAGCAAAATATACAAATAGATGGAGAATACGTACCTTTTCAACTAGTCGATTTGTTGCTTGAGACCAGTCTGATTCTGCTAAGCTGAAAATTTCAATAGTAATTGTATGTCAATTGAATTAGCATTAAAAATAATAACATAAAGAACAACAATAATAGTTACACTGCACCGCACCAATAATAACAACATAATAATAGTAATAACAATGGTAATAGTAACATTTAGTCGCTTGCTAAGTAGGACGACAAAATATTAAATAACCAGTGTTTAATGCAAGCAAAAAAGGGAAGAATTTCGCATCAAACAAAAGGCAACAAAAACTGAATTTCATTTCAACAACCTGATAGTCCAAAGGCTTTGAGAAGCCTCTGTTAGTTCCTTAAGCCATGGTACAAGTTCAGAAGTGGCAGTTTTACGCTTCTTTGGTCTCCCAACTAAACGCTGATCATTGAGATCAGGAGGCATTAAATGAAGGGAATTGGCATATTCTTTTGCTGCATATGTGGGAGTAGAACCATGTGGGACATCTCCTGGTTTACAACTATCAGTCGTATTACCTTGCTCCACCAAACTCCGAGCATGGAGATCATCAGCAAGCCTCCCAACCTTAAAAGGCTGCTCCATAGACTTCATTGTATTAGGTATCTTGCTCTGCATGTCATATGGTGGTAACATTTGCCCATTTTTAAAAGTTCCATATTGATCAAACCATGATGGAGCCATCAGGGGACTAATCTGGGAATGTTCCAGTCTAATAGAAGTTATGTTATCACTACCAGGCAAGTTATGAGGGCTGTTCTGACTAGGTGGCTCATTATGAGAAGATACGTTTGAATCCCGACTCTCCACAGGCTTGGATGAATAGCCTAACATCTCAGAATCTCCAGAAAAGGCTAAGATGGGATTAGCTGATGAATCTCTCGCCACACCGTTGTGTCCATACATAGATTGCTGTTCTCCCTTAGGTCCTACCTGCAGATGCTCAACAGCATATTCTAAACCTTTCAGTCTCTTCGCACTTCTATCACCCGCTTCAACCTCCGTACTCTTCATGGCCTGTACTTGGTGCAGCAAAGAATAATTTTGATGCGAACTATTATTTGACATTAAAGAACGACCAAAAGCTTCAATATCTCTTTTAGTAGTAGAAGGGTTTGGAGTAGATCCCTCAGAAGGGTGATTTACAACCAATTCTCTTCCCTGTGATACACTCAATGTCTTTTGGGCAGGATCCAAGCTGTCAAATGGAATTTGCTGGCCATGTCTTTCTTTGGCTGATTGCTCCAACCTAGCACAGGTTTGCAAGTTTCCTGGAATTGCACCAAACTGAGACGAGCCGCTTTTTCCTTCCAGAGTCTCTTGTTCATTGACCCATGTCGGTTGTGGTAAAGTTGTTGATAATTTGTCGTCAGATAAAAGCTGGGATCTGACCAAATTGGAGGCAGGGTGTTGGGCACCTATTAAAGGTTGCTGGCATGGAACACTATTCCATGCATTTGGTAAAACCTTAGACGCACTGCCATGTTGAGATGGCCCAGGAGCAAACGAAGAAAATGTAGCAGGTGCCTCATCTTGTTCCAAAATCTGTTGACTTAGTTCCCCAGAGCGGTCTTGATTGGCAATATTAAGCTTGGACACCTCTGCAGAAGAATCAACGATGTTTTGAGTAGTGTTTCCAGACAGAGTAGCTACCGATGTAGGAACAAATTGGTTGACTTGGACTCTTTCATATGAGTCATCAATCAGTTTGGAATGAGAAGAAGCCCTATCAGAAGGCGTGGCAATAGATTGGTCTGCTGGTAGTTGTCTACCCGCAGCAGTTGCATAAAGATTTCCAAAGTTCTTTGAAAATGGAAAACCAGATACAATAGCTGGAGATGAACTTCCCTGGATATTGTACTGTGAGATTATACTCTCTCTATGACCAGAAGTATCATTCTTGATTCCTTCTGATGGTTTATGAGGGGCCAAAGTTTCATCCAATGCAATAGAATCCAATTTGGTATTACCCTTTTCTTCTATCTCGTGAGTGACACGACTGGACATAAAAACTCTATGAATGGAGCTTTCAGAAGATAAAACATGGTCTGTCATGGGCATACGTTGAGATGGAGGACCCAACTGCAGACCAAAACCTTGAGAACCAGATGAGTGATTTTGCTGAATGTGACCAACAGATCCATCAGAAGTTTCTGGTTCATGCATCTCAGAAGATGCATTGCGGTCAGAAGAGCTTAAATGTGTGCCAGTGTCGCGTTCCCTTGAATGATCCACCTTGTGAAGAAGCTCGAGCATATTTTGACTGCAAACATTAAGGACCCAAAACTTTAACAAAGATTCCTACAGTCTCTGAATATGTTTAAACTTCTGTCCCTCTATAAACATACCGTGTGTGAAAACACAGGCCATTGAACATTTTCCTTAGATATATGAATGAAGTTATTGTAAATAGAAGATCAATACAAAAAGTACACGTGAAAGTTTAAAGTGCTCAGTCTTAAAAGCATTAACATCTACATCAAGACATTGGTTTTAATCTCCTACCAAACTTGCAAGATCATAGTTTTAACAGGTTCTCAAAAAATATCACAGGGAAATCCTAGTATGAGATATAATATGCTTTAAAACAAATTGATATTTTAAATTTTAGGAAGCGAGATCGTGCAGGTCCCTATATTTAATGGTGTCGTTCGATTCGAAATGGTCCATCATTTAGTCACTAGCTTAGGAAAAATGATCAATTAAGTACAATTATTTTAATGATTTTTTTATTAAAATATTTTTTTTTCTACTAAGTGATTAAAACATGAATATTTAACAAGGTTAAAAGTGAAATTTAATATAAAATTATTTAATAAAAAATCAACAATAATATTCTAAAATACTACTATTTAAATATATTTTTTCATTTTAAAAAAATTAAAATCAATAAAATATTAAAATAAAATAGTGACAATCAACAAATATTTATGAAAAATTTCATATCATGTCATTTTACCATTGTTAAAAGCTCATATTTTAATCACTAAACATAAAAATAATACTTTAATTAAAAAATATTAAAATAATGTAATTTTTCCTTAATTGACCATTTTATCAAAAAGAAGACTAAATGACAGTCATTTCTAATCTATGGGATCAAATGACACCACTAACCTAACTTAGGAGACGTCTATGACACTTGTCTCTAAAATTTAATAAACTCTTTAAAAAATTTATTAACAAAGATTAATATGACATCTAAGCTAAACAAAAACAGGAATTAAATATAAAACGGCAATACCTCGATGGTGTATCCTTGTTTGTGGCATAATTACCAATAGACCTATCAGAGGTAGTAATTGTGTTCCGCATAAAACCAGGAAACATATTTTTTGAATGTGTGCCTTCAGAACATTTTCTATCACCTTGAAAATCAGCCAACTGCCCCTGCTAAGGAAAAGAAAATGTCATTTCTTTTGATTATTTCCATTTTAAATTAGCAATAACAACCCAATGAAAATATTAGCAGCGTTCAAAAGCCAAAAACTATAAAGAACCAACCATCATAGTCCAATACAAAAAGATCCAACATCACCTTTTCCATTTCAATTGATGTTCTATCGTTAGGTCCAACAAAGGCTGACTGACCGTAGCTCCCATGGTCATGTCCTTTTAATCCTCGAGGGCCCTGCTGGGCCATATTCCGTGGATCTGTCATATGTTTTGCTCCATAGGACGTGTCAGTGTCACCATCAACATCCCCCATAGGATGATAATGAAACTTGCGAGTTCCTGGGGGTCTTCGACCAGCACTACTTGAAGATTTCTGTTTGCTATCAAGATAACTGGATGAGTCACCAGCATCTAACCAAACATTTTCCCTCCCTATGCTAGTAGAATGATGGTGGTGTCCACCACAGCGAAAAGTGTCGCGTGAGTTCTCCATACTATCAGAGTTCTCAAGTTGATGCACATCAACTGCTCCCTTACCCAAGCCACTATCTAATGAGGACTCCAAAATTTGAGGACTTCTATCAAGATTATGTTGATTTTTAAGCATAACTTCCACACCAGATTTCGCTGATGGATCAACAGCTTTCCACAAATCAATCTTGTGACTTTTGGAAAATTGTTGTTTGCTCTCATGGTTGGATCTTATGCTATTGGGATTTGGTGAAGCAACATTATTCATGTTGGAGCTCTCTGTGCCTAACTGTGTGCTTCCTGCAGCAGATCTTACATGTTCCAATCCAGCATTTGAAGTTAAAGTTGAATCAGTTCTCCACATACCAGACAACTGATCAATTTTTCCTTGCACACCTTGCTTACCATTGACAATTTGAGATGGTATTGACATACTTTTATTCTCGTGGCTTTTAAAGATACTGCTGTCATCCACCAGCATAGATCCCATAAAGTTCCAACCACTTGACCTATTACAAAGTTGGCCATTATTATTATGAGAGGCTATGCTTTGTTGACTGGCCCAAGAACCTGAATGATGATTATATGCATTTGCCTCAACACTCGACGAAAAACCTTTTTGCAAGGGTTCACAATCTGACCATTTACCTCGTTCTGAATGGGGGATAAATTTTTGGGAAGAATCAGTCTGCAATGTATCACTGGGTTCAAGTGAAGTTTTGAAACCAGGTTGCTGTAATTCAAGAATACTATTAGAATTCATAGTTGAACTAGGCTTGTTTGCATCATCTGAGAGGGAGTATTGTCTAGTATCCAATGCAGAGGCAACCTGAATATTATTATCAGCCCACAACACTTGTTTGCTATCATCATTGATGGCTGGCGATTGCTGATTCATGGTCAGAGGTTCTGGACTTCGTAGGTGATGGTCACTTAAGTCTTCCTGCATCCCTACATCAGCACTAGAGGTTTCAGCAACAGCTGACTGCATAAGAGCACTCCATGTCCCACTTTGAACTGAAGAAAAGCCACTAAAATAATCCGTACCATCCAGCATATTACAACCCCCCATACCCACATTGGTGCTCTTACCAAAGGCATCCCAAATACTGTCATCAGAACCAAAAAGAATCTTCTCTTCTGTTGGATCTAGAGTAGCCACACCCTGTGATGAGGCAGCCTGCAATGCTTTTTGCTGTGATGATTCGGATGATCCAGCCACCTCTTGAATCCTTTGGAGTTCCTGCAAAGGTACACTTCTCTGTAGGTGATTCCCTTGATGCAAGTTCTCGAAATTAGGTCCAGTACTTGTGCTTTGATCAATACCAGATCCAAACATATTTTTCCTTTGAAAATCCAGTTTAGAAACCTTTGATCCACCTTGCAAGCTAACCTGATCCGAAGATGTAGCATATGCATTTCCAGAGAATGAACTACTGTTGGAAGATATTCGCTGCATCAGCATTTTATCCATTTGCATGTTAGGATAACGGCCACTTGTGCCACTAGGGCTAGAAAGTGGAACTCCACACAAAGATTGATCCATCTGTTGAGGTGCCAAACCCATCATTTGCAGTACCTGGCCATGCTCAGCAGATAACATGTGTCCACCACCAGAAGATCCTTGTTGCATAGCAAAAGATCCAGCAGGCTGAATCCAGTTTGCATGACGTGCCATAAGCTCTGACCGCCATGATTGGTTAGGTACCTCATTGATGGGAACACCATTTATCAGGGATGGTGAATGGTTACTAGCTGCCTGTTTTGCAGTGGAAGACACCTGATTCGTAAAGCTCTGTTGTCTTCCTTCTAGTTGCTGCTGTTTATTAAATTCTTGCATTTGGGCTAACATAACATGCCGCTGTAATAGCATATCACTAATCCCTGGTTGCTGCCTAGGCAAAGACTGCATCATGCCAAGCTGCTCGCTACTCATGTGTTGTTGGCCTCCAAGAAAATCAAAACTGACAGGAGATTCAGAAGTTTCCACTCTCCTTGAAAAAAAATTATTCTCTTCAGACCCATTTCCTTTCTCTGACTCAATTGCAGATAAGCCTCTAGAGGTTAAATTATGCCTATTAGACTCTGTATCCACTCCCAAAAAGTTTGTTTCGTTCTGCCTTGTATGGAAGACCTGATGCCCATGTACAAAGCCATTTACCGCATGTTGTTGGTTTTGAGACTGAATTCTGCTAAACTCGGGCTTCAGATTCGATTGTGGTAACCCATGAGGAGTATGATAAGATTGATATCCGTGTCCTCTCTCAACATCTGCCAAAGAATACATAAAGGTGTTACTGGCAGGTAATTACACCTCAAAGTTATAACACAACAATAGAATGGAGAACTTAACTCAGAATGAGATAGCAATCTTCACAAGCAAATCAATAAGAAAGTTAAAGAAACTAATCCAAAGGTTAACGTGCACCTGATTGTTGTACATCGTAATTCTTTAAATTAGAATTATATGCAGAACCGATCTGTCTCTGACTTCCAACCCATGGGTTGTTACTCAGATGCTGCCAGTTACCCTCAATGACCTGTGGATGATGCTGATCTTGTGACAAGTTATCTTGACCAAATAAATTGTGGACCCTATCTCCAACTTCGTTGCCAGGCATTAATAATTATCCAGCTCACAAATTTCAGCAGTTTGACTTTTGGAGAGGGGAAAAAACTACATGAACAACAATAGGAACATAGTTTAAAAATACAGCATTTCAATATTTCATCAAGCAACACAAAATAAAATGAACTCTTTGAAGCAATCCCATTAACTATAGTCATTTAGAGGCTAACCCAACAACTTTTTACCGACTGACACCCAACTTTGTGAACATATCAAGTAAGATAGTATCAAGCCACAACAACACAAGCAGTAATTCATTTCATATGACCTAACAACACAAGTAAATCAACATACTTCGTATAACTTTTGCTACTGAACTTCTATACAAGTAGAGTGGCTAGCATCTAAGTGATTAACAGAAAACAGTGACACATAATGAATATTACTGAGACCACTATGTGGAATTATATAAACATACTATTTATTTTACATTGTCCAGTTGCACATCTTTTTTGGTCAAAGTTATTTGGGTGTTATGTATGGAATAAGAGAAATTTTGATGATATGGAGAATGATAGTACATTTTTTGGGAAAAAAAATTTATTTCTAACGTCTTTCCAGGCATTAGTTTCAAAAGAATTAAAAGATTATTTACAATTTCTCATAAGTTTTAATTGGGAAGATTGTTTATCCTAGTTAGATTTTGGAACATTATTTTGGATCAAAATTATAGCTAATATTTGATATAGTTTGGAGTCTCTTTTTGTAAGTGGATTACTGATCCAATTTATACCTTTGTAATTATTCCTTAATTAATATAATATAATGTTTCTAATAAAAAAATTATATACATATAGAAGACTACTATTGCATTGTAAAAAACTAAAAATTACTTGAGATGTGACTTCTAATTCTTTAGCACCAAAACATAAACGTTTTTGCAAGATCTACCACTCTATCTAATGACACATTAACCAAAATGATTATCAAAGTTCACATTTCCCTGGCAAGTACATACAAAGGCAAATGAGAGATTATTCCAACTCTCCACAGTAGCATATAATATCTTGCTAACGTTGCCCGTAAAAATTCAAACAAATGTCACTTGTAGCCTACGTTACCTGGACTCGGGAAGAAGGATCCGACACGGGTACGTGCCCAAGAGTCGGATTCATTATTTTATATAATTTTAAGATATGGGGTCACGGATAATAAGTATTTAATTAATACACATGGATACGGAGATACAGCATATTATATAAATTATTAAATATTTTATATTCATATATTAATATTTTTATGTATTTTTAATCATTTTTATTAAATTTAGCTCCCTATTTTATTTATAAAACATCAAAACTATGCCCATTAGAGAAAAAACTCAGCCCATGTTAATTTTTAAAAAAATATCCAACCCAATGTTTCTTCTTACTATTCCATGTGTTTTTTATTTATATGTGTATTAGGGCTTTTTAATTGTATATCCAGCCCAGCCCATATTTCACATGCATTATGGTTGTTTTAATCAAGATGATCTCTTTAACATTTTCCTCCAGCGGCTGCGTTCCTTTTTTTTTTTTTTTCCTTTTTCTTTTCTTCTTCTTCTTCATTTTTTTTAACCTACCACCAAGGAAGCATGCCGAGTCCGAAAATATTTTGCCACATCTGACACATATCCCGCACCTGAGTCGTGTCATGTGGAAATGGGTGTTGGGGGCCAAACTGCCGAGTCCAGGTAACATAGCTTACAGCATAGCCCTGGTTCCTAACTATTCATGCACGTTGTAGCTTTGTAGTTGCAGATTTGTTTCACCATAAAACATCTCTGAACAAGTTCTCGTTAGTCTTTACCTTTGTATTAGTCTCTGTAAATCTTAAGTGCTTGCAGCCACAGCTCACTCCAAGTAATGAATCTCAGAGTACTAATTAAGATATAAACATTAACATTGTTTTAAGTTAAGTTGCCATTGAATTCTGCATTATAGAGACATTGCAGTTTGATAATTATCAACCTATCAATTAATGTATTTAATTCCCAATATTTTCTAAGCCCTTTTCAGTGGAGAACTGTTAGTGAGGGACGTTTTCATAACTAGTTACCTTTTCTAACAAATTTCTAGTCGTTGGCACCATCTAACTAAACAACAAACTTTCTACATTCTACCAGTATTACCAAAATCATACATAACAATTTCCATCAAAGAAACTGAAGCCAAAGAAAATGGGTAATAAATATCACTACATTAACATATCAAAAGGAATAAAGAACTGTTCAACTAAACACGAGATCAATAAAGGGTTTAATTACCTCTGTTGGGAATTAAATGCAATCTCATAAACTCTAGTTTAGAGATCTAAAATAACAATGTAAAAAGAGAAGACACAAATCTGAAAGGATACAACTTTCACCATCCTCAGTTATGCCACTGTAACTCTGTAAACAAAACGACTAACAGATTATAAGTAATCTGGTTCAGTCAAAAGAAGATTATTTAACAAATAATAATCATGTAGGGGAAGGAGGCATTGCATTTTCTTTTCTTTTTCATCTTTTTTGTCGAAAGGAGGTATTTAATCATGATCAATAAAGTTCTCACTCAATGAATAACACATATAATCTATGAATTAATCGCAGTATATGAAACAAAAGAGCTCCAGGATCATTTATCTGGTGTCCATTAAAGTGTTTTTCATAAAATAAGTAACTAATTAATGGTTACCCAAATACTAGCAGCAGAACACTAAACTTTGGATGGTTATCAGCATGTACACTTGATTGCATCAATTCCTCTATAAATGCACGACTTTTGAACTAATTCATTATGAATTTTGGTCCACATTCTTAAAACTTGCAGGCTAACTCGGATTTCATGGCCTTTCTTCAACATCAATGACCATTATGACTATGTTTCAGTGCAAAGGTGTGAATTATAAAGTTTGAAAGGTATGCTTTGCAAGGAAACTTCAAATTAATACGTTGATAATGATATTGGCTTCACCCAAACTTGGACAAAGGAAAAGTAATAAAACAAAAAAATGGTAGCGTAAGGTTAGCTAGAGCTTAAACCATTAAACCTCTAAATCTTTCTGTGGATGCATTTTCATGGCTACTATCATACGCATGAAAGAAAATAGAAATCAATATTCAGTATATGAATATTGTTCTATGACCAAAAGGGTGCTCCTAGACCCTAGGACGTTCTGTAACAAAGGATGGCAAAATGTAATAATTGCCTTTTAGTAGTTTCCGATGTCTGTTAACAAGGTTTTCTAAGGCTTGCATTTTAGGTTACAGCCAAGTACAAATATCCAATTTCACCAGCTATGCAGATTGGCAAAGGGTCAAATATAAAACAATGCTGCAAGCAAACTTCAAATAGATACAAGCTTCAAGCGGAAAAAAAAAACATAAAGATGCACTTAATCTCATGAATAAAATACAAAATATCAAATATAAACTATGGCGTGTAATTAGGACCAGGTAACACTAAGAAAAAATAAATAAAACAGATAAAAAGAAACGGGAATTTAGAATAGATGATATCCATTGAGCCCCACAAAACCTCATTTAACTAATGTCCCAATATCGAAATTACTGGAAACTGAGTGCTACAGACACAGAATACTACTCCAAATGTTAAATCACTGAAACAAACCAAATCTGACATAATGACCTTATGCTCCGGTTATTTCAGGGATTAAACGCCGAGGGGGAGAAAGAAATTTAAAATAACCAGAACAAATAAGCAAACAACATTACAGAGAAAAGGGGAGCTGAGAAATAGAAGACACTAGACCAAGAAGGCTACAACAATAGGCCAGAAATTTTTATTTCAGAACGGTAAATCGGCAATGAAATCCACGAGAAACAATTTCCAATTCTCTACTTTACTCCAGTTTCTTAGCAACCAAAAGATGCCACTGCAGAAATCATTCCCATATCTTACATTTCATTCCAAAAATCACAAGATCGAAAAGAAAATGTCGCAATTTCAACTCTCCGAGCTGCACGAAAGCTGCCCAGCCTACATACCCTATAACCCTAGCCAGAATTTTACCGCACAGAAGGCTTACAAGAGGGACAAAATTAGGGTTTTTAAGAGAGAGAAGAAACTCACAGTGTAGGTTTAGAGGCGTCCGTTGGAGTTTGAAACCGATCTTCCAAGACTTTTCGATTACCAAGCGTTAGGGTTTGAATCGAAAAGTTAAGTGGGCGTCTTCGAGCTCAGAGAGAGGGGGGATAAAGTGCTCGAAATGGGGTGAAATTTTCAAAGAACTGAGAAGGAAAGTGAGGTTCGCAAGACCAAGTTATGTGGTTTGGTTTGAAAGCTGATTGATTGGTTTGGTTGGGACTTGGTTAGGGTGTGCTATCGGGGAAGGAAGGGCAGGACTTTCGACTTTCGAGTGGGTAATTCAGAGAGCGTGTGCGTGTGAGAGTTGTTGACGTTACAAGGAGACTTTGATGGACCTGCAATCAGAAATCGACACGCGACTCATACATATTTATTTTTAAGATTAAGAGACACTTAACTACTTGCTTGCCATTTGTTCCATCTTTGATTATATTTGTTTCTGCCTGTAAAATTTACAATTTTTTTATAAACTTTATAAGGTTTATAGAATAATTTTTTTTTAAAGTTTTTTAAAATCATGTTTAAAAAGAATTTAAATTCTTTTAAAACATTTTCTTTTGTTCCAATGTTTTCTAATTGTTTTAATCTTATTTTTAAGGTTTTTATTTGTTTTTGTGATAATATTATATTGTTCATTTTTGTTTTTATACATGCTAAAAATATTTTTGTAAAATTTTTAAATTTTTTTTTTATTTTCAATATTTCAAACTAAATTAATTAATTCCTTTAAATTATAAATTTGTACTTGTGTAAATATTTTTATTACTTATAAAGTAATTTAAAAATTATTACATTTGTTATTTTCTTGGGTAATTATTTGGTTATTTTTTTAATTAATAGTATTAATTATATTGTTTCTTTTTTATAGTATTTTAAATAATTTACTTTTCTATTAGAATTTAGTTTGTTATATCTTATTTTAAGCATTTTGTTTATGTTTATGGCTTTAATATCAATTTTTCTAGCTGAATATTGATTTTTAAGCTTTTGTTAGCTTATCTTCCAATATGTTCCTTAAATAAATAAAACACAAAAATTAAATTCTCAAATTCTTCTTTATTTACTTATACAAATTTATGTGTAAAATAATTTCTTAATATTTTTCCTACGGAATGGTCTATTAGGTATAATTTACTAGAAACATAATCTGTATAATAATCTAAACATATATCAAACCTTTTAAAATTTTCTAAGTATATTTCGTAACATTTATTGTCAAAATATTCTTCTAGTAATTTCATATATTTTTCTTCAAAATATTATATATTAATCATAATTTTTCTTGTTGAGTTCTAAGTTCATGTTCTTCAAGTTCTTGGTCTATCTAACGACTCAATTCTTAAATTTTCTTATTTTCTTGTATGTCCATTTTTATTAGTTTAAGGTTTGCTTCAAGATCTAAATGTTCTTTGTCATGTCATTTTACTAAATCATTTTTTCTCTTATTTAGAAAAATAGTCGATTAATCATTGTAAATTTTTAATTGTTTTAGATATTCCTGTAAACAAATAAGAGCTTGTTTAAGATAAATTGCATCTTTTAGATTTTTCTGATTTTCAAAATACTTCTTACTTTTACTTTTATAAAATTTTGTTTCAAATTTAAATTTTATTTTTATGTTATTACATTTATTTTCCATAATTTATAATTTTCATGCAATATCAATAATATTTTAACAATATTAATGAAATTCAAGGTACATTAGTCTTTGTTTGCAAACTAACATGTTTTTTAATATGGGTCCATCGTGTTCTTTCACTTTCTAGCTATCTCCTTCTTATTCTAAATATCTAAGCTTTACTCCAGATCTAAGCTTTTAGACCTCTTGTCCCTACTGATCTTATAAGATCCGTACTTAACTTTCTATGGTAAGAGTGATTACTTGATTTGAAAATTTAAGATGAATTTTTATTCAATAAACAGAAAGTTATCAAACTAGAGAACTAGTAACCTTGAAAGAGTTTCTAGTTCTTACTTATTTCTAAATACATAGCTAAAGGATGAAAATAGAAACTGGATAAGTATTAAAATTTTGTAGTGAATCCCTTATCTGCAGAGAGTTCTCTTTTATAAACATAAGGATTTCATTTTATAAACATAAGGGTTCCCTGTTTACAATTGTGAGATTATATTATCTTAACTTTCCTATTTGGCGTTTAATGTCTACATTATTGACGTTGTTGGCGCCAACTATTGGAGTGGTCCTACATGGTTTACTCTGCCAACATTGAACTATGTGATGAGCTTGTGTCCACGCAGGCTTTCTTATCTCTGATGCAATAGATGCATTTGTAGTCCTCTGGTTGTTACTTGGAATAGTGGCAAAACACATTTTTGGTTTCTTCACTTCAATCTTATTGCAATTGAAGTTAACTTCATAAGAAATTACTTTTTTACTGTCTTCTATTGTGATAACTATATTATTTTGAGAAGTAATAATAGTTTTACTTGTACTGTAATTTATCTTAATTTCTGATGAGTTATTAATTCTTCTTATTTCATGATAAATTTGACTTAACATTTGTCAACTTTCTATACATAATTTCACGTGGTTAAATTCTTTTTCTGGTAAAACTTTTGTCTGAGTAACTTCTCTTTTATTATTTACTATTCCAAGTTTAATGAAGTGATAAAGACTTATTAGTATTTCTTGTTTATAATCATTAATGAACTGAAACATCTTAAATAAATAGGCTTGTTTGTAACCCTCATTTTCTAGATATATATTTTATATTAATCTAGCATTAAATGCCTTGTAGACAAATACTGGATCAACATCTTCTAAAATGTTAAATTTACTATATGATGGAGTATCTTTTTTGTAGTATAAAATTTCATATAATCTAGATATTCCTTAGTAATTTTCACTGCTAGATTATATAGGCTTAACCATTGCTATTCTGTTAAATTCATATAACTTTTCCTTTCTTCTTCAGAAAAATTATTTGTTGTTTCTTTGAAAATTATTGATCTTTGAATTTTTCCGAGATTCCTTAATCTACTAGTTCATTCTGTTGGTTATTGTACTATTTGGGAATAGTTTTTTACTATTTCTGTTAGTGATAATAGTTTTGAAACTTTATAATTATTGTAACTTCCTTCTACTTCTATCCTATTAGTAAAACCTATGTGGATGATTCCACTAAATCTCATTATTGGTTTAATTGCTTTTGGCCAGTTAGTGTAAATTTTTGATTTTGGTCCATTGTATACTACATAAACATTTTTAGAATCTTCCTTTTCAGCTTCATCTGCCCAATTGATTTTTTTATTTTCCTTTTTTGGGTTTTTGCTAAGTTCTGGATTGTTACTATTGGTTTCTTCATTTTTTGTTTTTGGAATTTTAATTCATTTTTTTCAATTTATGTTGAAGTTTTAACTTATTTTTCTTTTAAATTTTCCTTAAGCAATTATGGGTAAACCATAATACGCCTATTTTTTAAAGATTTTTTAAGATGTAATACCTTTAGTTGATCTCTGAGGCACTTGATTTTTGGGGCAAATGCCTTAAATGTACCCATAGGGGTGCCAAATTGCATATTTGTACCCCATGCTGGAATTCTTGCAAAATGAGTCACTTGACTTAGCATTCGTCATTTGTAGCCGGTAAAGGGCAAAGGAAAAAATCCCTCTTATCGGGCAAATGAGAAAGGAGCGAAAAAATATTTATTTGGCCTAAACAACTCAGCAAAGAAGGCAAAAAATTGAGCTAAAAACTCATATTGGAGAACTCCAGCCCTATCGCCGACACCGTCTCGCGTCACCTCTTTAGTTCCCCGGCCCTCAGCCGCTCTCCAACAGCCTTCCAACAGCTACCAGCAACAACCTGCAATCAGTTTTGTTCCTCATATATTACACCTCTTTCTTCATCTTCCTCAACGATTTCGATTTCCTGACTGATCAAGCTTTCCTTCCTAGGTAGGTATCGTTTTCTCGTTTTGATCAAGCTTTGGATCTTTGATCGAATTTTGGGCCCCTATATCTGAATACTCTGACATTGTTCATGGCTTATTCAATGTGCATTTTTGGTTATTTTGGATGTCATATATATGACATGATTCGTAATTTTGATTGTTGTTGAATGAATGGATGATAATGTAGCTATATTTCCTTATTAAAATCAATATTGCTGTTAAAAATACTAATAATAAGGTAGAAATTGTCAAAAGGACAATTCTTTGGAATTCTTTAGTCAGCACATATCAATCCCACTCTAGATTGGAGAAGAATTGTCTGTCCATTATGCTATTGCTTCTTTTTTGATTATATCTTATAAATTTAATTTATTGGTTGTTCTATCTAATGCATTGGATGTGAAAAGCATGATTTTTGTGGTCAGCCATAGGGATATAAATAATGTCAAATTTTAAAATTCATTTCATTGATTTTCTATAGTTCCACACTGTTGTTTTACTTACTATAAGATTTAGTTTCAAGAATATCGACTTATTTCGACTATAGTTCGACTTAAAATTGACTTAAATTTCTTAAATACTAAGTTTGCCAATTTAAATAAGTTTAACTCTACACGCTTGTATTTCAATGGTGATGATTTGGGAAAATTTATTTGTTATTCTTATTTTGCCCCTATAAAATGACTCAATTGTTAAATTATATGAATATCGACTTATTTCGACTATAGTTCGACTTAAAATCGACATAAATTACTTAAATGCTAAGTTTGCCAATTTAAATGAGTTTAACTCTACACGCTTGCAATTCAATGGTGATGATTTGGGAAAATTTGTTTGCTATTCTTATTTTGCCCCTATAAAATGATTCAATTGTTAAATTACATGAATATCGACTTATTTTGACCATAGTTCGACTTAAAATCGACCTAAATTACTTAAATGCTAAGTTGCCAATTTAAATAATTTTAACTCTACACGCTTGCATTTCAATGGTGATGATTTGGAAAAATTTGTTTACTATTTTTATTTTGCCCCTATAAAATGATTCAATTGTTAAATTACATAAATATCGACTTATTTCGACCATAATTCGACTTAAAATGGACCTAAATTACTTAAATGCTAATTTGCCAATTTAAATGAGTTTAACTCTACACACTTGCACTTCAATGGTGATGATTTGGGAAATTTTGTTTGCTATACTTATTTTGCCCCTATAAAATGACTCAATTATTAAATTATATGAATATCGACTTATTTCGACCATAATTCGACTTAAAATGGACCTAAATTACTTAAATGCTAAGTTTGCCAATTTAAATGAGTTTAACTCTACACGCATTTCAATGGTGATAATTTGAGAAAATTTGTTTGGTATTCTTATTTTGTTCCTATAAAATGACTCAATTGTTAAATTATATAAATATTGACTTATTTCGGCCATAGTTCGACTTAAAATATACCTAAATTACTTAAATGCTAAGTTTGTCAATTTAAATAAGTTTAACTGTACACGCTTGCATTTTTTAACATAATTAAATATTTGCCAATAGGTCTTAACATACCCTAAACCAGTTTGACACAAAAGGCAAAATGAATATTGTACAGAGATGATGACTTAAATATTTGGAGCACCATTCAATATTGCTAAATATTTGTTAAATTTTTTATAACATAACAGATACAAAAATTACATACATAATTAATTGGCAAGTCACCTCATTTATAGAGCTGGCCCTGTGATCTAACAGACATGTATACCAGAACCAGTCAAAAGCATACGAATCAATCATTGATAAATCATAACAATGCCAGAGTACATTAACTAAATTCGTAAGTCCTCGTGTAATAAGAAGTGAGGAAGATACGGGAAAAGCACATCGAACTTAATCATCAAATCAGAGCAAAAATTAGTTCATTAACATATGGATCTAACTTTTAAGAAATATATCAAAGAGCACAATTGTTCATATACCTCAATCAAACATCCATTAATAACTCAATCCATAATAATATGAATTGTAATTTTTATTTTATTAACATATGGATCTAACTTTTATACAATTCTCACTTATTTTTTGTCATTTTATTCATGGCATAATAATTTCCATATCATAATCATTATTGGCAAATTATATTTTGGATTCATTTACGCAAATATAAAATTTCATTCTAACTATAAATGAATAGGAATAGACTTACTTACCAAGAAAATGGAGTCCATTGTGGACCAATTTTTGAGTCGAAATTTGTAGGGCATACATCGAACTTCTTTCTCAACAATCAAAGACCACAATTAATATGTTGCAAGGTACAATTTATAATTATTACAGATGAAAAATTCCCTGTTAATGTTTAAACAAGTGCAATATAAAAAAATTTAAATATTTGAATTTCTAGATTTTTGGAGGTGGATAGTAATACTTACTAAGTTAAGAGGTTGGTTTCATTTTTCAAAAGATGGTGAAATCATATAGCATTGGCTCTCCCTTTACTTGGACAACCAACACTGATGTTGTCCCTAAAATAAAAAAAAGACAAATATCTCTTAATTAATGAAAGTAAAATTGATCTAAATATAAAAAAAAATGCAAAATATAGTATGAAAATTTATATATACAAGATTATATATATTCCACATCATTTACTTACACTATACTAGACGATGATTTATGCAATCAGGAAATGAAATGAAAGTATTTATTTGAATCTAATCCTTTGTAGATATTATAGTAATCAAGAGAGGATCCATCAAGTACATCGAAGGATTGATCGATTTTTGATGCCTTCCTCTTCCTTCCATAGTTTTTGTAGATCTCATATGGAGATCTCAGGAATGGACCAACCGACATGTGCTTTCTCATGTAGTACTTCTTGGGTGGTGTGGGATCCGACACAATCATACAACAATCTGAATCGTTTATATCGACGTTCTCTTATTGTGTACCAAAATCCTTTTCAATTTCATATCCCTGTACTGTCAAATTTCTTTTTTGTAATTCTTCCTCTAAGAATATAATTTGAATAGATTTATCTTCTTAACAATACTGATTCTTTAACGTGTCCACATGATCGTCAACATTGGTTGAATTATTAGCATCCACAGGTATGCCTTGACTCTTACAAACAATTTCTTCTTCTCCAATGACCGTTTTCATTGGAGTTTCGTGTTATATCACACCCTATATTGACGCCAACTGTAGCATCCACATCACCACTACAATGTGCCCTTAGTGGGCTGCTTCTTTGAAATACATTATGACCTTCAAAAGGGACATTTATGTTTCCCTTATTCAACACATGTACAATACTGGCAAGCATCTGCTTAATTTTCCGAACTTCTTCCTTAACAACGAGCACTTCTTCGATAACCTAATCAAAAATATTGAAGTAGATCAGAATTTAAATTAAATATGATTACATAAGATACCGAAACGGGGACGTTAGACAAAGTTTGAAATACACAATGGTTGATGAAATTAATTGTACCTTATCAATGAATGTTGTTGATGAAGAGGGTTGATATTGATCATTCAACTTTTCCTTCTCCTTGTCAACCCTTTGGGTATTTTCAAATACTTGTTCACCAAACTCATCAGCCTTTCCTCACTTAGAAGCCAAGCTTGATTTATAATACAATGTCTCCTTCTTCATTTCAGTAGGGGCAAAAACTTGTTGAACCAAAAGCTGTAAGAAATTTCACATGTTACATATTAATTAAATTAACAACATTATATATTTGTGTCTCAATAAAATAAAAGACTAAGAAATAATAATTTAGTAAGACATGATGCCTTATATCATCATGGCTGAAGTAAGTCCTCTTCAAGTATTTGAACCTCAACTATCGACCAATTTTGTTGTTTTCCCATTTCAAAATCCTTGGCATTGAATCTGATGCACGTTGACAAACCAAAGTTGGTATGTCTTCGTAAGCTCATACTTGTAATGCCCATAAAAAACCATACACATTATACGATGTACATGCATATGATTTCCGCGCCTTATTATCTTCTTCATGAACATCCATGTCCACATCATCCTTTTCTACCTCTTCTTCAATTTCTTCTTGTTTTATTTCCAATGTCTTAATGTTCTTTGTTACCCTATTCACCATACTGCTTTTCATATTTCGTATGGTCAAATCATAAACAAACTTCTCCCATGAAAAGTTGTTAAATTTATCCAGATCTTCAACAAAACACAAGTAATCAAAATTAATCTTATGTGACTTCTGCTCCCCCAATAAGATAACTTCTAATGCGACCACAAGTGACAAACGAAGAACATTTTTTTTATCTATGTTCTTTGGTAACATTTTGTATACTTTACATAACCTTGACTTGGTAATGATATTCTCCCTTTTGAAATATTGTTCTTTCAAGCGACTTTGGAATGTTCTCATCACCGGTAAACATCAAACCGATAATGAGGGAAAATTTCTCATAACTAAATCGATGTGCACGTCCATTATAAACAATTATAAATTCCTTCTTGCTTTGTTTGCTATCTTACATCCTTAGAAGATGGTGCACCAAAGGTCCTGTGAACTCAATTTGGTGCATTCTCAATAGAAATCTAAAGCATGCTTCTTCAAACTCCCTCTTCAAACCAAACATGTTTAATTTTGACTTGATTGTTTCAATTTCTTCCATTCTAGACATGTTAGAAATCTTCCCAATAAAGTAATGTTCACATCTAATACACGAAAGTCGTTCAATATTTTTAGATACCATTGTCTGTTACAAGAAAAAAGAATATTACATATTCATTAAAAACATAGAAATTTAAAAAACAAAAATAAAAACACACCACATTATAACGAGCAATATAACATGTTACATACAATAACTTGTAACCTTGGTTTTCAATTTGTCACCCACAAACAACAGTTATATATCTCAAAACTTTAAAGTTTTTTGTTTTAACTATGGTTCTTTATGTTAAGCGGTTGATATTATATATACTGTCCAAAGGTGGCTGGTTAATGCTTTTGGGTGCTGTCATATTGGCCCTCAGTGTTCTTCTTGTGATTGTTGATGGCCCTTATGAGAAGGTATGCTACTTAATATATCTTCAAGTAATTTCATGAGTGGCAGCTTCTATTTTTTGTAGATATCATTAAGGTCTCTTTTTTTATTTTTTTGGTCATTAGGGTCTCTGTTACTATTATAGAATAATATGTTTTTTTAATTTGCAACCCTAGTCCATGATGTATTTTTTTTAAATTTGTACCCCTAGTCCATGATGTCCTTTAGCTATAGATGTCCTATCAACATCTTCTCTTGAATTTCTATGCCCTAAACTTTTATATTTTGTTAAAAATGTCAATAATGTACAAGCTGTTGAGTTTATGAGAGAACGGTGATCTCCCATGAGTTTTTATTATAACTACCCCTCTTGCTATTCAGATGTCTTTAGCTTAACTAGTCAATTTATCCTTAAAGCACAAACATTTATGGTCATATTTTGTTTGCAACTTGACAACTTTATATCGTTGTTATAAATTAATAAGTTATGACAAGGCCAACCACTTAATTGATTAAATTGCAAGTTCAAGGTCTTAATTGATTTACCACTCTATGTTTAGGAGTGTTGATAATGCCTTCACATAGAACACCAAATAAAGACTTTTCTGAATGCCACTAGAACTGCATGGTAAGTGTATAGTGACTCTCCCAACTTATCAAGGGACCATTGATCATGTCTCCACCACATTAAAGATGATATTGTGACCTCACATACTTTTTTCTACCATATTTCTCAATTTTTTTCTTAAAAGGGTTATCTGAGTGTCTTTCATATTTTTAAAGGGAGATAAGGAAAAAAGGTAATCTGAAAGTTTTCAAGCTTTTGTAGTGAGGATAAGGAATTTGGTTTTGGGGAATTTAAAGTTACTGCCATTTATGGTTATGGTGATTCATTAATTTTCATGATGAGCTTCACTTGTTCACGCTTTTCACCTTTCATTTACCTTTTGTAACCACAAATATAGATTAATATACTTGACCTTAGTTTATATACTAGGGCGCCCTATAAACTCTCTAATGCTACCTAAAACTTCACAAGCAAATAGAGAGAACAATGATTAAAACAGGGCAAAATTAGTAGTAATTTTTGGTGAGAATCATGGTAAAAAAATTAGAACAGTAGAACTTACAAAAGACTAAGCTATCTAGTAGTGGCCTTCAAAATGCATCGATTGATAGGGAGTCGAAAGTGGGAGAATAGGCTGCGCTTATGGTCATGAACAGAGGCGGACTGGTGGTGCCTAGGCTTCTGGATAATGGTTGCAAATAAAGGAACACTGGTTGTGGCTGGGCTTCTAGATAATGGTTGTAAATAGAGAAAGATTGGTGGTGGCTGGGCTGCTTGCTGGTGGTTGCGAACAGAGGATTGCTAGGTCACTGGACGATGACTGCGAATAGAGGCAGACTAGTGGTGATAACAGAAGCGCACTAGTGGTGGGTGGACAGGCACGATGGAAGTGCTAGTTTCCTAGCGGGAGAGGCGGCTTGCCTTTTTGGGTGAGAGGAGGATGAATAGCAAACAACGACTCCAACATTTTCTTTCTTTCTCGGACTCAAATTTTTTTTTATGATAAATTGGAGACCGGCTGTTACAAGTAAGAAACAAGTCAAGTGACTCATTTTGCAAGAATTCCAGCATGGGGTGCAAATATAGAATTTGGCACCCCTATGGGTACATTTAAGGCATTTGTCCTAGTTTTTGTTTCATGAACCAAAATTTTCTTTTCTTTGGTATTTATTTCTATCTCAAGATGACCTATTCCTATTATCAAAAACATAGTTAGAGGTGTTAATTTTCTAGTTAAAGCTGCTAAACTATTTTTTCTTTCTAGCAAATGTTTCAAATCAAATTTATAATAGTAAAATTATTGTTGCTATCTAATAAGTCTTCCTTGTTTATAATCACCAGCAATATTAGTTCTTAAAAAATGTCCAAAATTTTTATTATCAATCATAATAAAAGAATGTTGAACTTATAACATATATTGCAAATTTTTTTATAGCTTTCTTAACAGTTAAATATTATTTTTTATTATTATGATAATTTAATTCAGGATATTGTAAGGATCCTGAAGTAAATCTACAAAGATATTCATTTTTGTCATTGACTTTTACTTTTAATACAACTCTCCAATATTTATATGAAGCGTCTGTTTCTATTATCATTTTATCATTTGGTCTTGGATGATATAAAGTTAGTAAATCTTTTACTTGCAATTTTATTTTATCCATATATTTAGTGTCCTAATCAGTCCCCTACAAAACATATTCTTTTTTAAGCTTTATTTGTAATGGTTTTTTCATTTATGCTGATTTTTTTTATTATGCTTCTGCATATGTCAAACATTCTAAAAATCTTTGTAATTGATTTTTATCTTTGATTGTATTAGAAAATTTTTGTATGTTATTCAAAATATGGGATCGTAGATTATGTTTTTCATTTTCTATTTTTAACCTTAAATATTTTATTTTTTATTGAGCAATGACTGCTTTCTTTTTTAATAATACTATTACTGATTTTCTGCATTCTTGTAAAATATTAATAATGTCTAAATAATGTTTTGATAATTTATTACGGAATATTAAAATATCATCTATATAAACACAATAAAAATTATAATATTTTTTGAAAATATTATCCATATATCTTTGAAAAACACATGGTGCTTGCTTAAGTCCAAATGAAACAACTGTCTATTGAAATTGTTCTTGAGGATAGGTAAATGCTGTTAATTTATTCATCATCAAGTCTTATTTACCAAAATTCACTTTTACAACCAAAACTTAAAAAATATTTTTTTCCTTTAATGAGTGATAATAATTATTCATTCTTTGGAATAAAATATCTATCGTCACTAATTTCTTTATTTAAAGATTTAAAATTTATTGCCATTATATTTTTTCCTCTTATTTTCTCAGTTTTTTTTTTACTAAGAATATTGGATTAGAATTTGGTGAATTAAAGGAAATAATTACTTTTAATTTTAAAAGTTCTTAGATTTGTTTTTCAAATTCTTCTCGGTCTTCTAGAGTAGGGGTGTCCATGGTCTAATTTGGTCCAGTTTGTAGTAAAAAAAAATTAACCAAATCGGACCGTTTAGCTAATAAAAATTTTGAAACTGAACAGTTTGGTTAGATTTAGTTAACATTTTTCAATGGTTTTCAGAACTTTTTTTTTCCCTAAACTATAACTTTTTTTGCTAAACTTTTTTTTTTCCATTACTAAGAGTACAATTAAATTATAACTCGACAAATATAATAACAAATTTTTCAGTATGAAAGCCTCATCTCAAGCTCTATAAAGCAATGTAGGCAATTGAGAAAAAAAAAAGGTGCATAATCTGATCATCAAAAAATTAATTACAGTCTAAAGTTAAAAAATTTTACAAATTTTTTCAACAAAATACAATAATAGATTAATCTATAAAAAATTTAAAATAATTATAGTCTAAATTCTAAAATATTAAAAGCTTTACACAAATTCATAACAATGAGTCAAGACTAAGAAAATAAATATCTCAAATTAGAACAAATTAATAGTGAAGCCTCCATAAAATCCTCAACTGTAATAAAAGATAGTTATTATATTCAAACAATAAAAACATACATTTTATAACATATTAATTGCATTCATAAGCTTATACTTAATTTTTTGACTAATATGTATAAACTTACTCATCATCAATTATCAATGATTAGTGTAAGATCTTTAACGAACTCTACAAAAAAAATAAAATCATATATCATTAGATTACAATATTGAAAAAATGAAATTAAATAGTTATTTTAAGTAATGCAATTACCTGAATCAATATCTTCATAAATTTTGAGATCATCAATGTATTCGCGTAGAGCCACATCAACCCTATTATTAATGGGAGTACGAAAACAATTTTAGGTACATACTAATGCTTCCACCATTTTAGGATTAAGAGAACTCCTAAAAATGGATAAAGAATACACCTTCCTGTGCTAAAAACCGACTCTAATGCAACAGTTGAAACTTGAATTGCTAAGACATCACTGATGAGTGCTCGAAAAGCACTAATATTTCGTGATTAATTGTGCTTAATTGTTTAAAATATAGATTTGTTATGATTATTTATTTGATTATTTTCATAAATCTATCCATTCGGAATCACGGGTATGTTTTAGTGCATTTCAAGTGTTTTTAGCGTCAAATGAGTCAAATAATGCAAGCACGCAAAGACGGAACACTTACGGCACTCGGATCGCGAGTTACGGGCAAAACGAGTCAAATATGTAAGCGTACATGTCGAGCCAGCACATATGTAAGGGGGTACATGTGAAGAAACTGAAGACAACGCGCGCCGCGGCGAGGAAAATGCATGCCGCGGTGGGGAGCTCTCGGGTTTTTACATTATTTTCAGAATTTGTGTTGCGCCGCGGCGGGAAAAATGCATGCTGCGGCGCGCCTATTCCTATGGCAATCAGGATTTGTGTAAACCCTTACATCTATAAATACCCCCTTAGAGCCCCCCTTACAAGAGAACTCAACCAACTCGTACACAACTCTTAGATTTTACAATTTTGCGACCAAACACTCCATTCAATCAGTTTTGGGAGCTTTGACCACACTGAAACGAAGCGAGAGAACTATTCTAAGGATTCAAGGAAGCCGTCGACGATCGAAGATAAAGCTTACGGAGAAGAACGCTATCCCATCCATAAGCGGTATTTAGATCTAGGATTTTCTTGTTATTATAGAATTAAATCTTCTCCTCTTTTTGTTAAAGTGTATGATCATATTTTATTTGTCTATGAATATTAATATGAACATGTCTGGCTAGTTTTATTATGGATGTTTAGTTTGTGTTGCCATGTTTGCTAGAACTGTGTATGGTGTATGTTTTATTGATTTAATATAAACAAATTACTTTTTGATTAAGAGCATGTTTAGATATTTAATTATGAATTATCATGGGCCCATTTGAGATTCGTAGTTAGGTTGAAAGATCTTAGAATTTAGTTATAGGAACGTCACCTTAACTTTATTCTGAAACACTTAATCAAAGCTTCAATTTAGTGACTTAGTCATAGCATTAATTTAATTGGCATGTTTTTCCTTGCGCATAATTTGATTACTATTTGATTTACCCCGACCAAAGGCAGTTAATTAGTTAATCAACAAAGAGATTTACCCCGACCGCAGGCAGTCTCGTAATTAAAAGGAAAGCCGGTAATTTTGTTTATATAGAACGTTCATGTTATTTCACCATACCTTTTCGATGCAAGCATGGTCAACCAAGCTAAACGTCCATACATCCTCCATTGATCTTCAAATATATCTAAATTGATTGTTACTTGCGATTTTGTTTTCGTTTAATTGTTCGTATAATTGTTCCCGTTACAAATCAAACACCTTTTTACAATTTTACTAGCTTTAGGATTCTAGTTACTTAGAGTTTTAGTTTCACTAGAACTCTATTTAATTAGTGTTTTATTTTCATTAGAACTCTATTTAGATTAAAAAATTAGTTATTTAGAACCACTGCAATTCCTTGAAAGACCGACCTTGGAAGTTGCTTATCACTTTCCTACGAGTGATTCGTACACTTGCGAGTACACAATTTAACACATCAATCACGTACAATAAGAGAGATTATAGAAAACCTAAAATAATTTGCCTTCCATCATTTCAAGATATCAAACTTAGCCAACATGACACTTTCACATGGGGTGTTCAAATATTTCTCAACCACAGTTTTCAACTCCAAACTATTTTTCTCCTCTAAACGTTTAAGAAACTTCATCTATCTTGCTTCTTCAGATAAGAGAATCCGTCTTATTATATCTTGTGATTGAGTAACATTAGTTTGACATTCATTTCCATGCACGAACTTATAGTAAGTTTTGAAAATGTTCATGAAAGTATTTTTGACATATCTTTCAACTTTTTAACTGTTTGTAAATTATAAATCTCTTCAAATAAAAATTCTAAATACTTCAATTTGTACTTTGGATCAAGTACAAATGCAACATACAACATCTTATTAGTTTTTTCAACATTTCTCCAGTACTTCTCAAATTTATTTTTCATGTTAACAACCATGTTTTTTAATAACTCATTATCAAAATCACACCATAAAAATATTTGAGATTGAATGTTATGTAATTTTGTAAAATATAAATTTGATGTGGTACACAAGGATAAACTAAATGTTAATGTAGAGTCATAGAAAGTTTTCAAAAATTTAACAAAAACACTAGCATTCTTCCAATCATCTATTATTGGAGGCCCAACACTAGATCGCTCCTCATGAAAGTGAGAAGTAAAGTTTGTTCCTTTTTCTTCGAGACAATCAAAAGTTTTTTGAAAATTTAAAGAAAATTTTAACATTAGATATGTGAAGTTTCATATTGTAGGCACGTTTAGTACGACACTTCCTTTATACTCAACATGTTCCTTAGCATAACACATTTTGAACTTTTGTAATCTTAAAGGAGAAGATCTAACATATCTCACTGTATAACAAATACTTAAAATAGTATTATGAAGATCTTTAAGTCCATCTCTTATAATCAAATTCAAAATGCGAGTACAAAATCGCACATGAAAGAACTCCCCAATCATAACAAGTCCATCATTCCAATTTTTTAGATTTCTTTTCAAATATGACACAACAGTATTATTTGAGGAATCATTATCAAGAGTTAAGGTAAATACCTTACATATGCCCCATCATGCAAACTCTGTTCTATCACTATTCCAACTGTATCACCTTTATGATTATTGACTTAACAAAAGTTTATAATTCTCTTTTACAATACCCAATCTTTGTCAATATAATGAGCGATGAGGCAAATATAATAAATATTTTGAATGGAAGTTCAACAATCATTAGTAAGACAAACTCTTTGCTTTTCACTAATAAAAAAGTTCTCAAACTTTTTTTCTCATCTAAATAAAGTTGAAACACATCCCTAAAAATTGTTTGGCGAGATAGTATATGAAACTTAGGACAAACTTCAGCTATAAAATCTTTGAATTCCTCACCCTCAACAAACTTAAAAGATAATTCATCAATAATAATCATTTTTGCCAAAGCAACTAGCTCTTTTTGCATCAAATGATACAACAACTAATTTATGAGTTATCGTATCACCATCTCCATTTTGTGCTTGAAAACTTAAAATCTTTTGCCCCTTCCCCTATCTACTTGCTTAGGAACTTTCTTACATAAATTTTTGAAATGATATATCATTAAAGTAGTTTCATTCCTTATGGGATGTGCAACATAATCTTTATTACAATAATGATATGTAGCTTTAGAATTTTCCATATCATAAGGTAAAATATATGAAAAATGATTCCATGTTTTTAACCTAAATTTTTTTGGTTTATTCATATAAAAAATGTCACTTTCGTCAACATTGCTTGCTTCTATTATCCTTTTTGAAGATGATTCATTTAAAATTTGTGTTGAATTTTCCATTTTCTTTAGATAAATTTCAGGTTCAATGTCTTCAGTTATAGTAAATTCTAAAAATTGACTTGGTCTAATAAACTGATGTAGGTCATCATCACCTATATATAGATGAGTACATATTAGATTCAATACATAATATTTTCCAACTCAAGAAGTTCCTTTCTTGTCAAATTTGAGAGAGGAAAACCCGAATTTAATTAATGTTATTCACGAAGTGAAACACATAGTTGGCAAAATTAACTAAAAGACCAAAAGACGCCCAAATATATAACTTAAAACAACCGATATATAGCATCATAATGCACCAAACATGTATCAAAGAGTAAAACGTCAAAAATATGATAAAATAAGAGTGTTTATCATGTTCCATTTAGGTCACTAAAAAAAGCAACAAATATAAAAAGCAATGTTTTATATGAAACAAGGAAAGAAAAGATTAAAAAAATAATAATTTACAATAATTTGAAAAGACCAGGCAAATGAGAATAAGAAATAACAACCAGTTCTTTACAACAGTTTCTCTCCTCTAAGCACTTCAACCTCTAAATGAAATATCAAAAACCTCAACTTTTAAGTTCTAACAATACAAATTATAGTAAGGTTGTAGTTGGCCAAACAATTTTACATTTTAAAACAAATCTTTGATATTTCTTTAATTCAATTATTATTTCATTATAAGCATCTAACAGCTCAATATTGAGAATCATCACCCAATATTGAGAGTCCAAGAATGACATTTTTTTCTATCCAATTACAGAGTAAATTACATAATTCAAATAATTGAAGAATTCAAATCCATATGGAAAAAACAGAACACTAACAAACAAATATAAGTTATTAACAAAAATCCATTTACATACGGTACAGTGTACCGGGTACACAAACAAGAAACTACAGACTAACTTAGCTCATCTCATAAACTGATAAAGACTTGCATAATACAAAAACCCATTTTCTATCCATGGACGATTTCTTCTTAGGAGAATAGGGAAAGAAAAGACAATAAGGAGAGAAGGCAGTGAAGAGGTTGAGCTTACTTTCTTCCATGAACAAGGATGGCAGCTGGTGTTGGAGCTGTCGAGGCTTGCAGGTCGCGTAGGTGATGGGGATGGAGGAGTGACGCTGGAGGTTGACTCGCGAAGCAATGCCGAATGCTAGAGAAGGCGAGACAAGGTTGTGATGGAAGAGGCGACGCACGTTGACAATGTAGGAGCAACACACCTTGAAGTGGCTGGCGACTGACGGCTTTAGGGTTTAGAAACAGAGAAGTCTCTTCGAAATTCGAAAGGAATTAGGTTAGGAAGTCAGGAAAGAATTATCAAACAAAGAAGTCTCTCAAATAATTTTTTTTATAATATATAATATATATATAATAATAATAATAATAATAATAATAATATGATATATATTTTTTAAAAAAATTAATCTTTTATTTATAACGATTCGGTCAAATTCGGTCCTACTAGTTAAAAAATTTACGAAATTGTAATGGACCGTTTCACTTACAGTTTGAGTTATTTTTAACTAGATCGGATCATATGTTTTATAAAACTGTCCAATTTGGTCTGGTCTGTTCTGATCCAATTTTTCGATTTTGTCTGGTTTAGTCTGATTTTAGACATCCCTATTCTGAAATATAAATCATTTGTTTAGCTCTTATGACATTTAAATGGTTTTTTAATTTTATGTTTGTTATTTCATTAGACTTATTGATATTTAGATTTAATGGATTTTCTGAACATACTATTTTTAATAATTTTCTTATTTTTATTAAAGCTTTATCTTTTTGTATTTTTTGTAGAAAAAGGTTTTGGTCAACCTCTATACCTAAAAAAATATTTTCTAAATATAGTTTTTGTTTTTCTATATCATCACCATGTTTTCACTTTTTATGTTGTGACATAAAAGTTGGCGATGAAACAGTCAATACTTTATTGATTTTGATACATAAATTATTTCTCCATCTAAAGTTGTCAAGCTTATTTTATCTAAATACTGGGTGAATTGTTGATATAAGATTAAAAAGTTGTTTCCTAATAAAATATTAACTTCAGTTTCTTGTTAATAAATTGTGAGTGTATGAAAGATTTCTTATTCTATTAATACATCTGTATCTTTTAAGACTTTATGAAAATTTATTGTAGTATTATTTGTAATTCTTACTACTAATTCTTTTGGTGATTGTTTCTAAAATTCTTTTAGAAATACATATTTACTAGCTATACAAATACTTGCACCTGTGTCAATATATATATGTAAATAATAATTTTTATATCCTTTAAATTTAAATCCTATTTTTATATACGTACTATTTGGATTTGTTATGCTTAATAGTTCATTCATTAATTAGAATTATAATTAGAGGCAGAATTGGATATTTCTGAGTTTGTTATTTTCTCTTTAGTTTCTTCTAATAGATAAATATTGCATGTATCCTCTATATCAGATTTCTTTATTGGTTCTACTTCCATTTTAAAAGTTTCTTCTAGAATTTTTGCTTTATGAGAAAATTTATTTTTAAATTCTTTCTTATATTGAAGTCTATTTAGACATTCATTCACATAATGCCCTTCCTCATTACATATCCAACATTTACATTTCTTTTTTCCTGATGGACAATAATTTTTCTTTTTAGATGTATTATATTCTCTTCTTTTAAAATATATTTGCTTGTAAAGTTCTCTATTATACCTTCTTCTATATTTCTTAAAATTTTGTTTGCTAAATTTATATCTTTTAAACTTTCTAAATTTTTTATGTTTCTTATATTTATTATAAGGTCTTATGTTACAACCATATTATTCTAAAATCTCTTTAATCACAACAGATTTTATCATTTTCTTTTATTTGTTTGAATTCTTTTTTTTCTTGACATTTTACTATTATCCATTATAAGCTCTTATGTTACAACCATATTATTCTAAAATCTCTTGAATCACAACAGATTTTATTATTTTCTTTTATTTGTTTGAATTCTTTTCTTTCTTGACATTTTACTATTATCTAACTCTTAAGACTTCTTATTCTTCCTCCTAAGGTATGAGGTATTATTTCTCTATCTCTTCCATTCCATCATGTTGTCATAGTTTTATATAATGTTCCAAGTAATTTTTGAAAAAAAAAAAAATATTTTCTTATAAGTTTCTTGCATAGAAGGTGATAGTTTATGATAATACATTTTATATTCACATATAAAAGAATCTATGTAATACATGTCACATATTTTCATATTTGTTAAATGCCATTTGACTTCATTTATTTCATTTTCACTAGATTCTGTAATATTTATACCTTTATATTCTCCAATAAATTTTTTATATATTTTATTTACTACAATATTTAAGTAATTTCTTCCTGTTGTTGAATTTTGTTGCATTCTTAAATGTTGTTGTTTGGTTAAATTTAAAAACTAAACTTTTACATTTCGTGTTATCTTATGAGCTACTAAGACTCTACAAGTTGAAGGGTTTGTTTGTGTGGTTGTAGAAGTTTGTATAATTACACTCATTCCACTAGATCATTCATCTAAAGCATTTTTCCTATTTCTTATGCAATCTAGATCTAAAATGCCAGATTTATAATTTTTATGTGGTTTAAATTCTAGTAGAATATTACCTCTAGTACCTTAATATAATCATTCTTTCATTTTCGGTTGTTGTCTTCTTCTACTTATTAGTTCAGGTTCTCTTAGTCTTTGTCTATTTCTATCTTCCCATGTGGGTAAGATGCTTTTCCTCTTTTTGGGATTAATCTTTCTAGAATTGAACTTGGTATTAATACGGGTTCCATATGACTTTTTTGGGTTATATTTTCTTATTCATACTCACTTTTACTAATTACTGTCATATCATCTTCTTTTTTATTTGTGCAAAGTTTTTCTTCTTAATGTTTTTCTAATTCTTCATTTATTAAAGTTAGTAAACTAATTAATTTTCCTATATCTTTATTTTCAAGATTCATAAATTGTTCTTCCAAATTTTTTATTTGTTTCATTAGATTGTTATTATTTCTTTAGATTTTTCATATTTTCTTTTATTATTTTTGGGTATTAAAGCATCAAATCTCCTTGGGTTCATTTTTTAATCCTTTTAATGTATTAAATTTTAATCCATTTTCTCTTGGTATGTTATTAACATCTCTTTTTAATTCTATAATTTCTTTATATATATTTAACTGTATTTCTTTTAATTCTTGCATATTTTTAATATTAATTTCATCTATAATATCTATTTTTTTTGCTATAAGAATTAAAGCTTTCATTATAGATACTTGGTTATTACATATGCTTGTTAAACTATTATTTCCTTCTAATTCTATTCCTAATAATTCCTCTTTTACCATAATTATTTCATTGTATAAACTAGTTCTTTTACTTCTTCAATTTATTCTTTTAGTTTTTCTATTTCTCTATCTCTTTTATTAACTTATGTCTAAGTGTCTATGAACTTATTTTTTTGTACATGATTTCTTTTTACTTGTATGAGAGGTTTTTCTTTAATATCTAAATTTCATTCATCTAGTATTTTATATTTTGTTAATATTTATGATTTTCTTATTATTTGTCCTTTTTTTTTGAAAATTTTATCTATTTTTATAAATTTATTTTGTCCATATATTGAACTATTGTAGCTGTTTGTTAATGAATATCATACTAGATAATGAATTGAAAATATGTGGTTTTCATCTTTTATTAGATTTCCTCGTTCAAAGTCATAAACTAAACTTGGTTTAAATTTTTATCATGGATGTTAAAATTTTAGTTTATGGTATCCTAAGTTTCCATTAATTATTCCTAATAAAGTATATTTTCTGTTTGTTGTTATGTTATCTAATAATAATAATTTAATTGGTGTATCTATTCATTCTTTAAAGTGTGCTTTTATTAAAATATGTATTCTTCCTAAATGGATTTCTTCAAATTTCTTTTTACTAAATATTCATTTCTTGTGAAAAACATTCAAAAATATATTGTGTTTTTACTTCTATTATTTCTTAATTTTCTATTATTTTTAACATTTTTAAAAGAGTTTATTAATTTTTATGTAAAAAGTGTATTTTTGGTAATAAATTATAAAAATCAAGTGAGAGGAGGTTATATTAAAATTTTGTTATATATGTGATTATTTCACATATATAAGAGCTTAATTTAAGAGTAATTTTCAATAATTAATCTGAACCATTAAATTCGTAAAAACTAATGCAAAAAAATAAGTTAAATGATTTGTTATAATGATATAGTGACATTAAACACTATTTTAAAATTCGTGTTACATAATATATTTTCTTTCACAAATATTTAATTAATTTTACAACTTCACAAATAGATTCTTAAATTAAAAAAAAAAAAGGGTAATTGTCTAACTTAGATCAAAGAAAGAAAAACTTATGATCATTTCAATTTTTCAAAAGTTTGTAGAAGCCAAAGACATAAAAATTTTATACGAAATATTTTAATAGAGCACTTTTTATGAAGCGTTTGAGAAAATTTAATGGATTATAATATCTGAAGTGTGTGCTGTGCCATAATAAAAGTGAAGATGTTGAAGTTAAATGATGTGAAGTCAAAATTTAATGGATTAGATCTGAAATGTGTGCTGTGCATTAAAAAGTGAAGAGGTTAAAGTTAAATGATGTGAAGTGTGTGCTATGCCATATGTTAAATTTTATGTTCTTGGTTGAAGCATTGGAACTAAATCTAATTTGATCATTTACTAGTGAATTGGATATTTATTCCTATATCAAAATATTTGCTTAAACCTTAAAAATTATTATGTCTTAAGAATTATTCACTCTAATTGCAGGAATCATGTTGAAATAAATTTGATCCATTCGAAATAAAATTATCTTTGAAAAGACTACTCTCGACTATAAAAGGGTTATTAACACAGCTGTGAATAGAGTACGTGCGTTTAAAAATTTGATAAAAAAATATTATTCAAGCTATAACAAAGGTGATGACCAAGATATCACATTTTTTCCCTTAAAATGGCAGCCTCCTCCTCCGGAATGTACTAATAATGAGTTTTGTAATAAATAAGTCACGACCCACACTTAAGTAATAGATTTATACAAATGACACAAGTTGAGTAGTATATTTGTTAGTTTATTCTATAATTTATTTATCAAAATTTTAAAATTTTACATATTAGTCCATAATATTTTAAATTATATAATTTAATTGTAAAATTTTAAACTTCACATAACTATTAAAAAGCATATTTGTGGTTCAAATTTTTGGATCTATATATGAATTTTAACATTTGAAATTTTATGAACCTATATGTAAGGTTTTAAAATTTTTAATAACTAAATTATACATTTAAAAAATTTAGGCATTCATGTGCAAATCTAGCTAAAGTTTTAGACAATTGCTATAATTTATCCTATATTTTTAAATGAGTAATTCACAAGCATCAAATTATTATCTAAATGGGTGAGGTGACACCAAAATCCTTAAATTTATATTTTTGGGACACTTTAGTCTATAAACTTTTAATTAGTATATTTAAGTCATACTTTTAGAAAAAAAAAAAAAAGTATACTTTAGTTCAAATTTTAAAGATTAACATGTATCATATTAATAAAATTTATGGAATAAAATGTTTTATCTTAATAAAATTTAAGGGCTAAAGTGTTCAAAAAATACAATGAACTAGTGTCGTTGCTGGTGAGGTTTTGGTTGTGGCTCTCATTCGATCACAAAGGTGGTTTATGGTTTTTTCCTGTTAATAGTGCTAGTCTTTTTTTTTTTTTTTTTTAATTGTATAGTATAACCTCCCTTTATTTATAAAGTTTATTTTTAACCCCCTCCAGAAAAAAGAACATATATTCATTTTTCTTATAACATAAATGAACATATGTTTTTTAGTATTAGAAGAAAATTAACATGTATTTTTTTACTGAGGGGGTTAAAAATAAAACTAGATGAATAACTAGTTCTTTTATGCACAAAAGAGTTTTTTTTTCCTGGTTTAATACTTTTTAAAATATCATTTTGGTCTTAAAAAATGGGCTTTTGTGCCAAGTGTTGTACAAAATCTAACTCTATTAACGAAATTTTCACAAAGGGTATTTTTGTAGGGTGAAGTGGCACCAAGGTTTCAAAATATATGTTTTGATAATATTTTAGTTCCTAAACTTTCAATCGTTATACTGTCGGCATGTTTGTTACACCGTACTTAATATACTGATTGTATAATTTATATATATTCATGCATTTAGTTGTGAAATCAAATCGTATCGTACAATATAAATATAGTACGATTGCGTGAAAATTTTATACGACCAAGGAATGTGTGTCTAAACCGTACTGGACAATTAACTTAGTCTGTCTAAATTTTCAATTATAAAATTAGATGTTTTAACTTATTATTTTTCCTCAAATTAAAAACAATATTTTTTTATTTTTAAAAATGTAATACAAATATAAAAATAAATTAAATATTAATTTAAATAAATTTTATAATAAAAACTATTTTAAATATAAACTATTTTTGTAAAATATATATAATTAATTTAATCCGACTATATTATACATCTTTTTACAAAATAATGTATAAATTAATTATAATACAATTCAATATAGTTAAGTCCAATATAATTATACTTAACTTATCCGATATAGTGCACCAAACATGCCGTTAAGTTATACTTTTTAAAAAATGTATACTTTAGTTAAAATTTTAGATACAAAAATGTCTAACCTTAATAAAATTTATGGATTAAATTATCTCATCTTAATAAATTTTAGGAATTAAAGTGTCCAAAAACATAATTTAGGACCTATTTTGGATATATATCAATAATACCCCTTATGTTTGATGTAATGTCACAAATGCCTCTCAAATTTTAGAAATATCACAATTACCCCCAAATATAACGAAAGTTAAATTTAATGAAAGTGAATAGTAATTTTATACAAATGATAAAAATAATAGAAAAGTAATATATAATAAATATAGAAATATAGGATATTTTAGGATGTATATTTAACAAAAAGAAATTTAAAGAAATTCAAAAATTAAAATTAAATTTTAAAAAATGAGATTGATTAAATGAATAATCTTTTTTAAAAATAAGAAAAATATTTTATAAGAAAGACGTAATTTATTATAGAGTAAGTAATAAAAAATGAGTATTACTATAATAGATGCAAAATAAAAATTTAATATACCACTGATTGACAAAAAAATTTATTATAAAAAAATTATCAAAAATTTTACAAAAAGATAAAGAAAAGATTGAATATATTTATCTAGACAGAATACTAATTTTAATAAAAATACATTTTAGAAAATAAATTAATATACCAATAAAACTAGCATTATTGGACAACATAATAATAAACATAAAAGATGCTCTGTTAAGAATGATCCATAAAAATTTAGGATATCAGAAATTAAATTTACAACATATCCTAAATTTGTTGTTAATACTAATGACAAAAACTTAAACATAGTATAAAACCTAGCCTATGAATTTGAAAGAAAAAATTTAATGAAATAATGAAATCACTCATTTTTAGTATATTACATAGTAGGATATTCATTAACTAATATTCACAATAGTTCAATATACGAACAAAATGAGTTTATACAAATAGAAAAAATATTTCAAATAATATAACAAATAATAAAATCAGAAATAATAACAAACTTTGAAATACTAGAAAAATGAAATTTAGGTAAAAAAATCTTATACAAGTACAATTGAATGGAAACAACAACAAGAAGTTAAAGAAATAAATAATAAATTAAAGATATTAAAAATTTATTAATCCATAAAGTAATATGAGATTAAAATAATGGATGTTAAAATTTAAATTAAAATAAATGAAATTAGAATAAAATGATAATATAAACATAATCATAAAAACCAAAATGAAAGCCTTAATTTATTTAGTGGAAGAAATAGATATAATCAAACATCAAATATTTACAAAGTATAAATAAAGTACAAAATAAAATTCTTAAAGAAATAAGAAAATATAAATGTACTAAAAAATTATAATTAAATATGCATAAAAAATGTACGAAATTAAGAAGAGATGTTACTAATATACTAAGAGGCAATTGAACTTTCAGCTACAAGTTTGATCCATTAAAAAGTTCGAAAGAACAATCCACTAAGAGATTTAATGCATTAAAACCTAAGAATGACGAAAGAAAGAATGAAGAAAAATCTAAAAATTGAGAAAATTATATAATTTCATGGAATATAAGAAATAATTAGAAGAACAATTTATTAACCTTGAAAATAGGGAAACAAGTGAAGAAATAAAAAAATATTATAAAAAAAAAATTTGTACAAACAAAAAAGAAGATGACATAATAATAGTAAGTGATACTGAATCTCACACAGAAAATACAATCTTAAGAATCAATATGGAACCTATTATATTTATCAATCCCAACTCAAAAAAATACACTTGACCCACGTTGGGAAGAAATGAATAAGCAAAGAATAAATGAACCTGAACCTTTATATAAGAGAAGGCAAGCAACTTAAAATGAAATAAAATTTACATTGGGGTACTAAAGAAAATATTTTATCAAAATTTAGACCTCGTAAAAATTATAAATATGATATTTTGGATTTAGATTGCATAAGATATATATATATATATATATAAACATTAGATTAATGGTCTAATGAAATGAGTATAATGATACAAATTTTTACAATAACACAATCAATCCATCAACTTATAGAGTATTATTAACTCATAAGATAAAAGAAAATATTAAAATTTAGTTTATAAATTTAATAGAACAATAACATTTATAAATACAAGAAAATGTAGTCACAGGTAGAGAATAACTAAATACTATAATAAATGAGATATATAAGAAATTTATTAAAGAAGACAAAAATAAACATATCAATGAATCAGGTAGAAATGAAATAAATGAAGTCAAGTGGCATTTAAGGCACATGGAGATATGTAACATGTGTTATATAGATTATTTTATATGTGAATACGAAATAAATTATCATAAATTACCATTTTTTATGTAAAAAACTTATAAAAAATATTTTTTTTTAAGAAACTATCTGTAATATTACATAAAATTATGATAGAAAGTTAGAATAGTATGAATAAAGAAATTATTCCTAATATAATAAGTAAAAGAATGAGAAGTCTTAAGAGTTGAATAATTATAAAATGTCAAAAAAATATCAAAATTTGTTGTAATACAAGAGATTTTAGAATGATAGAAACATGTGAGTGCAACATAAGATCTTATAATAATAAATATAAAAAGTTAAGAAGTTAAGAAGGTATAAATTCATAAAAGAAAATTTTCAAAAATATAAGAAAATATATAATATAGAATCTTGTAGACATAAATATGTTAGAAGAATAAAATAAAATATATTAGAAAAGAAAAGTTATTATTCGTCAAAAAAAAAAATAAATGAAAGTGTTAGATATATAATGAATAAGGATATTATCAAAAAATATGATTTTATATATATGTTTTATTTTGTGACCATTATGGCTAAATAGATAGCGTGGTCTCATTTTAGTATGTATATGTGATATGTATTAAGGGAATATTCTTCTGCCATAATTATATGATTATATGATAAACGATATTATGTTTATCTGAATGAATTAAGTGTACCTACAATTACATGGTTATTAATAGCATTACATATGTATCATTGAATCATGATATTGCAAACACAAGTTTTTAAAGTATTTTTTTATGCTAAGCTTTTGAAAAATGATAAGTTTTATGCAAGATTTAAAACAATAAGTTTTATATGATATGTTTTATTGATACTTGAACCATCATTATAAAGTCTTTATGTCTTGGAGCAACATGATAAGTTAAGTGTACTATAATAAGTTAATGGTCTTGTTTAGGAAGTGTCTTTCGTGTAAGTTAGAGTACTCGTGAACTAAAGAAATATTACCTTTGGTTTGGACGCATGTGTACATGTAAAAATTATGTATGAAATTTCAGTTTTATTAAGTTATAAGTTAAATTTCACTTAAACGCCGGTCTAGCTCAGTTGGTAGAGTGCAAGGCTCTTAACCTTGTGGTCGTGGGTTCGAACCCTATGGTGGGTGTCTTTGACGTATGTTTTTCTTAGGAATTTCTTGTAATTTAGATGTAAGACTCTCAATCCTCTCACTAGGAACCGAAGTTCGAATCTCACCCGGATGTGTGAGTGTATTTTCTCTTTATTAATAAAAAAAGAGACTTTAGAATCCCTTTAAAAAAGAAGTTAAGTTTCACTTACACATACCTTTCATACATGCCAGTTGCTGACGGGTAACTTATTTAAGGCTCTATTATGATAATTTTTTTTTTAAGTAGATGCTTCACGTTATTTAATTATGATAAGATTTTGTATGTTTTTTTTTTTTTTAATGAAATATGCATTATAAGCACTACTTCGTGGGCATAAGCATAAGCAGGTTATATTTACTTGTTTATTTTAAGTGTGTACATGTGTTATGGATGCTTAATGTTCCAAGTAAGGTAAGTTTGCTTACTGAGTAATTTCACTCATCTCAAGTTTCCCTTCACTTTTTCAAAAACACTATAATGAGGATTTGACATTGTTTGAGGAAGGTTATTGGTTCCTTAGGATCAAATTTTCTTTTTCTTATCTAATAAATTGTAAACCTTAATAAGTGGCTAAACTTTTTGCAAGTTTTTCCTTATAAATTTTTTTAGGTTTAAAATCCTTTTTTATTTAATGCCAAGACAATATTTCATTTTTTTTTTAATAAAGTCATAATCAATTATATCAAGGTTTTCAATCAATAAAATGTTTAAATAATACATTTATATGTATGTAAAATATCGATGCATTATAGAATCTATTGTATTTGTTTAAAATGGGCATAAAAATTAACACCGTTAGCCATCAAAAATATTATTGATATTAAGTATAAACATCAAGGCTATTCGAGTTATTTTTATAAAAGTTAAGAACATTAGTGAAGATATACCAAAATTTAGGAATATGAGTGATATTTTTGTACATACATCCTAAATTGTGATAGTTTAGGAGCTAAAATATATCAATTAAAAGCTTGTGAATTAAAGTAACCCCAAAACATAAGTTTAGTTACCATATGAATACTTTTTCCTTTATGTGATTCATAATAAAACGTTGGAATTTTTTTTTACAACAACTTAAATATTGGGATAGATTTTCAACCAACTTTAAATATTTATATAAATTTTTAATTAAATAAATTTTAATTTTTATGACATTTTAATAACTTGTACAAAATTCTAATTGAATATACTTAAATTTAAAAAAAAAAATTAAATTTTAATTGAATATCTAGACTTTAAAGTTCTATAAAAATAATTAAAAATTTTAATTGAATACTTCACTATAAAATATACCAAAAAATTCTTAAAATTCATATAAATTTTTTAAGATTATAATTTTTTAAAAATATTTTTTTTTTTTTTGAAGAAATAACAAAACATAACACAACATATATAAAAGAGTATTGAAGAAAAGGGATAAGCAAAAAAAAAAAAAATAAATGAATACTATTAATCACGGTGGAAAAAAAAAAGTACAAAAGTTTAAATTTACAAGTTATTTGTCTATAAATGATCAAAAATGTTGAATTGAGATTTTATAGATAATTTTTTTATTAAAAATATTTAACATCGACAATTATTATTATTATTTTTTTATATATTTTAACATTTTAATCATATCAATTTTTTATCGATCTTCAATATGTTATAAGGAGTGATATGTTATATCAGATCACAACATACTAATAGTAGTTAGAATGGGTACACCAATACTCATAAATTTATATATTTTAGTCACTTTAATTTAAATTTTAAATTAATATACCTAAGTCTTGCTTAGGCATGCTAACATCACTCGCTTATTCACTCTTCCTCTTCATAACAACACGTGTCTCACATTTTGTTCAAATTTTTCATATCCAAAAGCAAGCTTCTTTCAAGCAATAAAAAGGATTATTTTTATACTTAATTACTACAATGCCATTAACTTTTACGTATCATGCAACGAGTTTATATATATATATATATATATATATATATTTTTTTTTTTTTCAAATTTAATTATAATAACTAGGTTTAAACTCGTGCTTTGTACGGGTTAATATTTATTGTAACTACATGATTAAATTTGTGTATAAGAATAAAAAAAAAGTGTTCATTATGCCTAACAAATATACATATTTGATGTATCCAAATCATGTGTATTATTTTGTACTATAAATTATAATTTATAATTATCATTAAGTAAGTTAGTTGTAGTAGATAATTTTTTTTTAAAAAATGTCATAAATCGCATAATGGGCTCTACTCATTAATTGTTTCTTAATTACATAATTTTAGAATAATAAATAAAAATAAAAAAGGTAAGTTTATTATCATTAAATTAATATAATATTCATTGCAGTACCTTAAAACTCATTTACATATTTACAAATCTAAAATATTGTTTTATATAACACATTTACAAACCCATAATAAAGTCCGTCATAACATCTTCATACTTTTAAACTCTCCAAAAACTATAGATAATATTTTTGAATGTAACATTAGATATGTGCATGGCATTTTACGGGTGCAACTTTCAAGGTTTTATAATCAGGATATTTTTAACCCAAAACATTGTCTAATGTATTTATATTAACACATGATGACATTTCTTCACATTGGTAGAATCATGGAATGAGATCACATTAAATTTGCGACGTCTCCCGTTTCGTGCCTCATACTTATTTGCCTTGACGTTGTTCACTTCACCCTACATAATTAAGACGTACAATGTCTTTTAGAAAGAAACCGAAAAAAAATAAAGAGAAATATATAGTTCTTGTGAGGTAATATATATATTTAACTTATTAATATCTTGGTGTTGCTTTAACATTTTTTGCCTTACAATAAAGACATGTAAATGATTCATTATATTCAGCTCCAGTAGGTTTGTAACATTCAGGACATGCCATGTATCAAAAACTTTGATTTAAGTTTGTAACCGAAATTGTAGCTTTGATCCAAAAAAAAAAAGAAACTTTGAAAGAAAGAATAAAAGAATTCAACACAATTACGTACCATTTCAAGCAAATCCTTTATGCTATCAATTTGAGATACATTCTCAAGTGGAGGTAAGAATGTTGACGATATTAATGCATTCGAACACAACTCTTTCGTGGTAACATCTTTAGCGTTGCTTTCATTTTCAACATACATTTCATCATTTAAAAAAAAAAAATATTTTTTATTGTCTCACATAGAAGAGGGAAGAATTGGACCACATAAACAATCTATCTTTTTGTTAGCATAAAATGAGCAATAAACTAATTAAAATTATAATGAAAAGTTAGCATGTTAAGTTTTTGATAAAAAAAAAAAAAAAATACAAGGCTTACCAAAAAACGCAAGGAATTAGCTTCAAAGCTGTTAGCGTTTATAACAAAAGAGGTTGAGGGTTTGGTTGACAAAGACATGAAATTTATCTATATTAATTTGAATAGTTACTATAAATATAAATTAGAAAAGTTAATAATGTGTGATATACTTATAATCAAAACAAATGCATTTACCATTTTCCATTAAAATAAATTCAAAATACATATGATTTATTATTGTATGAAATAACTTTCAAACGTAGTGTTATAATTACTGGCTTATTGTGAGCTACTTTGGAGATGACAGGCAGATTCATTACTAACAAATTATTGATCCCACATTGTTAAGAAGGATTGGTTTTAGCCTATAAATAAAGATAAATATAAGATGAAAGTATCATTATTAAGTTAAAAGATGTGACTATTATTTTCTTATTGATGGGGTTATAATTTATTTTTTCATGAAGTAAAAGAATAAAAAAACAAGTAGTAAGTCATTCATACTCTTGATCAATTAAGACTAATTTTTGAATGGGGCTTCCCTTCTTTGTCTTCTTTATAGGAAGAATATCAACTACAATTGCAATAAAATCTATGCAAATCATAAGCAGAATTTTTCATTTAGTCATATGGGATAAAAACATAATACATATACACATAATGAAGTACTACCAATTGCAACATTTAGAACCTCCTTATTAGTTCTTCCAATGAAGTAATGAGAAAGCTAAAAAAGAGTCTTACCAACTTGTGCTTGACAGCCCATGTATTTATAAAAATCAGCAAATGGAACAAAGGTATAACCAATATCAAGTACTTGTTGATCACATGCTCTAGCTTCCTTAATTAGTGTTCTGTTATTGATTGTCCACTGATATCCATTTTGCACAATCCAATATGGTGGATCGATATTTCTGACAAATGTATTAGAGATGAAGTAGCTGTTGTAAACATCCGACCTATCTTGAAAGACTGCAATATCTTTACCGGCTTGCACACGAGTGCCTTATGTTATTAACTCTATGTTAAGCAATATTGTAGAGCAGTTGATAAATTATTTGTACAACTAAAACTTACCGTACAGCTAGAAATTAAATTAGATATTGACACATTTATAATAAAATTGAGCAATGAGTGCATTACAATGATTATACAATTTTAAAAGTTGATTATTTTGCATTGCTCAAGCCAAATAGTTTACATAACAAGTATGATTTTATTATAATCATGACAATTATTTCATATTTCCTTAACCTCTTACCTCAACAAATATTAATCTTTTGTATTTAATTAGTTGGGCTACTTTGAGGTGTGCATGGCATGGCCTTTTTAGCAACTATAACTTTTACCGTCCAATTTCTACTTGGAGGAGTAATCTCAATTATAGTTTTAACGTCCTTGCCCATGCTAGCTTCCTGATAAATCAAGAGAAATATAAGATAAAATAATAAAGGACAAGAAAATTAACATTTTTAAGGCATCAAACAAAAAATTGGTGATTTTTGCCACAAATTCTCGATCAACTCCTTATATAATAATCCTTTGAAACAAAATACTAAATATCCTCGATCATATTAACGGTCCATGCAAGTGCATGTCAGTTTCTAAATATACCTTATGCATATTATGTTAGAAATTTGTTTACCAAATTGAAAATCATGTTTTCTAGATCCCATGTTGAATCAAGAGAAGAAGAAGAGATTATTGCGGAAGCGTACCGGAATCCATAGCGTTCTTCTGTCGAATAGGTTCAGATCTTCCAATTGATGCGTAGTTGTCTTAATGGTTTTTCTCTGTTGATGGGGATACAGAGAAAACTTGTGTTCTACAAGCACTACGCTCAAATGGGGACCATGACCCCTTTATATAGATAACTGCCAAAGGCAGTTATCAATTATTGGTATTTTTAAATTGGCCCCTCATCAACTTAAAAATACAAGTCCGGTCTCTACACATTAATTCCACGATAATTTAATACCCGATAGCCAAAATTAAACTTTATAGATCACCTTTTAATTGGCTAAACTATAAGATAGCATAGCACATTTAAAACTACATGTGTGGCCCCACAGATTAATAATATTTTTCCAACAATCTCCCACTGGGCCACATATGTAACTTTGTAAATGTGCATAACCTTATGAGCTCATGAAACTGCCATCACAATTAGGGTACTTCCGAACAATCTCGTCCATTAATCATACTGATACAGGATCAAAGCGATCTTCGTCACATTTATCGTGACTAAATCTATCAATGGTCACATATACCAATACAACCAAATGACATAGATCAATCATGGATGTGTAGCATGAAAATTACATGTAATGTGATCCAAACATGTCTATTTTCAACTAGTCCTACTTTATTCTTTATTGAGATCAGTATTACCACATTACTTAACAGAGTGTGTTAAACCAAAACTTTACTTCTGCAGAAAGTAAACTGAATAATATATGTATATAACAAATCTGAAGTTCAACATAAAGCAACAAATCAAATTCAAACTCCCACTAAACTAAAGTATCCTCAAACAGGATAACACCCATATAAGCAGTATGCTCGTGAAAGACCTTGGGTGGTAGTCCCTTTGTGAGCGGATCCGCTATCATGGAGTTTGTTCCAATGTGCTCTATAAAAATCTGACCACTCTGCACTCTTTCTTTCACAACCAGAAACTTGATGTCAATATGTTTTGACTTCGTTGAGCTTCTGTTGTTGTTAGAATATAGAACCGCTGATTTATTGTCACTACACTTGGTTGTGAATGATTTATCCTTCTTGCAAGTATGTCAATGATAAGTTTCATGTCTCTTAAAAATTCAAAACATGCCATTTTTTAATTATTTTGTCATTGTTTCTACGTGTCTGGACCCCGTCTCATTTGGCATTTTGAATTGTCTAGGACCATAATTGTGAACATAGGATTGTCCCAAGAATATCAGATTGTTAGTATGCATTGTGTATGTACTGTGCTTTTGCTTGAGTTGCTAGTCTATCCTATATTAGGACTATGGTACCTATAACTGCAATGAGATTAACATTTTGGAATTGCTTCTGTTCTAACTTTTTTATAGGGTAGTGTCCTCATCAAGATGCATTGTGTATGAGATTAACTGCAATTATTTATCTTATTTAATATGTAGTGTCCTCATCAAGATGATTTGGTTACGTGTGGGTATTATGTCCTTATGTTTATAAGGACAATCATTGCTAACCCACTTGCTTCCATCATTGACTTGGTAATTAATTTTATTTATGTATTCTCTTAGTAAAACTAATTTTGTTTCTTCCATCATTGACTCAAAACACTAATTTATAATTTGTTTTCATATGTAGCTTAATAATGAAGGATCATACACCGATAGTCAAATTGATGAAATGTGGAATGAATGGGCGGAGTTCACAAATCGCTTCTTAAAGTGATAGTATTATGTAATACTTTAAATTACTTTAATTTCATATATGTACGTTTAATTATTAGTATTGTAATTATTATATGACACTCTATAATGTGTCATTAATTTTGAAACAATTTATGCATTAATATTTATAATTTTATTTTATTTTGGATCCCATGAAATGTAATCACTACATTAGTTTCAATAATATATTTTTGGATATGAATGTTGCACTTATAATATTGAAAAAACAGGTATTTAAATTTATGAAAATGCTGAAAATAGATGCCACTATTTTGAAATGAACATTTCCTATGGTCACGGTTTTTGTAAAAATCGTGACCATAGGTAATGTTTAAGGCTACGGTCTTTGTAAAAATCGAGACCTAAAATGCTGAAATATAGATGTCTATTTCGAAATGAACATTACTTATGGTCTTGGTTTCTGTAAAAACCGTGACCATATAAATGTATAAGGTCTCGGTTTTTAATAAAAACCATGACCATATGTAATATTTAAGGCCACGATTTTTACAAAGACCGAGACCTAAAGTGAATAATTGGTCACGGTCTTTCAAAAATCGTGACTATATCATATGTCTACAGTCACGGTTTTTAACCGTGACCATAGGTTCTAGTCTAAGGTCTCTCCTTCTTAGGTCACGGTTATTAAAACCGTGACCATAGGTCTACAGTCACGGTTAAAAACCGTGACCATATTGCAGTTTTGTGGTAGTGTATTGACACATTTATAATAAAATTGAAATAAAAAACTGAGCAATGAGTGCATTACAATGATTATACAATTTTAAAAGTTGATTATTTTGCATTGCTCAAGCCAAATAGTTTACATAACAAGTATGATTTTATTATAATCATGACAATTATTTCATATTTCCTTAACCTCTTACCTCAACAAATATTAATCTTTTGTATTTAATTAGTTGGGCTACTTTGAGGTGTGCATGGCATGGCCTTTTTAGCAACTATAACTTTTACCGTCCAATTTCTACTTGGAGGAGTAATCTCAATTATAGTTTTAACGTCCTTGCCCATGCTAGCTTCCTGATAAATCAAGAGAAATATAAGATAAAATAATAAAGGACAAGAAAATTAACATTTTTAAGGCATCAAACAAAAAATTGGTGATTTTTGCCACAAATTCTCGATCAACTCCTTATATAATAATCTTTTGAAACAAAATACTAAATATCCTTGATCATATTAACGGTCCATGAAAGTGCATGTCAGTTTCTAAATATACCTTATGCATATTATACATTATACAATATACAACCAAAAATATGTGTTTTATTCACTCCATGAAGTAAAATAAAATAATCACATTAAAAAAGAAAACCAATTGAAAAATGTATTAACGTGAGTTGTGTAATTAGTATATGATATGTTGTAATTATTATTTACTTATCTTGTTGTGGTTAATATTTATCTTTAGTAGAGACCTAAGTTACACATGATTAGATTTTACACTTGTAATTTCTTATATATACCTCTATTACGAAGTGTGTAATTAATAAGAAAATAATTTACTCTCGTTATATTTAACTTGGTATCAGAGCAAAATAAAAAAAAATTCAAAAAGGACTTTGTCTTTTTCAGCTTCATCATTCACCACTGCCACCGCAGTTATCACCGCTGTTGTCGTTGCCTCCCTCAGTCAATTCTGCTCACGCCTACCCTCTACTCTGTCATCGCACTCCATTCGCCTACTAGTCCGCTGCCATTGCCTTGATCATCATGTCAGGTATTCAGTTCTGTCACCGGTCCACAGCCTTGCCTTGCTAGTTTCGCCTCGCCAACCCACGTTTCGCTCATCGAGCTCTACGCACAATTTGCGTCCCACTCCGACTCTGCCAGCACAGCCTGCCTCCATCAGTCTATCCAATTCAAGTAACCACTGTAGGTTTCTCTGGTTTGCATGGTTGACTAGTCAAGCAGGTTCTCCTTTCAACCCTAGCCCAAGTCCAAGTCAGAAGCCTAATCTCTTTTCAACCCAATCTCCTTTTCAGCCCTTGTGGTATCAAATCCATCACCCCATTCAATAGTCAATAGACTTGGTCAACAGTCACCAAACCCAAAAAAAAAAAAAAACTTTTACTGTACTACACATTATTATTGTCTGTTTCAATGGAAGACTTGAAAGAAAATCAGGATTTTAAGGCCAATGAAGTATCTAGCCTAACCATTTAAGCAAAGTCACCAGTACCAGATTTCTATGGAGTAGCTCCCTATAGCTTCTATAGCTGGTCGTGGTAAGATTTGTATGGTTTCAAACGTTTCTCACTTTGTTGGATCTAATACTTAGATTATTGATTATAGTGCATCTGATCATATGACTTATGATAAATCTTATTTTATTGATTTGTCTTCTCCACCAGTGTCTTATGTTATTAATGCTAATGGTGAACCTTTTCCTATGTTATGGATGAGATTAGTTTGTATTATCCCAACCTTATAACTTTATAATGTTTTATATGTACTAGATTTATCTCATCACTTAATATCTGCCCCACAATTGAATATTGAGTCTAAATATTATGTAATCTTTTATCCTATGTGTGATTTTTTAGGATCTTTTTATCAAGGAAATAATTGGTTGGGGGTATCTGAAGGGCAGATTGTTTCGTTTGGATCAAACTTACGCAAGGGAGAAACCAGGAGCATAGCCTCACATCGCTTTGACTTCGAGTTCTGACCAAGTAAAATTTGGTTATGGCATCGCTGCTTAGGGCATTCGTCTTTTAGTCTTATGAAAAAATCTATGCCTACTCTATTTATTGGTGTGAATGAGTCTGCTTTACGTTGTAAGACATGTGTCTTGGTCAAGAGTCATCGTACTACTTATTATCCTAGTATTTCTAATAAAAGTATTATTCCTTTTGAATTAATTCATTCTGATGTTTGAAAACCATCTAGAAAGCCTACTATATCGAGTATGAGGTATTTTGTGTTGTTTATTTATGACTGTACAAGATTGTCATGGGTTACTTTTCTTAAAATTAAAGATAAAGTTTTTCCAGCTTTTCAAACTTTTTGTGCTCTTGTTCAAACAAAATACAATAGCACCATTAGAGTCTTACGTTCTAACAATGAGGGAGAATATGTTAATCATGTTTTTCAAGATTTTTTCCAAACACATGGGATTGTTCACCAAACTACTTGCCCACAAACACTAGACAAAATGGGGAGTTTGAAAGAAAAAATCGTCACTTACTTGATATGGCTCGTGCGCTTGAATTTAGTGTTCATATGCCAAAATATCTATGGGACGATGATGTATAAGCTTCTGCCCATCTCATCAATCATCTCCCATCCAGTGTCCTTCACAAACAAATTTCATTCGAGGTTCTCCCATCTCATGTATCCTTACCATCATTTCATAATCTTTCTGCCCATATATTTAGTTGTGTTGCTTTTGTACATGTTCCTAAAAATTAGAGGTTTAAGTTAGATGCTTGGGCCATTAAGTGTGTGTTGGTTGATTATAGAGGTTATCAGAAAGGGTACAAGTGCTACCATCCACATACCAGAAAGTATTATGTCACTGTAGATGTCACTTTTTTTTAGGATATGAACTATTTTTCCTCATCTAATACTGCTATTAAAGGGGAAAATTCATATTTTGAAGAGTTGTATCATGGTGAGAAGAAGGAATTGGAAGGAACTGAAGAAGCAACGCAATCATGAAATATTTTGATGGGTCCAGTTGAGGTTCTTATCCCATTTAATCTAGTAATCGAAGAAGCAGATGCTTCAAGTATCCAAGTACCAATTCTGATCATTGAAAATGAAAATGAAGACACAACTATTCCCTCAAGATCACTCCTATCCTTGTTCAACAGCTCCCTAGTACTAAAGGTCACTCATCTGAGGTATGTACACCCACTAATACTAATAGCTTTGAGTCTAGTGTTGGATAATATGCGTTACCAAATAGGTCTAGTTGGGGTCAACCAGCCAAAAAGTATGAACCAAATATGCATGCAAAATCAAAATATCTAGTAGCCAACTAAATGTCCACTAAAAGATTTCTAAGCCATATAAATCATTTATAAATCAAATATCTGTTGTATCAATACCTAACAAAGTGCAGGATAAGTTTGGAGATCTAAAGTAGAGGAAGAATATGGATGAAGAGATGGAGGCGTTATAGAAGGACAATACTTGACAACTTGTGCCTCCACCACAAGGCAAGAAGGTAGTTGGTTGTCGTTGGATGTTTATTGTGAAACATAGTGTTGATGGATCTATGAATCGATATAAAGTCTGTCTTGTAGCAAAAGGGTTCATTCAGATGTATGATGTAAACTATGATGAGACTTTGGCTCCGGTTGTTAAAATAAATACTATTTGGGTCTTACTTTTGCTTACCGCTAGCTTAAATTGGTTACTTCGAAGTTTGATGTCAAGAATGATTTTCTCCATGGAGAGTTAGTCGAGGAGGTGTATATGAGTCTTCCACCTAGATATGTAGCTATTTTTCTTGGTAATTTTGTATTTAAATTGAGGAAATCTCTGTATGGTCTCAAGCAGTCCCCTCGTGCCTGGTTTGGAAGGTTTTCACAGTTCATGCAAAAGTCGGTTACAAACAAAGTAATTTAGACCATACGCTGTTTCAAACATCAATAAGGGAAGGTAATAGCTAATTATTTATGTTGATGATATAGTAATTACTGACGATGAAACTATTAAGATTGATAGATTACAAAGGTAACTAATCTCTGAATTTGAGATGAAGAACTTGGGTGAATTGAAGTACTTATTGAGGTAGCTAGGGGGAGAGAAGGAATTTTTTGTGTCAGAGAAGTATATTCTTGACCTGCTAACTGAGATAGGTATGTTGGATTGCAAACCTGTTGACACTCCTATTGAACAAAACCATGGTTTAGCAGAATATCCAGATCAGGTACCAATTGATCGAGCTTGCTATCAGAGGTTGGTTTGGTGCTTAATCTATTTGGTACATACTAGACCATATATTGTATATGCAGTAAGTGTGGTAAGTTAGTTCCTGCATAATTCGAGTGAAAGTCACATAGATGCTGTTGTGAGAATTTTAAAGTACTTGAAGTTAGCTCCAGAGAGAGGAGTAATGTGTTCTAAACACAACAACACTCTTGAATTTTGTGGCTTCACTGATGCAGATTGGGCATAAAATATTACAAATAGAAGGTCGACATCGGGTTACTTCATATTTGTGGGAGGTGATTTGGTTACATAGAAAAGTAAGAAATAGAAAATTGTGGCGTGGTCTAGTGTTGAGGCTGAGTATAGAGGTATGGCTCATGGGGTGTGTGAATTACTGTGGATAAGAAATTTGCTATCTGATTTGGGTTTCGAACTCAAAAGTACTATGCAATTGTATTACGATAACCGAACAACTATTGATATATCACAAAATTCAGTATAACATGATTACACTCAACATGTAGAGGTGGATCGTCACTTTATACAAGAGAAGCTAGATGCCAAACTTGTTAGCTTCCCTTTTGTTTCTATTGAAAAGTAATTTGTAGATGTGTTCACAAAATGAGTTTCCAAGAAGGAGTTTTATGACTCACTAAGTAAGTTGGGCATAGACGATATATATGCGCTTACTTGAAGGGGAGTGTTAGCGTGAGTCGTATAATTAGTATGTGATATGTTATAATTATTATTTACTGATCTTATTGTGGTCAATACTTATCTTTAGTAGAGACCTAAGTTACACAAGATTAGGTTTTATACTTGTAATTTCATATATATACCTCTACTGTGAGGTATGTAATTAATAAGAAAATAATTTACTCTCGTTATATTTAACTAAATAGTCATGACAACAAATATGAAATGAAAGCAAATTGAAATAGTGCTTACTCAACGATCAACTGATTTGAATCCCAAAGATGGTTACTAAAATGGGGTTGAAATTTGGAAAACAAGCCGATTATGATCTCTTGTGCTTCTCCCATCTACTATATAAATAACGCCCACCTAATCACCTTGAAATTTTGAATTACAAAGTTGAAGACAATGAAAAAATTGATGATGACAGTAGAGGGTATGGAAATGTAGAGTGAGTTCTCTGAAAAAAATGGACTAAAAATAATAAATAATATTCAAAATTAAATTCAAAATAAATAAAAGTTATAAAAGAAAATGAAAAAAAAAATATCAAATAAAAAAGAGCATAAACTAAGAAACCAAAATTATAAAAAGAAAATAATAAAAATAAGTTAAAAGTTAAATAAATATCTTAACTCTTATCTAAGGACATTTGTCTTAAATAGGCTCTTTGAGTGACAAAACTACACTTTTGTTCCCTATGTGTGTTTTTTGTCAAAATGAGTCATTGAACTAGTTTTTAACCCTTAACAGCCGATTGAGGAAATAAAAAAAAAATAAAAAAAACAAAGAAACAAAAAAAGAAAAGAAAGACACAAGAACAAAGCCAAAACCCATAAAATTTGAGAAATACCCTTTTACATTACCTATAGAAGTTCAAGGAAGAACAATTCTAGTAGTGGAAAAAGAAATGGAGGAGGAATGGAGGAAAACACATTAGCCATTCTCAATGCTTTTGAAGCGAAAGATACTCAAGGTGCCATTGAGAACAATATGTATTCTTATTTATGGTTGCTAGTTATCTGTCATTTTTCTTGAGAAATTACACTGAAATCATGCTTTTACGTATAAATTTTTAGTTATTATGTGACTTTTCTTGCTCGTGAATGCAGAACTCAATCTCTGTTGCTTTTGATTTAGAAGATTTTGTTATCAAAATCACTAATTGTCTGAAGTAGCGAAATGAATATTTTCGTCAAATTTCAGTTTCATTCGCCTTAATTAATACATAGGAGTTGCTTTCCATGAAGTTGTTCATGTTAATTCAATGGTTTCAGAAAGCATAATTCCTCCTACCTAGTTTTCTTCTCCCTCCCTGCATATTACCCTCTCGATCTTTTTGTCTATTCTTAGCAAATTATTGTATGCGAGTTGTGTTCTTCACCCAAATAACCTTGCATCTTTGCCAATATTTTCAAGAAGAAAAATGCGTGAGGCCATCTTCAAGATCCTAAGGATTGAGAAATCTTTGGAGTTGATTATGACAAGTTTTTAGCTTTTAAACGAGTTAGATAAGATAATCTTTGCTCCTCTTTCAATTTCTTATACACTTTATTTTCTTGGGTGGCAATTGTTTTAACAATTCTATATATAAAGTGCTTTCTGAGTGTATATTTGGACAAAAGCCTCAAGTGCAATGCCTGAAGTAGTTGTGATTAAAGAGGTACACACAAACTAATTGAAACTTATTGTTGTTTGAAATGATATCATCTACGATAAATAATTGTATTGTTTTCTTATTAGGCTTGGTTCCCTTTGCTCTTAATCTTAATGCTGCTATTTTAGAGAGAGAAGCTTCTAAAGATTATGGAAGATATGTTGACTCATCTGTGAGATATATTTTCTTTGGTCAGAATCATAAATAGTTTTTATCAACTTGTGTTTCAATAGTTTCAAGTACATTATGCAATAAAACTTCTTTTTCATCCTTGCTAAAGTGAGTTTTTGAATGATTTCTTTTTGTATATGGCTTTATTTCATTCTCTTTTCTTAAATGTGTAATGGATAAAATTATTAATGAAGCTCTGCCTCTGGAAGCCATCTTTATATTTATAGAGCATGCAGCTCTGAACGTCGAGTTCAGGTTCCATAGGTGTAACATTTTTCATTAGGATGTGTTTATTGTTTGAATTTTTTACCCTTTGTTTTTCATTTTTGTTATGTTTTGTTGGTAAAATCTATTCTGGAAGATTTGTCTTGGATATGGAGTATTAGACATAGTATATAATCAAATTAGTAGCGCAGTTACTAAGAAATTTTTTTAGGATATAAGCACGATGATCCTTGACTACAATGTATATAAGTTTCTTGTGTTTTTCAATGATATTTAATTTCAATGGTTCTTCAATTCCACAGTTGCTTCTAAACCTTACTAATGTGGCTTATGAATCGAACTTCTCAAAATTTGAGAGAATTATTGGTTTTCTTAATTTGTCTTCATTCCTTGCTTTCTCTTTTTGTTCTTTATTCAAACATAAATGTAATATTTTAGTACCTCTACTTTTGTTTATGTCGGTTTGAAATAATTTGTCATCATTTATAGCAACAAAATAAAGAATTCTTGACTCTGATCGTGTACTTGCATATTTCATTTGTCATCTGAAGATTGCAATACAATCCATGCAAAGCGTAAATTCAATACTATGATTCTATATGAAATTATCAAAAGATAAAAATTGAGAACAATGAGGCCTTGTGTTAATGTTTCAAATAATAATGTCATTTTGACAATATTGTTTGTTAATATCATATTACTATTATTTTAAATCTCAGATGTAAACTTGCATGCTTATCAACTATTTTCTACTATACTTTGACTTCATATAGACTTATTTATTTTACAAGCAATTGTGTTATTATAAGAGTATTTAAATGAAGTTGAATGTATTTTAAAGGTAAATTTTGACAATATTGTTTAAGTCCCTCATGTATACTTGCACGCTTATCGAATTTTTGCTACCATAGTTTAACTTTATATCGACTTATTTATTTAAGGTGGATTAAAATGAAATTCACATTGTAGGTGTGAGAGAAACTAAGATAAAAATGAGGCTAGACATGTGAAGCACCATGTCAAATGCGTGACGAACCCATCATAATCACCTTGGACTGTTAGATGTAATTTATTTATATTTTGATGTAGATGAAATGTTTTAGCAAATTGTATACAATTTTAAATAGTGTTGAGCAAATTGTAAATTATTTTGAATGTAAATTATTTTAAATGATGTTGATATTTTGTAAATATGTTCAGTGATTATTGCAAAATAGTGTAATTAATAGATGTCAATAGATTCTATTGTAAATCTATTAAAAACAAACTTTCGAGCATATTGTAAATTATTTATTTTTTATTTAATAGATGTAAACAGGTTGTAAGTCTATAAAATAATATATTTAAGTAAATTTTGTAATTCAAATAATATTTTTTTTTTGCAAGTTTTGTTAAATATTGGAAAATAATTCAAGTATAAATAAAAAATTATTATTTTTCTTTCATCTTAAATAAATTTCATTTTTTTAATCATATTAGGCTTTGTAAGAACAAGATTACAGTAGGAACAATATAGAAAAAAAAAATGGCTTAAATACTTATTTTGACAAAAAAAAAAAAACACACACAAGATATAAAAGTATACTTTTGTCCCTCGTAGAGCTTATTTAATACAATTACCCCTTATGTAAGCCTAAATCTGGATATCACCATACCTCTTCTCAGATTCATTAAGATGTCAGTAACTTGCTCTGTTTTCTGTTTGACTATGGATCTCCTTATATCTATCTTCCTTGATTTAAGCCGCAATAAATATTGCTCCTTTATATGTCATCTTTCCTTCTCCATATCAGATATGTTTTTCTTTCATCATCTCTGTATCTCTCTTATGTATTAGCTGACCACAAACTTTTCCTACTCATTTAAAAAGAAACAAATTTTTTTGTCAGAAGATAAGGTGAAATATGGTATGACCTAAATCTTCTAAGAATTCAAAATATTCTTTAAGAGAAAAAGAAAAAAAAAATGAGGCTATAAAACAAGGCCCTTTATATATATAAAAAAAATCGTAAAATAGGCAAAGAAAAAGGGAAAATAAAAAAAGCAAAAGAAAAAAATATGGTAATAATTTATCACACTTTTAATATATATATATATATATATATATATATATATATATGCACTTTATATGTATTATACATATTATATTTTAATTTAAATTTTTATTGAGAATTTACCATAAAAGTCAAATATTTAAATTTTTAAATCCTCATTAACATATAGTAAAAATAAAAGTAACACTTATTTATAAAAATAAATGAAAAGCATAGTCTTATGCTTATGAATAATTCAGTTAAAATGACAGAAGAGAGACGCATTACATAATAGTTATAAAAGATTGTTTATTTGAATATCTAATATTTGAAAAGAAAAAAAATTTATAAAATAAAAAGTGAAGATAAAAATGCAAATAATTAAAGTTGCTTTTTAAATAGTATTAAAGTGTATTAACGTGCAAAAATACTACTAACATGTTAGTTTTGTTTTGTTTAAAAATTATTAATTTTTAATCTCTTTATTAATTTTAATTTTGTTATATAAATTTGTATTAAATTGAATGATAAAAATTAAAATAATATAATTATGATGGGAAGAGGCAAACTCTTATTGAAATTATTTAGTTATGTGACATATTATAAGTAGTAAGTATTATTAACAATTTTTTTTACTTATATTACTTATTAGAGAGAGAAAATAAATTTTTATTGAAATTATTTGGTTATGTGATACATGTAGTAGGTATTATTAACATTTCTCTTTTATTATATTATTTGTTAGAAAGAAAAAAATTATTGCTATAATTATAAAGCCTCAAAGCCTTTAAAATTGTATAGATAAGATGATGAAATATTAAAAAAAGAAAATGTAAAATAGGCAAAAAAAAAAATGAAAAAAAAAAAAAATCGTAAAACAGGCAAAGAAAAAGGGAAACAAACAACGAAAAATAAAAAAAGCAAAAGAAAAAAATATGGCTATAATTTATTGATTTGTCTTCTCCACCAGTGTCTTATGTTATTAATGCTAATGGTGAATCTTTTCTTATGTTATGGATGAGATTAGTTTGTATTATCCCAACCTTATAACTTTATAATGTTTTATATGTACTAGATTTATCTCATCACTTAATATCTGCCCCACAATTGAATATTGAGTCTAAATATTATGTAATCTTTTATCCTATGTGTGATTTTTTAAGATCTTTTTACCAAGGAAATAATTGGTTGGGGGTATCTGAAGGGCAGATTGTTTCGTTTGGATCAAACTTACGCAGGGGAGAAACCAGGAGCATAGCCTCACATCGCTTTGACTTCGAGTTCTGACCAAGTAAAATTTGGTTATGGCATCGCTGCTTAGGGCATTCGTCTTTTAGTCTTATGAAAAAATCTATGCCTACTCTATTTATTGGTGTGAATGAGTCTACTTTACGTTGTAAGACATGTGTCTTGGTCAAGAGTTATCGTACTACTTATTCTCCTAGTATTTCTAATAAAAGTATTATTCCTTTTGAATTAATTCATTCTGATGTTTGAAAACCATCTAGAAAGCCTACTATATCGAGTATGAGGTATTTTGTGTTGTTTATTGATGACTGTACAAGATTGTCATGGGTTACTTTTCTTAAAATTAAAGATAAAGTTTTTCTAGCTTTTCAAACTTTTTGTGCTCTTGTTCAAACAAAATACAATAGCACCATTAGAGTCTTACGTTCTAACAATGAGGGAGAATATGTTAATCATGTTTTTCAAGATTTTTTCTAAATACATGGGATTGTTCACCAAACTACTTGCCCACAAACACTAGACAAAATGGGGAGTTTGAAAGAAAAAATCGTCACTTACTTGATATGGCTCGTGCGCTTGAATTTAGTGTTCATATGCCAAAATATCTATGGGACGATGATGTATAAGCTTCTACCCATCTCATCAATCATCTCCCATCCAGTGTCCTTCACAAACAAATTTCATTCAAGGTTCTCCCATCTCATGTATCCTTACCATCATTTCATAATCTTTCTGCCCATATATTTAGTTGTGTTGCTTTTGTACATGTTCCTAAAAATTAGAGGTTTAAGTTAGATGCTTAGGCCATTAAGTGTGTGTTGGTTGATTATAGAGGTTATCAGAAAGGGTACAAGTGCTACCATCCACATACCAGAAAGTATTATGTCACTGTAGATGTCACTTTTTTTTAGGATATGAACTATTTTTCCTCATCCAATACTGCTATTAAAGGGAAAAATTCATATTTTGAAGAGTTGTATCATGGTGAGAAGAAGGAATTGGAAGGAACTGAAGAAGCAACGCAATCATGAAATATTTTGATGGGTCCAGTTAAGGTTCTTATCCCATTTAATCCAGTAGTCGAAGAAGCAGATGCTTCAAGTATCCAAGTACCAATTCTGATCATTGAAAATGAAAATGAAGACACAACTATTCCCTCAAGATCACTCCTATCCTTGTTCAACAGCTCCCTAGTACTAAAGGTCACTCATCTGAGGTATGTACACCCACTAATACTAATAGCTTTGAGTCTAGTGTTAGATAATATGCATTACCAAATAGGTCTAGTTGGGGTCAACCAGCCAAAAAGTATGAACCAAATATGCATGCAAAATCAAAATATCTAGTAGCCAACTAAATGTCCACTAAAAGATTTCTAAGCCATATAAATCATTTATAAATCAAATATCTGTTGTATCAATACCTAACAAAGTGCAGGATAAGTTTGGAGATCTAAAGTAGAGGAAGAATATGGATGAAGAGATGGAGGCGTTATAGAAGGACAATACTTGACAACTTGTGCCTCCACCACAAGGCAAGAAGGTAGTTGGTTGTCGTTGGATGTTTATTGTGAAACATAGTGTTGATGGATCTGTGAATCGATATAAAGTCTGTCTTGTAGCAAAATGGTTCATTCAGATGTATGGTGTAAACTATGATGAGACTTTTGCTCCGGTTGCTAAAATAAATACTATTTGGGTCTTACTTTTGCTTACCGCTAGCTTAAATTGTCACTTCGAAGTTTGATGTCAAGAATGATTTTCTCCATGGAGAGTTAGTCGAGGAGGTGTATATGAGTCTTCCACCTAGATATGTAGCTGTTTCTCTTGGTAATTTTGTATTTAAATTGAGGAAATCTCTGTATGGTCTCAAGCAGTCCCCTCGTGCCTGGTTTGGAAGGTTTTCACAGTTCATGCAAAAGTCGGTTACAAACAAAGTAATTTAGACCATACGCTGTTTCTCAAACATCAATAAGGGAAGGTAACAGCTAATTATTTATGTTGATGATATAGTAATTACTGACAATGAAACTATTAAGATTGATAGATTACAAAGGTAACTAAACTCTGAATTTGAGATGAAGAACTTGGGTGAATTGAAGTACTTCTTAGGGATTGAGGTAGCTAGGGGGAGAGAAGGAATTTTTTGTGTCAGAGAAGTATATTCTTGACCTGCTAACTGAGATAGGTATGTTGGATTGCAAACCTGTTGACACTCCTATTGAACAAAACCATGGTTTAGCAGAATATCCATATCAGGTACCAATTGTTCGAGCTTGCTATCAGAGGTTGGTTGGGTGCTTAATCTATTTGGTACATACTAGACCATATATTATATATGCAGTAAGTGTGGTAAGTTAGTTCCTGCATAATTTGAGTGAAAGTCATATGGATGCTGTTGTGAGAATTTTAAAGTACTTGAAGTTAGCTCCAGAGAGAGGAGTAATGTGTTCTAAACACAATAACACTCTTGAATTTTGTGGCTTCACTGATGCAGATTGGGCATAAAATATTACAAATAGAAAGTCGACATCGGGTTACTTCATATTTGTGGGAGGTGATTTGGTTACATAGAAAAGTAAGAAATATAAAGTTGTGGCGTGGTCTAGTGTTAAGGCTGAGTATAGAGGTATGGCTCATGGGGTGTGTGAATTACTGTGGATAAGAAATTTGTTATCTGATTTGGGTTTCGAACTCAAAAGTACTATGCAATTGTATTACGATAACCGAACAACTATTGATATATTACAAAATTCAGTATAGCATGATTACACTCAACATGTAGAGGTGGATCGTCACTTTATACAAGAGAAGCTAGATGCCAAACTTGTTAGCTTCCCTTTTGTTTCTATTGAAAAGTAATTTGTAGATGTGTTCACAAAATGAGTTTCCAAGGAGTTTTATGACTCACTAAGTAAGTTGGGCATAGACGATATATATGCGCTTACTTGAAGGGAAGTGTTAGCGTGAGTCGTATAATTAGTATGTGATATGTTATAATTATTATTTACTGATCTTATTGTGGTCAATACTTATCTTTAGTAGAGACCTAAGTTACACAAGATTATGTTTTATACTTGTAATTTCATATATATACCTCTACTGTGAGGTATGTAATAAGAAAATAATTTACTCTCGTTATATTTAACTAAATAGTCATGACAACAAATATGAAATGAAAGCAAATTGAAATAGTGCTTACTCAACGATCAATTGATTTGAATCCCAAAGATGGTTACTAAAATGGGGTTGAAATTTGGAAAACAAGCCGATTATGATCTCTTGTGCTTCTCCCATCTACTATATAAATAACGCCCACCTAATCGCCTTGAAATTTTGAATTACAAAGTTGAAGACAATGAAAGAATTGATGATGACAATAGAGGGTATGGAAATGTAGAGTGAGTTCTCTGAAAAAAATGGACTAAAAATAATAAATAATATTCAAAATTAAATTCAAAATAAATAAAAGTTATAAAAGAAAATGAAAAAAAAAATATCAAATAAAAAAGAGCATAAACTAAGAAACCAAAATTATAAAAAGAAAATAATAAAAATAAGTTAAAAGTTAAATAAATATCTTAACTCTTATCTAAGGACATTTGTCTTAAATAGGTTCTTTGAGTGACAAAACTACACTTTTGTTCCCTATGTGTGTTTTTTGTCAAAATGAGTCATTGAACTAGTTTTTAACCCTTAACAGCGATTGAGGAAATAAAAATAAATAAAAAAAACAAAGAAACAAAAAAAGGAAAGAAAGACACAAGAACAAGGCCAAAACCCATAAAATTTGAGAAATACCCTTTTACATTACCTATAGAAGTTCAAGGAAGAACAATTCTAGTAGTGGAAAAAGAAATGGAGGAGGAATGGAGGAAAACACATTAGCCATTCTCAATGCTTTTGAAGTGAAAGATACTCAAGATGCCATTGAGAACAATATGTATTCTTATTTATGGTTGCTAGTTATCTGTCATTTTTCTTGAGAAATTGCACTGAAATCATGCTTTTACGTATAAATTTTTAGTTATTATGTGACTTTTCTTGCTCGTGAATGCAGAACTCAATCTCTGTTGCTTTTGATTTAGAAGATTTTGTTATCAAAATCACTAATTGTCTGAAGTAGCGAAATGAATATTTTCGTCGAATTTCAGTTTCATTCGCCTTAATTAATACACAGGAGTTGCTTTCCATGAAGTTGTTCATGTTAATTCAATGGTTTCAGAAAGCATAATTCCTCCTACCTAGTTTTCCATGAAGTTGTTCATGTTAATTCAATGGTTTCAGAAAGCATAATTCCTCCTACCTAGTTTTCTTCTCCCTCCCTGCATATTACCCTCTCGATCTTTTTGTCTATTCTTAGCAAATTATTGTATGCGAGTTGTGTTCTTCACCCAAATAACCTTGCATCTTTGCCAATATTTTCAGGAAGTAAAATGCGTGAGGCCATCTTCAAGATCCTAAGGATTGAGAAATCTTGGAGTTGATTATGACAAGTTTTTAGCTTTTAAACGAGTAAGATAAGATTATCTTTGCTCCTCTTTCAATTTCTTATACACTTTATTTTCTTGGGTGGCAATTGTTTTAACAATTCTATATATAAAGTGCTTTCTGAGTGTATATTTGGACAAAAGCCTCAAGTGCAATGCCTGAAGTAGTTGTGATTAAAGAGGTACACACGAACTAATTGAAAGTTATTGTTGTTTGAAATGATATCATCTACGATAAATAATTGTATTGTTTTCTTATTAGGCTTGGTTCCCTTTGCTCTTAATCTTAATGCTGCTATTTTAGAGAGAGAAGCTTCTAAAGATTATGGAAGATATGTTGACTCATCTGTGAGATATATTTTCTTTGGTCATAATCATAAATAGTTTTTATCAACTTGTGTTTCAATAGTTTCAAGTACATTATGCAATAAAACTTCTTTTTTATCCTTGCTAAAGTGAGTTTTTGAATGATTTCTTTTTGTATATGGCTTTATTTCATTCTCTTTTCTTAAATGTGTAATGGATAAAATTATTAATGAAGCTCTGCCTCTGGAAGCCATCTTTATATTTATAGAGCATGCAGCTCTGAACGTCGAGTTCAGGTTCCATAGGTGTAACATTTTTCATTAGGATGTGTCTATTGTTTGAATTTTTTACCCTTTGTTTTTCATTTTTGTTGGTAAAATTTATTCTGGAAGATTTGTCTTGGATATGGAGTATTAGACATAGTATATAATCAAATTAGTAGCGCAGTTACTAAGAAATTTTTTTAGGATATAAGCACGATGATCCTTGACTACAATGTATATAAGTTTCTTGTGTTTTTCAATGATATTTAATTTCAATGGTTCTTCAATTCCACAGTTGCTTCTAAACCTTACTAATGTGGCTTATGAATCGAACTTCTCAAAATTTGAGAGAATTATTGGTTTTCTTAATTTGTCTTCATTCCTTGCTTTCTCTTTTTGTTCTTTATTCAAACATAAATGTAATATTTTAGTACCTCTACTTTTGTTTATGTCGGTTTGAAATAATTTGTCATCATTTAGTAGGTATTATTAACATTTCTCTTTTATTATATTATTTGTTAGAAAGAAAAAAATTATTGCTATAATTATAAAGCCTCAAAGCCTTTAAAATTGTATAGATAAGATGATGAAATATTAAAAAAAAAAAAAATTGTAAAATAGGCAAAAATGAAAAAATGAAAAAAAAAAAAAATCTCAAAACAGGCAAAGAAAAAGGGAAACAAACAACGAAAAATAAAAAAAGCAAAAGAAAAAAATATGGCTATAATTTATCACACTTTTAATATGGAAGACATACCAAATATTGCTTTTTTAATTTATATTTTTAATGCTACTATTTATCCTCTTTCATAATAAATTAAATGCTTAACTATATTTTTAATTCCAAAATTTTAAACAATTTTACATTTAGATCCAAAATTTTTTTTAAATTTCAAATATAAATATCTAAACATCAATTTTATATAATTTAATTTTAAAATTTTATAAATAGGTCCAAACTTGACAATTAATATACATATTCATTATTTAAAATTTAGAATACTACATGTAAAATTTAAAATTTTAATATCTAAGTTATGCATTTTAAAATTTTGGAAGTAAAATTTTTTTTTTGTTAAATAATCCCATTTTTTTTATTAGCCATTCTCATTTGTAGTAGATCATCCCAATAGTTGTAATAGTTGATATTATATGGATTCATACAAAAGTTGCATTAAAAAAAAAAGAGTGCAAGAATCATGACAATGTCATGTACCTAAACTTCAAACCTAAAAATTAAAATAAAAGCTTTAGAATAAATAACAACATAAAATTATATAAACGGTTTAGTGTTTCTAACTTACCTGAATCAAAACATTGTTTCTTTATATCTCCTTTGAAATTTTTCTTGATAGAAATAGGTTTAATGCTTATTTGGCTCACCATTTTAATATATATAACGCAACGATACACTAAAAATTTCTTTTAAAACATGCAAACATTCCTAAAATTTTAACTTGAAATTTCTTAAGGATTTCAAAAGTATAAATTGTTGAACATTTGCTTCTCAAATGGTGACAGAGATTTCAAAACTGGCTTTTTATGTCATGCATTAAAATTTGCATAAATTTCCTTCAAAGGCCACATTGTATTGTTCCACTAACACTTTCAATGAAGTATTTCTACAATCTTCAAATAAAGAGGCAAGCCAATCATTGTCTTAAGCTCAAATTTTGTAATCATAGCTTGCCATCAAATTTCTTTGTCACATGACCAAGTTTTTTAGAAATTTTTCTTAGGATAGGCCATAAGCAAAATCTATGTCTTGTATTTGAAAATATCATAGCAGTGGTAGTTAGCTTTCATGGCTCGATCTTGGTCAGTCAAAATAGTAGGAAAATAATGGGCATGATTGGGATAAAGCTCATGATTGTGTTCCTCGATAAAATTGTGGAAATGCCATATTCCATCGATCTCTCTCTTTACATGCAATGTTGCTTTACAATCTAACCTTAAATTGGGTCGTTGATTAATAGCACTAGTTTCTTTTTTCACTACATACTTTCTATAAGCAAGTTTCATATCAATAAAATTTTCAGATATTTTTGATCGACGATTAGATTTTGTTGAAATACCAAATCATTTAAATTTTGTATATTTCAAGTAGAATGAATGAGCATCTTAGTGTGAACAAAATTTCATACCAATATAAGATTCTAAGTTGTCATCCTGAGCACTTATGGTATAACAAGTCATATATTATATTCCTTCCTAGTTGTCTTTGTCTGCATCTAAATTTAAATTTATATCATGTGATATCGTGATGCAAATTCATAGAGATGATTGAAAATCAATATGGATGATCAAGCATCAAAGGTTAGACTAGGAGCATTACATGGTATCAAGTGTGAATAAAGAAGAGAAAGAAAACAGGGCTACAGAGCATCCATGATCAATCTAAGCTTGGATGGATCGATCCCCTCATAAATAGATTGATCTCACTTCGAGCACGATTTGATCCTGGACTTTCTGCTGGAAAGCTGGTTCCTAGACAAGAAGACGGATCGATTCCCCTCAAGATGGATCAATCCCGCTCCGAGCGCGATCCAATCCAGGACTTTTTGCGTAGTTTCTACTAGAAAACTGATGCCTAGATATGACAATGAATCGATCTCCCTCAGAGCCGAATCGATCCTTCTCTGTCCGAATCAATCCTGCCCTTACGGATAATTTTTGTTTATTCGCAAAAAATAGGGTAAATGACTTTTAAGGGCACGAGCTTTGTACTATAAAGCTAAGAATAGTTTGGGCATTATTGTAATTGTGTAAATGTAATATATAAAAGCATTTAAGAGCTTTTAGGGTGTCTAAAAGAGATGATTGTGTTCTTAAACTTTGATAAAAGAAAAATTAGAAAAGAGAGGAAGAAAAAGAGAGAGCTTTTCACCATTGTGAGTGATGAAAGTTCTTAGGTGTCTCTTTGAGTGTTTTTCTTCCAAGAAAATGTTTCTCTTCAAGCATTTTCTCCATTGTACTTGTAATCTCCAACTTTGAAGCTAGTGGAACTCATCTCCATTGGAAGGGTAAAGAAGTAGAGTAGACTCACCACATTGGTTGGGTTGAACTACTATAATTTTGATGTGTTCTTTTCTTTTGCTATTATTTATCTTTCCTTACATTTGATTAAATCTCTAGGGCTTGTGGTGTTTGTTGTTGGATTGATTTTTTATTGGGTGTTTGCTTGAATATTTTCTATTGTGCTTGGTTAAATTCAATATTGCAATATCTAGGAAGTTGAATTTGCACATAACATATCCAAATTCATTGTAACCTATACAAAAAAAGTAATAACATCAATTATATATTTGTAACAAGTCTTTCATCTCATAAAATGCTTCACTTGATCCTATGTCCTAAGATTACTTATTATAGTTTCCATATTTCAACAAAATAAATGTAAACAAAAAATAAATTATACAGCACAAGATTGTTTAAAGGAGGAAAAAAAAAAAACCTAATCAAAACAGTCTATTAGAATTTTATTAACAATTTAGGTCAAATTCAAAACTTTAAAATAATTAAAACTAGTAAATTAATATCAATTCTTAAATTAATTTTTTTCCCACTAGGATTCACACTCCCTTTTTTCTTTCTTCTTCTTCTGTAGTAGTTTTTCTCTTAGAATTTATTACTACCATTTACAATACTTGTTTTTATATATTTTCTTCCACCAATTAAATAATCAAATCTTAGAAGAGAGTTGGGTTTTAGAAGCTTTCAAGCTTTTCAACTGTTTTTTTAATAACGATCGATTCTGGGGAGTTACTTGCATTTGTTAAGGTTGAACTGCATTGTTTTGGTCGACATCTACTAGTCATGGTGGCGGGTGGTTGTGGCTGCTGGTGTGGCTGTTGTCTCCTTAGCGCTGGTTGGTTGGCCTTGTTGAATTTTTTGGTGGATCTAGTGTATGTTCTTTTGGCTCAAGTTTGGATTTGACACTCGCCAGTTTCGACTGCTTCGATGGCTTTTGGTGATACTATTATGTGTTTGACCTATTTAGTGTTATAATGTTCATTATATTATCAGTTGTTTTTTGCTTTATAATTTGTCTTGCAGTTTCTATCGTGTGAAGTTTGTAGGTGGTACAGTTGTTGCTTTAATTTCTATTGAAATAAGGTGGCGTTTGGTTTGCTGAATGTAATCGTAATCGTAATCGTAATGGAATGTAATGTAAAGGAATCAGTATTACGATTACAGTGTTTGGTTTAGTCACTGTAATAAAAAGAGGAATCAGTATTACAGTGTTTGGTTTGACAACTGTAATGTAATGGAATAGAAAAAAAAAATTATATAATTATTTTAAAAATACAATTTTAAAAAATAAAATTTCAGAAATAATACAATTTCATTACAACAATTAATAAAAAAATACAATTTTAGAAAAAAAAATACAATTAATAAAAAATACAATTTAAAAAAAATTACATTAATGTGCTATTACATTCAGAAAAAAAACAATTTTTTAACAATAATTAATAAAAAATACAATTTAAAAAAAATTACATTCATAAAAAATATAATATTCTTATATCAATAATTAATAAAAAATAATATAATTTTAAAAAAAATAATACAATTTCATATTAAAAAACAAAAAACAAAAAACAAAAAAAATCGAACTGAGGCGTCGCGGGGCTGGGTGGGCGTCGCGAGGGCTGGGGTGGGGGTCGCGAGGGCTGGGTGGGCGTGGGGTGGGGGTCGCGAGGACTGGGTGGGCGTGGGGTGGCGGTAGCGAGGACTGGGTGGGCGTGGGGTGGCGGTAGCGAGGATTGGGTGGGCTGGGTGGGCGTCGCGAGGCGCGACGGCTGGGGTGTGCGATTCGCGAGGGCTGGGCTGGGCTGGGCGATTCTGTGGTGGACGACGACGACTGACGACACGAGGTGGACGGCGACTGCTGGACGAGGCTGCGCTGGCTGGAACTGGCCGGGCGGACGGCATTCACCAGAGCTGGCTGTACGCGGAGGGGAGGACGGCATTCGATTAATTCACATGGGTCACTGTTCATTTTACGCGTGAAGGAAAAAAAAACACTGTTCAGTAATGTAATTGTTATTACAGCCTTTTGAGTATGTAATCACTTTTACTGAAGGAGATGTAATGCCATTACATTACAATACCAATTTTTTGAAAAACAAACAATGTAATGAGTAAAACTCATTACATTACATGTCTTATTACCTTGAACCAAACATACCCTAAATATGTTTTGTTAAAATGTCTATAGAAGGGTTTTATGTTTGTGGTGTATTGTTTTAATCGTATTATAATTTATATTGCTATTGATGATTCATTGTTTGTATTATTAAAGTCAAGTATTAAGGTGATATGTAATATAGAGCTATTTTTAATGTTAAAAAATATTGGGAGAATAACAAAACTAACACCCTTCAAAACTTCTAATAACAAAATTAGCACTCATTGTATTTATATTTATATTTTCACAATTAAAAAAATGACTAATATGTCATTTTTCTTTGAACATTTATCCAATTATAATTGAACGTAAAATATTAAACGTTCAATATTATTGGAGTGTTAATTTTGTTACTATAAATTTTAGGAGTGTTATTTTTGATAATTTTCCAAAAATATTCACTTACAAATAGTTTGGGACTACAATAATTTGATATTTCTAATTTAGTACTTAAATATGCGATATACTTGATAGTATGACTGTTGCTAAAGTTTGTAATTGTGCCTTTTATTCAATAAAATTTTGCCTCCTATTATAAAAATAAAATAAAAAAAATCAACTCTTGAATTAACAATTACAAGCATATACAAAACGCCTTTTAAAAAAATATGCAAAAGGAAATTATTTTCAAATACTTAGAAAAGTTATATCCATTTAATTTGATAAATAAAAATGTATAAAAATCTTAAATACCTCAAATATTGACCGATTAGTTAAAGTTTTGTTGGATTTGTAATTCTTGCTTCTCAAAATTTGTTTAAAAAAAAATCTGGATTGGTTTGTTAATGGTGCTCAAGTTGTTTTGTTTCCCGCAAAATGTTTTCATATAATAGAAGTCTATGGCATTGTCATAATTAAAATATAAATATAATTATTTTTATTACTAAAAAAAAGTTTACATTTAAATCTGAAAAGTTGGGAGAAGGAGAGAAATGAGAAAGCAACTGATGATGCCTAAAAAATCAAACATTTTAGTCCAAAATAGATTATCTCATTTTAATAATATTTAATAACTAAAGTATATTTAAAATAATAATAATTTATAAATTTATTTTATTAAATAAAATTTTAAGGAATAAAATATACTAATTAAAACTTAATGAACTAAATTATTCCTAATTTTTAATTTAAGTGAAAATAAAAATGTCTTATATTTAAAAGATTGTAAATTTAAAAATTAATAAAAACATAAAATATATAATTAATTAAAGGTTAAATTTGTATTCAAAGATTACTTATTATTTAATAATAAAACAAAGTTTATTTACTAAATTATCCTAAAATATAAGTTTAGGATCATAAAAATACTTTTTCTATAGTAATTTTTAATAAAAATCCACCACTTTTTGGCCCACTGTTAAGGCAAATACCCAATTTAGGGAGGAGAATTAGCGGTTTCGATAAGCCAGATCCGCTGCACAAATTAGCTCCTCCGACCTCTACAATCTCATATACACACGCCGCAAGAACAGGAAAGTACCCCTTTCACATATTCATCAATCCAAATTCATAACGACAGAGAGAGAGAGAGATGGGGGAAGAGAAAAGGCACCAGATGATGCAGAACCTTTTCGGAGATCAATCCGAAGAAGAGGAAGAGGTCGATTCCGAGCATGAGTCCAATCCCCAGCCCAATTACCCTTCTGTAGTACCTCTCACACCTCTCTTTATATTTTTCAATTACCTACGTGTTCTTCACTGTCTCAATTTCAATTGGATTTTTAGATTTAGGGCATGTTTTATTTTTATTTATTTTTCTATTTTTATTATACTAGTAGTTTATAACGTACGAATTTGATTATTATGTTTCTTTGTTGATGATTATTATATATGTTTTAAAGTTATAGACTTTACTGATGTTCCATTATTCCTAAGAACGAAAACACCCTTACAAAAAGGAGAAATCAGTAAAGTCTATAACTTTAAAACATAATTTGTCCTGCAGTTTCTATCGTGTGAAGCTTGTAGGTGGTACGGTTGTTGCTTTGATTGTACTTACGATTAAAACTATATTTTTTTATTTAAATGTTCTTAACTTCCATGGTACTTTGTACGAGAATTGATGAGAGTAGAAGTGTGAGATTATTGTACAGATTTGACATTAGTGATATCCTTGTTTTCCAGGATGAAGGGGAAGGAGGGATAGAGCCTGAGGGAGAAGGTGAAGTAGAGGGTCATGGGGAAGTGGAAATAGAGAGCGATGGAGAGATGCATGAAGTTGGTCCTGATCCAGGAGAAAGTGAGGGTGAGAGAGAACAAAGTTCTCAAGAAGTAGAAGTTGCTGATCAAAGGGAAGAGAGTGAAGCAGAATATACTGACAGTGATGAAAAAGAAGAGCTGACAAGCAAGAGGCGCAATGTTATCGAAAGTGGATCTGAGAAGTCCGAGGGAAACCATTACCTTGAACCTGAAGACGATGAGGTTGATCAGGCTAGAGGCCGGAGGTGAACATCTGTATCTTTCATGTCCCTATTTCTTCTTGTGATCTTTCTGCTTCTCCATTTCTCCTCCTTTTAGAATCCTGCAGTGCATTTGCATAAATAATTTGTTTTTCTCATTTCAGATGCATTGCTTTTCCTTTGCAAGTTGCTGATTCCTCTTACCTTTTTATCTACTTCTGCTTTTTTTCTCCTTTTGCATTGTTGATTTACAAATCAATTCTTTGGGTCTAGTTGATGGAGAGGAGTAGGAGCATTTTTTAAGATATTGAGAATGAAAACAAATTTTTAAGCGAGATTTTCTATTTTTGGCATATCGTGGGATCTGTTTTGATAGAATTGAGGGATTATTCTCGGTTACTCTTATTCATAAGTTTTAATTGGGTTGTTTGTATGTTCTGGTTATGTGTTGGAGCTTTGTAATGGATAGGGCATATAACTATTTATATGACTATTATTTGGTCTAGCCTGGCAATTCCTTTTGAAAGGGGATTAGTAATCTGATTTGTATCTTTCTAATATATTTTAATATAATGCTAATACATTGTTTCTTATAAAAAAAAGTTTCTGGAATGGATAAAAAACTTTGGTATGCGTAGACTATAATTCTATAGAATCTAGGCCTTAAATAGTGTGTACATAATTGAATTGGTCCTAAAATAACATATCAATTGTACATAACATGTACATGATTAATTTAATCATGTACAAACTAATATGTTATTATGGTGCTCCAAATTATTTATATTTAATATTGAATTTAGGTTCAATTCTTAATAGCATAATTAATCTTTTGTAAAGAATTGTGAGATCGTTTTTTTTCCTTGTCTTGTTGAGTGTTGCTTTATATAGGGGTGATAATTCTTGTCGAGTTGACCCAAAATTAGCTCAGTTCAAATTGATCAAATCCTAGTCATTTTAAACTTAATTCGAGCTAGCAAAAGTGAGCCCGAACTCAAACCAAACACAAATGAGATGACCAAAACTTTCCCAAATTGTTAATAACATGTTTTATTTTATACTTAATATGATTTTTTTTATTAAAAAAATATGTTTAATGATTAAAGCTCAAACATTACTTGAAATAACAAAAGATAAACATAAGAGAAAAGTCAGAAGCCTTCGTGTTATCATTGAAACTTACATTTAGAATATAGAGCTCTTAAGTCCCAATAGAATTTTGCTCCCTGAGTCCCAATAGAATTTCGCTCCCAAGTTCCAATAGAATTTCTTCTAACCACTAAATAAAACAAATAAAGATGAATAAGATTAAATAAAGATACTTACCGAAAAATTAAAGAGTTCAAGCAACTTTAAATGTCACAAGAGCCTATCTTTTTTTTATATTATTTATATATATGAGAATAAAACTTTGACTATTACATAATACATGATTTTTTAGAAAATGGAATAATTGAAAAGAGAATAGCAAAATACATGTTGATAAAAGGTCCGAAGTTTTACTTCAAAGGCTAATAGCTAATCGATTTAAAAATTAAAACTTCATAATACTAATTGGAATTAAAAATAAATGTTATTTTTTATCTAAAGAGTTAGGTATATTTAAATGTTAAAAGTAGTAACATCAAAGAATATAACATAATATTGTGACAAAATGAATAAATTATAACTATTTATTCATTATTAGCTTATTTTTCAAAAGAAAAAGGAAGAAAAATAATTAATATATTATAAAAGAGATATATTGAAAGAGATGAAAGATTATTTTAATTTTAACATAGTCTTTTTTTTCTCTGTTTTTTTTTTTTTTAAATTTAATTTAATTTGATTTTATTTTGAGTTAATGGGCTAGTCTTACCCAACTCAATGTTTTCGGGTTAGTTGAGCTGAGACAAAGTAGGCCTAAATTTAATTTGATTCGTGTTCAATTCGAGTTCGATTTGGTTAATCAAGTTACAACACAAATTGCCACTCCTGGCTTTATAGGATCTTTGCCATGCATAGGTTGGTCGTTAGTTTCTACGATTATGCTATGCTATGACAAAAAACGTTTGGAGGGGCTTTGGTACTTTTATCAGTATCTTTTATAGTTTTGTTAAATGCTAATGATTAGTAATAAACTAGTTTGACTATTTAAAAAGATCTTGATTTCTTAACAGCTTATCCCCTAAACTGGAGAAGGATCAGACCCACATTGCACACTCAGCTGATTTGCGTAATGTATTTGGTGACTCTGATGATGAAGAAGAAGCTGCTGATTATGCCGTTCAAAATGAAATTGAACATGATTTTCATGTGAGTATCCAATGGAAAAGCATTATTAGATATATCCAAAAATTACATATGATAACAATTCCAAGCGTTCTCATTGTTGTATTAAGATAAAACATTTTCTTCAATAGAGATCCTCTATGGAAGAAGGAAGCTATGAAAAGAGTCCAAGACCAGAGGATGTGGTACCTGAAGAAGATGTTCGTTATGAGTCAGAAGAAGAGAATATTGAAGCTAAGGTTAAAGACAAGCCTCTCGGCCCTCCTTTGGAGCTAGAGATTCCATTGCGCCCACCTCCTGCCCGCCCTGAAAAGGTTATTTTTTTGGTTCTACATAGTAAAATAATGCTTTATTTATCAATCTTTTTACGTCCATTGTGAGAAAAAACTTAGTTATTTTGCCAAAAAAGTTAATGAATCTTTTTCCTTGTGGGGTTTCATAGACCACGTCAAATAGATTGGTTCAGCTTATTTTATTTTATTTGCGCTAGGTATGAATAGAATATGGTTTTAGTTATTGTTCTTCTTTTTGTGCAAACAGTAAAAAACTTAAGTTCATTAGATTTGGATGTTGATGCCACTTTTCAGGATTTAGAAGGTTAAAGGTGTTGCAGAACTTCTGGGTTTTTAGTCCAGGTCTTTTTTCTCTGGATTGGAAAAATAAAATCCTGTGAATTTATACTTTAATTGGCTTAGCAGAGTTGGTTAAAAGAGTGGCCCTGGAGAAAACAATGGAAAAGATTGAAATATGTTAAGCTGTGCACTCCTATTTTTATATGGTCCGGGAAAGATGTGAGTGAATATGCTTGTTCTGAACTTTTGATAAATTCTGAAATGGATTTCACCTTATGTTTGGTCCAGATCCAGAGTACGTAAGATAATGTTTCAGTATCAGAATGTAATGGATTTTTTTCTACAGGTCTTTATAGCCTTTTATTTCCATAACCCTACGAAGTAATACTTACATAATCATGGATATTCAATAAGTATGGTGTTTTTTGAAAGACTATTGGTATATTTAATATAACCATGTGCATTTTATTTTTAATACTTTGATGTTAACATCTGTACCATTTTTGTTCATTTTCTTTCATTATTTGCATGCGGTTAGTTTTTCATTGCTTCATAATTTGGCCTTTAGACTTGTGGGCACCCCTTGCAGTGTTGATGGATTTAGCGGCTCCAAATTTCTGTTGCTCTTGAGAAAGTTTATGAGTATTTCAATTTTTTTCCTGGAGTAGCCGCTTGATAACAAATATTGAACTTTTGTAGATGAACATGATCAAAGTTTCTAACATCATGGGAATTGACCCAAAGCCATTCGACCCAAAGACTTATGTGGAGGAAGATACATTTGTGACTGATGAATCTGGATCCAGGAAACGCATACGTTTGGAGAATAATATTGTTCGCTGGAGAACTATCAGAAATCCTGATGGCACGTTATCCGTATGTATTTAAAAATGTGATTGTAAATGGAAAAATTCTTATGCATGGTTAAGTGGCTTTGCATGTGTCAATATATGCTTGCAACATATGTAGCTGTTTTAGTTTTTTTTTTCTTTCTATTTCTTGAAAAGTTTCAGTTAGTTAATCAGGATGGATTTTACTTTTATGAGAATTAGTTGGACTGATGGTATTGTTTTTGTTTTTTGGCTGCTGTTGCATTAATTTAAACTCTGTTCCCTGGTCATATTCTATGGCACCATCTTTTAGTACAATCCTTCTCGTTTGGGTAATAAAGAAAGAAAGAGAACTACTTAATTGTAAAATCTAGACGATGACACACTTTGTTGTCCTATACCCCTAATGCATGTTTTCATCTATTTAAAGTATGTGCTGTAATTTAAGCTTTTGGCATCTGTTGTTAACTTGTAGGTGATGAGTTCTGGTCAACAGATGCCGTAAATGTGCAAATCATGCATTCTTATGAATGTGGCATGAATGCTTGAGCTTACATTTATCTAAGCTGCTCTATTAGTTTGTATTTGTTGCTTTTATTTTGCTGAGGTACTCTTTTTTCTCTTATGATTTGGTTGTAATATAATTCAGTACCGTTTGTTGTATAATAATATAATCTGAAATTAATTTATGAATGATGAGGGAACATGGATGGGTACCTATCATTTTCGAACTATTTTCATGAATGATTCCCAAGAATCACCATCGGAATGATGTTATACGATTAATTAGAAGAGGTGTTTTTATGTTTTCCTTTCGAGAAATGCTTGTATACTTGTGCTCGTTTAAAGACAGGCTGTGAATCTTCCCATGCACAGTGTTGTGGAAATTTTTTTTTTTTTAAAGATATTTTTTAATTACGAGAACCTTATACGTAGCTTTTTTTTTGTTGACAAAATACATTAATGTTGTTCTTTTATGTTTTTGGGTTTTGAAGCATATTAATAGTCCCAACTTTTTGATCCTTGTTGGTCAGACTTTGGAATAATAAATCATCTTACCCAGTCTTTTTACTTTTATTTGTGAATTGCAGCGTGAGAGCAATGCACGCTTTGTGAAGTGGTCGGATGGAAGCATGCAATTATTAATTGGAAATGAAGTTTTAGATATATCTGTGCGAGACGCACAGCATGATCATGCACACCTTTTTCTGAGACATCAAAAGGTGACTTCCAACTTCATTTGATTTTCCATTTATCTACTTACTGTGCATTCATCGTGTTTTTGTTTGTCAAATCCTGCCAAGGTGCAGTAGGTTCAAGGCTTTCTTTCCATTCTACAATTGAGACTATTTTTACTGTTACTTATTGCTCCTCTTTGTGTCAGTGTAGTAGAATAACTCAACTTATGGAATATACGAGTTTTTTGTATATAATTGGTTGACGATTTCTTGCAACATTACTTTTATTTATCTCTATTTCCCGTTGCCTGCAATCTTATACATTCTGATGTCTGGTCATCAGTCCAACCAATTTTTCATTGATTACATGTAGATTAATATTCTCTTTGAAGTGCTAAGGTAGTTTTGGTAGCATTCTGGTGAACCTTCCATCCCACTAGTATAACATGTGTATGCAATTTTGTTTGTTTGCAGTGAGCGCCCCTCTTGGGGTAGAGGAGTGGGGTCCTAAAACTTGTGTGTTCAGCAACTGAAATAGTGAAGCATTTTTTGAACATCTATCGTTTTTTTAGTTGGTACTCAATATTCTTTAACTTTTTTCTGCATGGTTTTGAATTGCCACTGAGGCTCGTTTTCCGTCTCACAAGTAAGGCTTAGCCTCAAACAGTTTTTTTAGGCTTGCCCAATTTGCTGGTGAACATGCCTAAATTTTTTTTTTGTTTTTTGGGGTTCTCTCTCTCTTTTCTCCCTCATTGGAGGTTTGAGAGTCCTTTGCGAGTCTGTGACCCAACAGCTGAACCAACAGTAGACTAAAAACTAGTTTGAAGAGGGCAAATGAAGTCATGTTTTTGGCCTAAAGGATCCTAATTCAATCCTTCATGCCTCTATCATATTATTTAGAGTTTTTGAGTCTAATAGTCATACCTTATTTATTTTGATGAGAAGAAAGTAGGTATTTTTGCCACTGATGATATTTTCTCTACCTCTCATTTTGAATTGCTATTTAAATGTTTCAATGATATATTATGACTATGTTATTGTGATTTTATTATGTTATAAATGTTATCTTAATAGTGTTTTTCATCCATGGTAAAAAATTTAGATTTTTTTTTTTTTTTGGAAAATAGGCTAGCATAACCCCTTTTCACTCTTCTTATTCAACGGTGATTCCTTTAGTGTATAAAAATATAAGTGAGGGGTCCATATTAGATTAAGATTAGTGAGATGGGTTATGTTATACTATTTAGTTAGTTAGGAATACGACTACATTTTTTTTAAATGAGGCTTACCACTCATACTTCTTTGCTGCCTATGCCTCGTGTCAAAATCTCCTCAATGCATAATACAACCTTTTTCAAACCTTGTTTTTCTGTTTTCTTCATGCTGATTGGTTGAGGAGTTGACTCATTTCAAGGATTGTCATTTCTATTCTGACTGGTATCTCTCCTTTTAAGGGTTATCATTGGTCCTAGTTCCTCATGGTCTATTCTGCCTCTTTCCAGCTGAAAATAAGCCAAAGCAATTACACTCAAGTGTTCTGTTGCTTGTGGAAAAGAACTATAATGGTGAAGTTCTAAAATGCTGGACTATTAAAGATGAAGTACACATACTAGATAGCCAAGTGATTATAATTTGAAGCATTTAATTCTAAGTTCTAGTTCAGATGCATGGTTTGGTTGACCAAGTACTTGTGATATTGGAGATATAGAAATTGGCGAAGTGTTTTGTAATCAACAGTAACTTTATCATTTCATGTTGTGGCTTTTCTTGAATCCTTAAATTTCGTATGTGCAGGGAATCCTCCAATCACAAGGAAGACTATTGAGAAAGATGAGGTTTATGCCATCATCCCTGTCATCAAATTCTCATAGGCTTTTGACTGCTCTTGTTGATTCACGACATAAAAAAGTATATAAAGTGAAAAACTGCATCACAGACATTGATCCTGAGAGGGAAAAGGAGGAGAAAGAGAAGGTATTACTTTTGTTTGTATTTGCACTTTTGTATTGTCACAGGATGATTACTTACCTTTTTATTCATGATTTTATAGGCTGAAAGCCAAACAATAAGAGCTAATTGGCTCCTTAACCGCAAGAAAGAAAAGGTAAACAAAAAGTATACACCATTTGTGGATAGGAGGCGGCAACTTTCACCAGGGTTCTTGGAAGATGCTCTTGATGAGGTAGAACCAAATTCCTTATGTTTGCTTGATTGGTAGAGTAACAAATAATTTGTATCTAATCAAACATGCTGAGATGATAAAGGCATCATTGCTACGAAGTAACAGAATTTTCATTCCAATATTTTTGAGATGCGGAAGTGCCAATTATCATTGAGATGATAGGATTGAATTTCTTTTTACTGAAGTAATAATTAGCATTTAAGAATATTGCCCTATACTCACTTTTTAGCCAAGTCATGAATTTATTACATTTGCCCACTTTATTCTTAGTTTTACAGCAAGTAAAGTACACTATTGGTAAGTTTTACAACCAGTGTAATGCTGTACAATTGGGTATAAAGTGGACATATGTGGAGGATTTGATGTTGCCAGAATACGAGTATATGAGTCAATCATGCAAATTTACATTGTGTTTGGTCTTTCATCTCTTATCTTTCCAGGATGAAGAAGCAGATTATTATGATTCTCGTCGTTCCCGTCAGCGCTTTGAGGAAGATATGGAAGTTGAAGCCCGAGCAGAGAAACGCATTTTAAATGCTAAGAAGGTCCATGACTTCAATTCCACGTACACTCCATGATAATCATGTGAAAAATGTTCTATTCTTGCTTAACCAATTGATCCTGCAAATTCAGTCTCAGGGGACTAAAGACATGCCTCGTAAATCATCATTTTCAGCTGGAAAATCTTCTCGCCATCAAGTGGATTTCTCTGATAGTGATAGAGGTGAGTCTGAATATGAAAGTGATGGGCAAGAAGATGAGAGATCTCCACATAAAAGGGTTGAGGAGGAGGCAGAGTACGAAGAGGAGGAAGAAGAACATGAAGATGAGGCACAAATGAATGAAGCATCAGAGCAGGAAGAGGAGGCTGAGGTATCTTTCAATGTGTTTGCAAATTTGCATGTTTATGTTTTTGACTTTCTAGAAAAAAAAAAAAAAAAAAAAACTGTGCATGTTTAAGAATTAAGATATAAATGAATGCACAATATGCGAGCACATGTGTGCAGTATTATTATTAGTTATAAAAAAAAACATTCCCTGTGGTTTGTTGAAATTTCAATTTCCTCTATGTGGTTTGAAAAAGTCCTCTTAGGTCCCTGTCATAGGCATTACAAAAAATGTAAAAAAACGCCGAAGCCTATTACAGCCTTTACAGGGGCCTAAAGAGTGCACTCCGACTTAGGTTACTCTTTCTGGCCTTGGGAATAGTGACCACGCTTGCTTCTGAAGTTGTTATATCTGCACTATGTCTGCTTAAGTGAACCATTTGCAATTTGATTCTCTCTTTGGTAGGTTACAATCCGTTTCATTCATACATGTGGATGTCTTGATTTTTTGTGCGTGCATAATATGGAAATACTCTCATTAATGATAAGTAAATGTCCAAATACGTGCACATTTTAGAGTTAAAAAACATCATAAACTCTAATTGTTAACAGAAGGCTTGATAATGTAAAAGGTATTGAGGGAGTTCAATTAAGTGACGGCAACCTAATTTTCCACCACTTTATCGTCACCACCCCTAACATATTACTCTAGTTGTACATTCAAGGAATCCCGCATGGAACTCTCCTTAAGCTGGCTAATAGATTGGAAGATTCCATAGCTAGCAGGAAAGCCATCATACTTAATAAAAACCACCAACTTGTTTGAATCTCTCCTTTAATTTGAAGAAATTTGTGACATGGGGATGTCTAGATTGCTTTTATTAGTTTCAATTATATTTGCTATTGATTAGGAGCTTTGTACTTTGCAACATTGTTAACGCTGCCCATGTAATGGCAAGAAATAGACCAGCTCATTTTTTTTTCTTACTTGAATGAATTGATGGCTGAGAAGATAGCTTGTGGTTTTCTATGTTAAAAAATGTTAAAAACTTTGAGAACCTTTAACCTTTTGTTGTATCAAATGCTTACATGCAATTTTAAATGATTTTATTTATAGGAGCCAAAGCAAAGGATTAAAGTGCCTGAACGCAACCTAAAGCGCAAAGGAATTGAATCAGATGAGGACTCTCCTCCAAGGAAGACTACTACTCATCGTCGAATGGCTGTAGTTTACGATAGTGATGAGGACTAACAATTTCCTGCTGATCAATTCAAGTGAGTCGTTTACATATAACGTAATTCATTTCTTTAAGCTTAATTTAATTTTCTATTATGGAAGTTCAGTTGTCTTCTTTGATGTAAATATTGTTTTCTACAAATTACTTGTTACTATTTGCATAGTAGTAGTAAATAGTTAACGTTTAGTTATCAGTTGATACTTACCTAGGTTTGAGAGAAGTGTTTTTATTATATAGATGATGCTCGTCAGGCCTATGCTTATTCTCAAAGTAATGATAATGATAATGATAATCATCAATATTGAAATTAAGTATAATATTGAATTTGATGACTAGCATTGGTTTAGAAATTAACTGTCAACACTTTCATGCTTCTCTGCCTGAAGCATCAGACATTATATTGTATTTTGATTGTTTAACTGCACTAATCCAGCTAGAGATTTGTTGAACTTTCTCACCTTTTCTTCTTCTTCTTCAGAATCTTCATGCAAGAATGTGCTCGAGAGAACCGGAGATTGTGCCTGGAATAAATTGCTTTCACGACAAACTTTTATCCTTTTTTTTTTCTTCTTCTTCATGTTTGCTATGCTACATATATATTTTTGAAGGGTCACCAATTACCCGATTATGACTTGGTAGCTTTAAATGTATATATATAATGTACTTTTTTCATATATAGGAAATTATTTTAGTTTTGGAGTTTCCAAATTAACTTTCCCCTCATCAAGTGTATAAGGTACGAGAGCCTGAGTTATTATTACTTTTTATTTTTAAGATAGAAGTGAGATATTTCATTAAAATGCAAATACAAATAGAACATCAATTATTCAAATGAAATTTACCAATACATGTATTTAAAAACCAAATAGCAAAGAACATACATTGGGGAACAATGGTTCTCTTAAGATTACTACTAAATCATGAGTTTTTCATCTTTAAATATCTCCTGCCTCAGCCATATTAGATGTATTAATGAAATTCAAGGTAGAACAAAATATATGTAGCTTGTTAAATCTTTGTAGATAATAATTATAAAACTATACAAGCACTTATCTAATAAAAAAACTATGTTTAGCTAACTAGGATGTAAGACCTTCATTGAGTTAGATATAACTAACTAAACTATTATTAAAAATAGTGGTAATAGATTATTCATGAAACAAACCTCCTACTAAAGAGAGCCAGCAAGAAAAGAAGAAGAGACCCACTCTCCCTAGGACAATGGACCTCTCAATCCTAAATACATGTACCAGTTATACATAGTAAAATTAGTTTTAAAATAGCATTTCAATTTTTTGACAGAAATCTTATTATTGCTTCCAACAAATTAGCCTTACAATCCAAACACAATATACGTTTCTTTTACCACCATCACCACCATTCAAGAACCCTCTTTCTCGAAGCTAAGATAATCTAATTTTTTTTTTACACTTTTTACTCGTATTGTTTATGTTACACTTTTTTATTTATTTATAGAAAACTGGTGGAACAGGGTCTAACATTTCAAAAATGTTGGGCAATATCTACTGAAACATTTCCAAATTATATGACAATAAATGTTAAATATTCGTAAAATGTGAAATATGTTTGGTAGCCATAGTGAAATATAGTTGAAATGTTCAAACAACTATGCTATACATATCGGAGGCGGATCTACGTGTGGGTTGGGTGGAGCTATAGCTCCGGCCAATTTTTTTTATAAAAAATTAATTACGTGTATATTTTTAGCATTAAATAAATATTTTATTTATAGTAATATATTGTGTTTAATTTTTATGTACATATTTTAGTATATATTGACAATATTTAACAAATATGTGGATAAAAATGACATAAATTGTAAACAAAGTGGTTAAATATATATATTTTTTTCATGTATTTGATAACTATTAGTAACAGAAATAAAATTAGAGTAGTATACTATGTAAATTTTTTTCTTAAATATAATAATCCAAATAATATTTAAACATTTTAAAACTCAACATTATAAAAATAAAATTAAAAAAAATAAGTATATGATAAGCTTCATATTAAAGTTTTTTAAGTTTATGTTTATTATATTTTATTTCAATCCAAATTTAACTTTATCTAATATTATATTATTTGACATTTTATTTTAATAATCTTTTAGAATTTATTTGAAATTTTTTTATATAAAAATTTTATTATTTTTATTATTATTAATTATTCTTATATCGTTTATAAACATATATTTTTAAATAGTCTCAAGCTTAAAATTATAAATCATATTTTACTTTTTTACATTTTCATATGTTTATTTTAGTTTTAGTTTTAACAACTATAAATCTTAATGTATTTGGTTGAGCTTTTTATTTGCTTAGATTTTTTAGTTAATAAATTTATTTTATTGAATGATATTAATACTTATTAACTTGTTATATTTTTGTTTAATTTTCATTATAAGTTAATTATAATATGTTAACTCTATGTCTCTATTATAATATGATATGAAAAAAATTTAGTGTTGGATCGAGTATAATTTACTACAATTCCTACTAATTTTTTTACTTTGTATAAAAAGAAAAATTTAAAACCTCCCCTAATTTTTTTTTTGACTCCGCTCGTGAAAACATATTTTAAATGTTCAACCATGTCAATCCAACATAGTAAAAGTTTTCAAACCACATTGTCGAATCTTTGGGCATACATAATATGTTATTCTCTTTTTAATTATTAATTCAATAATATAATCATTCCTGAGGTTTGCTTGTCAAAGAAAATAAACCACTCATACACCCTTTCAAGATTGAACCATCAACAATAAATCTATGGAAGCTTATCTAAAACAAAAAAGCTTTTTATTACAACTTGATATATACGTCAATTTACATGGTATAATCTAATTTGCTTCTTATTAGTAAGGGTCCTAAAATCACTTCATCATCTTATATTTTCAATTCTACGTCTAATAAATAATTGACATATTATTTGATGCATGCAACACTATTTTTTGAAGGTGACAGTAGTGGTCATTGTAGTCAGTGAAGACAGCAGTAGACGGAGATGACATCAATAGGCGGCGACAACAACGTTGGCTTCCTTAATGGGATGAAGAAGATGTAGCGCCGAAGAAAAAGAGGGACGAAGCTATCATGGGATGTGTTTGGTTAATTTTTATTGTGTTTTATAATATATTTTTAACTATTTTAATTACCTTTTAAATATTAGGGGTTTGTACCAGGAGCAGGCATTTTTTTCTTCCAAAAACTGACCAATCAACCAAAGTCTATCCACCCAAGTCTATGATTAAATTGAGCTTATTCTTTTTTGTTTTTTAAAGGTCGGTAGATACAAGTAGATTGAAAAATTATACAAAAGGACTTATAGGTTTTAAAAATAACTAAATCGAACCAAACTTGCACTTTAAATACACTAATTTTTTTAAAAGTATTTTTATTATTTATTCTTATATTCATATATTATTAAATTATAATTATAATTATATTAATATTTTATTTAAATTGCATATAAAATTAAAAATGTAAATAAAATATGGCTTAAAATATTGTCTAAGAAATATTCAATTATGGCAATAAATCTAGTAAGTATTAACAAGTCATCAAGGCACCTTAGCTTATGGTGAAATACTTTTTAAAGTAAATGCTAGTATTTTATACCAATGAACATATTTGTATATTTTGTTTTTCTCTTTTTTTTTCTTATAAATTTATATGTTTCAATAAGATAAGACTTTTATATAATATTATAATTTAGGTTTAAAATTGTCAAGTTAATTTCTTCAAATCGACTTCGTAGGTTGACTTAAATGATGATTTTTTGAAAGTCAGAGGTCGGTTAAGGTTTTAAATTTTTAAAAACCACTAAATTAAAGTTAGTTTGTAAAATGACTTAATAACTAATCCTTCTACGATCAACCTAATGTATATTAATAAGTTTAATCGAATGTTCATAAATTGGTCTTCATTTGACGTATGACTGAAATAACCCAAAGCATTAAGGCCGGTGAGTAACGATCAAGCAGCCTGCTCTAGAAAGAGAAAAATTCAACAAATACTCAAATATAGAGAGTTTGAGACTTATTATTATTATTATTATTATAAACACAAGTCGTTCAGTGGGGACGATGTTTAAAATATTGGTACATACGAATATAATGATAATTTAATTATAAGAAAATATCATTATTTGAATTAAACTTCAATTTCAAAGCCTAAACTAAGAATCATACTTACATGTTTAAACCCAAAACAAATTAGAAAAACAACAAAAATAGCACATCAAAATTTATAATAACAAAAATAATATATTTTATATTTAAATGATATATTCTTACAATTAAAAAATGAATTTTATATCATTTATCTTTGAACATCTGTCCAATTGTTCAAATTAAATTGCTGCAATTTAAACCCGTTTAATATTAAACGTTGAATGTTATTAGAATGTAAATTCTATTATTATAAATTTTAGGGTGTTATTTTTGATAATTGTTCAAACAAAATTATCCAAAAATCCTCTTGGTAGACGTATATTAAAAGAATAAGTGATTAGTTGTCTCTTCTTATTGACCACTCCAGGGTGAACAAACAATACTCATTCATAATAATAATAAAACACTTATGTTTACTAAAAAATTGTAAGTTTCAAATGTCACAACGAATTGTAGGGTCTTCTTGTTAGGGTGATAATTTGTGCAGATTGGACCAATTTGAGCTGGCCCAAAATTCGTTCAGTCCAAATTAGTTTATTCCTAACTTAATTCAATTTTAATTCAAGTCAATAAAGGTGAACTTGAACTCAAACTAAACACAAACAAGCTGTTCAAACTAACCTGAATTGTTAATTACATATTTTTTTTAAAGTTAATATGACTTTTTTTAATTAAAAAATTATTTAATTATTAAAGTTCAAAGAGCATTACATGAAATAACAAAAGAGCAAAAGATAAAATACAAGAAAAATATAATTCTTAAAGTAAGAATTCAAATTTTAAATTAATTAAGTAAATGATAAATGCCATCAAACCCCACTCATGTAAAAGTCAGAGGTTGTTGTATCCTCTTGGAAGCTCACATTTAGAATAAAGAGCTTCCAAGTCTTAATATAATTTCTTCTAGCCACAAAACAAAGTAAATAAAGATGAGTAAGGTTAAACAAAAATACTTACCAAAAAATGAAAAATTCAAGTAACTTAAAATGTTACATGAGAATATAATTTTTTTTGATATACACGATAATAGAACTTTGACTATTACATAATACATAATACATGATTCTTAAGACAATGAACTAGTTAAAAAAATAATATCACAACACATGCTGATAAAAAAGGTTTGAAATTTTACTTTAAATGCTATATCTAATTGATTTAAAAACAAGTTCATAATACTCATTGAAATTAAAGATGAATATTATTTTTTTGGTTAAAGATTTATGTATATTTAAATGCTAAAAGCATTAATATCAAAGAATGTTACATAATATTATGACAAAATGAATCAATTACAACTATTTATTCATTATTAGCTTATTTTTCAAAAGAAAATGGAATAAAAGTAACTAATATATCATAAAAGAAAAATATTGAAATAGATGGAAGATTATTTTAATTTTAACATACATTTATTTTATTTTATTTAAAATTTAATTTAATTTTATTTCATTTCCGGCTAATGGGTTGGTTCTAACCCAATTCAATTTTGTTCGGGTTATTTGAGTTGGTTCAAAATTTAATTCAATTCATATTCAATTTGAGTTTTTTGATTCGGTCAATCGAGCTACGATACAAATTGTCACTCCTAGTCCTTGCCTAAAGAGTCTCGTACAAACCCTACACTGCGAGTATCCGAGGACAAAAAGAAATCCCTAGTCCTTATAGTATTTATGGGGAAGTAATGCAGCTAGAAGAGAGTTTGAATTTGTTAGCAATCTCCTCTCTTGCTTGTAAAGATGGGCAAGGTTAAAACAATTTGAGTCCTTAAAACCTATTCCTCCATCATTTTGTTTGTTTGTTTGTTTTTTTCTTTTTCCTTTTTTCCATAGTGCTCCAACTAACCCAATGAATCTTGGATTTTTTTCAGTACCACCCCACCAATAGCTAGCCATGATAGACTCAATAGTATTGCAAAGCCTTTGAAGCCTAAAGCATTGCATAATTACGTATTGCTGCTACACCACTTTCAAAAACACACTTCTCCTAATCCTTCGTGGAAAAGATGGTTCTTCTCTCTCTACCCCCCAAACAAACTTTGTTACGTATATATAGCTAGTATCAATAACGTCTCCAAAGGTCTCCTTTTTTCTTCCAATCAAAGCCGACAACCCAAGATACTTTTCCATGCCACCAATACGACCAATATTCAAAGAGATTGCAATGGAGACAATCAAATTAGTAGGGCAATTAGCACCAAAGAACAAAGATGACATAGTAAAATTCACAGGTTGACCCAAAGCGTTCTCATCATATATCCTTAAATTAGCTTCAAGTTTATTAACTTCATCCTAGATTTTTTATTTATTTATTATTATTTTCAATATGGGTTTTTCTATATGTATGAAGAAATCTAGAAATTTGTATTGAAAATATGATACCGAAATTATGAATGTTTGTTCAATTCGGTGACCCTCTTGTACACTTTTTGATGTAAAGTTTTTATATTCTGAAGTTACAGAGTTAATCGAGTTGTTTAGATTTTTATTTTGATGAAAAACTCAAACTACAGAATTTTGTACAACTTTTGACGTTGTTATACTGAAGCTGGAAATTGCAAACAATTTTTGAGTTTTATTTGTATTAAATAAATAAAGATTGGTTTTTGATTCAAGTGTATGTTTAGAGATCTATTTATGAATAATTATTGACCATTTATTCTTCATAAATAGATTGAAAAATCTGATAATTAGGTTTTAGACGCATAATCTAGATCTAATTTGAACAATTTGATCAATAATTTAAATTAATGACTTGACTATTGTATTAATTTAAATGGTATTGTTTTCCTAGTACATAATTTAATTAACTAGTTAGTAATGTCGATGGTAAGATATTGATTGATTAATTAACAACGAAAATCGTCAGTGACCTAGAAATTTTCATAAATAAAAGGAAAGCCAACAATTTTTATTTATACGTTCGTTCATGTTATTTCACCTAAATATTTCAACAAGCATGATTAACTAACTAAACGTTCATAAATCTTCCATTAATATTATTACAACCTTCTTTGAGTTCGTCTTTAGTTGATTAATAATTTAGTCATTTGTTTGTTTTTAAGATTTCTGTCCCAACGATCTTTGATTTCTTTTTAGTTTTTAATTAGTATTTGGATTTTTTTTAGAAGCGTGAGAAATTATTTAAAATTACTGCAATTTTTTGAGAGATCAACAAAATTTATATATCAGTTAATTGACATGTCAACTCGGTTGGAGAATTTTTTTTATTTTAGAAAACAGACAAAAATAGAATCAACCTACTTATATTATAAATATATTTTAATTTTATTATATTTATAATACTTATACATATTAATTAAAGAAATGCTAATATCACACAAATTTAAACCCACATTTGCATCCACATCCTTAATGCCACGTGTTAGTGTTATCTAAAACAAATAAATCATTTATTCACTTTCCAAAATAATTATGACGATACATGACACACGATATAAGAGGTGTGAATGCAAAAGTTGATGTAAATATGTTTAATATTAACATTTATTTATTAATTAATATATTTTTTCATTTTTTTTGCATTCAAATTTCTAAAGCTAATCAGGTGCATGGAAAATAAACATTTTTTTTTTTAAATATGGAGATAAGCGTATTTTAGCAATTTTTTCTCAGTAGATCTACATGAGGTTTATTTCCTTGTTTGTTTTCAAATTCTAACCACTTTAGCAGTCTTCATTCTCGTGCTTCATTCTAATGATTTGGCGTCTAATGCATGTTTTGAAGTCTTTCTTAAGCAACATTAATTTTTAACAAAATTAAACATTTTTATATAGCAATTACACAGAATTCTTAGTTCTATATCATGCTTTGGGAGGTAATTTTTAATAAAAACTTGGGTAAAAAAACTATATCATGCTTTGGGAAGTAATTTTCAATATAAACTTAGGTAAAAAACTATCAAGACAGAAAGCCTCTTTCAATCTAGCTTACAAGGTCAACTCGAATGTTGATTTTTAAGAGGTCATAAGTCAATTAAAGTTTGATTTTCCAAAATGGTTATGTTAATGCCAACTTTTAAAATAGGCCAATAACCAACATAACTAACCACAACACCCTAATTTTTGATATGTTGTTTTATTTAAAGTTAACTATATTTAAAAAAAAAAAAAAATCGACTTTGTGTAGACAAGTACCACTTGGATGTTTCTCATATTTAAAGGAAAATGTTTTGTTTTTTTTTATTAGGCATATATATATATATATATATATATATATATCCAAGTATAAACTTTTTTTCAAAATCTAAGTATAAAAACTTTTTGAAAACTTACCTAAATATAAAACTTTTTCATAAGTTACCTAATATAAAAATATAAACTTTTTTTTGAAACTTACCAAGTATAATTTTTTTTTTTTGAAAACATACCAAAGTATTGAACTTTTTTATAATTTATTCAATATAAAAATATAAATTTTTTTCAAAACTAACAAAATATATAAACTTTTTGAAAACTTCCCAAATATAACACTTTTTTATAAGTTACATAATATTTAAATATAAATTTTTTTTTCAAAATTTACCAAGTATAAAAACTTTTTGAAAATTTACCCAAGTATAGCCCTTTTTATAAGTTACCCACTATTGAATTATAAACTTTTTTCAAAACTTGATAGGTATAAGAACTTTTTTCAAAACTTACTAAGTATAAAAGCTTTTAAAAAACTTACCCAAAATAGAACTTTTTATAAGCAACCCAATATAGAAATATAGACTTTTTTGAAAACTTATCCAAATATAGAACTTTTCTATAAGTTAACAAATATAGAAATATAAACTTTTTTTTCCAAACTTACCTAGTATAGGAACTTTTTGAAAACTTACCCAAGTATAGATGTAACGTCCTGATGTTTTACATACAAATAAGAGCATTATCTAAACATTTTATTGATTAAAAACCTTGATATAATTGATTAAGGCTTTATTTAAAAAAATTGAAATATTGTCTTGGCATTAAATAGAAAAAAATTTTAAAGCTAAAAATTTTATATAGAAAAACTTGCAAAAAGTTCAGCGACTTATTAAGGTTTATAATTTATTAGATTAGAAAAAAGAAACTTAATCCTAAGGAACCAATAACCTTTCTCAAACGTTGCCAAATCTTCATCATGATGTTCCTAAAAAAGTGAAAGGAAGCTTGGGGTGAGTGAAATCCTTCAATAAGCAAACTTACCTTAGTTGAAACATTAAGCATATACGACACGTGTACAAACTTAAAAACTAATAAGTAAATATGACATGCTTATGCTTATGCATATGAAGTAGTGTTTATAATGCACATGTCTTAAAAAAACATACAAAAAAAATCTTGTCAAAATTAAATAACTTGAAGCATCTAATTAAAAAAAATTATCATATCGGAGCCTTACATAAGTCACCCGTCGGCAACTGGCACGTATGAAAAGCATGTCCAAGTAAGACTTAACTTATAACTTAGAAAAATTGAAATTTCATACATAATTCTCACATGCACACATGCGTCCAAACTAAAGGTAAGGACTCTTTAGTCCCCAGTGCCCTAACTTACACGAAGGATACTTCCTGCACACGACCCTTAACTTATTATAGTGAACTTAACTTATCATATTGCTCCAAGAAATAAAAATTTCATAATGATGGTTCAAGTACCAATAAAACATATAATATAAAACTTATTGCTTTAAACCTTGCAAAAAATTTATTATTTTTCAAAAGCTTAGCATAAGAGAAATACTTTAAAAACTTGTATTTGCAATGTCATTATTCAATGATACATATGTCATGCCATTAATGGCCATGTAATTGTAATTACATTTAATCTATTTAGATAAGCATAATATCATATATCTCATAATGACATAATCATGGCACAAGAATATTTCCTTAGACATACCACATATACGTACTAAAATGAGACCATGCTATCTATTTAGTCATAACGGTCAACAAACAAACATTAATATAAAAACAACTACGAAAACATTCATATACAAAAAAAAGAAAATAATACTTAATATTACAAGTAAGGTTAATCTACTTACCTGATACGAACAACTAACAAACTAAAAATCACCAGCTAGTTCATTTGAAATTTAACTTAAATAAATTATAATAGAATAAATATTAGACTCTCATACTTTTTAAAATTATCAAAGAGTAATATTTTAACACTTAGGTTCAACCCTTATTTTAAACTTAATACTCTTTTTTATTTCTAAAAATTTCATATTTTTCATCACAAAGTTATTCGTTGTTTTAACTTTCAGTAAAAGCTATATAATTTATTTTGAAATTATTTGGTGTCATAAAATTATACATAATTTTTATAGATATACACTAAAATGTTGAGTAAAATTTTCAAGTAAAATCGAATGTTTAATAATTACAAAAATGACTTTTGTTCACTAACTTTTAAATCTGTTGGTATAAGAAAATCAGCAACCCTATTGAAGTTAAACATTTTTAGAAAAGTATCGATATATTATTTTAAATTTCAATTTTTATAGTACCTATATGACTTAAATATCATTATATATTAAAATTTTCAAATATTTTAGAATCCATATTCATGGCTAAAACGGGTTTTGAAACTAGTTCAATAAATGAGCTGGAAAACTTTTTACTAGTGAATATATATAAATCACAAATTCATAACATATTCATATCTACTCTAAAAATTACCAAATTTTAACAAACCATAAATAAGAAATACATAATACATTATAAAATTTTTCACATATTTTTAACATTTATAACACAACGAACTAATTGCATAATTTTCATCCTAATATGTCAATGTTTTTATTTTAAGCAGAAAAACTTAATATTTGTAAAATTAAAGAAAATTAAATAATAGAGTTTATTAATTATTTTAAAGCCAAGATTTTCCTTATTGTGTCTAGTTACAAAGATAAAAATTTCATCTTCGAATTTTAATTGAAAAATATATAAAACGGCCCTAAAGTTCGAAGTGTTCAGAAAAAAACAGATTCAAAACACAAACTTAAAAAATTCATTACAAATTCAATATACCTTTGAACTTGTCAAGAAATGTAGTTTGATATAAAAATATTTTAAAATTTTGTTAAGCATTATAAGGGTTTGAAAATAATTTATTTTCACGTTTCTGCAAAAATTTTATGCAAACAACTGTCTTATAAAAACACATAAAATTATTATCAATATTAATTTTATGATCACAATTACCCAAAATAACATTATTGAATTGTTTATTTTTTATTTATTTAATTGAAATAAAAATTCTATATAATTTAATTACAATTAGAAGTGAAACATTACCTTTGATGTAATCCTTTACGAGAAAGAAAAATTCTACTTTGATCGATAGAGAAAATTATGGATGAAAATTAATAATTTGTTGTTGTTGTTTTGTTTTCTTTTTATGTTGTGAAAGGGTAGAGAGACGGTTAGGGTAGATTAAGTTTGCAAATAAATGCAAAAATCCTATTATCTATTATCTAAGCTAAAGAATAAAAAAAATAATTTTTTTTTTAAATTTTCGGTGACCCTATCCACCGAGAATCTTGCTTCTCTCTTTTTATTTTATTTTTTTTATCAAACATATAATTTTTATAATATATCAATATATATATTTTTTGAAAATTACAATAGAACTTTTTGATAAGTTACCCAATATAGAAATATAATTTTCTTTTTGAAAACTTACCAAGTATAAGAACCTTTTCAAAACTTACAAAAAATAGAACTTTTAGATAAGTTACCCAAATTAGAAATATAAACTTTTTTCTTACCTAAAATAGAACTTTTTTAAAATTTACCAAGTATATGAACTTTTTAAAAATGTACCCAAAATAAGACTTATTGATAAGTAGCTAAATAAATTTTTTTTTTTCAAAACATACCAAGTATAAGAACTTTTTGAAAACTTACCCTTGTGTAAGACTTTTTTTATAAGTTACTAACTTTTCAGAAAGTCTTAAAAAGTTACCTACGGTACGAGTACCAACGAGCCTTATACTCATTGGTACTTATAAAAAGTACACCTAGGTCCGGTAAGTTAGCTATTTAGTTTGCTACTGGCGCTTAAAAGAGACCCCTAATATAGAAAAATAAATTTTTTTCAAAACTTAACAAATACATGAACTTTAAAACATACGCAAGTATAAATTTTTTTTATAAGCTACCCAATATAGAATTATAGACTTTTTTTGAAATTTACCAAGTATAAGAAACTTTTTGAAAACTTACCCAAGTATAGCACTTTTTTACAAGTTACCCAATATATAAATATAAACTTTTTTTAAAACTAAGTATATGAATTTTTGAAAACTTATCGAAGTAAAGACCTTTTTTAATAAGTTACCCAATATACAAATATTACCTTTTTTCAAACTTACCAAGTATAGAAACGTTATAAAAACTTCCAAAGTATAGAAATTTTTTATAAGTTCCCTAATATAGAAACCTAAACTTTTTTCAAAATTTACTAAGTATAAGATCTTTTTGAAAAACTTACCAAAAATAGAACTTTTTTATAAATTACCCAATATATAAATATATACTTTTTTCAAAACTTATCATGTATAGGAACTTTATGAAAACTTTTCCAAGTATAAAACTTTTTGATAAGTTACCTAATATAAAACTATAAACTTTTTTCGAAACTTACCAAGTATAACAACTTTTTGATAAGTTACCTAATATAAAACTATAAACTTTTTTCGAAACTTACTAAGTATAGCAACTTTTTAAAAACTTACCCAAAATAGAATTTTTTGATAAGTTACCCAATATATAAATATAAAATTTTTGAAAACTTACCAAGTATAAAAACTTTTTGAAAAGTTACTAAGTATAGTACTTTTTTATAAGTCACCTAATATAAAAATATAACTTTTTTTTTCAAAACTTACTAAGTGCATGAACTTTTTATCAAAACTTATCAAGTATATAAATTTTTTTTTTTGAAAACTTACCAAAAATAGAACTTTTTTATAAGCTATCATATATACAAATATAAATTTTTTTCAAAACTTACCAAGTATAGGAACTCTTTGAAAACTCATCCAAGTATAAAACTTTTTTATAAGTTAAAAAATATAAAAATATAAATTTTTTTCGGAACTTAGCAAGTATAGACTTTTTGAAAACTTACCCAAAATAAACTTTTTGATAAGTTACCTAATATAGAAATATAAACTTTTTTCAAAACTTACCAAGTATATTTTTTTTTTGAGAACTTACCTAAAATAGAACTTTTTAATAAGCTTTAGAATACTGAAATATAGATTTTTTTTTTCAGAACTTACCAAGTATAGAAATTTTTTGAAAGCTTATGCAAAAAAAAAAAAATATATTTTTTTTCAAAAATTACCTAGCATAGGAACTCTTCTCTTTGAAAACTTTCCCAAGTATAATTTTTTTTTTTTATAAGTTACCTAATATTGAAATATATTTTTTTTTTCTGAAACTTACCAAGTTTAATTTTTTTTGAAAACTTACACAAAATAAAATATAAACTTTTTTTTCAAAACTTATCAAGTATATGAACTCTTTGAAAACTTAACCAAGTATAAATTTTTTTTATAAGTTACTTAATATAGAAATATAATTTTTTTTTTCAAAACTTACTAAGTATAGAAACTTTTTGGAAATTGACCCAAAATAGAACTTTTTGATAAGTTACCTAATATAGAAATATAAACTTACCAAGTATAAGAACTTTTTGAAAACTTACCTAAGTATAGAAATTTTTTATAAGTTACCTAATATAAAAATATAAATTTTTTTTCAAAACTTACCCATGTATATAACTTTTTTATAAGTTACTCAATATAAAAATATAAACTTTTTTTTTCCAAAACTTACCAAGTGTATGAAATTTTTGAAAATTTACTTCAAGAACCTCACGGGTTCAACAGCAAGACTCAGGAAGAAGAAGAAACAGAAAATATGTATTACGAATTCAAGACTTGCATGTTACACAAACAAGTTGTTATATGGAAGTTAGAATGCATGAATTAACAACTAACCAACTCTAACGGTATTACAGAAATTATATACTACACCCGAGTACACAAAGCTATATGTAAGTCCAACACCCCCCCTCAAACTGAAGGTGAGGGCAACACCAAAAGTTTGGGATGAAGAAACAAAAAACTTGAGCAAGGAAGAGGCTTGGTTAAGGCATCTGCCACTTGGTCAGCTGAAGGAACATACTCAATAACCTCAATGTGCTTGGTACGAGCATGAAACACTGGATTATGAGCAAGAGCTTTAGCACTCACACTATTCGTTAGAAGTCAAGGAGGAGCATAGACAATATGCAAGTCACCTAAAAGAGATTGCAACCAGATAAGCTCCATGGTAGTATTAGCCATAGCACGGTATTCACTCTCAGTACTACTTCGGGAGACTACACGCTGCTTCGAGGATTGCCAAGCCACCAAACAACCACCAAAATACACACAAAATGCCCCTGTACTGCGCCTGTCATCAGGGCAGCTAGCATAGTCAGCATCACAAAAGGCAAGCAAATCCAACTCCTCAGGCTTAGCAAACATCAATCCAAAATGTAAGGTGCCCTTAAGATAACGAAGAAGACGTTTAAGAGCTGCCCAATGCACATTAGTATGAGATGCCATAAATTGGCACAGTTTATTAACAGCAAACGACACATCAGGAGTAGTTAAGGTAAGATATTGTAATGAGCCAACCAACTGCCTGTAGGAGGAGGCATTAGTTAAAAGCACACCATTAGTTTTGCTTAACACAGCACCCGAACTCATAGAGTCGAGATAGGTTTAGAATCAGACAGGCCATTGTGAGCAAGTAAATCACGAATGTACTTCTGCTGTGATAGATACACACAATCAGAAGAATAACAAACCTCCATACCTAGAAAATAGTTCAAAAAACCCAAATCTTTCAGAGCAAACTTGTGATTCAAGGTAAGGATAAGTTGATCAACTAAAAGAGAATCAGAGCCTGTAAGGAGGATATCATCAACGTACACCAATACAACAAGAAAGGAATTGGACAAGTTCTGAATAAACAAAGGGGCATCAGACTTGGACTGAAGAAAACCCAAAGAAAGCAGACAAGCCCATAACTTTTGATACCATGCCCTAGGCGCTTGTTTAAGGCCATATAGTGCCTTTTTGAGGTGACACACCAACCCTGAACCATCATCAAAACCTGGTGGCTGAGTCATAAAAACATCCTCAAGCAAATATCCATTAAGAAAAGCGTTGTTGACATCAATCTGCCGAATCTTCCAACCTCTAAACAAAGCTAAAGTGAGCACTACATGTATAGTTGTAGATTTCACAACTGGGCTGAATGTTTCATTGAAGTCTACCCCAAGCTGTTGCAGAAAACCCCTAACTATCAGCCTTGCCTTGTACTTATCCAAAGCACCAGTGGGCAGCAACTTAACTCGAAATACCCATTTACATGTAATAGGATGATGACCAGCAGGTAGGTCAACCAAATCCCAGGTATGATTAGAGAGTAAGGCATTAATCTCTTGTTGCATAGCATGCTTCCACTCAGGAATCTTCAAAGCATCCTTGTAACTCCGAGGCTCAGACAAAATGGTAGAGGAAGAGAAGCAAGAAGCATGTACTACAGGCTTAAACACTCCATTATTCGATTGGGTTACCATGGGATGAGTGTTAGATGAGACAGAAGAGAGAGGAGGAAGTTGAACAAATAAGTCCAAAGATTTCGAAGGAGATGGAGAAATTTCAAAAATTGGAAGGCCAATGGAAGTATATACTGATAAGGCATTACCGGGTTGACTAGTAGGTGACAAGCTGTCAGGCAGTGGGACCTCAGAAGCCAGAGACAAGCTGGAACCATTATGAGCAATAACAGGCAAAGAACCATATGAACCTGATAAAGAAGCATCACAAGAAACTGATATATCAAGAGAGTTAAACAAGGCACCAGGCAATGCTGAAGAAGAGACAGGCAAGTCAATAGACAGTGCAGAAGTAGAAGCAGGCAAGTCAGTAGACAGTTCAACAGTAGGTACAGTAGTAGGAATAGACAAGTCACCATACAACGAGACAAGTGCTGGTGAAAGAGTCGTTGCAACAGGCATGGTACTTGGTACAACTATAGAGACTTTCGTGTTACTATCAGACAAATCACCAACAGACCTAGAGAAAGGAAAATTAGATTCATTAAACTGAACATGCCTATTTGAAAGCACCTTACCAGTATGCCTATTTAAGCACAGATACCCTTTCTGATTATCACAATATCCTAGAAATACACATGAGATAGCCCAAGGCTCTAGTTTATGACTTGTGTAAGCTCTTACACAAGGAAAACATTCACATCCAAACAATCGAAAATGAGTATAGGAAGGAGATTTACCAAACAAGACTTCAAAAGGAGACACACCATTCAACACCTTGGTGGGAAGCCGATTTAACAAGTAGGCTGCACATCTCATTGCATATGGCCAATAGACAAGAGGCATGTGAGCTGAAAACAAGAGAGCCAAGCCACGCTCAACAATTCTTCTATGGCGACACTCCACTGCCCCATTTTGTTCAGAAGTGTGTGGACATGTAAGGCGATGAATAATGCCTTCTTGATGAAACATGTGCATGAGAGGCTTAAATTCTGTGCCTCCATCAGTCTGAACAGCTCTCAGTTTAGTATCAAATTGTCTTTCCACCATAGATTTGAATAACAGGCAGATAGAACTAGTTTGAGCTTTGGAATGAAGACAAAAGACCCAAGTAAAACGGGAATGATCATCCACTATGGATAAAAAATACCACTCAGTAGAAGTGACATCCTTTGGAGCAGTCCAGAGATCCAAGTATAACAATTGAAAAGGTTGAGCAACCCGTGTATGTGATGACACAAATGGAAGCTTGTGAGATTTTGCAAGAGCACAAGAGGAGCACACTTTATCAACACTATGATGACTACCAGAAACAGAAATAATAGGATCATGACGTCGGAGAGCACTTTTAACAGTAGAAAAGGAAGGATGACTCAACCTCTTATGCCAGGTATCCAAAGAAACATGAAATCCAACAGGAAAAAAGTCACTTTGAACACCTTCTTGCACACCACTCTCCACTTTATATAATCCATGGGCACTAGGACCTTGAAGTTTCACCTCCTTGGAAACCAAGTCCTTAACATGAAAACCACAAGGATCAAACTCAACTGAAACTCCATTATCAATACACAATTTATTGACAGAAATTAAATTTGCAGTGGCAGCTGGAGCATGTAAAATATTATCTAAATTCAAAGCACAAGCATGAGAAACAGATAAAGAACCTGAGCCAATACTAGAAATAGAGATGTGCTCACCATTTCCAAGAAGGACACCCTCAGATCCTAGAAAAGGAACAGAAGAATCTAGCTGACAAACATCAGATGTAACATGGTGACTAGCACCAGTATCAAGAATCCAAGAAGTGTTAGAGTCCATGGCTGAATCAGGACTACACTGAGCAGTTAAAGCTGTAGGAGAACGTGCTCTTTTTCCAACCAATAGATCATGTAAAAGAAAACAAGATTAGGCAGTATGGCCAGCCTTGTCACACACCTGATAGATTGGGCGCTCAAAATTGGACTTCTTGAATTGTTGTCTTCCTCTTGGATCATACGTGACACTAGAAGCTTGCTTTGGTACATCCTGAATGCTCGACTGCATAAACTGCTTCAGATTCCACTTAGACTTATGATCTGATGAATTCTTGCCATAAAACATCTTCGAATTCCCAGTTGAATAATTCTTGGAATGAAACTTAGCACTGTTTGCTTGATATACCTGATCATATTCAGTGGAGGATTGTTTCTGTAACATACGATCATATCCTTCCAGATAATTCTGGACTGCATTGATTGAAGGTCTCACTTCTCTCATTCTGATATTTGTCACAAACGAGTTATATCGAGGTCCTAGACCGCCTAATACATATAGCAACAGTTCTTTATCACCAATAGGTTCATGAACGGCTGCTAAATAACCAGCAATGGTTTTAGCTTTCAAGAAATATTGAGATACAGTCATACCATCTTTGTTTAACCCTTGAAGCTGTTCACGAAGCTCCATAATTTGTGATTGAACATCAGCCGAGTAAGATTCCTCAAGTGTAGTCCATTGTTCATGAGCAGTTAATCCACTACTTAAATAACCTAACATACTAGGTGAGACAGAGCTATAAATCCAGCCCTTCACAATCGAGTTCAATCGATTCCAATTTATGAAACTCGGATTAGGAGATGAGGAATTTCCAAGATACTTTGGTGGACAACTCAAAGATCCATCCAACACTCCTTCCAATCCATACACAATCACATACGTGAGAATCTGATCTTTCCAAATCAGGTAATTATGATCATCTAATTTTACAGACAGATTTACATGCATCGGTGGTGATGATGATAATGACCGAGCAAGTGTATCAATCATATTTAGATTTTTCATATTCAAAATAGAAGAAAAATCAGGTTGAACAAAACTTGGAGGTGCAGAAGCCACTGGGATACCAGGAACAGGTGACTGTGAGTGTGATCGAGCAACAGCCTCCTTATAGCTTGGACGATCAACACTCTTATCAGCCATAGCCATAAATGGCTCTGATACCATTCAAGAACCTCACGGGTTCAACAGCAAGACTCAAGAAGAAGAAGAAACAGAAAATATGTATTACGAATTCAAGACTTGCATGTTACACAAACAAGTTGTTATATGGAAGTTAGAATGCATGAATTAACAACTAACCAACACTAACGATATTACATAAATTATATACTACACCCGAGTACACAAAGCTATATGTAAGTCCAATATTTACCCAAAATAGGAATTTTTGATAAGTTACCCAATATATAAATATAATTTTGTTTTAAACTTACCATGTATAGGAACTTTTTAAAAACTTACTAAAGTATAGAACTTTTTTTTAAGTTACCCAATATAGAAACATTACATTTTTTAAAACATACAAGTATAGGAACGTTTTGAAAACGTACCCAAATATATAACTTTTTTATAGGTAAGTATTGGAAATTTTTGAAAACTTACCCAAGTATTAACTTTTTTACAAGTGACCCAATATAAAAATATAATTTTTTTTTTCAAAACTTAGAAAGGATATAAACTTTTTGAAAACTTACCCAAAATAGAACTTTTTGATAAGTTACCCAATATAGAAATATAAATATTTTTCATAACTTATCAAGTATAGGAACTTTTTGAAAACATACTCAAGTATATAACATTTTTATAAATTTCCCAATATTTAATTAGACTTTTTTTTTTTTTTTTTCCGAAATAAACCTAGTATAAGAAACTTTTTGAATACGTACCAAAGTATAGGAAGTTTTTGAACACTCACCCAAGTATAGAAATTTTTTGAAAACTTACCCAAGTATAGAAATTTTTTGAAAACTTACCCAAGTATAGAAATTTTTTATAAGTTACCTTATATATAAACATAAATTTTTTTGAAAACTTATCAAATTTAAGAATTTTTTGAAAACTTACCCAAATATAGAGCATTTTTACAAGTTACCCAATATACAAATATTACCTTTTTTTCAAACTTATCAAGTATTGAAACTTTTTGAAAACTTACCTAAGTATAGAATTTTTTTATAAGTTACCCAATATAAAAATATAAACTTTTTTCGAAACTTACAAAGTATAATAACTTTTTAAAAACTTACCCAAAATAGATTTTTTTTATAAGTTACCCCTCGATGTAGAAATATATAATTTTTTCAAATTTTAAAAGTTTACTTAAGTATATTACTGGTTTATAGGTTACTAAATATATAAGTATATTCTTTTTTACAAAACTTATCATGCTTGCAAACTTTTTGAAAATTTACCAAAAATATAACTTTTTAACAAGTTACCAAATATAGAAGTACAACTTTTTTTTTTTTTTTCCGAAATACGCACCAGGTATAAGAACATTTTGAAAACATAGCTTAAGTGAATAACTTTTTTTTTTTTTTTTCAAAAATTACCAAATTTAGAAACTTTTTGTAAATATACCTATCTTTAGAAATTTTTTGAAAACATACACAAGTTTAGAAATCTTTTGAAAACTTCTCCAAGTATAAGAATTTTTTAAAATTTACCAAGTTTAGAAACCTTTTGAAAGTTTACCCAAGTATATTACTTGTTTATATGTTACCAAATATAGAAATATATTATTTTTTACACAACTTACCAAGTTTACAAACTTTTTTGAAAACTTACCCAAAATATAACTTTTTAACAAATTACCTAAGATAGAAATACAAACTTTTTTTTTCAAAATACTCACCTGGTATAAGAACATTTTGAAAATTTAGCGTAAGTGCAGAACTTTTTTTCAAAAGTTACAAAATTTAGAAATTTTTTGTGAATATACCTATGTTTAGAAACTTTTTGAAAACATACCTAAGTTTAGAAACCTTTTGAAAACTTACCAAAGTATAGACTTTTTTTTGAAATTTATCAAGTTTAGAAACTTTTTGAAATGTAAAAATTCACAAGAAAAGAGAGTAGATTTGAATGACTTTTTTTGTTGTTGAATAGAGGATCGTACAAAAGGAGAACAAAAAGAACTTTGCTGGACCTGAAGATGAGGAAAAGATAACAAACAACAACGAATCGTTGCTCAACAAATAAGAAAATGTTAAAGTGGGGTAGTACTACTGATTGTGCTGGTGAGACTAAGGTCCCATCACCATCACCATCACCATCACCATCACCATCGCAGTCGCCATCTCTTAACTCAACACTTAAATACAAATATTTTCACTTAGACGCACAATATACTTGGTAGCTCTATTGACGAGTTCTTATAGAAAATTCAACTTCTTCTAATTGTTATATAGCATATTCATAGAAAAAGTTTGAATAATGGATAATTATTTACCTCTCGAAATCATTATTTAACGATGTCAAAAATTTAAATTTGTAACGAGGTAGAGAAAAACAAGTCTTTCAATTCTCTGTGGTAAAGGCTTCTACCTTTTTCCTAGAACTCTACACAAGATTAAGCCCTCACAGTGCAAACTTTGTACTCCAGTCTTACTAGTTATTCTTCTATGAGTAGGTAAGCTAAGACAAAAATTACTTTTAAAATAATCAAAAACCATCATAAATCACTTTTGTTCCCGGGATATCAGAACCATGCTCTGATACCAAACTGTCACGCCCTAGATTTTTGAGTACGTGAATTTTAAGAAAATAGATAAAATTTGAAAGAATTATAAATTTTAGAATCATTAATTATGAAATATCAATTTAAAGTGAAACAAATCAATTAAATATAATTTGGGTACCCTTGAAATAATTTAATATTTATAAAAACACAATAAAACCTTCAACAACTTATAATCCAAATAATTACAAATATTTGATTTTATAACAAATCAGATTGATCTTAGCCTGTCTACTCAATATATAGAATAACTAAGAAAAGTAATAAGGGTAAAGGAAAAACCTATCTAACTTGAATGCAGAATAGATAATCTATGACCATGGTCTTAGAGATTATTTTTTATCTTTATTGTTTTTATCTTTGATGTAGTTCAAGATATTATGTTGTGTACATCTTGTGTTGTTTTAATTGTAGTTGTTACCGTTATTGTGATAAAAGTTGTTCTTATCGAAATTTTATTAGTAAAATTTTTCTTTCTTTTGGTTTTTATCGTTATTGAACTTATTATCGATGTTATTAGATTAATTTGTTCTTACATGCTTATCTCATTCAAATGATGTAAATTTAGTAAGTAATTACAATAAATTAGAAGAAAAATAAGATAAAGTTAGTTGTATACCTTTTAAATAAATACTTTTAAGATACATCTGTAACTACAATAAAATATTATTGACATTAAATGATATACCTACAACTTAGAACTCGATTTAAGCAACAAAATTATATATAAAAAAACTAGTAATTAAGATACATACCTACCTACCTAACTTTATGGAAGAATAGATAATCTATGACCATGGTCGTAGAGATTCTTTCTTGTCAAAATTGTTGTTGTTATTATTGTAGTTCAAGATGTTTTGTTGTGTATTTGTTTGGTTATTTTAGTTAAAGTTGTTACCGTTATTGTGATAAAAGTTGTTCTTGTTAATAATTATTAGTGAAATTTGTCGTTATTTTTATTTTTATTGTTCTTGAAGTTATTATCGCTATTGTTATATTAATTTGTTCGTACATGATCATCTTATTCAAGTATTGTAAATTTAGTAAGTAATTACAATAAATAAAAAAAAAAAAGATAACGTACCTTTTAAATAAATACTTTTAGGATACACATGTAACTACAATGAAATAGAATTGGCATTGAATGGTATACCTGTAGTTTATAATTAGATTTAAGTTACAAAATTACAAAACAAACTATGAATTAAGATACATGCTTGTCTAACTTCCATGAAGAATAGATAATCTATTACCATGGTCGTAGAAATTATTTTTTGTCTTTATTGTTTTTATCTTTGTTGTAGTTGAAAATATTATGTTGTTTTTTTTTTTTTTTTAAATTTTAGTTGTTACCGTTATTGGGATAAAAGTTATTCTTATCGATATTTTATTAGTGAAAATTTTCTTTATTTTTATTTTTATCGTTATTGAAGTTATTATCGCTGTTGTTAGATTAATTTGTTCTTACATGCTTATCTCATTCAAATATTGTAAATACAGTAAGTAATTACAACAAATTAGAAGAAAAAAAAAGATAAAGTTAGTTGTGTACCTTTTTAATGAATATTTTTAAGATACACCTGTAACTACAATAAAATAGAATTGACATTGAATAATATATTTGTAAGTTAGAACTCGATTTAAGTAACAAAATTACAAAATAAACTAGGAATTAAGATACACACCTATCCAACTTGACTGAAAAATAGATAATCTTTGAAAAAAATAATATATTTCTATATTTGGTAAAAAAATAATATACTTGTTTTGCCAAGTGAGTATTTTGATAAAAAGTTTGTATTTCTATATTAGGTATCTTGTTAAAAAGTTATATTTTAGGTTAATTTTCAAAAAGTTTACAAACTTGGTATGTATTTGAAAAAAATAATATATTTCTATATTTGGTAAACAAGTAATATACTTGGGTAAGCTTTTACAATGTTTAGAAACTTGGTAAATTTTGAAAACATTCATATACTTAGGTAACTTTTCAGAAGGTTTCTAAACTTGAGTATGTTTTGAAAAAGTTTCTAAACATAGTTATATTTACAAAAAGTTTCTAAATTTGGTAATTTTTGAAAAAAAGTTTTATACTTATGCTAAATGTTCAAAAATTTGTTATACTAGGTGAGTATTTCGAAAAAAAAAATTTGTATTTCAAAATTAGGTAACTTGTTAAAATGTTATATTTTGGGTTAATTTTCAAAAAGTTTACAAACTTGATATGTATTTGAAAAAGTAATATATTTCTATATTTGGTAAAAAAGTAATATGCTTGGGTAAGATTACACAACGTTTATAAACTTGGTAAATTTTGAAAACGAAACTTTTCAAAAGGTTTCTAAACTTGGGTATGTTTTGAAAATTTTCTAAACATAGGTATATTTACAAAAAGTTTCTAAATTTGGAAATTTTTTTAAAAAAGTTTTATACTTATCCTAAGTTTTCAAAAATTTGTTTTGCCAACTGAGTATTTCGAAAAAAAGTTTGTATTTCTATATTAGGTATCTTGTTGAAAAGTTATATTTTGGATTAATTTTCAAAAAGTTTACAAACTTGGTATGTATTTGAAAAAATAATATATTTCTATATTTGGTAAACAAGTAATATACTTGGGTAAGATTTCACATGGTTTATAAACTTAGTAAATTTTGAAAAAAAAATTCCTATACTTGTGTATCTTTTCAAAACGTTTTTAAACTTGGGTATGTTTTTAAAAAGATTCTAAACATATGTATATTTACAAAAAAGTTTTTAAATTTGGTAATTTTTGAGAAAAAGTTTTATACTTATGCTAAGTGTTCAAATATTTGTTATACCATGTGAGTATTACGAAAACAAGTTTGTATTTCTATTTTAGGTAACTTTTAAAAAGTTATATATTTAGGTTAATTTTCAAAAAGTTTACAAACTTGATATGTATTTGAAAAAATAATATATTTCTATATTTGGTAAAAAAGTAATATACTTGGGTTAGATTACACAAGGTTTAAAAACATGGAAAATTTTGAAAACATTCCTATCCTTGGGTAACTTTTCAAAAGGTTTCTAAACTTAGGTATGTTTTGAAAAAGTTCCTAAACATAGGTATATTTACAAAAAGTTTCTAAATTTGGTAATTTTTGAAAAAAAGTTTTATACTTGTGCTAAGTGTTCAAAAATTTGTTGTACCAGGTGAGTATTACGAAAATAAGTTTGTATTTCTATTTTAGGTAACTTGTTAAAAAGTTATATTTTGGGTTAATTTTCAAAAAGTTTACAAACTTCATATGTATTTGAAAAACTAATATATTTCTATATTTGGTAAACAAGTAATATACTTTGGTAAGATTTCAAAAGGTTTATAAACTTGGCAAATTTTGAAAACATTTCTATACTTTGGTAACTTTTCGAAAGGTTTCTAAACTTTGGGATGTTTTGAAAAAAGTTTCTAAACATAGGTATATTTACGAAAAAGTTTTTAAATTTGGTAATTTTTGAAAAAAAGTTTTATAATTATGCTAATTGCTCAAAAATTTGTTATACTAGGTGAGTATTTCCAAAAAAAGTTTGTATTTCTATATTAGGTTTCTTGTTAAAAAGTTATATTTTAGATTAATTTTCAAAAGTTTACAAACTTGGTATGTATTTGAAAAAAAAATATATTTCTATATTTGGTAAAAAAGTAATATACTTGGGTTAGATTACACAAGGTTTATAAACATTAAAAATTTTGAAAACATTTCTATACTTGGGTAACTTTTCAAAAGGTTTCTAAACTTGGGTATGTTTTGAAAAAGTTCCTAAACATAGGTATATTTACAAAAAGTTTCTAAATTTGGTAATTTTTGAAAAACGCTAAGTATTCAAAAATTTGTTGTATCAGGTTAGTATTACGAAAATAAGTTTGTATTTCTATTTTAGGTAACTTGTTAAAAAGTTATATTTTAGGTTAATTTTCAAAAAGTTTACAAACTTGATAATTGTATTTGAAAAAAATAATATATTTCTATATTTGGTAAAAAAGTAATATACTTGGGTAAGATTACACAAGGTTTATAAACTTGGTAAATTTTGAAAACATTCCTGTACTTGGGTAACTTTTCAAAAGGTTTCTAAACTTGGGTATGTTTTGAAAAAGTTTCTAAACATAGGTATATTTACAAAAAGTTTCTAAGTTTGGTAATTTTTGAAAAAATGTTTTATACTTATGCTATGTGTTCCAAAATTTGTTGTACCAGGTGAGTATTACGAAAATAAGTTTGTATTTCTATTTTAGATAACTTGTTAAAAAGTTAAATTTTGGGTTAATTTTCAAAAAGTTTACAAACTTGATATGTATTTGAAAAAAATAATATATTTCTATATTTGGTAAAAAAGTAATATATTTGGGTAAGATTACACAAGGTTTATAAACTTTGTAAATTTTGAAAACATTTCTGTACTTGGGTAACTTTTCAAAAGGCTTCTAAACTTGGGTATGTTTTGAAAAAGTTTCTAAACATAGGTATATTTACAAAAAGTTTCTAAATTTGGTAATTTTTGAAAAAATGTTTTATACTTATGCTATGTGTTCCAAAATTTGTTGTACCAGGTGAGTATTACGAAAATAAGTTTGTATTTCTATTTTAGATAACTTGTTAAAAAGTTAAATTTTTGGTTAATTTTCAAAAAGTTTACAAACTTGATATGTTTTTGAAAAAATAATATATTTCTATATTTGGTAAAAAAGTAATATACTTGGGTAAGATTACACAAGGTTTATAAACTTGGTAAATTTTGAAAACATTCCTATACTTGGGTAACTTTTCAAAAGGTTTCTAAACTTGGGTATTGTAACACCCCATTCCTTACACGAATTAAAATTTTAATCTAACTTATATTTTCAAAATTTTTATTATCTTACCTTCAATAATTAGAAAATAAAATTTATGAGTTTAATTTTATGATGTGAAGATGTTTTAATAATCAAAAAGTGTTTAAATTAAATTCTGAAAAATTAATGCAAAATTACCAAAATCCTCCTAATTCTAAAAACTTTCATTGTTAAGAGATAAGGGTATTTTAGTCTTTTTATCTTAAAAATGATTTATCACCAGCAGCCACTCTCTTGTCTTCTTCTAATGACACATGTTTAAAAAAAAAAAAAAATGAAATGAAGAAACGGTTGAGTATGAGTTGTGAGGACATTTGTCCTCAAATAATAATGTCTTAAACCCCCATCTCCCACGCCTACACTCTTACAAGATAAGAGCAGCCCTTGCCTTTCCTCTCTTTAGCCAAAACTTCACTCACACCGTAAGGAATAGCTTCCTTGTTTTTCATTTCTTTCTTTCTTCCATTTGTTCTACAAGAAAACTCAAGAATAACAAACAAGAATTAAGAGAAACATCCTTAATCAAACAAGGTATACTTTACGTTATTTATTTTCTCTTTTCCTTCCCTTTAATTATACTTTTAATTGTGAATCTGAAAAACAATTTTAACACAAAAGGATTAGCCATGAATGAAGTTTTCAAAAATAATCCAAGAACAAGTCATTTGTAATGTTTGAACTTCATGAAAAATTGTTTTTCTGAAAATTGTAATGAAAACTGGGAAACTTATACAACGAATTTTGGTCTGTAAATTATATTTATGAACAGATATGGATGTCTATTTTATAATAAATTTTACGGTTCGTAATTTGGAGTTTTCTACGCAAAGTTATACTTAATTAAATGAAGGTTGTTTTATGAAACACGAACAGCGAAGGCTCTCGGTATTTTTTATATTTGGAATGGTTATGAAATTTGGATTTGAGCAAATTATATCTTGTTTTAAATCTTGACATGTCTAGTATTTGAAACATTTTACGGTTTGTTATTTCAATATTTCTAGACAAAGTTATGGCTGTTTAATCAAGGATATGTCAAGTGAAAGGGGTGCTGGAAAAACTGTTTGAAAAACCAATCGGATTTATGTAATTTGAAATAGTTTTACTGATTGGAATGGGATGAATTATATGTTGTTTTAAAGCTTAAGATGTCTAGTTTAATATGAATTTTACGGTGTACTATTCCGAGTTTTCTAGATAAATTAATAGTCATTTAACTAAAGGTATGTTTTGCTCAAATTGTGCAAAAAAATCAGTTTTGAAGTAATTGGTTTTCTAGGGACTCATTTGATAATTGAGTGTGTAATATCTGATTTTTAAGATTGAAATGCCTAATTTATGTATGTTTTTACAAAAATGAATTTAGACATTTCTACCAAAAGTTATATGTAAATATATAAGGGTAGGTTAAGGGTATCCTAAAACTACTTAAAAACAACAATTAACTATTAAAAACCCCTATTTTGGATATGTTAAAGTGTTTTATTAGTTTGACTTAAGTAAGCAAACTATGTTGCAATTCTTGTTCTAACACAAGTATGATTATCTAGGAAGAGTTGAGCAAGCAGATCCTACAGTACACGTAGAGAACCAACAGTGACATAGTACAGTGAGTGGATATCTAATTATTTCTAAAGCATGGATAGCATTATTTTTGAAAAACATTCATGTTCAAGTAAATTCAATTTGTACAAGTTGCATATTTATGAAAAAGTGCATTCATGTTAAGTAATATATCAATTTCAATGCACTTCAAAAACTTGTACACCATGAAAATATATTTAATTTTTATTAACAGAATCAGTCAAGTAAATGAAAGAAAATTTACAAGCAAGCTATGATTGAATCAATTTTATTACTTATACTAAGTTTTATACAAGCTTGCAAGTTCAACAAATATTTTACAGTTGCCAGAGTACTTTCCCCTCATGTATTCATGATAGTTGGCTATACTCAGCATTCAGATATGCAGTGACTTGGTAAGACATCACGACCAACAGATTTGGTCCAGTTCAGTTTAATATGATGTTTATCAACTCAGTATGATATTACAAGTTCAGTATCATGTTACAAGTTCAGTATGATGACACATTCAGTTAAGTCAGTGCACATGACTCATGTATCAGCAGAGCCAACTGAGCCATTTTAGTGGCTATATCAAGTTCCCCACACGTGTAGTTGAGAGCTAGTGCTAGTACTAAATGTCTCCTTATTGTGCAAATAAAATTTTCCACACATGTAGTTGAGAGCTAGTGCTAGTACTACATGTCTCCTCCGTGTGCGATCAGATCCCCGAGTGCTCTTGGCAATAAATATGCTTTTCTCATGGTTATGCATTTTATTTATATACTAATAATCATAGCATCACCATATTCTAAAAATCATGTACATGTATTTTTATCATGATGTCACTTCATTATAAATCATGAACATGTCATTTACAGTTTCTTTTACAGGTACAAAAATTACGATGATTTCATGAAACTCAGTTATGCATTTACGAGAACATTATTTTATCATAAAGACTATACGCAGATTATTATTATCAGCATGTATTTCATGATAATTCATAAACAATTCATACATAGTTTACATGAGTACTATGTTATTTTATAAAACTTATCCACTCACTGAGCTTTCAAGCTCACCCTTTTACATTTATTTTCCTCTCCCAGATAACAGGTTTTGAGGCCACATCACGTGAGTTCGGAGGCTTAGGTTCCATCTATTGTTGTGCAGTCTAGGTTGTTTTCATCTCTTTTTCAGTTTGTTTGGTGTATTTTGACTGTTATGTTTTGGACTAGTGATCAAAAGTCTTATGTGGAGAATAGTATATATTTGACACTGTATAGTTATGTTTGGCCATGAGCCCCTTTCTGGATATGTACAATTATGTGAAGTTTGTTGGAATGTGGAATTCTATACTTTAGAAATGAAGTCATTTATTGCAGGAAAGATAGTTCAATAATTAGGGGAAACTCTGCCTAAATTTTTTGTAAATTTCTTACACAAAATTTTCAAGTTAAACCAAGGTCGATTTAGAATGTTAGATATTATGTTCTCTCAGGACACGTCACATGCTCTAGCATTGAGCTGGGGCGGGTCTTGACAGGTATGTTTTGAAAAAGTTTTTAAACATAGGTATATTTACAAAAAGTTTCTAAATTTGGTAATTTTTGAAAAAAAGTTTTATACTTATGCTAAGTGTTCAAAAATTTGTTATACTAAGTGAGTATGTCGAAAATAAATTTGTATTTCTATTTTAGGTAACTTGTTAAAAAGTTATATTTTGGGTTAATTTTCAAAAAGTTTACAAACTTGATATGTTTTTTAAAAAATAATATATTTCTATATTTGGTAAAAAAGTAATATACTTGGGTAAGATTACACAAGGTTTATAAACTTGGTAAATTTTGAAAACATTCCTATACTTGGGTAACTTTTCAAAAGGTTTCTAAACTTGGGTATTGTAACACCCCATTCCTTACACGAATTAAAATTTTAATCTAACTTATATTTTCAAAATTTTTATTATCTTACCTTCAATAATTAGAAAATAAAATTTATGAGTTTAATTTTATGATGTGAAGATGTTTTAATAATCAAAAAGTGTTTAAATTAAATTCTGAAAAATTAATGCAAAATTACCAAAATCCCCCTAATTCTAAAAACTTTCATTGTTAAGAGATAAGGGTATTTTAGTCTTTTTATCTTAAAAATGATTTATCACCAGCAGCCACTCTCTTGTCTTCTCCTAATGACACATGTTTAAAAAAAAAAAAATGAAATGAAGAAACGGTTGAGTATGAGTTGTGAGGACATTTGTCCTCAAATAATAATGTCTTAGACCCCCATCTCCCACGCCTACACTCTTACAAGATAAGAGCAGCCCTTGCCTTTCCTCTCTTTAGCCAAAACTTCACTCACACCGTAAGGAATAGCTTCCTTGTTTTTCATTTCTTTCTTTCTTCCATTTGTTCTACAAGAAAACTCAAGAATAACAAACAAGAATTAAGAGAAACATCCTTAATCAAACAAGGTATACTTTACGTTATTTATTTTCTCTTTTCCTTCCCTTTTTTTTTTTTTTTAAAAGGCTCTAAAGGCCCTTTTTTTATTAATAAAGAGAAAACAACTCACACACCCGTGGTGGGATTCGAACTTGGGTTGCTAGTGGGGGGAGGAGGAGTCTTACCACTAGACCACAAGAGATTCCCAGAGAAACTAAAATTGAGAATATTAATAATGTCAGAAGTGGGATTTGAACCCAATAAAGAGAAAACAACTCACACACCCGTGGTGGGATTCGAACTTGGGTTCCTAGTGAGGGAAAGGGGAGTCTTACCACTGGACCACAAAAGGTATATTTACAAAAAGTTTCTAAATTTGGTAATTTTTGAAAAAAAGTTTTATACTTATGATAAGTGTTCAAAAATTTGTTATACTAAGTGAGTATGTCGAAAATAAATTTGTATTTCTATTTTAGGTAACTTGTTAAAAAGTTATATTTTGGGTTAATTTTCAAAAAGTTTACAAACTTGATATGTTTTTTAAAAAATAATATATTTCTATATTTGGTAAAAAAGTAATATACTTGGGTAAGATTACACAAGGTTTATAAACTTGGTAAATTTTGAAAACATTCCTATAATTGGGTAACTTTTCAAAAGGTTTCTAAACTTGGGTATGTTTTGAAAAAGTTTCTAAATATAGGTATATTTACAAAAAGTTTCTAAATTTGATAAATTTTGAAAAAAAGTTTTATACTTATGTTAAGTGTTCAAAAATTTGTTATACCAGGTGAGTATTACAAAAATAAGTTTGTATTTCTATTTTAAGTAACTTGTTAAAAAGTTATATTTTGGATTAATTTTCAAAAAGTTTACAAACTTGATATGTATTTGAAAAAATAATATATTTCTATATTTGGTAAAATAGTAATATATTTGGGTAAGATTACATAAGGTTTATAAACTTGGTAAATTTTGAAAACATTTCTGTACTTGGGTAACTTTTCAAAAGGTTTCTAAACTTGGGTATGTTTTGAAAAAGTTTCTAAACATAGGTATATTTACAAAAAGTTTCTAAATTTGATAATTTTTTAAAAAATGTTTTATACTTATGCTATGTGTTCCAAAATTTGTTGTACCAGGTGAGTATTACGAAAATAAGTTTGTATTTCTATTTTAGATAACTTGTTAAAAAGTTAAATTTTGGGTTAATTTTCTAAAAGTTTACAAACTTGATATGTATTTGAAAAAAAAAACAAGTTATTGATTTCTTTTCTTAGAACAATTATTTAAATATTTTTTTTCATTTTATTTTATAACAAAATTACCCTTGTTATATATTTCTAATATTATTCTATAACCTTATACAAATTATATTTTGACTTCATTCTATAACCTTATACAAAGTATTGTTTTTATCTTCTTTGTAATTCAACATTTTTTTTTTTTTTTTGTGTATTTGTCGTGTTTTTTTTAATTGTAGTTGTTACCGTTATAGTGATTAAAGCTATTCTAGTCGAAATTTTATTAGTAATGTTCTTTTTTTTTTTTCGTTCTAAGTTATTATCATTGTTGTAAAAATAATTTGTTTTTACATGCTCATCTCATTCAAATGTTGTAAATTTAGTAAATAATTACAATAAATTTGAAACAAAAAGAAGATAAAGTTAGTTGTGTACCATTGTAATGAATACATTTACGATGCACCTGTAACTACAATAAAATAGAATTGGCATTGAATGATATACCTGCAACTTAGAACTCTATTTAAGCAACAAAATTACAAAACAAATAAGAAATTAAGATACATACCTGTCTAACTTGAATGAAGAATAGATAATCTATGACTATGGTCGTAGAGATTATTTCTTGTCATTATTGTTGTTATCTTTTTTATAGTTCAAAAAGTTTTGTTTTGTATTTGTTGGGTTATTTAAGTTGTATTTGTTATCGTTATTGTGATAAAAGTTGTTCTTGTCGATAGAATTAGCATTGAATGATATACCTGTAATTTAAAACTTGATTTAAGCAATAAAATTAAAAAATAAACTTGTAATTAAGGTACATACCTGTCTAACTTGAATGAAGAATAGATAATCTATGACCATGGTCTTAGAGATTATTTTTTATCTTTATTGTTTTTATCTTTGATGTAGTACAAGATATTATGTTGTGTACTTCTTGTGTTGTTTTAATTGTAGTTGTTACCGTTTTTGTGATAAAAGTTGTTCTTATCGAAATTTTATTAATAAAATTTTTCTTTCTTTTGGTTTTTATCGTTTTTGAAGTTATTATCGCTGTTATTAGATTAATTTGTTGTTACATGCTTATCTCATTCAAATGATGTAAATTTAGTAAGTAATTACAATAAATTAGAAGAAAAATAAGATAAAGTTAGTTGTATACCTTTTAAATAAATACTTTTAAGATAAATCTGTAACTACAATAAAATATAATTGACATTAAATGATATACCTACAACTTAGAACTCGATTTAAGCAACAAAATTATATATAAAAAAAAACTAGTAATTAAGATACATACCAGCCTAACTTGATGGAAGAATAGATAATCTATGACCATGGTCGTAGAGATTCTTTCTTGTCAATATTGTTGTTGTTATTATTGTAGTTCAAGATGTTTTGTTGTGTATTTGTTTGGTTATTTTAGTTAAAGTTGTTTCCGTTATTGTGATAAAAGTTGTTCTTGTTAATAATTATTAGTGAAATTTGTCGTTATTTTTATTTTTATTGTTCTTGAAGTTATTATCGCTATTGTTAGATTAATTTGTTCATACATGCTCATCTTATTCAAATATTGTAAATTTAGTAAGTAATTACAATAAATTAAAAAAAAAAAAAGATAACGTACCTTTTAAATAAATACTTTTAAGATATACATGTAACTACAATGAAATAGAATTGGCATTGAATGGTATACCTGTAATTAAAAATTCGATTTAAGTTACAAAATTACAAAACAAACTATGAATTAAGATACATGCCTGTCTAACTTGCATGAAGAGTAGATAATATATTACCATGGTCGTAGAAATTATTTTTTGTCTTTATTGTTTTTATCTTTGTTGTAGTTGAAAATATTATTATTATTATTTTTTTAATTTTAGTTGTTACTGTTGTTGTGGTAAAAGTTATTCTTACCGATATTTTATTAGTGAAAATTTTCTTTATTTTTATTTTTATCGTTATTGAAGTTATTATCGCTGTTGTTAGATTAATTTGTTCTTACATGCTTATCTCATTCAAATATTGTAAATAGAGTAAGTAATTACAACAAATTAGAAGGAAAAAAAAAGGTAAAGTTACTTGTGTACCTTTTTAATGAATATTTTTAAGATACACCTGTAACTACAATAAAATAGAATTGACATTGAATAATATATTTGTAAGTTAGAACTCGATTTAAGCAACAAAATTACAAAACAAACTAGGAATTAAGATACATACTTGTCTAATTAACTTGAATGAAAAATAGATAATCTCTGACCATGGATGTAGAGATTATTTTTTGTCTTTATTGTTTTCATCTTTGTTGTAGTTCAAGATATTTTGTTGTGTATTTGTTGTATTTTTTTAATTGTAGTTGTTAACGTTATTGTGATAAAAGTTGTTCTTATTAATATTTTATTAGTGAACTTTTTTGTATTGTTATTGAAATTATTATCGCTGTTGTTAGATTAATTGTTCTTACATGGTCATTTCATACAAATGTTGTAAATTTAGTAAGTAATCAAAATAAATTAGAAAACAAAAGATAAATTTAGTGGTCTAACTTTTAAATGAATACTTTTAAGATACATCTATAATTACTATAATTACAATAAAATAAAAGATGAAATATATTATTTTTTCAAATACTTACCGAGTTTGCAAACTTTTTTAAAATTAAACTAAAATACAACTTTTTAACAAGTTATCTAATATAGAAATACAAACTTTTTTTCAAAATACTCACCTAGTATAACAAATTTTTTAAAACTTTGCATAAGTATAAAACTTTTTTTCAAAAATTACCAAATTTAGAAACTTTTTGTAAATATACCTATGCTTAGAAACATTTTGAGAACATACCAATGTTTTAACAACCTTTTAAAAACTTACCCAAGTATTGAAATTTTTTCAAAATTTACCGAGTTTATAAACCTTGTAAAAGCTTACCCAAGTATATTACTTGTTTACCAAATGTAGAAATATATTATTTTTTTCAAAAACTAACCGAGTTTGGAAACTTTTTGAAAATTAACCCAAAATATACCTTTTTAAGAAGTTACCAAATATAGAAATACAAACTTTTTTTTCGAAATAGTCACCTGGTATAACAAATTTTTGAAAACTTAGCACATGTATAAAACTTTTTTTTTTTTTCAAAAATTACCAAATTTATAACTTTTTGTAAATATACCTATGTTTAGAAACTTTTTCAAAACATACCCAAGTTTAAAAACCTTTTGAAAAGTTACCCAAGTACATGAATTTTTTGAAAATTTACCAAGTTTATAAACCTTGTAAAAGCTTACCAAGTATATTACTGTTTACAAAATTTAGAAATATATTATTTTTTAAATAACTTAACGAGTTTGCAAACTTTTTGAAAATTATTCCAAAATATTACTTTTTAACAAGTTACCTAATATAGAAATACAAACTTGTTTTCGAAATACTCACCTATTATAACAAATTTTTGAAAACTTAGCATAAGTATAAATGTTTTTTTTAAAAAAAAAATTACCAAATTTATAAACTTTTTGTAAATATACCTACGTTTAGAAACTTTTTGAAAATATACCCAAGTTTAAAAACCTTTTGAAAACTTTCCGAAGAATAGAAATTTTCTCAAAAATTACCGAGTTTATAAATCTTGTGAAAGCTTACCCAAGTATATTACTTGTTTTCCAAATATTTAAATATATTATTTTTTTCAAATACTTACCGAGTTTGCAAATTTTTTGAAAATTAACCAAAAATATAACTTTTTAACAAGTTTCCTAATATATAAATACAAATTTTTTTTTCGAAATACTCACTTGGTATAAGAAATTTTTGAAAACTTAGCATAAGTATAAATTTTTTTTTCAAAAATTACCAAATTTATAAACTTTTTGTAAATATACCTACGTTTAAATTTTTTTTGAAAACATATTCAAGTTTAAAAGCTTTTTGAAAACATACCCAAGTTTAGAAACCTTTTGAAAACTTACCCAAATATAGGAATTTTTTCAAAATTTACCAAGTTTTTAAACCTTGTGAAAGTTGACCCAAGTATAATACTTGTTTTCAAAATGTACAATTATATTATTTTTCTCAAATACTTATCGAGTTTGCAAACTTTTTGAAAATTAACCCAAAATTTAACTTTTTAAAAGGTTACCTAATATAGAAATACAAACTTTTTTTTTTTTTTTTTTCTAAATATTCACCTGGTATAACAAAGTTTTGAAAACCTAGCATAAGTATAAAACTTTTTTTTTCCAAAAATTACCAAATTTAGAAACTTTTTGTAAATATACCTACATTTAGAAAATTTTGAAAACATACCCAAGTATAGGAATTTTTTTAAAATTTACCAAGTTTATAAACCTTGTGAAAGCTTATCAAAGTATATTACTTGTTTACCAATTGTAGAAATATATTATTTTTTCAAATACTTACCGAATTTGCAAACTTTTTTCCAATTAACCTAAAATATAACTTTTTAACAAGTTATCTAATATAAAAATACAAACTTTTTTTCGAAATACTCACCTAGTATAACAAATTTTTAAAAACTTTGCATAAGTATAAAACTTTTTTTCAAAAATTACCAAATTTAGGAACTTTTTTGTAAATATACCTACGTTTAGAAACTTTTTGAAAACATACCAATGTTTTAACAACCTTTGGAAAACTTACCCAAGTATTGAAATTTGTTTATAATTTACCAAGTTTATAAACCTTGTGAAAGCGTACCCAAGTATATTACTTGTTTACCAAATGTAGAAATATATTATTTTTTCAAATACTTACTAAGTTTGCAAACTTTTGGAAAATTAATCCAAAATATAATTTTTTAACAAGTTACCTAATATAGAAATATTTTTTTTTTCGAAATACTTACCTAGAATAACAAATTTTTGAAAACTTAGCATAAGTAATGACATTTTTCAAAAATTACAAAATTTAGAAACTTGTTTACTTGTTTACCAAACATATCTAGGTTTAGAAACTTTTTGAAAACCTACCCAAGTATAGTAATTTTTTCAAAATTTACCAAGTTTAGAAACCTTGTGAAAGCTTACCCAAGTATGTTACTTATTTATCCGTTACAAAATATAGAAATACATTATTTTTTTAAAAACATACCCAGTTTACAAACTTTTTTCGAAATACTGACCTGATATAACAAATTTTTGTAATATATTATTTTTAAAAAACTTATTGAGTTTCTAAACTTTTTGAAAATTAACCCAAAATATAACTTTTTAACAAGTTACCTACATTTTGCTAGTCCTCAAGCAAAATTAGAATTAAAAAGACAAATAACAAAACTAAAAATAAAATTAACAAAACTTGTCATGCTTAAGTTTATTTCCAATTTATAACCAAGAATTTATACACAAATTTATCCAACATTCTAACACATCAAGGTTCAGAATGTAGATTAGTTTCGCTTCACAAATCTAAACCTCAGTACTAAAAACATATCAACATTGATTCCTCTAAACCTAGTGTCAAGAATACGAATTCGTTTCAACTCTAATCCTGACAAGAATTACTCTCCAAATCACACCGATCCTATGGGTTCAAACACTTAACAAAGTATATGCGAATAGAAGTTATGTAAAGAAATGAGCTAATAGGTTCGCATATGATTAAACAAAAAAAGCTCAAAAAGTGCATAACATTGATCTCATGAAAGGAAGCAAATGATAGGATTTATGAAGAAATCACATTATTAATCTCATGCATCAATTAAAATCCTCAAGCAAAAACTTCAAGTGGATGCCCTATAATGAATGAAAATGCATTGACCTTAAAAGGAAATTATTTCCTATTTTTCTTTTTGTATTAGCCATTTCACATTTGAAGAACTTATGGTCATAATAAACTTATTATTCTCTTTTTTTTAGAACCAAATACATATGTATTTTGTGAATGACAAATTCTTAGTTTTTTTTCTGTTGGATATAGGAATTCTCTCATATTATTTATCTATTTTTTTAAAGTTAAGCATGAATGAAATTGGCAAACACTTTTAAATTTTATTCAAATCATTTAATCTAGCCAATTCAATTAAGTACATGATCCTTCATTATATGTTCAAAATCCTAACATTCAATGCAAAAACATATAGAGATCATCTAACAATTTGAAATGATATAAAAGGTGTTTAAAGGAGTAGAAAAATAATTATCTCTCAGAATGAAGCGTTAAAGGCTCAATAATACTCTCACAAGGTAGTCTTCACTATTCAATTCTTAAACACAAAATTCGAGTTCATCTCAGTTTCAACATCAAAAGTATGAAACAAAGATTGCAAATTAAAACCAATCTTTACAACAAACCTTAAACATTTTAAAAATCAGACAAACAATGCATAAAGACTCAATTATTTGTCAAAAATTGACCAAAAGTATGAAAATTTTGTTAGAAACCAATTTACACCCCCAAACCTAAACAAAACATTGTCCTCAAGGTTTTCAACAACACAGCAGTTCAGAAAAATATTTAGAAGGGCCTAAACTAAATTAAAAGAAAGGATAGATATTACCTAAAACGGTGGGCTGCCTCCCACCAAATGCCTAGTTTAAAGTCTTAGCAAGACGATGTTTTGATTTAAGGTGCATGCACTTCAATGCACTCCACATCTCCATTGTGAATGACTCCCTCCAAGTAAGGCTTTACACGGTGTCCGTTCACTTTGAAAGTTACTTGCGTTGTTGGATTGAGCAACTCAACAGCTCCATGAGGAAATACTTTCACAATTTGGTGCGGTCCACTCCATCTTAATCGAAGTTTTCTTGGAAAAAGTTTAAAACGAGAATTAAATAAAAGTACTTTCATTCCAGGATAGAGAGACTTACTAACAAGCCCTTTGTCATGTTAATGCTTGGTGCATTCTCATAAGCCTCGTTTCGAATCTCCTCAATCTCATCAAGTTGAAGTAAGCATTTTTCTCCTGCTTGTTAACAATCCATGTTTAGTTGCTTGATTGCCCAATAGGCCTTGTGCTCAAGTTCAACGGGCAAGTGGCATGCCTTACCATAAATCAACCGGTATGGGCTCATCCCAATAGGTGTCTTGTACATTGTACGGTAAGCCCATAATGCGTCATTATGCTTTGAAGCCAAATCCTTCCTTGAAGGTCGTACCATACATTCCAAGATACCCTTGATTTGTCAGTTACTCACTTCAACCGATTTTGATGTTTGTGGGTGATATGGAGTAGCCACTTTATGAGTGATATTGTACTTTCGTAACAATCCATCAAAAAGTTTATTATAGAAATGGCTCCCTCCATCACTGATTATTGCCCTTGGTGTCCTAAACCTGCTAAATATTGTTTCCTTTAAGAACTTCACAACACAATTAGCATCATTAGATTTAGTGGGTATAGCCTCTATCCACTTAGACACATAATCAACCGCCACTAAATTGTACTCAAATCTAGAAGAAAGGGAAAAAGGACCCATAAAGTCAATCCCCTATACATCAAAAAATTCAACAACTATATTATTTGTCATAGGCATTTCATTACATCTATGTTTAGAAACTTTAGAAACTTTTTGTAAATATACCTATGTTTAGAAACTTTTTGAAAACATACCTAAGTTTTGAATCCTTTTGAAAACTTACCCAAGTATAGGAATTTTTTCAAAATTTACCAAGTTTGGAAACCTTGTGAAAGCTTACCCAAGTATATTACTTGTGTATAGGTTACCAAATGTAGAAATATATTATTGTTTAAAAAACTTACCAAGTTTAAAAAACTTTTTGAAAATTAACCAAAAATATAACTTTTTAACAAGTTACCTAATATAGAAATACAAACTTTTTTTCAAAATACTCAACAGGTATAAGACCTTTTTGAAAACTTAGCATAAGTGTAGAACTTTTTTTTTTTTTTTTCAAAAGTTACCTAATTTAGAAACTTTTTGTAAACATACTTATGTTTAGAAACTTTTTGAAAACAAACCCAAGTTTTGGCATTTTTTCAAAATTTACCTAAGTATAAAATTTTTTGTAAAACTTACCAAGTTTACAAACTTTTTGAAAACTTACCCACTTGAAAATAAAAATAAATTATATTAACCCGAAGGAAATTCTTGAACTTCCATATTTCCTCTTAAATAAACGTTATATTTCTCGAAGATATGTTGTTTTAATACTATCAATTTAACTTCTTGAGTTTTTTTAAATATAAAATCAAGCAATATTACATTTAAGCAAAAAAAAATTATTCTTACATTTATGTTCAAAAGACATCTCCATGGGTATATAAACAATTGCATAGTGTTTTGTGGCACTTCACCATCTTTCTCTCTTTCAACAACCACCTCAGTCCTTCCCCTTTCACACATTGCTCTTTCTCTTTCTTTCTTAATCAAACACACCATCACTAATCTATAAGTAGTATTAGATGTCTCTTAGAATAAATTGAATTTTCAAATAATGATTCTATCATATCTACTTCAACACAATCTTCATTGTCATATGATTGTTTAGCAACATTATAAACATTAATCTCAATTGTCATGTTTCCAAAAGACAATTTCATAACTCCATTCCTAAAATTAATAATCATATTAGAAATTTCCAAGAAAGGATGACCCAAAATAATAGGAATATGTTTTTTAGAATCCTGCATAGGTTGAGTATCAAGAACAATAAAATCAACGGGAAAATAAAATTTTCAACTTGTATGAGAATATCCTCTACAATAATACCAAGACCCAAGACGAACAACTCCGAAACACAATGGGGGTCCAACTCCGAGGCATATGTGCGGTCTAATACCAAGACCCATGTATGGACAACTCCGAGATACATGTGAAATGAAATGCGTACCTGTAGTCCATCAAAAAATAGTCTGCTGCATCCAGTAGCCCCGAGGTATCATATCTCCGTAAGACATCTATACAGGTAATACTCCCTATAAAATAATTTCATGATGCATGCACAAAAACTTAGATGCCATGTAAAATATTTTAATACCCGTATTTCATAATCTCATATATACATAAAAATGTTTTCAAACGGGTATCTCAATTATAACATCATTATCAACACTTCTATAAAAAAATTTATAAATATGACATCAATTTCAGTCATTCGAATATCTATGATGATGCATGATATTTTCATAAAAATAATGCATGAAGAAAAAGTGGAGTAAAGATCCCATATGGTACTAATTGAGGTAACGTCTAAAATCCTTGATGATAGAACCGTTGCTCTAAATATTTTACCTACTTTCCTTTTCGACTCTTCTTTTGCGAGGACTTAAATCTGTCATTGTATAAAGAAAAATGAAAAATTTCTTAACATTACGATTATTCAAAATAAGAGGAACATTCAGGCAGAAATTAATGAAGACAGTAAGTGGAGAAGACTACAACTCAATTCATAAACCAGAATATTTGTAGAAATCAAATATAAATCAAATTTTGGAAACAATTGAATTTTTTACAAAGAAAACAAACATTGATCATGAATTTAAAAACAGCTGCTTCTTAAAATGTCAAAATGTAGGGAAATTAACACTTAGGGAATAAAAGATATATGCTAACCATTTGATTGAAATCAGCAAAAATTTTGGATGTTTACCAATCGGTAACAGGTGTAACGGATGGCAATGATTACGGTGGGATATGGACCCAACTCTGGTGAACTCACATTGGAGGAAGAGGGAACTGACGGTGGCAAAAGAAATGGTGGTCGGATGGTGGGTAATCACGAACTGCAATTGGCTATTTCCACACGATTTCTTCACAAGGTTTAGGCGTGGAACTCTTGGGTGGTAGAGGAAGGACGACAGTGAGGAGTTCGACATCAGTGAAAGGCAAGGAGGACGATGGCAACGTAGCGTGGCATCGGTGAGCTCGTGATGGAGGAAATGGGAGCTGATGGCCTTCAAGACGCTCAAGTGAAGGAAGGATGACCGTTGGGGAGTACGGCGTCAAGGAGAACGACGGCAAAGGCGACGCCTCTCCTCCCCCTCCTCCTCTTCTCTCTCTCTCTCTCACGGTGGCTATAAAACAGCCCTAATTCTTCGAGTGGCTGGAGAAGGAAATTGGATTTAAAAGGGGTTAATTGCTAAAATGACCAAACTACCCTTGGCTTTGAAAAGTTTAAAAGAGTAGGGGCAATTTGGTAATTTCGCACAATTTTTCCAAAATTTCTAAAAATTAGTATAAAAATTAAATAAATTATTTTTAAATCATTTTAAATTTTCTATAATTTAAATTTGTAGTACCAAAGCATTTATTTAAGTTAATTAATGAAAATACAATTTAAAACACCTTAATAAATTAATATTATTTCCTTAAAATATTAATTGAGATAAGAATTAAGAAAAATAATTTAAGAAACAAAAAAAATAAAAGAAAATAGATCAAGATTAATAAATAAATGAATAACATCTAATGATTAAATACTAAAGAAAAATAAACCTACATATGATAAAGATAAGAACTAAATTAACTAAGATTAAATTAACTCCCTTAGTGTAGTCCCCTGACAAGTCAAAAACATTTTGTGCAAAGTTTAAATGTACTTGCAAGTGCACGAGTCTATTAGAATATAGAAATGTAAGCAACGTGGTCGAACCACAACGATTACTAATATTTAGAAAGCCAAATTCAATATGTGAAAATTAAAACTCCAACTTCATTAAAAATAAAATAATTATAAGAATCGAAATTTAGAATAATAAATGAAAATAACATATTAAATAGAGAAAATAATTTGAATGAGAATTGAATGAATGAAGATTACTAGGGTTTTAGAATCCACCAATTTTTAGTTGAGCAATTATCTAATTTTCAAATTAAATTCTAGGAAGTAGTACTGACAATCAAAATCAATTTATATTATGTCACCTTAGAAAATAGACAAAAAAAAAAATTAATTGAATATATTGGAGGTTTTTCTTTTGCTTAAACTACTTGTGTACTTAAGCATTCTATGAATCAATTTTGTGAAAAAGAAAACAAAAAATCAAAAGTTCACATTAATCTTTGAATAACAAAGATTAGACAACTTGAATAAATCTTCAAACAATAACTACTATTGGACATTAGATATCATTTAAAGCAAAACCGCAGGCAAGGATGAACATATACAAGAGAATTAACTCAATAAGAAGAAATTATTCAATTAATTAACAAGGCTTCATCCTAAACCCTAGAGCAAGAAATTTAGCTAGACATAAATGAAATTAACACCACAATAGAAGAATAAAACCACTCATGAAGAACAAGGGACATAATGGTCATCCTCTCCTTATCTAACTTCTTATCTTTCTTTTTTTCTATCTACCCTTTACTGTAATGCCCCAATATTTTACATACAAATAAGGGTATTATCTAAACATTTTATTGATCGAAAACCTTAATATAATTGTTGATTATGACTTTATTAAAAAAAATTCAAATATTGTCTTGGCATTAAATAGAAAAAGACTTTAAAGCTAAAAACCTTATAAAGAAAAACTTGTAAAAAGTTTGGCCACTTATTAAGGTTTACAATTTATTAGATAAGAAAAATGCAACTTAATCCTAAGAAACTAATAATCATCCTCAAACATTTCCAAATCCTCATCATGGTGTTCCTAAAAAAGTGAAGAAAAGCATGGGGTGAGTGAAACCACTTAGTAACCAAACTTACCTTACTTGAAATATTAAGCGTACACGACACATGTACATACTTAAAAAAAAAGTAAGTATGACATGCTTATGTTTATGCTCATGAAGTAGTACATATAATGCACATGTCTTAAAAGAACATACAAAATCTTATCGTAATTAAATAACTTGAACCATTCACTTAAAAACTTATCATAGGGGAACCTTACATAAGTCACCCGTCGTAGACTGGCACGTATAAAAGGCATGTGCAAGTAAGGCTTAACTTATAACTTAGCAAAATTGAAATTTCATATATAATTCTCACATGCACACATACATCCAAACCAAAGGTAAGGACTCTTTAGTCCCCGAGTATCCTAACGTACACAAATAGGTGGACATTCAACACTTGAAGCATCAAGAAAATTGCAAAGAGTTCTTACTTTTTATACTCATTCTTTCTCTCTAGAATTTGTGAGAATTATTTGTAAGCTAGGCTAAATTTAGAGCAAGGCTAGAGAGAAGCTTAATTATGTAGTTTTTTTATTCACTTCTTTTAATTCCTATAAGTTCTTTCTTGTTTATAAATTTGTTTTGAGAAATTATTTTGTTCATCTTTTGTTACATTCAATAAATTATATTCTTCAGTTTCATATAAATTTAGTCATGCTTTCTTTATGTGCAACTTTTAGTTTATAATTATTTTATTTTTTATGAGCTGATCTTCTACTACTATATTGTCAATTTGATATATTTTCAATGTTAGATAGCTTGTAAGAATAAATTAAACTGTTATATTATGAAAATATTATTTTTTTATCAAACCCAATAACTTTAAATTTTACCTTAGATCTTCAATTCTAAATTTTTTAATTATCTATTTGGGATGTGAAACATGCAATTGAGTAGTAAATAGGAATAAAAGTTGGTTATATTAAAACAAAATAATTAAGTGAATCTCGAAGCCTTATTAATTATTTGCATATTGATTTTCTTTTTTACTAAGATTGCTATCTTTAATTATTGTCCATTTTTTTTCAATTATAAAATTATTTCTTTTACTATTTTGTGATAACCTTTTTTTTGTTGTTGGTTTAATTAACTTCTTTGTGGAATCAACACCTAAAGCTATACTACAATAATCGCTTAGCCAAAGGTAATAATCTTTTAGTGTGATCACTTACCTTATCGAGTTTGTATTAAATATTTATTACTTTTAGGAATTTGGCTACTGAGTGGTTACCTTAGGCAACCCGTAGATGTTACCACTTTGGATTGGAGCTTAAGTGAGTTTACCACTTTACATTGTTGTGTTCGATTGCTTTGTTGCATGAGTTAGTGCAATCTATGTATCCTATATATATGTGCCAACATATTAAGACCATAAAGTGATTGAAAAATATTTATTGCTTTATTTTATTTTTATATTTGCCTTATTTTATATGTGATTATCTGCTACCAGTTATATGTTTTTGTTGTTTTCATTGTCCGTATGATAAGGGCGAGTCTTTAGGTATCTGTATCACCTAGACTTGATTGTTTACTGAGATGGGACTCTCTCAATTGGTATTAGAGTCGGAGCACCCTTGTTGGGCTTAATCACTCTTATACTTTTCACACACACTCACTTTTCATTAGGATGGACTGCGGTGAAGAAGGGAATGTAGGTAGACCTCCCCTTCTCAATGGGCATAATTATGTCTGTTGAAAGTCTTAGATGCATAATCAAGTAATGGAATGAGTATAATCATACAAAATTCTACAACTAAGAGCATTCATAATATAAACCTTAAGAAAATTAGAGACATATTTTATAAATGTATATTCCTAATATTAGTAATAAGTAATAAATAATAATCCTTAAAATAAGTATATATAAAATTATAATATAAACAATAATGTAGAATCAAAATAATTGCTTACACGAGAAATCTAAATTTAGTAGCTGCTGTGGTTGTTACCCCAAATTTTTATTATTAAAGTCATTATTTGTAAATGTTATTGTCAAAATTTTGTTCTTTTTTGTTACAAGTTAAAATGACCGAGGTCGTGGAAATTGTTTTAGTCATTATTGTTGTTATCGTTGTAGTAATTCAAGATGTTTTGTTGTGTATTTGTTGGTGTTTTTTTAATTGTAGTTGTTATTGCTATTGTGGTGAAAGTTGTTTTTATCGATATTTTAGTAGTGGAAGTTGTCGTTGTCTTTGTTTTTGTCTTTCTTGAAGATATTATCATCGTTATTAGGTCAAATTACACTTTGTATCAACTAACTTTATCTCATTAAACACTTTGATGCCTTACTAAATTTTTGAAACTTTAGTCCACTAATTTTTATATTTAACAATCTGAGTCCAAATTTAAAAGTTAGACAAAATTGTACAGTAGCAGTCTGAATTAACATTGGAAAAAAACTTATTTTTTTAACATATTTAGTTATTATTAAATATGAAAAGTTAGTAAACGAAAAATTATGAAAATTTAATTAAGGGACCAAAGTGTTAAAAATGATAGAATTAGTAGACAAAAAGTGTAGTTTAGGCTTATTATTAGAACCATTTGTTCATAGACTCTCATCTCATTCAAATGCAATAAATTTAGAAAGTGATTAAAATAAAGAAAAAAAAAAAACAAAGATAAATGAATACTAGCTAAGTATGAAGCATAATGAAGGCCTTTGTAATGAAGATCTTTTTGAATTGCTATGAAACATAAAAAATGTTACAATTAAAAATGATATAATGAATAGTAAGTATATAATAACACAATTAAAGAATTTCCAAACTAGAGATCAATAAACTACAATTTTTTTAAAATGTCAAACAATCAAAAGTGTCTAAGGAGACAAGCATCAGTTTCAAAATTGATCATGACTAATGAAAAATGTTTGAAAAAATATGAAATAAAATCACATTAAAAAAAATTTGTCACCTTGATAGGGTGAAAATAAATTAACAAATTATTGTTTCCAATGCATTTGATATTGATATGTGAAAAGGAAAATCAAAGTACAATAAAAAAGAATTGGCGTTGAATGATATACCTACAACCAAAACCTCAATTCAAACTACAAAATTACAAAACAAAGTAAGAATTAAAATACATATATGTCCACCTTAAATAGCGTTAAGCTTCTATTTTATAACTAAACTATGGTAGTATTCCAAGTCAAAAGCCCAATGCTTAAGATCCTATAGTCTTAAGGTTCCTATAATCGTAAATCTTCGATAAAAAGTTATATTCCAAACATTAGTTCTGAGTAATAAACCTTAAATCTTATATCTTAAATATAAATCTAACATAAATTATAATGTATAACTAAAATAATCACTCACATGAGTAAATCCAAATTTAATAAAAGATGCGGTTGTTATCTCAAATTTTTATTATTACAAATGTTGTTGTCAAAGTGTTGTTCTTTTTTGTTGCAAGTTAAAATTACCATGGTTGGGGAGATTGTTTTTGTTATTTTTGTCGTTATCGCTGTTCTTGTCGATATTGTAGTGTGAAAGTTGTTGTTGTTGAAGTTATTATCTCTATTGTTAGATTCATTTGTTCTTATAATCTATTCGATAATCTATTTCTAAGCCTCAATCCTATAAAAAAAAATATTATTGCCTCTAAAGTCCAAAGCTCAACGCTTAAAGTTCCAAAGTCCTAAGATACCTATAATCATAAATATACGATAATAAATTATATTCCTAACATTAGTTCTAAGTAATAAACTATAATCCTTAAATCTCATATCTTATATATATAATTTTAATATAAATTATAATATAAAATCAAAATAACCACTACCCCGAGCAGTTGTGGTTGTTAACTCAAATTATCATTTTTCAAGTGTATTTGTAAATATAGTTGTCAAAGTGTTGTTCTTTTTTGTTGAATATTAAAATGACCATGGTCGTAGAGATTTTTTTGTCATTATTGTTGTAATTTAGTATATTTTGTTGTGTATTTATTTGTAGTTGCTATTGTCGATATTTTATTGATAAAATTTGTAGTTCTTTTTATTTTTGATGTTATTGAAGTTATTATTTCTGTTGTTAAAATAATTTGTTCGTACATGCTTATTTCATTTAAATATTGTAAATTTAGAAAGTAATTACAATAAATTAGAAAAAGAAGAAGATAAAGTTAGTTGTGTACCTGTGTAAAGAATACATTTTCGAATAACTATGAAGCATTAAAAAAAAAGTTACAAAAACTAAGAATTAATAAAAAAAATTCAAAGACGTTAAGTAATCAAATGTTTTTCTAATAAAAAAATCATTTCCTAAAACTTATGCATGCTTCAAATGATGATAATTGAAAATTAATCATGACTAATTACAAATGTTTGAGAAAATCTGAAATAATACCACAAAAGGAAAAAAAAAAAAAAAAAAAAGTATTAGTTACCTTGATTGGGTCAACATAAAATGAACAAAATATCGTTTTCAATGCTTATGATATCATTATGTGAAAGAGGAAGCTCGAAGCACAATAAAATAAAATTGGCATTAAATGATATACCTCCAACTAAGCTCGATTCAAGCAACAAAATTACAAAACAAATTAAGAATTAAGATGCATATCTGTCCAACTTGAATGAAGAATATATATATTCAGTATTATAGAACTCGATTTAAGCAACAAAATTACAAAACAAACTAAGAATTAAGATACATACATGTCCAACCAGAATGAAGAATAGATAATCTATGACCATGATCGTAGATATTATTTCTTGTCATTTTTATCTTCTTTGTAATTCAACATATTTTGTTGTGTATTTGTCGTGTTTTTTTAATTGTAGTTGTTACCATTAGAGTGATAAAACCTGTTATTGTTGAAATTCATTGGTAAAATTTTTCGTTCTTTTTTTCTCGTTTTTAAAGTTATTATCATTTTTGTAAGAATAATTTGTTTTTACATGCTCATCCATTCAAATGTTGTAAATTTAGTAAATAATTAAAATAAATTTGAAACAAAAAGAAGATAAAGTTAGTTGTATACCATTGTAATGAATACATTTAAGATACACCTGCAACTACAATAAAATAGAATTGGCATTGAATGATATACCTACAACTTAGAACTCCATTTAAGCAACAAAATTACAAAACAAGCAAGAAATTAAGATACATACCTGTCTAACTTGAATGAAGAATAGATAATCTATGACCATGGTCATAGAGATTATTTCTTGTCATTATTGTTGTTATCTTTTTTATAGTTCAAGAAGTTTTGTTGTGTATTTGTTATCGTTATTGTGGTAAAAGTTGTTCTTGTCAATATTTAATAATGAAATTTATTGTTGTTTATATTTTTGTCGTTCTTGAGTTATTATTGCTGTTGTTAGATTAATTTGTTCTTACATGCTCATCTCATTCAAATGTTGTAAATTTAGTAAGTAATTACAATAAATTAGGGAAAAAAAGATAAAGTTAGTTGTGTACCTTTTAAATGAATACTTTTAAGATACACCTGTAACTATAATAAAATAGAATTAGCATTGAATGATATACCTGTAATTTAGAACTTGATTTAAGCAATAAAATTAAAAAATAAACTAGTAATTAAGGTACATACCTGTCTAACTTGAATGAAGAATAGATAATCTATGACCATGGTCTTAGAGATTATTTTTTATCTTTATTGTTTTTATCTTTGATGTAGTTCAAGATATTATGTTGTGTACTTCTTGTGTTGTTTTAATTGTAGTTGTTACCGTTATTGTGATAAAAGTTGTTCTTATCGAAATTTTATTAGTAAAATTTTTCTTTCTTTTGGTTTTTATCGTTATTGAAGTTATTATCGCTGTTATTAGATTAATTTGTTCTTACATGCTTATCTCATTCAAATGATATAAATTTAGTAAGTAATTACAATAAATTAGAAGAAAAATAAGATAAAGTTAGTTGTATACCTTTTAAATGAATATTTTATGATATATCTGTAACTACAATAAAATATAATTGACGTTAAATGATATACCTACAACTTAGAACTCGATTTAAGCAACAAAATTATATTAAAAAAAACTAGTAATTAAGATACATACCTGCCTAACTTGATGGACGAATAGATAATCTATGACCATGGTCGTAGAGATTATTTCTTGTCAATATTGTTGTTATTATTATTGTAGTTCAAGATGTTTTGTTGTGTATTTGTTGGGTTATTTTAGTTAAAGTTGTTACCATTATTGTGATAAAAGTTGTTCTTGTCAATAATTATTAGTAAAATTTGTTGTTATTTTTATTTTTATCGTTCTTGAAGTTATTATTGCTATTGTTAGATTGATTTGTTCATACATGCTCATCTTATTCAAATATTGTAAATTTAGTAAGTAATTACAATAAATTAAAAAAAAAAAAAAGATAACGTACCTTTTAAATAAATACTTTTAAGATACACATGTAACTACAATGAAATAGAATTGGCATTGAATGATATACCTACAATTTAGAATTCGATTTAAGCAACAAAATTACAAAACAAACTATTAATTAAGATGCATACCTGTCTAACTTGCATGAAGAATAGATAATCTATTACTATGGTCGTAGAAATTATTTATTGTCTTTATTGTTTTTATCTTTGTTGGAGTTCAAAATATTTTGTTGCGTATTTGTTGTTTTTTTTATTTTAGTTGTTACCATTATTGTGATAAAAGTTATTCTTATCGATATTTTATTAGTGAAAATTTTCTTTATTTTTATTTTTATCGTTATTGAAGTTATTATCGCTGTTGTTAGATTAATTTATTCTTACATGCTTATCTCATTCAAATATTGTAAATAGAATAAGTAATTACAACAAATTAGAAGAAAAAAAAAAGATAAAGTTAGTTGTACACCTTTTTAATGAATATTTTTAAGATACACCTGTAACTACAATAAAATAGAATTGACATTCAATAATATATATGTAAGTTAGAACTCGATTTAAGCAAAAACAAACTAGGAATTAAGATACATACATGTCTAACTTGAATGAAAAATAGATAATCTCTGACCATGGATGTAGAGATTATTTTTTTTCTTTATTGTTTTCATCTTTGTTGTAGTTCAAGATATTTTGTTGTGTATTTGTTGTATTTTTTTAATTGTAGTTGTTACCATTATTGTGATAAAAGTTGTTCTTATCGATATTTTATTAGTGAACTTTTTTGTATCGTTATTGAAGTTATTATTGCTGTTGTTAGATTAATTTATTCTTACATGGTCATTTCATACAAATGTTGTAAATTTAGTAAGTAATCAAATTAAATTAGAAAACAAAAGATAAAGTTAGTTGTGTAACTTTTAAATGAATACTTTTAAGATACATCTATAATTACTATAATTACAATAAAATAAAATTTGCATAGAATGATATACCTACAATTTAGAACTCAATTTAAGCAACAAAATTACAAAATAAACTAGAAATTATAATACATACCCTCCTAACTTGAATAAAGAATAGATTATCTATAACCATGATTGTAGTGATTATTTTTTGTGTTTATTATTTTCATCTTTGTACAGTTCAAGTTATTATCCCGTTATTTGTCTTTTCATCCTTTCATATAATATAAATGCATAAAAGAATAAATTTGCTCTTTTTCTAATTTATATCTCTTATATATACTAATTACTCATTCATCACATGCTGTATATAAAACAGTATTTATAAAATACTTTTTTTCTTTGAAAGAATAAAAACAAATAATTTTTTTTACTAATTATACATTTTCTTTAGATTGCTATACATGTGTATACAAAAAATGTTCAAAACAATAAAATAATGGAATTAATAAAAATAAAGTTTAAACTATATATTAGGTAGAGGTTATGAAGTTAAAATATACTTTGTATAAGGTTATAGAATAATATTAGAAATATATAATAAGGGCAATTTTGTTATAAAATAAAATGAAAAAAATATTTAAACAATTGTTCTAAGAAAAGAAATCAATAACTTGTTTTTTTTTTTTTTTTTGCATGGAATTAAATTAGCCCAAAAATTGAAATAAACTTTTATTTTTTTCAAAAAAAATAAATAAAGGTTCATTGCTCTCTTTTTTAACTAAAAAGTGAAACGAAAAATAAGGGCAAAAAATGTCTATAATAATAATAATTTTTATTATATTATTTTCAAATGCACTCCTTAATTATAATTTATAGATTGTAGACTTGGCTCTCTAGTCTCTATCTAAAAAAAGAAAAAATATAAACGAAGTGTACATTGGCTTGGTAGGGCGAGATCAACTTGACCGTTTGAATCATATTCAAAAATAAAACTTTACGCATACTTACTGAATCACTGACATTGTATGATAAGTTTTCAAAAATAAAATTTTATACTTATGCTAAGTTTTTAAAAATTTGTTATACCAAGTGAGTATTTCGAAAAAAAATTTGTATTTCTATATTAGGAAACTTGTTAAAAAGTTATATTTTTAGTTAATTTTCAAAAAGTTTGCAAATTCGGTAAGTATTTGAAAAAATAATATATTTAAACATTTGGGAAACAAGTAATATACTTGGGTAAGCTTTTACAAGGTTTATAAACTCGGTAAATTTTGAGAAAATTTCTATTCTTTGGAAAGTTTTCAAAAGGTTTTTAAACTTGGGTATATTTTCAAAAAGTTTCTAAAAGGTATATTTACAAAAAGTTTATAAATTTCGTAATTTAAAAAAAAAAATTATACTTATGCTAAGTTTTCAAAAATTTGTTATAAAAGGTGAGTATTTCGAAAACAAGTTTGTATTTCTATATTAGGTAACTAAACTTTCGTAATTTAAAAAAAAAAAATTATACTTATGCTAAGTTTTCAAAAATTTGTTATAAAAGGTGAGTATTTCGAAAACAAGTTTGTATTTCTATATTAGGTAACTTGTTAAAAAGTTATATTTTGGGATAATTTTCAAAAAGTTTGCAAACTCGTTAAGTTATTTAAAAAATAATATATTTCTAAATTTTGTAAACAGTAATATACTTGGTAAGCTTTCAGAAGGTTTATAAACTTGGTAAATTTTCAAAAAATTCATATACTTGGGTAACTTTTCAAAAGGTTTTTAAACACCAAGTCTTCCTACACATAATATGCTTAGGGTTAGGGTCAGGCAAAACCGTTGTTGCCTGATGGGAACTTCCCCCATATTGCTATCCATGTCTTCATGTTGCACGACCTCTTAACATTACACCACTGAATCCCCAATCCTTTGCTTGCAGTGCAGTGACAATACTAATATCCACTAATCGTTGTTTCCAGATACGGTTGCCAGTTGACATCTCTTTTAAACTTGGGTATGTTTTGAAAAAGTTTATAAACATAAATATATTTACAAAAAGTTCTAAATTTGGTAATTTTTGAAAAAAAGTTTTATACTTGTGCTAAGTTTTCAAAAATTTGTTATGCCAGGTGAGTATTTCGAAAAAAAAGTTTGTATTTCTATATTTGGTAACTTCTTAAAAAGGTATATTTTAGGTTAATTTTCAAAAAGTTTCCAAACTCGGTAAGTTTTTGAAAAAAATAATATATTTCTACATTTGGTAAACAAGTAATATACTTGGGTAAACTTTCACAAGGTTTACAAACTTGGTAAATTTTGAAAAAATTTCAATACTTGGGTAAGTTTTCAAAAAGTTGTTAAAACATTGGTATGTTCTCAAAAAGTTTCTAAACGTAGGTATATTTACAAAAAGTTTCTAAATTTGGTAATTTTTGAAAAAAAGGTTTATACTTATGCAAAGTTTTAAAAAATTTGTTATACTAGGTGAGTATTTCGAAAAAAAAGTTTGTATTTCTATATTAGATAACTTGTTAAAAAGTTATATTTTAGTTTAATTTTAAAAAAGTTTGCAAACTCGGTAAGTATTTGAAAAAATAATATATTTCATCTTTTATTTTATTGTAATTATAGTAATTATAGATGTATCTTAAAAGTATTCATTTAAAAGTTAGACAACTAAATTTATCTTTTGTTTTCTACTTTATTTTGATTACTTACTAAATTTACAACATTTGTATGAAATGACCATGTAAGAACAAATTAATCTAATAACAGCGATAATAACTTCAATAACGATACAAAAAAGTTCACTAATAAAATATCAATAAGAACAACTTTTATCACAATAACGGTAACAACTACAATTAAAAAAAAATACAACAAATACACAACAAAATATCTTGAACTACAACAAAGATGAAAACAATAAAGACAAAATAATCTCTACATCCATGGTCAGAGATTATCTATCTTTCATTCAAGTTAGACATGTATGTATCTTAATTCCTAGTTTGTTTTGTAATTTTGTTGCTTAAATCGAGTTCTAACTTACAAATATATTATTCAATGTCAATTCTATTTTATTGTAGTTACAAGTGTATCTTAAAAATATTCATTAAAAAGGTACACAACTAACTTTATCTTTTTTTTCTTCTAATTTGTTGTAATTACTTGCTCTATTTACAATATTTGAATGAGATAAGCATGTAAGAACAAATTAATCTAACAACAGCGATAATAACTTCAATAACGATAAAAATAAAAATAAAGAAAATTTTCACTAATAAAATATCGATAAGAATAACTTTCATCACAATAACGGTAACAACTAAAATTAAAAAAAAACAACATAATATTTTCAACTACAACAAAGATAAAAACAATAAAGACAAAAAATAATTTCTACGACTATGGTAATAGATTATCTATTCTTCATGCAAGTTAGACAGGCATGTATCTTAATTCATAGTTTGTTTTGTAATTTTGTAACTTAAATCGAATTCTAAATTACAGGTATACCATTCAATGCCAATTCTATTTCATTGTAGTTACATGTGTATCTTAAAAGTATTTATTTAAAAGGTACGTTATCTTTTTTTTTTTTTTTTTTAATTTATTGTAATTACTTACTAAATTTACAATATTTGAATAAGATGAGCATGTATGAACAAATCAATCTAACAATAGCAATAATAACTTCAAGAACGATAAAAATAAAAATAACAACAAATTTTACTAATAATTATTGACAAGAACAACTTTTATCACAATAATGGTAACAACTTTAACTAAAATAACCCAACAAATACACAACAAAACATCTTGAACTACAATAATAACAACAACAATATTGACAAGAAATAATCTCTACGACCATGGTCATAGATTATCTATTCGTCCATCAAGTTAGGCAGGTATGTATCTTAATTACTAGTTTTTTTTAATATAATTTTGTTGCTTAAATCGAGTTCTAAGTTGTAGGTATATCATTTAACGTCAATTATACTTTATTGTAGTTACAGATATATCTTAAAATATTCATTTAAAAGGTATACAACTAACTTTATCTTATTTTTCTTCTAATTTATTGTAATTACTTACTAAATTTACATCATTTGAATGAGATAAGCATGTAAGAACAAATTAATCTAATAACAGCGATAATAACTTCAATAACGATAAAAACCAAAAGAAAGAAAAATTTTACTAATAAAATTTCGATAAGAACAACTTTTATCACAATAACGGTAACAACTACAATTAAAACAACACAAGAAGTACACAACATAATATCTTGAACTACATCAAAGATAAAAACAATAAAGATAAAAAATAATCTCTAAGACCATGGTCATAGATTATCTATTCTTCATTCAAGTTAGACAGGTATGTACCTTAATTACTAGTTTATTTTTTAATTTTATTGCTTAAATCAAGTTCTAAATTACAGGTATATCATTCAATGCTAATTCTATCGACAAGAACAACTTTTACCACAATAACGATAACAAATACAACTTAAATAACCCAACAAATACATAACAAAACTTCTTGAACTATAAAACAGATAACAACAATAATGACAAGAAATAATCTCTACGACCATGGTCATAGATTATCTATTCTTCATTCAAGTTAGACAGGTATGTATCTTAATTTCTTATTTGTTTTGTAATTTTGTTGCTTAAATTGAGTTCTAAGTTGCAGGTATATCATTCAATGCCAATTCTATTTTATTGTAGTTATAGGTGCATCTTAAATGTATTCATTACAATGGTACACAACTAACTTTATCTTCTTTTTGTTTCAAATTTATTGTAATTATTTACTAAATTTACAACATTTGAATGAGATGAGAATGTAAAAACAAATTATTCTTACAACAATGATAATAACTTAGAACGAAAAAAAAAAAAGAACGAAAAATTTTACTAATAAAATTTCGACCAGAACAGCTTTTATCACTATAACGGTAACAACTACAATTAAAAAAACACGACAAATACACACAAAAAAAAAATGTTGAATTACAAAGAAGATAAAAACAATACTTTGTATAGGGTTATAGAATGAAGTCAAAATATACCTTGTATAAGGTTATAGAATAATATTAGAAATATATAATAAGGGTAATTTTGTTATAAAATAAAATGAAAAAAAATATTTAAATAATTGTTCTAAGAAAAGAAATCAATAACTTGTTTTTTTTTGCAAGGAATTAAATTAGCCCAAAATTTGAAATAAACTTTTTTTTTCAAAAAAAATAAATAAAGGTTCATTGCTCTCTTTTTTAACTAAAAAGTGAAACAAAAAATAAGGGCAAAAAATGTCTATAATAATAATAATTTTTATTATGTTATTTTCAAATGCACTCCTTAATTATAATTTATAGATTGTAGACTTGGCTCTCTAGTCTCTATCTAAAAAAAGAAAAAATATAAACGAAGTGTACGTTGGCTTGATAGGGCGAGATCAACTTGACCGTTTGAATCATATTCAAAAATAAAACTTTACGCATACTTACTGAATCACTGACATTGTATGAAACCCTAACTTTGAAACCTTTCTTTTTGTGTTTCTCCAAAAGCTTCAAAAAGCTCTTTCAATATTCAAAGAAACTCTGAAAAAATACTCTTTACTCTATAATTCTTTTGGTCTTATACAAAAATAATAGGCCTTTGTTATTCTTCTGGGTTTTCAGCCAAGGAAGCTTATCAAAGAAAAAGGGGACAGAGTTATAGGTTCTTTAAAGTCAAACTGTGGCGATTCAAAATGACGACCCAGAACCGTCGTCCATCGTTTTCATCATCGACGACATCATCTTTACCGAAATGACACGCTCCTTCCTCATCAAAAACAGAGAACGCCTTTGGTATCTTTTTTTATAATTGTCGTTGTCTTTGGCCAAACGACTGGCTTCTATTCCGTCGTATGCCTTTGAGTGACAAATAGAAATTTCGTTGAATTCTCTAGTGATGCTCTGAGGAACTCGGTGCCGCCTTCTCTACTTTGGTATGTACTTTCTTTCTTTTATTTGAATTTATTTATTAGTCTCTGTTATGTTGCTTATGAAATATTGAAAGAAAACATATTAATTTTGTTGTCGTGGTTTTTCTCTTTTGGGTTGTTTCTTGAATCTTGATTGGGGTTATCTCTTTAATTTTAATTATTTGTAATATTTGCAAGAAGTCTTTCTTTTTTTTTTTTTTTTTGGGTTATGGTCTTTCTTTTGGGTTGTTTCTTGAATCTTGATTATAGTATTTTTTTTTTTAATATGAATTATTTGTAATATTTGAAAGAAAACATATTAATTTTGCTGTCATGGTTTTTCTCTTTTGGGTTGTTTCTTGAATCTTTAATGGGTATTTCTTTAATTTTAATTATTTGTAATATTTGAAAGAAAACTTATTTTTTTTCGTTGTAGTGGTCATTATTTTGGGTTTGTTTCTTGAATCTTGATTAGGGTAACTTGAATTATTTGTCAGATTTGAAAGAAGACATTATTTTTGTTGTCATGGTCCTTCTTTTGGTTGTTTCTTGAATCTTGATTACGGTATTTCTTTAATTTGAATTATTTGTAATATTTGAAAGAAAACATATTATTTTTGTTGTAATGGTCTATATTTTGGGTTGTTTCTTGAATCTTGAATATGGTAATTTGAATTCTTTGTAATCTCAAAGTCATGGTCTTTATTTTGGATTGTTTCTTGAATCTTGAATATGGTAATTTGAATTCTTTGTAATCTCAAAGTCATGGTCTTTATTTTGGATTGTTTCTTGAATCTTGATTATTGGGGGTATTTCTTTAATTTGAATTATTTGTAGTATCAGTTTATTTTAGGTGGTTTTAATATGTGATGTTGTTAGTGTTTCTTTTTATGTGAAATTTTGTTAAAGAATTAATACATTCTTGAGATGAAATCATACTTCAATTAAATTAAAAAAATTCCTGATTATAATGACGAAAACAATTGGATGAAATTTTGTAGATGTTTCTTAGGTTCTATGATCAAGAATTTGGTTGTGGTGAGGAAACAGTACACTCTGGAAAAAACATGGAACCAGGTTTATTTTTTACTTTTGGTGTGAACTTTTTTATCAAATGGTTTTTAAAACCAAAAAAGAAAACATACCTAGGTTACAACTCTTTTAGAACATCAAAAATGTATTTTTATTTTATTTTATTTTATAAGTATTACGGCTTCGGACACGCCCATTTTTAATTTTAAATTCATTAACTGGCTGTGAAATACTATATTGTAATTTATTGTCAATCTAGCTAATGTTTCTGATGTGAACGTACCTTGTGTGATAGCATATATGATCATGCAACAAGAAGATGAGTATCTTTTAGAAGATACATGGATTCTTTTAAAAAGTTGGCAAACTAGAACAGATATGCAATCTATGTTGCTCTGCAGGACAAGTAAGTAAAGTTATGAACATTGAGTAGTTGTTACTTATTTTATGTTTTAGGTTTCTATCTTAGTTTTTATTTTGAGAAATGGAAATAATATTACTCTTCAAGACATTGAACTACTAAGACTGTTAGAATATAAAGCGGAATAAAATATAAATATAAAATAGATAAAAGAAAACATAAGCTAAAATAATAAAAAATCAAAGTAGGTTTAGAAGATAACCAAAAATTTACCATGTTTACAATCTTTTTGAAAACTTACCCTAAATATAACTTTTTAACAAGTTATATATTATAAAAATTAAAATCTTTTTTTCGAAATACTCTCCTAGTATAAGAAAATTTTGAAAACTTAGCATAAGTGTAGACTTTTTTTCAAAAATTATCAAATTTTGAAAACTTACCCAAGTATACGTATTTTATCAAAATTTACCAAGTTTCTACCTTTTAAAAGCTTACCCAATTATATTACTTGTTTATAGGTTACCAAATATAGAAGTATATTCTTTTTTACAAAACTTAACAAGTTTACAAACTTTTTGAAAACTTATCCAAAATTTAACTTTTCAACAAGTTACCTAATATAGAAATACAAACTTTTTTTTCGAAATTCTCACTTGGTATAATAAATTTTTGAAAACTTAGCATAGGTATACAACTTTTTTTCAAAAATTATCAAATTTAGAAATTTTTGTAAATATACCTATGCTCAGAAACTTTTTGTAAATATACCCAAGTTTATAATCCTTTGCGAAAGCTTACCCAAGTATATTATTTGTTTACCAAATGTAAAAATATATTATTTTTTCAAATACTTATCGAGTTTGGAAACTTTTTGAAAATTAACTCAAAATATAATTTTTTACCAAGTTACCTAATATAGAAATACAAACTTTTTTTTTTTTGAAATACTCACCTTGTATAACAAATTTTTGAAAACTTAACACAAGTACAAAACTTTTTTTCAAAAATAACCAAATTTATAAACTTTATGTAAATATACCTACATTTTGAAACTTTTTCAAAACATACCTAAGTTTAGAAACCTATTGAAAAGTAACACAACTATAGGAATTTTTTCAAAATTTATCAAGTTTAGAAACCTTGAAAAAAGCTTACCCAAGTATATTACTTGTTTACCAAATGTAGAAATATTTTATTTTTTCAAATACTTACCGAGTTTGTAAACTTTTTGAAAATTAACTCAAAATATAACTTTTTAACAAGTTACCTAATATAGAAATACAAACTTGTTTTCAAAATACTCACCTAGTATAACAAAATTTTGAAAACTTAACATAAGTATAAAACTTTTTTTTCAAAGTTACCAAATTTAGAAACTTTTTTATAAATATATCTATGTTTAGAAACTTTTTGAAAACATACCCAGGTTCAGAAACCTTTTGAAAACTTACCCAAGTATAGCAATTTTTTCAAAATTTACCAAGTTTATAAAAACCATGTGAAAGCTTACCCAAGTATAATACATGTTTAAAAAATGTAGAAATATACTATTTTTTCAAATACTTACCGAGTTTGCAAATTTTTTGAAAATTAACCCAAAATATGACTTTTTAACAAATAACCTAATATAGAAATACAAACTTTTTTTTCGAAATACTCACCTAGTAAAATAAATTTTTGAAAACATAAAATAAGTATAAAACTTTTTTTTCAAAAATTACCAAATTTAGAAACTTTTTGTAAATATACCTTATGTTTATAAACTTTTTCAAAGCATACTCAAGTATAGAAACCTTTTGAAAAGTTACCCATGTATAGGAATTTTTTTAAAATTTACTAAGTTTATAAACTTTGTGAAAGCTAGACATATATTATTCTTTCAAATACTTACGAGTTTGCAAACTTTACGAAAATTAACCCAAAATATAACTTTTTTACCAAGTTACCTAATATAGAAATACAAAATTTTTTTTCGAAATACTCACCGGGTGTAACAAAGTTTTGAAAACTTAGCATAAGTATAAAACTTTTTTTTCAAAAATTACCAAATTTAGAAACTTTTTTAAATATACCTACGTTTTGAGACTTTTTGAAAACATACCAAAGTTTTAACAACATTTTGAAAACAGACACAAGTATAGCAATTTTTTCAAAATTTACCAAGTTTAAAAACCTTGTGAAAGCTTACCCATGTATGTTACTTGTTTACCAAATGTAGAAATATATTACTTTTCAAAAATTAACCCAAAATATAACTTTTTACCAAGTTACCTAATATAGAAATACAAATTTTTATTCGAAATACTCACCGAGTGTAACAAATTTTTGAAAACTTAGCATAAGTATAAAACTTTTTTTCAAAAATTTCCAAATTTAGAAACTTTTTTAAATATACCTACTTTTTGAAAACATACCAAAGTTTTAACAACATTTTGAAAACAGACACAAGTATAGCAATTTTTTCAAAATTTACCAAGTTTAAAAACCTTGTGAAAGTTTGGTCATGTATATTACTTGTTTACCAAATGTAGAAATATATTACTTTTTCAAAAATTAACCCAAAATATAACTTTTTACCAAGTTACCTAAAATAGAAATACAAATTTTTATTCGAAATACTCACAGGGTGTAACAAATTTTTGAAAACTTAGCATAAGTATAAAACTTTTTTTCAAAAATTTTCCAAATTTAGAAACTTTTTTAAATATACCTACGTTTTGAGACTTTTTCAAAACATACCAAAGTTTTAACAACCTTTTAAAAACAGACACAAGTATAGCAATTTTTTCAAAATTTACCAAGTTTAAAAACCTTGTGAAAGCTTACCCATGTATATTACTTGTTTACCAAATGTAGAAATATATTACTTTTCAAAAATTAACCCAAAATATAACTTTTTACCAAGTTACCTAATATAGAAATACAAATTTTTATTCGAAATACTCACCGGGTGTAACAAATTTTTGAAAACTTAGCATAAGTATAAAACTTTTTTTTTTCAAAAATTTCCAAATTTAGAAACTTTTTTAAATATACCTACGTTTTGTGATTTTTTTGAAAACATACCAAAGTTTTAACAACCTTTTGAATACAGACACAAGTATAGCAATTTTTTCAAAATTTACCAAGTTTAAAAACCTTGTGAAAGCTTACCCATGCATATTACTTGTTTACCAAATGTAGAAATATATTACTTTTCAAAAATTAACCCAAAATATAACTTTTTACCAAGTTACCTAATAAAGAAATACAAATTTTTATTCGAAATACTCACCGGGTGTAACAAATTTTTGAAAACTTAGCATAAGTATAAAACTTTTTTTCAAAAATTTCTAAATTTAGAAACTTTTTTAAATATACCTACGTTTTGAGACTTTTTGAAAACATACCAAAGTTTTAACAACCTTTTGAAAACAGACACAAGTATAGCAATTTTTTCAAAATTTACCAAGTTTAAAAACCTTGTGAAAGCTTACCCATGTATATTGCTGGTTTACCAAATGTAGAAATATATTATTTTTTCAAATACTTACTTAGTTTGCAAACTTTTCGAAAATTTATCCAAAATATAACTTTTTACCAAGTTACCTAATATAGAAATACAAATTTGTTTTCGAAATACTCACCGAGTGTAACAAATTTTTGAAAACTTAACATAAGTATAAAACTTTTTTTCAAAAATTACCAAATTTAGAAACTTTTTCAAATATATCTATGTTTAGAAACTTTTTGAAAACATAACAAGGTTTTAACAACCTTTTGAAAATAGACACAAATATAGGAATTTTTTCAAAATTTACCAAGTTTAAAAACCCTTCATGTATATTACTTGTTTACCAAATGTAGAAATATATTATTTTTTCAAATACTTTCCGAGTTTACAAACTTTTCCAAAATTTACCCAAAATATAACTTTTTTACCAAGTTACCTAATATAGAAATACAAATTTTTTTTCGAAATACTCATCGGGTGTAACAAATTTTTGAAAACTTAGCATAAGTATAAAACTTTTTTTCAAAAATTACCAAATTTAGAAACTTTTTCAAATATACCTACGTTTAGAACCTTTTTGAAAACATAACAAAGTTTTAACAACCTTTTGAAAACAGACACAAGTATAGGAATTTTTTCAAAATTTACCAAGTTTAAAAACCCTTCCCATGTATATTACTTGTTTACCAAATGTAGAAATATATTATTTTGTCAAATACTTACCGAGTTTGCAAACTTTTCGAAAATTAATTCAAAATATAACTTTTTACCAAGTTACCTAATATAGAAATACACATTTTTTTTCGAAATACTCACCAGATGTAACAAATTTTTGAAAACTTAGCACAAGTATAAAACTTTTGTTTTCAAAAATTATCTAAATTTAGAAACTTTTTGTAAATATACCTACGTTTAGAGACTTTTTCAAATCATACCAAAGTTTTAGACAACCATTTGAAAACAGTTACACAAGTATAGCAATTTTTTCAAAATTTACCAAGTTTAAAAACCTTGTGAAAGCATTACCCAAGTATATTGCTGGTTTACCAAATGTTGAAATATATTATTTTTTCAAATACTTACCAAGTTTGCAAACTTTTTCGAAAATTTATCCGAAATATAAATTTTTAACCAAGTTACCTAATATAGAAATACAAACTTGTTTTCAAAATACTCACCTGAGTATAACAAATTTTTGAAAACATTAACATAAGTACACAACTTTTTTTCAAAAATTACCAAATTTAGAAACATTTTGTCAAGATATATCTAATATTTAGAAACTTTTTCAAAACATAACCAAAGTTTTAGACAACCTTTTGAAAATAGACTTACAAGTATATAGGAATTTTTTCAAAATTTACCAAGTTTAAAAACCTTGTAAAAGCTTACCCATAGTATATTACCAGTTTACCAAATGTAGAAATATATTATTTTTTCAAATACTTACCGAGTTTGCAAACTTTTCGAAAATTAACCCAAAATATAAATTTTTAACAAGTTACCTAATATAGAAATACAAACTTGTTTTCAAAATACTCTCCTGATATAACAAATTTTTGAAAACATATATAGCATAAGTACAAAACTTTTTTTTCAAAAATTAACCAAATTTAGAAACTTTTTGTAAATATACCTACGTTTAGAAACCTTTTTGAAAACATAACCAAAGTTTTAGACAACCTTTTGAAAACAGTTACACAAGTATAGGAATTTTTTCAAAATTTACCAAGTTTAATAAACCGTGTGAAAGCATACCCAAGTATAATTACTTGTTTACCAAATGTAGAAATATATTATTTTGTTCAAATACTTACCGAGATTTGCAAACTTTTCGAAAATTCACCCAAAATATAACTTTTTACCAAGTTACCTAATATAGAAATACACATTTTTTTTCGAAATACTCACCGGATGTAACAAATTTTTGAAAACTTAGCACAAGTATAAAACTTTTTTTTCAAAAATTACCAAATTTATAAACTTTTTGTAAATATACCAATGTTTAGGTACTTTTTCAAATCATACCTAAGTTTAGAAACCATTTGAAAAGTTACTCAAGTATCGGAATTTTTTCAAAATTTACCAAGTTTATAAACCTTGTGAAAGCATACCCAAGTATAATACTTGTTGACATATATTATTTTTTCAAATACTTACCAAGTTTGCAAACTTTTTGAAAATTAACCCAAAATATAAATTTTAACAAGTTACCTAATATAGAAATACAAACTTGTTTTCAAAATACTCTCATGATATAACAAAATTTTGAAAACATAGCATAAGTACACAACTTTTTTTCAAAAATTACCAAATTTAGAAACTTTTTGTAAGTATACCAATATTTATAAACTTTTTCAAAACATACCCAAGTTTAGAAACGTTTTGAAAAGCTTACAAGTATATAAATTTTTTCAAAATTTTTCAAGTTTATAAACCTTGTAAAAGCTTACCCAAGTATATTACCAGTTTACCAAATGTTGAAATCTATTATTTTTTCAAATACTTACCGAGTTTGCAAACTTTTTGAAAATTAACCCAAAATATAAATTTTTAATAAGTTACCTAATATAGAAATACAAACTTGTTTTCAAAATACTCTCCTAATATAACAAATTTTTGAAAACATAGCATAAGTACAAAACTTTTTTCAAAAATTAACAAATTTATAAACTTTTTGTAAATATACCTATGTTTAGAAACTTTTACAAAACATACCCAAGTTTAGAAACGTTTTGAAAAGTTACCAAAGTATAGGAATTTTTTCAAAATTTATCAAGTTTATAAACCGTGTGAAAGCATACCCAAGTATAATACTTGTTGACATATATTATTTTTTCAAATACTTACCGAGATTGCAAACTTTTTGAAAATTCACCCAAAATATAACTTTTTAACAAGTTACCTAATATAGAAATACAAACTTTTTTTCGAAATTCTCTTCTGGTCTCAAAATTTTTTGAAAACTTAGCATAAGTATAAAACTTTTTTTTTTTTCAAAAATTACCAAATTTAGAAACTTTTTCTAAGAATACCTATATTTATAAACTTTTTCAAAAATACCCAAGTTTAGAAATCTTTTGAAAACTTACACAAGTAAAGGAATTTTTCAAAATTTTTCCAAGTTGATAAACCAGGTGAAATCTTACCCAAATATATTACTTGTTTACCAAATATAAAAATAAAATATTTTTTCAAATACATACCAAGTTTGCAAACTTTTTGAAAATTAACCTAAAGTATAAAGTTTTAACAAGTTACCTAATATAGAAATACAAACTTGTTTTCAAAATACTCACCTCGTATAACAAATTTTTGAAAACTTAGCACAAGTATAAAACTTTTTTTTTTTTCCAAAAATTACCAAATTTATAAACTTTTTGTAAATATACCAATGTTTAGATACTTTTTCAAATCATACCTAAGTTTAGAAACCTTTTGAAAAGTTACCAAAGTATAGGAATTTTTTCAAAATTTACCAAGTTTATAAACCTTGTGAAAGCTTACCCAAGTATATTACCAGTTTACCAAATGTTGAAATCTATTATTTTTTCAAATACTTACCGAGTTTGCAAACTTTTTGAAAATTAACTCAAAATATAAATTTTTAACAAGTTACCTAATATAGAAATACAAACTTGTTTTCAAAAGACTCTCCTGATATAACAAATTTTTGAAAACATAGCATAAGTACAAAACTTTTTTTCAAAAATTAACAAATTTATAAACTTTTTGTAAATATACCTATGTTTAGAAACTTTTACAAAACATACCCAAGTTTATAAACGTTTTGAAAAGTTACCCAAGTATAGGAATTTTTTCAAAATTTACCAAGTTTATAAACCTTGTGAAAGCATACCCAAGTATAATACTTGTTGACATATATTATTTTTTCAAATACTTACCGAGATTGCAAGCTTTTTGAAAATTCACCCAAAATATAACTTTTTCACAAGTTACCTAATATATAAATACAAACTTTTTTTCGAAATTCTCTTCTGGTATTAAAAACTTTTGAAAACTTAGCATAAGTATAAAACTTTTTTTCAAAAATTACAAAATTTAGAACCTTTTTCTTTGTATACCTATATTTATAAACTTTTTCAAAACATACCCAAGTTTAGAAATCTTTTAAAAACTTACACAAATAAAGGAATTTTTCCAAAATTTTTCCAAGTTGATAAACCAGGTGAAATCTTACCCAAGTATATTACTTGTTTACCAAATATAAAAATAAATAATTTTTTCAAATACATACCGAGTTTGCAAACTTTTTGAAAATTAACCTAAAGTATAAAGTTTTAACAAGTTACCTAATATAGAAATACAAACTTGATTTTGAAATACTCATCTCGTATAACAAATTTTTGAAAACTTAGCACAAGTATACAACTTTTTTTTTCAAAAATTACCAAATTTATAAACTTTTTGTAAATATACCAATCTTTAGATACTTTTTCAACTCATACCTAAGTTTAGAAACCTTTTGAAAAGTTACCAAAGTATAGGAATTTTTTCAAAATTTACCAAGTTTATAAACCTTGTGAAAGCTTACCTAAGTATATTACTTGTTTACCAAATATAAAAATATAATATTTTTTCAAATACTTACCCAAGTATATTATTTGTTTACCAAATATAAAAAAAAATTAATTTTACAAATGCTTCCCGAGATTGAAAACTTTTGAAAAATTAACCCAAAATTCAACTTTTTAACAAGTTACCTAATATAGAAATACAACTTTTTTTCGAAATTCTCACCTGATATCAAAATTTTTTGAAAATATGGCATAAGTATAAAACTTTTTTTCAAAAATTACCAAATTTAGAAACTTTTTTAGTATACCTAAGTTTCGATCTTTTTCAAAACACGCCCAAGTTTAGAAACCTTTTGAAAACTTACCCAAGTATTCCTATTTTTTCAAAATTTACCACGTTTATAATCCTTGTAAAAGCTTACCCAAGTATTTTGCTTGTTTTCCAAATGTAGAAATATATTATTTTTTTCAAATACTTACCGAGAATGCAAACTTTTTGAAAATTAACCGAAAATATAACTTTTTAACAAGTTACCTAATATAGAAATATAAACTTTTTTTCGAAATTCTCACCTGATATCACAATTTTTTTTGAAAACATGGCATAAGTATAAAACTTTTTTTCAAAAATTACCAAATTTAGAAACTTTTTGTAAGTATACCTAAGTTTAGATCTTTTTCAAAACACGCCCAAGTTTAGAAACCTTTTGAAAACTTGCCCAAGTATTCTTATTTTTTCAAAATTTACCACGTTTATAATCCTTGTGAAAGCTTACCCAAGTATTTTGCTTGTTTTCCAAATGTAGAAATATATTATTTTTTTCAAATACTTACCGAGAATGCAAACTTTTTGAAAATTAACCGAAAATATAACTTTTTAACAAGTTACCTAATATAGAAATATAAACTTTTTTTCGAAATTCTCACCTGATATCACAATTTTTTTTGAAAACATGGCATAAGTATAAAACTTTTTTTCAAAAATTACCAAATTTAGAAACTTTTTGTAAGTATACCTAAGTTTAGATCTTTTTCAAAACACGCCCAAGTTTAGAAACCTTTTGAAAACTTACCCAAGTATTCCTATTTTTTCAAAATTTACCACGTTTATAATCCTTGTGAAAGCTTACCCAAGTATTTTGCTTGTTTTCCAAATATAGAAATATATTAAATTTTTTTCAAATACTTACCGAGAATGCAAACTTTTTGAAAATTAACCGAAAATATAACTTTTTAACAAGTTACTTAATATAGAAATACAAACTTTTTTTCGAAACTCTCACCTGGTATCACAAATTTTTGAAAACATAGCAAAAGTGTAAAACTTTTTTTTTCAAAAATTACCAAATTTATAAACTTTTTGTAAATATACCAACATTTAGATACTTTTTAAAATCATACCTAAGTTTAGAAACCTTTTGAAAAGTTACCCAAGTAAGGGAATTTTTTCAAAATTTACCAAGTTTATAAACCTTGTGAAAGCTTACCCAAGTATATTACTTGTTTACCAAATATAATAATATATTATTTTTTCAAATACTTACCGAGTTTGTAAACTTTTTGAAAATTAATCCAAAATATAACTTTTTAAAAAGTTATCTAATATAGAAATGCAAACTTGTTTTCGAAATACTCACCTGCTATAACAAATTTTTAAAACATAGCATAAGTATAAAACTTTTTTTCAAAATTTACAAAATTTAGAAACTTTTTGTAAATATATCTATGTTTAGAAATTTTTACAAAACATACCAAAGTATAGGAATTTTTTTCAAAATTCACCAAGTTTATAAACCTTGTGAAAGCTTACCCAAGTATATGACTTGTTTACCAAATATAATAATATATTATTTTTCAAATACTTACCGAGTTTGTAAATTTTTTAAAAATTAACCTAAAATATAACTTTTTAAAAAGTTACCTAATATAGAAATACAAACTTGTTTTCGAAATACTCACCTGGTATAACAAATTTTTGAAAATATAGCTTAAGTATAAAACTTTTTTTCAAAAATTACCAAATTTAGAAACTTTTTGTAAATATACCTATGTTTAGAAACTTTTACAAAACATACCTAAGTAAAGGAATTTTTTCAAAATTCACCAAGTTTTTAAACCTTGTGAAAGCCTACCCAAGTATAATACATGTTGACATATATTATTTTTTTCAAATACTTACCGAGATTACAAACTTTTTGAAAATTAACCGAAAATACAACTTTTGAACAAGTTACCTAACATAGAAATACAAACTTTTTTTTGAAATTCTCACCTGGTATCACAAATTTTTGAAAACTTGGCATAAGTATAAAACTTTTTTTCAAAAATTACCAAATTTTGAAACTTTTTGTAAGTATACCTATGTTTCGAAACTTTTTCAAAACATACCTAAGTTTAGAAACCTTTTGAAAACTTACCCAAGTATAGGAATTTTTTCAAAATTTACCACGTTTATAATCCTTGTGAAAGCTTACCCAAGTATTTTGCTTGTTTACCAAATGTAGAAATATATTATTTTTTGAAATACTTACCGAGAATGCAAACTTTTTGAAAATTAACCGAAAATACAACTTTTTAACAAGTTATCTAATATAGAAATACAAACTTTTTCGAAATTCTCACCTGGTATCACAAATTTTTGAAAACATAGCATAAGTGTAAAACTTTTTTTCAAAAATTTCCAAATTTAGAAACTTTTTGCAAGTATAGCTCTGTTTAGAAACATTTTCAAAACTTACCCAAGTATAGAAATTTTTTCAAAATTTACCACGTTTATAATCCTTGTGATAGCTTACCTAAGTATATTACTTGTTTACCAAATGTAGAAATATATTATTTTTTCAAATATTTAACGAGTTTGGAAACCTTTTGAAAATTAACTCAAAATATAACTTTTTAACAAGTTACCTGATATAGAAATACAAATTTTTTTTTTCGAAATTCACACCTGGTATCACAAATTTTTGAAAACATAGCATAACTATAAAACCTTTTTTCAAAAATTACAAAATTTAGAAACTTTTTGTAAGTATACTTATGTTTAGAAACATTTTCAAAATATACCCAAATTTAGAAACCTTTCGAAAAGTTACCAAAGTATAGGAATTTTTTCAAAATTTACAAAGTTTATAAACCAGGTGAAATCTTACCCAAGTATATTACTTGTTTACCAAATATAAAAATAAATTATTTTTTCAAATACATACCGAATTTGCAAACTTTTTGAAAATTAACCTAAAATATAAAGTTTTAACAAGTTACCTAATGTATAAATACAAACTTGTTTTCGAAATACTCACCTGGTATAACAAATTTTTGAAAACTTAGCACAAGTATAAAACTTTTTTTTTCAAATTCTCACCTGGTATCACAAATTTTTGAAAACATAGCATAAGTGTAAAACTTTTTTTCAAAAATTACCAATTTTAGAAACTTTTTGTAAGTATACCTTTGTTTAGAAATATTTTCAAAACTTACCCAAGTATAGGAATATTTTTAAAATTTACCACGTTTATAATCCTTGTGATAGCTAACCTAAGTATATTACTTGTTTACCAAATGTAGAAATATATTATTTTTTCAAATATTTAATGAGTTTGGAAACTTTTTGAAAATTAACTTAAAATATAACTTTTTAACAAGTTACCTGATATAGAAATACAAACTTTTTTTCGAAATTCACACCTGGTATCACAAATTTTTGAAAACATAGCTTAAGTATAAAACTTTTTTTCAAAAATTACCAAATTTAGAAACTTTTTGTAAGTATACCTATGTTTAGAAATATTATCAAAACATACTCAAATTTAGAAACCTTTTGAAAAGTTACCAAAGAATAGGAATTTTTTCAAAATTTACAAAGTTTATAAACCAGGTGAAATCTTACCCAAGTATATTACTTGTTTACCAAATATAAAAATATATTATTTTTTCAAATACTTTACTGAGTTTGTAAACTTTTTGAAAATTAACTCAAAATATAACTTTTTTAAAAGTTACCTAATATAGAAATACAAACTTGTTTTCGAAATACTCACCTAATATAACAAATTTTTGAAAACATAGCATAAGTATAAAACTTTTTTTCAAAAATTACCAAATTTAGAAACTTTTTGTAAGTATACTTATGTTTAGAAACATTTTCAAAACATACCCAAATTTAGAAACCTTTTGAAAAGTTACCCAAGTATAAGAATTTTTTCAAAATTTACAAAGTTTATAAACCAGGTGAAATCTTACCCAAGTATATTACTTGTTTACCAAACATAAAAATAAATTATTTTTTCAAATACATACCGAGTTTGCAAACTTTTTGAAAATTAACCTAAAATATAAAGTTTTAACAAGTTACCTAATAAATAAATACAAACTTGTTTTTGAAATACTCACCTAGAATAACAAATTTTTGAAAACTTAGCACAAGTATAAAACTTTTTTTTTTCAAAAATTACCAAATTTATAAACTTTTTGTAAATATACTAATGTTTAGATACTTTTTCAAATCATACCTAAGTTTAGAAACCTTTTGAAAAGTTACCAAAGTATAGGAATTTTTTCAAAATTTACCAAGTTTATAAACCTTGTGAAAGCTTACCCAAGTATATTACTTGTTTACCAAATATAAAAATATATTATTTTTTCAAATACTTACCGAGTTTGTAAACTTTTTGAAAATTAACCCAAAATATAACTTTTTAAAAAGTTACCTAATATAGAAATACAAACTTGTTTTCGAAATACTCACCTGGTATAACAAATTTTTGAAAAAACATAGCATAAGTATAAAACTTTTTTTCAAAAATTTACCACATTTAGAAACTTTTTGTAAATATACCTATGTTGAGAAACTTTTAGAAAACATACCAAAGCTTAGAAACCTTTTGAAAAATTACCCAAGTATAGGAATTTTTTTAAAATTTACCAAGTTTTTAAACCTTGTGAAAGCATACAAGTAATATTCTTGTAAGTATAGAAGTTTTTTTTCGAAAATTACCAAACTTAGAATCTTTTTGTAAATATATCTATGTTTAGAAACTTTTTGAAAACTTAACCAAATATAAGAATTTTTTCAAAATGTAACAAGTTTATAAAACTTGTGAAAGCTTAAACAAGAATATTACTTGTTTATAGGTTACCAAATATAAAAATATTTTATATTTGAAAACCTAGAAATAAGTATAAAACGTTTTTGAAAACCTAGCATAAGTATAAAACGTTTTTTCAAAAATTACCAAATTTAGAAACTTTTTGTAAATATACCTATGTTTTGAAACTTTTGCAAAACAAACCTAAGTTTAGAAACCTTTTGAAAAGTTACCCAAGTATAGGAATTTTTTCAAAAATTATTGAGTTTGGAAACTTTTTGAAAATTAACCCAAAATATAACTTTTTAACAAGTTACCTAATATAGAAATTCAAACTTATTTTCAAAATACTCACATGGTATAACAAATTTTTGAAAACTTAGCATAATTATAAAAAAAAAAATTTAATTACTAAATTTAGAAACTTTTTGTAAATATACCTATGTTTAGAAACTTTTTGAAAACATACATTTGTTTAGAAACTTTTTGGAAACTTACCCAAGTATTGGAATGTTTTAAAAATGTAACAAGTTTATAAACCTTGTGAAAATATAAAAATATTTTATAGGTTACCAAATATAAAAATATTTTATTTTTTAAAAACATACCGAGTTTGCAAACATTTTTAAAATTAACCCAAAATATAATATTTTAACAAGTTACCTAATATAGAAATTCAAACTTTTTTTCAAAATACTCCCATATTATAACAAATTTTTGAAAACTTAGCACAACTATAGAACTTTTTTCAAAAATTACTAAATTTAGAAACTTTTTGTAAATATACTTTTGTTTAGAAACAGTTTGAAAACATAACAAAGTTTAGAAACCTTTTTAAAACTTACCCAAGTATAGGAATTTTTTCAAAATTAACCAACCGAGAAACCTTGTGAAAGCTTACCTAAGTATATTACCTATAGGTTACTAAATATAGAAATATATTATTTTTTTAAAAACTTTCCAAGTTTACAAACTTTTTGAAAATTAACCCAAAATATAACGTTTTAACAAGATACTTAATATTGAAATACAAACTTTTTTTTGAAATACTAACATGGTATAACAAATTTTTGAAAACTTAGCATAAATATAATACTTTTTTTTTAAAAGTTACCAAATTTAGTAACTTTTTGTAAATATACCCATTTTTAGAAACTTTTTGAAAACATACCCAAGTTTAGAAACCTTTTAAAAACATACCCATGTATAATAATTTTTCAAAATTTACCAAGTTTAGAAACCTTGTGAATGCTTACCCAAGTATATTACTTGTTTATAGGTTACTAAATTTAGAAATAAATTATTTTAAAAAAACTTGCAGAGTTTCCAAACTTTTTGAAAATTAACCCAAAATATATCTTTTTAACAAGTTACCTCGTATAGAAATACAAACTTTTTTTCGAAATATTCACCTGGTATAACAAATTTTTTAAAATTTAGCATAATTATAATACTTTTCTTCAAAAATTACCAAATTTAGAAACTTTTTGTAAATATACCTCGTTTTTGAAACTTTTGAAAATTGTAAATATACCTATTTTTAGAAACTTTTTAGAAACATACCTAAGTTTAGAAACTTTTTGAAAACTTACCCATGTATGAGAATTTTTTCAAAATTTACCAAGTTTAGAAACCTTATCAAAGCTTTCCCAAGTATATTATTTGTTTATAGGTTACTAAATATAGAAATATATTATTTTTTAAAAAACTTACCGAGTTTGCAAACTTTTGGAAAATTAACCCAAAATATAATTTTTAACAAGTTACCTAATATAAAAATACAAACTTTTTTTTTTAAATACTCACCTGGTATAACAAATTTTTGAAAACTTAGCAAAAGTATAGAACTTTTTTTCAAAAATTTCTAAATTTAGGGACTTTTTTTAAATATACCTATGTTTAAAAACCTTATGAAAACTTACCCAAGTATTGGAATTTTTTCAAAATTTACAAAATTTATAAACCTTGTGAAAGTTACCCAAGTATAAATATATTATTTTTTCAAAATATACACTTTTCTTCGAAATACTCACCTGGTATAACAAATTTTTGAAAACTTAGCGTAAGTGTAGAACTTTTTTTCCAAAAATTACCAAATTTAAAAACATTTTGTAAATATACCAATGTTTAAAAACTTTTTGAAAACATACGCAAGTTTAGATGCATTTTGAAAACTTACCTAAGTATAGGATTTTTTTCAAAATTTACCAAGTTTAGAAACATTTTGAAAGCTTACCTAAGTATAGAAATTTTTTCAAAATATACAAAGGTTAGAAATCTTGGGAAAGCTTACCTAAGTATATTACTTATTTATAGGTTACTAAATATAAAAATGTATTATTTTTTAAAAAACTTACCGAGTTTGCAAACTTTTTAAAAATTAACTCAGAATATAACTTTTTTACAATTTAGCTAACATAGAATACAAACTTTTTTTCAAAATACTCATATGCTACAACAATTTTTTGAAAACTTATCATAAGTATAGACCTTTTTATCAAAAATTACCAATCAAAATACTCATATGCTACAACAATTTTTTGAAAACTTATCATAAGTATAGACCTTTTTATCAAAAATTACCAAGTTGAGAAACTTTTTGTAAATATACCTATATTTAGAAAATTTTTAAAACATACCCAAGTTTTGAAATTTTTTGAAAACTTACCCAGGTATAGGAATTTTTTTAAAATTTAACTAGTGTAGAAACCGTGTGAAAGCTTACTCAAGTGTATTACTTGTATATAGGTTACAAAATATAGAAATATATTGTTTTTTAAAAAACTTACAGAGTTTGAAAACTTTTTAAAAATTAACCTAAAACATAATTTTTTAACAGGATACTTATTATATAAATACAAACTTTTTTTCGAAATACTCACCTGATATAACAAATTTTTGAAAATTTAGCATAAGAAATAATATTTTTCTTCAAAACTTACTAAATTTAGAAACTTTTTGTAAATATACCAATGTTTAGAAACTTTTTGAAAACATACCCAAGTTTTGAAACTTTTTGAAAATTTACCCAAGTATTTGAATTTTTTTTCAAAATTTAACAAGCTTAGAAACCTTGTAAAAGCTTAACCAAGTACATTACTTTTTTATAGGTTACCAAGTATTTTAATTTTTTCAAAATTTAACAAGTTTGGAAACCTTGCAAAAGCTTAACCAAGTATATTACTTTTTTATAGGTTACCAAATATAGATATATTATTTTTTAAAAACACTTACTAAGTTTGCAAATTTTTTGAAAATTAAACCAAAATATAAATTTTTAATAAGTTACCTAATATAGAAATACAAACTTTTTTTTTTCGAAATACTCACTTGTTATAGCAAATTTTTGTAAACATAACATAACTATAGAACTTTTTTAAAAAAATTACCAAATTTAGAAACTTTTTGTAAATATACACCTTTGTTTAGAAACTTTTTGAAAACATAACAAAGGTTAGAAACCTTTTTAAAACTTACCCACCAAGTTTAGAAAACCTTGTAAAGCTTACTCAAGTATATTACTTGTTTATAGGTTACCAAATATAGAAAACATTATTTTTTAAAAAACTTACCAAATTTGCAAATATTTTGAAAATTAACAAATTTAGAAACTTTTTGTAAATATACATATGTTTAGAAACTTTTTAAAAACTTACCCAAGTATAAGAATTTTTTCAAAATTTACCAAGTTTAAAACCTTGTGAAAGCTTACCCAAGTATATTATTTTTTTATAGGTTACTAAATATAGAAATATATTATTTTTTAAAATACTTTTTGTGTTTGTAAACTTTTTTTAAATTAACCAAAAATATAATTTTTAACAAATTTAACTAATATATAAATATAAACTTTTTTTCGAAATGCTGACCTGTTATAACAAATTTTTGAAAACTTAGAAGTATATGATGCACAAAAATATGTTAAATAAATTTGTTTTTTTTAAAAGCTCGCAAGTGTATGAGTCATTTGTAGTAAGCGACAACTATACTCCTAAGATCATCTCTCAATGGAATTGCATTGCATTTTTAAAGATGTTAAATGTGATATAAATTGATTGTAAATAAAACTTAAATAATAAACATTCTAATAAAAGTTGGTTTTGAGAACGATTGCCAAAATTATTGTTCCTTAAAACAAGTAAAATAAACAAGCGATAAACGTAGTAGAAACGATGAGATGAACGAGTGTGGGAGATTAGTTAGGGAATCAATTACGGATAGATTAATTTACGTAGTTTTCATAATTAAGCATATAAAACCCTCACCCGTCTTTCTTTTTGGAGCCATATCAATTCTTATATTCAAATAATTCACACTTAACAATTAATTTTAGAAAATGCAGAAAAACCTCAAAAATTATTCCCCTCTTATCCAAAATTTTCACTTAAATCCAAATTTCACACACAATTCACAGATTCCATAAAATAATTACTAAATTGAGATAGAATTGTGAAGAAATTTACCTCTTGGGAGTGCAATTGAACCCTTGAAGAAAAAGCCCCAAATTGCTTGAAACCCTAGGTTTTGAAGAGGAAGAGGTTCTTGATTTTTAGAGCAAATCTGATGAAATTGATGGAGGAAAAAACGATAGCAATGTTAGAATGAAGAAATGATTGAGTAAAGTTTTAATTTTGGTGAGAATTTGGGAAGAAATTGGAGAGAAAATGAGAGAAAATGTGGGAAAGTGAGGGAAAGTTTTTTTTGAAATGAATTTTGAATTCAAGAGCTGCCCATTTTCTGGAAAAATTTGGAGGCGCGCCGTGGCACAAGTTTTTCCCGCCGCAGCATGGACAAAATTTTTAAAATTGTTCGTGAAACAGATCGTCCCTCGCCGCGGCGCACACATTTTTTTGAAAAGTTTGTTTTGAAACAGAAACTCCTTCGCTATGGCACAAATTTTTCCTGCCATGGCATGGATAAAATTTTTGATTTTTTTGGAATTTTTGAAAATGGGCAGCACATTCACCCCCAACCAAGATTTGGGAATGTCCTCATTGCCATGAAAAACTTTTGAAAACAAAACATACGATAAAAAGAAGGAAAGAATAAAATGAACAAAGAAACGAAAGAAATACAATACTGAATGGGTGTCTCCCATTAAGGACTTAGTTTTACGTCTTAGCAAGACGTGGCCGCTCTCGTGTCTAAGGATCATGGAGACGTATGGTTTCTATGCTTTTCAAATTGTTGTCTCCTTCCAAGTATGGCTTGACACGATTCCTGTTCCCTTTGAATGGTTCTTGTGTTTTGGAATTTAGCAACTCGACTACTTCATGTGAAAATACATTTGTAATTGTGTACGGCCCACTCCACCTAGTTACTTAGAATTTTAGTTTCACTAGAACTCTATTTAATTAGTGTTTTATTTTCGTTAGAACTCTATTTAGATTAGGAAGTAGGTTATTTAGAACCACTGCAATTCCTTGAGAGACCGACCTTGGAAGTTTCTTACACTTGTGAGTACTAAATTTATCACATCATATGGTAAGCCCATAATGCGTCATTTAGCTTTGACCATAAAATGACTCTTTTCCCAACTAAGGGTCAAGTTGCTTTCAATGCAACGTTCAAACACAAGAGTCAAATTATTTAGACAATCATCAAATGAATTTCAATAAACTGAAAAATCATCCATAAATACCTCTATACATTTATCCACCATATCCAAGAATATCGACATCATGCATTGTTGAAATGTGACGGGGGCATTGCAAAGACCGAATGGCATCCTCCTGAATGCGAATGTCCCAAATGGGCATGTGAATGTAGTCTTCTCTTGATCTTCCAGAGCAATGGGCACCTGGTAGTAACCTAAAAGATCATCCAAAAATAGTAAAAGTCATGCCCTGCTAAACATTCAAGAATTTGATTAATAAAGGAAGAGGAAAATGATCTTTCTTTTGTGTACAAATTAAATTTATGAAAATCGATACACATCCTCCATCTCGTAATCATTCTTATGGGCACTAACTCATTTTTACCATTTTTAACCACAGTGATCCCCAATTTCTTAGGTACCACATGTACCAGGCTAACCCATTTGCTATCTAAAATATGATAAATAACCCCCACTTTAAAGAGTTTCAAAACTTTTGTTTTTACCACCTCTTGCATAATAGGTTTAAATCTCCTTTGGGTTTCTCTCACCGGTTTAGTATTATGCTCAAGAATTATCTTATGCATACACATGGTACGACCAATACCACTAATATCACCAATACTCCATCCTATGGCTTTCCTATACTTCTTAAATATTTTCACTAGCTCTCTTTCTTGGGTTCAGGTCAAAGTGGATGAGATGATGACCGGATAGGTATCCCCCTCTCCCAAAAACACATACTTAAGATGTTTGGGCAATTCTTTCAACTCAACCTTAGGTGGAGTATTGTCTTCCTTAGATGGGGTCTTGGGTAACTCTAAGGGCATACTAGGTTCTTCTAAAGGTTCGATATTATCTAACAACTCAATGTATCCCTCAGTTTCATCATCCAACTCCTTCTCTACCCTATCAACTGTTAAGGCATACTCAAGTTTGTCTTCAAGTTCATCCTGCAAAAAGGTATCATAAACAAGATTATCAATATAGTCAATATAAGAATATTCATCGATTGAGGATATAGAAGATAAAGGGGAGGAATCAAACACTCTAAAATTAACAGTTTTTCTCAAAACTATCATAGTTAAACTTCCACTATGGACATTTATAATTGTCTTAGTAATGGCCATAAATGGTCTACTAAGAAGAATAGTGTGTTCTTTGTCCATAGATGAATTTTCCTGCATATCTAACACAACAAAATCAACAGGTATAATCAACTTATTAACCTGTACAAGCAAATCCTCAACCATTTCCTTAGGATATTTCATAGATCTATCAACTAATTGCAAATAAATCGAGTATGGTTTATACTTGCACCTAAGTCTAGCATGACTCTTACCACTTTTTTATTTTTCAAAGTAATGTTAATGTTAAAACTCCTGAGATCCCCTTAATATTAATGGAAATTTAGATATTAAATCAATTTTTGGTTTATCCACCCTAATGCCTCTACTAGAAATGCCATGTCCTAATACAATGCCATGTAACCATAAAATGACTATTCTCCCAACAAAAGGTCAAGTTACTTTCAATACAACGTTCAAGCACAATAGTCAAATTCTTGAGACAATCATCAAATGAATTTCCAAAGATTGAAATATCATCCATAAATACCTCAATACATTTCTCCACCATATCCGAGAAATATCAACATCATGCATCGTTGGAATGTGGCGAGGGCATTGCAAAGACCGAATGGCATCCTTTTGAAGGCAAATGTACCGAATGGGCATGTGAATGTGGTCTTCTCCTGATCTTCCAGAGCAATGGGCACTTGGTAATAACCTGAAAGATCATCCAAAAAATAGTAAAAGTCATGCCCTGCTAAACGTTCCAACATTTGATCAATAAAAGGAAGAGGAAAATGATCTTTCTTTGTGTACAAATTCAATTTACGAAAATCGATGCACATCCTCCATCCTGTAATCATCCTAGTGGGCACTAATTCATTCTTATCATTTTTAACCACAGTGATCCCAGATTTCTTCGGTATCACATGTACCAAATTAACCCATTTTCTATCTGAAATAGTTAAATAACCCTCACTTCCAAGAGTTTTAAAATTTCAGTTTTCACCACCTCTTGCATAATAGGGTTAAGTCTCCTTTGGGCTTCTCTCACAGGTTTGGTATTGTCCTCTAAAATGATCTTATGCATACACATAGTAGGATTAATACCTCTAATATCACCAATACTCCACCCTATAGCTTTTCTATACTTCTTAAGTATTTTTACTAACTCTCTTTCATGGGTTTGGGTCAAAGTAAATGAGATAATGACCAGATAGGTATCCCCCTCTCCCAAAAACACATACTTAAGATGTTTGGGTAATTCTTTCAATTCAAACTTAGGTGGAGTATTGTCTTCCCTAGATGGGGTCTTAGGCAACTCTAAGGTATACTTGGCTCAACTATAGGTTCAGCACTATCTAGCAATTCAAGATATCCCTTAGTCTCTTCATCTAATTCCTCCTCTACTAGATCAACTATTAAAGCATACTCAAGTTTGTCTTCAATCTCATCCTGCAAAAAGGCATTATGAACAAGAGTATCAATATGATCAATGTAAAAGCACTCATCAATAGTAGAAACAAAAGGTAAAGGAGAAGAATCAAACACTTAAAAATGAACAATTTCTCTTAAAACTGTCATAGTCAAACTTCCACTATGGACATCTATAATAGTCTTGGTAGTGGCCATAAATGGTCTACCAAGAAGAATTGTATGCTCCTTATCCATAGATGGATTTTCATGCATATCCAACACAACAAAATCAATAGATATAATCAGCTTATCTACCTATACAAGAAAATGCTCAATCATCCCCTTAGGGTACTTAACAGATCTATCAGCTAAATGGAAGGACATGGTTGTAGGTTTCAATTCTCCTAAACCTAGTTGCAAATAAATTAAATAAGGCATTACATTTATACTTGCTCCTAAATCTAGCATAGCCTTTACCACTCTCTTATTTCCCAAAGTGATATCAATGTTAAAACTTTTGGGATCCTTTAGTTTAGGTGGTAAATTCTGTTGAAGGATTGAACTCGAGATTTTTGACACAACAATTCTCTCATTCAATCCATACTTCCTCTTCCTAATATTCAAATCTTTGAAAAATTTAGCATAGGAAGGCACATTTCTAATCACATCCAGCAATGGTAGGTTAATTTGAACTTTTGAAAGCATATTAAACAAGTCAGAGAATTGCTTATCCTATTTATCGTCCTTGAGATAGTATGGAAACGGTATGGGTGGTCGGTAAGCCTCCGACGTTTTGTGCAATTAAGGGGTGGTAGATGACTCTCCAATTGCATATATGGATGATTCATCATTCTTGGAATTGGGTTCATCACTTCCCTTAGCTATCAAAAGCTCTCCTTCCATATCTCCTGCACTAAGTGGTAATCATTAGAAATTTTAGGTGAATTTTTATCGACTACCTTACCACTTCGAAAGACCGTAATCGCCTTCGCTTGCTCGGGTTGACTAGAAAATTTTCCTTTCCCTTGCCGTTGGAGATGCTCCACTAATTTACCAACTGGCCTTCAACCCGTTTCATGAAAGCCTCTAATGAGTCCAACCTTTGAGTACTTTTCATTTGGTTGTCTCAACTAACTTGAATGAATGCATTCAAGTTATCCTCTAAGCTTGGCTTGTTTGGAAGAGTAAGTTGCAAGTTATTATTATTGTTAGGAGGATTATGTGAAAAATGATTCTAAGCATAGGCAGGATTGTTGTTTCCCTTCCAAGAGAAGTTTGGATGCACAAATTGTATGTATTTGAATAAGGATCGTTCCTTGGTCTCGGTTGGTATCCTTCCATTGCATTAGCATGCTCGTAGCTTGTACCTACATTAGAATCACAAACAAATGGACAAATATTAGCAACATGTCCATATGTACTACAAATATCGCATACCTCTTGAGTCAGTGCATTCTTGAAGGTAAGGAGTGCAATTTGTTTAGTTAGCTCCACAATTTGCATCGCCATCTCATTACTCGAAGCTACCTCATTAACTCTAACTCTCCTTCCTCTAAAACTCTTTTGTTGGGAATTAGCACCCAACATCTCATACAAGTCGTATGTCTCAATCATGGTCTTTTCTCCCATGGCTCCTGTGGTGGCATTGTGATGAACACTATTTTGACCTACTATTTGTTATATTTTTAAGCATCTATTTTGCATTTAATCTCAATATAATCTTGTTTTGGAGGGTATTTTATTATTTTGTAATCAAAGTAGTTTTGGGAAGAAACGTGGAAAAAGAGAGCAAAAGTGTTTAAAAATGTAAGCATTACATTGAGGGACGTAAGCCTTACATCGAGAATCAGCAAAGCATGTACATACATGTACATACCATGTACACTGTTACATGCAAGGCGCGCCGCAGCGAGAGGCTCTCGGGTTGAAACATGAAAATCATCAAAACATTGCGCGCCGCGGCGAGGAAAAGTTATGCCGCGGCGAGGAGGTTTCTGCTTTGGACCCAAAATCATGAACACATTGCGCGCCGCGGCGAGGAAAAGTTATGCCGTGGCGGGGAGGTTTCTGTTTTTATTCATAAATCAATATCACATGTGCGCCGAGGCATGAAAAAGGGTGCGCCGCGGCACGCGCGCGCGGATTGGACTCCTCCTGGGCCACGAGATTTACAGAATTTTTGGAAACCCTTACAAAAAAAGGAAAACCTAATGGACACAACATCCTCTCCAGCCTCCAACAGATTATATTATTCAGCCTCCACCAACTCATGAACAGTAGCGTGAATAGTGCTTTTCTTCTTCTCCACACTCTTGAGAGAGAAAATTATTCCATTAATGCTCCTCCATTGAAGCTCCATCAACAATCTTGAAGAAGGTGATCATCCAACTTCAAGGGCTTGTTTTAAAAGTGGAAGTGGGGTAATTTATTGTTTGTAATCTCTTTTCTCCTTAAGAATTCATAGAATGTTATTTGTAATGAAAAATATTGATTTGGATTTCATTATGAGTAGCTAAACTCTTTATGTGTGGGATTTTGGTAATGTAACTATGATTGGATGATTGATTGTGTGGATAATTTTATGATTAAGTAATTTAATTCATGGTCATTGTTCTTAATACATATGTTCATCAATTATTTCTGGCCAATTTGATTTGTGAATGTATGAAACATTTTAGGATTGAGTTTTAGAAACGCCATCTAAATTCAATTGAGCACTCTTAAGCATGAGCCTAGTTTAAGTGCATTGATTTGTCTTGAATTAGGTGATTAAACTATTTTCCTAGGTTTAAGGCTAATTAACTAATTAACGGTCTGGATCAAAGAAGCTAATTAGTTAATTAAGGGAAAATCACCATTGATTTGGGATTTTCTAGGGTTAGAGAAAATAATCATTAAATTCTACTTTTTCGTGCTTAATTGTCAAAACCACATAAATCAACTCATCCATAATTAGTTTACTAACCAATTTCCTACACTCGTTCATCTCATCGTTTCAACAAAACTTTCACGTATTTACTTCTATTGTTTTAGGATTTTTATGATTTTAGAGACCATTTACAAAACCAACCTTCGATTAAAGTGTTTAGAATTCATTTTATTGTTATGTTTTGGATTACATTTGACTCTTTTAAAAACCACCGCAATTCCTTTGAGAGACGATCTTGGGAGTATACTTGTCGCTTACTACAAGTGACTCGTGCACTTGCGAGCTTTTATAAATTACAAAATTTGGTTATCAAGTTTTTGTGCATCAAGTTTTTGGCGCCGTTGCCGGGGAGTTGGCGTTTTTGAAATTGTTATTTGTTTTCTTTTTAGTTCACTATTCAATCTTTATTTTTTCTTGTTTTTGTGTTTTTGTTACTCGTTAGAGTCGTATAGTATCTGGTGCTCTGATTTTTTGTTGTTTTTGATTGTGCATGCACGGTAGGAGATCTCTTGGAAATCCACTCGTGCCGTTCATAGATAACGTCAACAGGAGACGAGCACATTTGAGACCATCCGGCGCTAACATTTTGGAGGACGAGCAACCACCAACAATGGGAGAAAATCTACCTCCGCACAGAGAGATGACGATGAAGGAGTATGCAAGGCCAATCATTGGCACTGCAACTTCTTGCATCCAACTAGGGGAAGCAGCTTGAAATTATGAAATTAAGAACATACATTTTAATATGTTACCGTCTTTTTATGGGATTCCTAACGAAGATCCTCTAACTTTTATTCGTGATTTCTATGCCACTGTGCAGACTTTTCTGCTACAGGGGCTAAATGAGGATCAGTTGAGGATGAGATGTTTCTCGTACACGCTTAAAGACAAAGCAAAGTCATGGCTTATGACTCTTCCACCTGGATCTCTTTCAACTTGGGACGCAGTGTTCAACAAGTTCATGGGAAAATTCTATTCCCACCAAAAGACTGTGGACCTAAGGACCAAAATTGCAACGTTCTCCCAAATGGACGAAGAACCATTTCATGTGGCATGGGATCGTTTCAAATTGCTTCTGATACAGTGCCCACACCATCATTTTCCTTTGCAACTCCAGAACCAATTCTTCTATGACGGGTTGACACAACAGTGCCAATTTACTGTGGATAATGCCGCGGGAGGAGCAATGGGAGAAAAGACCGTTGATGAGACATATGACCTATATGAGATGTTGGGTGCTAATTCCCAACAAAAGAGCTCTAGAGGACGACGGATGGGAGTTAACGAGGTAGCTCCGAGAAATGATATGGCAATGCAAATTGCGGAGCTTACAAAACAAATCGCACTCCTCACCTCCAAGAACACACCAACTCAAGAGGTATGCGGTATTTGTAGTACGTACGGACATGGTGCTAACATTTGTCCTTTTGTTTGTGATCAAAATGCAGGTACAAGTTATGAGCAAGCTAATGCTATGGAGGGATACCAACCAAGGCCAAGGAATGATCCCTACTCGAACACGTATAATCCTGGTTGGAGAAGTCATCCCAATTTCTCTTGGAAGGGAAGTAACAATCAAGGCTATGGTCAGAATAACTTCCCACATCATCCAAACAACAACAATTCACAGCCTACTCTTCCTAACAAACCAAGCTTGGAGGACAACTTGAATGCATTCATCCAAGTTAGTCGGGAAAATCAAATGAAGAGTACTTAGAGATTGGACTCCTTGGAGGCTTCGATGAAAAGGGTTGAAGGCCAAGTAGGTCAATTGGCGGAGCACCTCCAACGTCAAGAAAAAGGAAAACTACCGAGCCAACCCGAGCAAGCGAAGGCGGTCACGGTCCTTCGCAGTGGTAAGATCGTAACTAAAAATTTACCTGAAATATCTGATGATCTACCTTTTAATGCAGGAAACGTGGAAGAAGGCAATGTAATACCTAAGGAGAATGATACACCCAAGGCTAGAGAAGGTGAACTTTCAAAGGAATCAAATGGAGAGTCATCTATCGCTCCCCAATTGCACAAATCACCCGAGCCTTACCGACCTCCGGTACCTTTTCCACACCGTCTCAAGGACGATAAACAAGATAAGCAATTTTCTGATCTTTTTAACATGCTTTCTAAAGTTCAAATAAATCTGCCCTTATTGGATGTTATTAGAAATGTGCCTTCCTATGCAAAGTTTTTCAAAGATCTAAATACTAGGAAGAGAAAGTATGGTTTAAATGAAAGGATAGTTGTGTCTGAAATTTCTAGTTCGACTCTTCAACAACGTTTACCACCTAAACTTAAGAATCCCGGGAGTTTTAACATTAACATTACTTTGGGGAATAAGAAAGTGGTACGAGCCATGCTAGATTTAGGTGCAAGCATAAACTTAATGCCATATTCGATTTATTTGCAACTAGGTCTAGGGGAATTGAAACATACTACCATGTCCCTACAATTAGCTGATAGATCTGTGAAATATCCTAAGGGAATGGTAGAGGACTTGCTTGTACAGGTTGATAAACTGATTATACCTGTAGATTTTGTTGTGTTGGATATGCAGGAGAATCCATCTATGGACAAAGAACACACCATTCTTCTTGGTAGGCCATTTATGGCCACTACTAAGACAATTATAGATGTCCATAGTGGAAGTCTAACTATGACAGTTTTGGGGGAAACTGTCAATTTTAGAGTATTTGATTCCTCCCCTTTACCTTCTATATCCTCAATTGATGAATGTTCTTCTATTGACCATATTGATAATCTTGTTTATGATGCCTTTTTGCAGGATGAAGTTAAGGACGGACTTGAGTATGCTTTAACAGTTGATAGGATAGAGAAGGAATTGGATGATGAAACTAAGGGTTACTTAGAGTTGTTAGATGATGGTGAATCATTAGAAGAACCAAGTACACCCTTAGAGTTACCCAAAACCCCATCTAGGGAAGACAATGCTCCACCTAAGCTTGAGTTGAAAGATTTGCCAAAACACCTTAAGTATGTATTTTTGGGTGAGGGGGACACTTATCCGGTCATAATTTCATCTACCTTGACCCGAACCCAAGAACGAGCGCTAGTGAATATACTTAGGAAACATAAGAAAGCCATAGGATGGAGCATTGATGATATTAGAGGTATTAGTCCCACCATGTGTATGCATAAGATAAATCTTGAGGACAATACCAAACCTGTGAGAGAAGCTCAAAGGAGACTTAATCCTATTATGCAAGAGGTAGTGAAAAAGGAAATTTTAAAACTCTTGGAAGTTGGGGTTATCTATCCTATTGCGGATAGCAAATGGGTTAGCCCGGTACATGTGGTACCGAAGAAATCTGGGATAACTGTGATAAAGAACGATAAAAATGAGTTAGTGCCCACAAGATTGATCACGGGATGGAGAATGTGCATTGATTTTCATAAATTAAATTTATACACAAAGAAAGATCATTTTCCTCTTCCTTTTATTGATCAAATGCTTGAACGTTTAGCAGGGCATGATTTTTACTGTTTTCTTGATGGTCTTTCAGGTTATTACCAAGTGCCCATCGCTCCGGAAGATCAGGAGAAGACCACATTCACGTGCCCATTCGGGACATTTGCCTTCAGGAGGATGTCATTCGGTCTTTGCAATGCCCCCGCCACATTCCAACGATGCATGATTTCAATATTCTCGGATATGGTGGAGAAATGCATAGAGGTATTTATGGATGATTTTTCAGTTTTTGGAAATTCATTTGATGATTGCCTGAATAACTTGACTCACGTGCTTGAACGTTGTATTGATTGTAACTTGACCCTTAGTTGGGAAAAGAGTCATTTTATGGTTCAGCATGGCATTGTATTAGGACATGTTATTTCAAGTAGAGGCATTGAGGTGGATAGGGCAAAAATTGATCTAATAGCCAAACTTCCACCTCCCATTAATGTTAAGGGAATTAGGAGTTTTCTTGGCCATGCGGGTTTTTATAGGAGATTTATTAAGGATTTTTCCAAGATAAGTCATCCCCTATGCAACCTTTTAGCTAAAGATGTTTCTTTTGTTTTTGATGATGATTGCTTGACTGCTTTTAATGTTTTGAAAGAAAAATTAACTTCTGCACCCATTATCATGGCACCTGATTGGTCACTCCCCTTTGAGATTATGTGTGATGCGTCTGATTTTGCCATAGGGGCTGTTTTAGGTCAACGAGTAGATAAGCGTTTGCATGTAATTTACTATGCTAGTAAAACTCTAAATGACGCTCAACTTATCTACTCAACCACCGAAAAAGAATTTTTGGCTATTGTGTTTTCTCTTGATAAGTTTAGATCTTATTTAGTAGGATCTAAAGTAATTGTGCATTCGGACCATGCTGCTTTGCATTATTTGTTAAGTAAACTGATGTGTTAAAATATGTACTCGCAAGTGTACGAATCACTCGTAGTAAAGTGATAAGCAACTTCCAAGGTCGGTCTCTCAAGGAATTGCAGTGGTCTTAAATAACTAACTTTTTAATCTAAATAGAGTTCTAATGAAAATAAAACACTAATTAAATAGAGTTCTAGTGAAACTAAAACTCTAAGTAACTAGAATCCTAAAGCTACTAAAACTGTAAAAATGTTGTTTGGTTTTGTAACGAGAACAATCATACGACAATCAAACGAAAACAAGATCGCAAGCAAACAATCAATTCAAATATCAATGGAGGATGTATGGACGTTTAGCTTGGTTGACCATGCTTGCATCGAAAAGGTATGGTGAGATAACATGAACGTCCTATATAAACTAAACTACCGGCTTTCCTTTTAATTACGAGACTCCTTTTGGCGGGGGTAGGTCTCTTTATTGATTAACTAATTAATTGCCTTTGGCGGGGGTAAATCAAATAGTAATCAAATTATGCGCAAGAAAAACATGCCAATCAAATTAATGCTATGACTAAGTCACTAACTTGAAGCTTCGATTAAGTGTTTCGGAATAAAGTTAAGGTGATGTTCCTATAACTAAATTCTCAAATTTTTCAACCTAACTACGAACATCAAATGGGCCCATGATTATTCATAATTAAATAAGGGGGACTCTAAGGGGGTATTTATAGATGTAAGGGTTTCTGCAAATCCTATGTGCCATAGGAATAGGCGCGCCGCGGCATGCATTTTCCCCGCCGCGGCGCAACACAAAAATTGGAAAATATGCAAAAACCCGAGAGCTCCCCGCCGCGGCATGCAATTCCCTCGCCGCGGCGCGTGTTGCTTTGCTTTTCTTCACGTTACCCCCTTACACATGTGATGGCACATTATGTAAGGCTTACATATTTGTCTCGTTTAGCCCGTAACTCGTGATTCGAGCGCCGTAGGTGCCCCGTCTTTGCGTGTTTTCATCATTTGACTCATTTGACGCTAAAAACACCTGAAATGCACTAAAATATACCCGTGACTCCGAATGGATAGATTTATGAAAATAATCGAAATAATAATCATAATAAATCTATATATCAATCAATTAAGCATAATTAATCACGAAATATTAGTGCTTTTCGAGCACTCATCACAACCTCCAACCAGCTTCTTGCTAGTCTCTAGCAAGTGAAGCGATCTAAAAACTAAAATAAAATAAATAAAATAAACTAACCTAACCTAAATCACTTCCGTAGATTGTCACGGTTGCATTTAGCATATGCAACAAGCCTTTAAACCCCTAGGTGGCCCTAGTGGACGAGTTATAGTCTCGTGAGGGTTTCCAGTGATGACACCCACAAACATCGTACGACTCTCAAAACTAATAAAGACTCTAAACATACTTGAATCAATCCATGCATACATCTCAAAAATTGTTAACAACGAATGATACATGAAATAGTTAAACATCACCTAAGCTCAAAAACAGTCCAAACATCAAACTCATCATGGTAATCGAATTTTGAACAACCAATCACACCACAAACCCGTTAGTTATACTATCTGACTGTGTCATGCATGATATTCATAGATTACATTTCAATGTCTCATAAATGTGCAAGTAAAATATGAATGTGAATTTTTGCACTTATAAACTCCATATGCTCATTTTTCAAACCCATCTCCACTAATATAGAAACTAAACTACCTAGAATCAATAGGACTTCATTAAGCTTGTAAAGTTGTGGCTAGGTGTGTGATCATGAAAGTACAAAAATGATGTTTTCATATGATAAGAGTACTTTTTATTTCACAAACATATTTTCAACCTTTTCTACTAAGTGTTCTTTTCCATCCTCCCTTCAATTCAAATGTCCTTTGGATCTTTTGCTTGATTTTCTTCTTTTTTTTTTTTTTATTCTTGCTTACTGTTTCAATCATCATCATTTTTTTTTTTTTTTTTTTTATGATGAAGCAAGATAAACACAACATAATTGCTCATGAAAATCAAATATTACATTAAGTACTCTTATCACTAAGGGTAGTTCAATGTATGTCAATGTTGAGTTCAAGGGTGTGCTATTGATAAAATATTGCGGGGAAGCATGAAAAGTTCAAACGGTCCAAAGATGGCCTAAATCATTTTCTAAGTGGTGTTTGTTTCTATTATTTCGCTTCAACGTGTTTTCAAATGAGTTCTAGAGATTGTTGAGACTTAAAACATATCATGAACATGCATACATTCCACAAATCAGAATAGTTATACTAACCATGCAAACTACCACAAGTACCACAAAATTCTCAAATTAGATGAATCCAACATTTGTGTGCTTCGTTGCTTAGGTAAAAATCTAACATCTCTCATATGTCATCTTCATTACAATCATGTTAATATCATAGATTTCCAGATTGAATCAAGTAGACACGACACTAACTAAAAACAATTCAAGTGACAAAGTTAAAAATTTAAAATTGGTCATATTTCATGCTCATGGAATATTCTTCCCACCCCCAACCTATTTTCTGCATTGTCCTCAATGTGAAAAAGAAGAACAAAAGAGATTAAGAAAAAATGTGAGAAGTTACCCCCCTTTCGTATGAGATTGTGTCGTTACTCGCTATGCTCCGGTTCACTGTTCCTCGCTTTTCTCATGAAGAATTTATGTGTATGAACATATATTGAACCTCAAAGTGTATGCAACACAATTCAAACTCAAACCCAATTTTAGATTATAACTAAGTCAGATGAAAACAGAAAAACATTAAACTAAGTTAAACAATAAAGAATAAAAAAAAATAAAAAAAAATAAAAATACGATAAAAGAAATAAAAACAATGAAAGAGATACGATACCGAATGGGTGCCTCCCATTAAGGGCTTAGTTTAACGTCTTAGCAAGACGTGACTGATCTCGTGTCAAGGAGGGTTAAATGTGTAATTGTACTGTTTATCTCCTCCCTTATCTTTCTCAAAATGCACTTTCGTCCTCCAAGTCGAGTTTTTGTAGTTAGAATGCTTAATGCATTCTTTGTAGGCATCATCCCGACTTAAATTTATCAGTTTGGCCTTCCCTCTCCATTCAATGTTTTGAGCCTCAATTCTGTTACTTATGCTATCCTGCAATCGAATGTTAGAAAGAATAGGGGAGGGTTGAAAAATTTCAAACTGTACAGTCTCTCCAAAAACTGTCATTGATAACTTCCTATTATGGACCTCAATAGTTGTCTCTTCAAGTAAGGCTTTACACGATGTCCGTTCACCTTGAAAGTTGCTTGTGTGTTGGGATTGATTAGCTCAACAGCTCCATGTGGAAAGATTTCCACAATCTTGTATGGTCCACTCCATCTTGATCGAAGCTTTCCTGGAAAAAGTTTAAGACGAGAGTTAAATAAAAGTACTTGCATTCCAGGATAGAGAGACTTACCAACGAGCCCTTTGTCATGATTACGCTTTGTGCGTTCTTTGTAAATCTTAGCATTCTCATATGCTTCGTTCCGAATCTCTTCAAGCTCATCAAGTTGAAGTAAGCGTTTTTCACCCGCTTGTTGACAATCCATGTTCAGCTGCTTGATTGCCCAATAGGCCTTATGCTCAAGTTCAACGGGCAAATGGCATGCTTTGCCATAAATTAACCGATATGGGCTCATCCCAATAGTTGTCTTGTATGCCGTACGGTAAGCCCATAATGCGTCATTGAGCTTCGAAGCCCAATCCTTCCTTGAAGGTCGCACCATACGTTCCAAAATACCCTTAATTTGCCGATTACTCACTTCAACTTGTCCCGATGTCTGTGGGTGGTAGGGAGTAGCCACTTTATGTGTGATGTTGTACTTTTTCAACAATCCATCAAAAAGTTTGTTGCAGAAGTGGCTCCCTCCATCACTGATTATTGCCCTTGGTGTGCCAAACCTGCTAAATATTGTTTCCTTCAAGAACTTCACAACACAGTTAGCATCATTAGACTTAGTGGGTATAGCCTCTACCCACTTGGACACATAATCAACAGCAACTAAGATATACTCAAAACCAGAAGAATGGGGAAAAGGACCCATAAAGTCAATTCCCCACACATCAAACAACTCAACAACAAGATTATATGTCAGAGGCATTTCATTACGTCTACTTAAGTTACCAGTTCTCTGACATCTATCACAGCGCATGCAAAAATTATAGGCATCTTTAAACAGTGTAGGCCAATAAAAACCAGATTGAAGTACCTTAATAGCAGTTTTCTTACCGCCAAAATGCCCTCCATAGTGAAGTTCATGACAGAAAGTTAAGATACTTGCATGCTTCTCTTCCGGCACACACCTCCGGATGACTTGGTCTTGACAAATCTTGAATAGATATGGATCATCCCAGAAGTATTGCCTGCACACATGAAAAAATCTTTTCTTTTCCTAAAAAGAAATGTTAGGCCTCAACAAACCGCTAGCAAGGAAATTTACAATATCAGCGTACCAAGGGTTTGGACCCACAGAAAATAACTGATCATCAGGAGAAGTCTCAACAATAGCAATATCTTTGTCACTCTCAGTAGTGTCAAAGTCAGAAATCAACCTAGATAAATGATCAGCTACGACATTTTTCGTTCCCTTTTTATCCTTGATTTCTAAGTCGAATTCTTGTAACAACAAAACCCACCGAATTAATCTCGGCTTAGCATTCGGTTTATGATGAGTGCTCGAAAAGTACTAATATTTCGTGATTAATTATGCTTAATTGATTGATATATAGATTTATTATGATTATTATTTTGATTATTTTCATAAATCTATCCATTCGAAGTCACGGGTATATTTTAGTGCATTTCAGGTGTTTTTAGCGTCAAATGAGTCAAATGATGAAAACACGCAAAGACGGGGCACCTACGGCGCTCGAATCACGAGTTACGGGCTAAACGAGACAAATATGTAAGCCTTACATAATGTGCCATCACATGTGTAAGGGGGTAACGTGAAGAAAAGCAAAGCAACACGCGCCGCGGCGAGGGAATTGCATGCCGCGGCGGGGAGCTCTCGGGTTTTTGCATATTTTCCAATTTTTGTGTTGCGCCGCGGCGGGGAAAATGCATGCCGCAGCGCGCCTATTCCTATGGCACATAGGATTTGCAGAAACCCTTATATCTATAAATACCCCCTTAGAGTCCCCCTTACATAGAACTCGACCAATTCATACACAACTCTTAGAATTCACAATTTTGCGACCCAAACACTACATTCAATCAGTTTTGAGAGCGTTGCCACACTCCAACGAAGCGAGAGACACTATTCTAAGGATTCAAGGAAGCCAACGACGATCGAAGATAAAGCTTACGGAGAAGAACGCTATCCAATCCATAAGCGGTATTTAGATCTAGGATTTTCTTGTTGTTATAGAATTAATTCCTCTTCTCTTTTTGTTAAAGTGTATGATCATATTTTATTTATCTATGAATATTAATATGAACATGAGCGGCTAGTTTAATTATGGATGTTTAGTTTGTGTTGCCATGTTTGCTAGAATTGTGTATGGTGTATCTTATTGATTTATAAATAAATTACTTTTTGATTAAGAGCATGTTTAGATATTTAATTATGAATAATCATGGGCCCATTTGATGTTCGTAGTTAGGTTGAAAAATTTGAGAATTTAGTTATAGGAACGTCACCTTAACTTTATTCCGAAACACTTAATCGAAGCTTCAAGTTAGTGACTTAGTCATAGCATTAATTTGATTGGCATGTTTTTCTTGCGCATAATTTGATTACTATTTGATTTACCCCCGCCAAAGGCAATTAATTAGTTAATCAATAAAGAGACCTACCCCCGCCAAAAGGAGTCTCGTAATTAAAAGGAAAGCCGGTAGTTTAGTTTATATAGGACGTTCATGTTATCTCACCATACCTTTTCGATGCAAGCATGGTCAACCAAGCTAAACGTCCATACATCCTCCATTGATATTTGAATTGATTGTTTGCTTGCGATCTTGTTTTCGTTTGATTGTCGTATGATTGTTCTCGTTACAAAAACAAACAACATTTTTACAGTTTTAGTAGCTTTAGGATTCTAGTTACTTAGAGTTTTAGGTTCACTAGAACTCTATTTAATTAGTGTTTTATTTTCATTAGAACTCTATTTAGATTAAAAAGTTAGTTATTTAAGACCACTGCAATTCCTTGAGAGACCGACCTTGGAAGTTGCTTATCACTTTACTACGAGTGATTCGTACACTTGCGAGTACATATTTTAACACATCAAGTTTTTGGCGCCGTTGCCGGGGAATTGGCGTTTTGAATAATTTTCTTTTTAACTTTTTAGAGTTTCTTAATTTTTTTTATTTGTTTATTTATTTTATTTTTATTTTATTTGTTATCTTTTATTTATTTATTTATTTATTTTTATTTTTATTTTATTCAAAAAAAAAAATCAAAAAAAATAGTGCTTAATTTTCAAATTTTACTGCTGCCTTGATCTTTGTTTGCTTTTTATTTGTGCATGCAGGGTAGGAGATCACTTAACAAGGAACTCTCTCCTTTCATTAACAACATACACAGAGTCAAACACCGATCAAAGAAACTGGATAATCAATATCAAGAGGAAGAAGTCCAACAACAATTGCAAGCAACAATGGGTGACAACGTAGCTAGGCAGATGATGAACAAAGAGTTTGCAAGACCTATCATTGGGACCGCCACATCGTGCATTCGACTTACAGAGGCGGCTAGGAATTATCAATTGAAAAATATTCATTATTCCATGCTTCCCTCCTTTTACGGTATCCCTAATGAAGATCCTTTAAATTTTATGCGTGAACTATATGCTACTGTGCAAACTTTTCCATTGCAGGGACTTAGTGAAGATCAACTACGCATGAGGTGTTTTCCATACACTCTCAAGGATAGAGCTAAGTCTTGGCTAATGACATTGGCACCCGGTTCTTTGGTCACATGGGACGATGTTTACAATAAATTCATGGGTAAGTTCTATTCCCATCAAAAGACATCTGATCTAAGAACAAAAATTGCTACTTTTTCGCAGATGGACGGAGAACCCTTCCACGAGGCTTGGGACAGATTCAAATTGCTGTTGATACAATGTCCACACCACCACTTCCCATTGCAGCTACAGAATCAGTTTTTCTACGACGGATTGACACTACAATGTCAATTCACAGTTGACAACGCTGCAGGAGGAGCAATGGGTGAGAAAACAGCGGATGAAACCTACGAACTATTCGAGATGTTGGGAGCCAATTCTCAACAAAAGAGCGCTAGAGGAAGAAGAGCTGGAGTCCATGAATTGGGATCCAACAATGAAATGGCCATGCAACTTGCTGAATTGACAAAACAAGTGCAACTTCTCACAACCTCCAATGTTAATCAAATGCCAAAACACGAGGTATATGGAGTTTGTGGTTCATATGGACACGGAGCTAATGTTTGTTCTTTTGCAGGTGATCCTTATACAGGTACTACTGAAGAGGCTAATTTAATGCAAGGGTACCAACCTAGACCTAGGAACGACCCTTATTCAAATACCTACAACCCTGGATGGAGGAATCACCCTAATTTTGGATGGAAACAAAACAATAGCCAACCATTTGTCCAAAACCAAACACAAGGCCAAAATGTAAACCGACAATTTCCACAAAATAAGCCAACCGTAGAGGAAACCCTAAACAATTTCATACACTCTTGTAATGGAAGGATGGACTCTATAGAAGCTTCAGTGAAGAGAGTGGAAATACAGGTTGGGCAGCTAGCGGAACAAATGTACAAACAAGAAACAGGAAAGCTGCCTAGTCAACCTGAACAAGCAAAGGCGATCACAGTCCTTCAAAGTGATGAGGAGGTACCTAAAAATTTACCTGATAATTCTAATGTTTTGTTGTCTAGTAGAGGTAACTTGGAAGGTGAGAATTCAACTCTCAAGGGAGATGATGAGTCTAATACAACTCCTAATGAACTTCCCAAGAAAGAAATTGGAGAAACATCCAACATTTTTCGATTGCACAAGTCAATGGACCCATACCGACCACCAATACCACCTATGCACCAGTTTAAGGAAAAAAATCAGGATGCACAATACTCTAACACTCTTGCTTTATTTTCTAAGATTAACTGTAATTTGCCTCTTTTAGATGTTATTAAGAACAGTCCAACTTATGATCCAATTTTCAGGAACTTTATCATCGAAAAGAGTAGAAGCAAAGAGAATGAAATGTCAAAAATTGCTAGTCCAATGATCCAACAACACTTACCTCTCAAAATGAAAGATCCAGGTAGTTTCAACATTAACATCACTATGGGAGACAAAAGGGTATTCGAGGCTATGCTAGACTTAGGAGCAGGTATAAACCTAATGCCATATTCAGTATACTTGCAACTAGGATTAGGAAAGCTTAAAGAAACAAGAATGACCCTTCAACTTGCAAACGGTTCTATTCAATACCCAAAAGGAATAGTGGAAAATTTGTTAGTACAGGTGGACAAGTTTATTGTACCAGTGGACTTTGTGGTGCTTGAGATGGACAAAAATTTTCTTAAGGACATGGAATGCATTGAACTGCATGCACCTTAGCTATGAGCATCGTCTTGCTAAGACGTTAAACTAGGCGCTTGGTGGGAGGAAACCCACCGTTTTAGGTACTATCTATCTTTTCTTTTACCTTCGTTAAGTTTAATTTAATTTTCTGTTTGCCCTTCTAAATTCTTTTCTGAACATGTGTGTAGTTGAAAACCTTGAGGACAATGTTTAGTTTAGGTTTGGGGGTGCATTTTGCATTTTTGGTTGGTAACAACACTTTCATGCTTTGGTCAATTTTTGATGAATAACTAGTCTTTATGCATTGTTTATCTGATTTTTAAAATGTTTGAGGTTTGTTGTAAGGATCGATTTTAATTTGCAATCTGTTTTCCATGCTTTTGATGTTGAATCTGAGATGAACCCAAATCTGTGTTTAGGAATTGAATAGTGGAGACTACCTTGTGAGAATATTTTTGAACCCTTAACGTTTTATTCGGAGAGATAAATATTCTTCTACTCTTTTAAACACCTTTCATATCATTTCAAATTGTTAGATGATCTCTATAGGTTTTTGCATTGAATGTTAGGATTTTAAACATTTAATGAGGGATCATGTACTTAATTGAATTGCTTAGATTAAATGACTTACGTAAAGTTTGAAGTGTTTGCCTATCTCATTCGTGCTTGACTTTAAAAATATGAGGGAATTCCTATACCCAACACAAAAAGAGCTAAGAAGTAGCCATTCACAAATTACATATGTATACGGGTCTAAAAAAAACGAAGAAGAGATAATAAGTTTATTATGACCCTAAGTATGAATGGTTAACAAAAAAAAAGAAAAAAAAAAAAAGAGAAAGAGAGAAATAGGAAATAAGTTCCCTTAAAGTCAAAGCATTTTCATTCTATGGCACACTTGAAGTTTTTGCTTGAGGATTTTAATTGATGCATGAGATTAGTAATGTGATTTCTTCGTAAATCCTATCATTTGATTCCTTTCATGAGATCAATGTTGTGCACTTTTGAGCCGTTCTTGTTTAATCATATGCGAACCTATTAGCTTGTTTCTTTACATAACTTCTATTCGCATATACTTTGATGAGTGCTTGAACCCATAGGATCGGTGTGATTTAGAGAGTAATTCTCGTGAGGATTAGAGTTGAAACGAATTCACATTCTTGACACTAGGTTTGGGGGAATCAATGTTGATACACTTTTAGTATTGGGATTTAGACTTGTGAAACGAAATTGATCTAAATGGTGAACCTTGATGTGTTAAAATGTTGGATAAATTGGTGCATAAATGTTTTGTTATGAATTGGAAAGAAACTAAAGCATGACAAGTTTTGTTAACTTCAATTTTAGTTTTGTTATTTGGCTTTTTAATTTTAGTTTTGCTTGAGGACTAGCAAAATGTAGGTTTGGGGGTATTTGATGAACACTATTTTGACCTACTATTTGTTATGTTTTTAAGCATCTATTTTGCATTTAATCTCAATATAATCTTGTTTTGGAGGGTATTTTATTGTTTTGTAGGTCAAAGTAGGTTTGGGAAGAAACGTGGAAAAAGAGAGCAAAAGTGTTTAAAAATGTAAGCATTACATTGAGGGACGTAAGCCTTACATCGAGAATCAGCAAAGCATGTACATACATGTACATACCATGTACACTGTTACATGCAAGGCGCGCCGCGGCGAAGGAATTGTGTGCCGCGGCGAGAGGCTCTTGGGTTGAAACATGAAAATCATCAAAACATTGCGCGCCGCGGCGAGGAAAAGTTATGCCGCAGCGATGAGGTTTCTGCTTTGGACCCAAAATCATGAACACATTGCACGCCGCGGCGAGGAAAAGTTCGCTCGCGCGAATTGGACTCCTCCTGGGCCACGAGATTTACAGAATTTTTGGAAACCCTTACAAAAAAAGGAAAACCTAATGGACACAACATCCTCTCCAGCCTCCAACAGATTATATTATTCAGCCTCCACCAACTCGTGAACAGTAGCGTGAATAGTGCTTTTCTTCTTCTTCTCCACACTTTTGAGAGAGAAAATTATTCCATTAATGCTCCTCCATTGAAGCTCCATCAACAATCTTGAAGAAGGTGATCATCCAACTTCAAGGGCTTGTTTTAAAAGTGAAAGTGGGGTAATTTATTGTTTGTAATCTCTTTTCTCCTTAAGAATTCATAGAATGTTATTTGTAATGAAAAATATTGATTTGGATTTCATTATGAGTAGCTAAACTCTTTAGTGTGGGATTTTGGTAATGTAACTATGATTGGATGATTGATTGTGTGGATAATTTTATGATTAAGTAATTTAATTCATGGTCATTGTTCTTAATACGTATGTTCATCAATTATTTCTGGCCAATTTGATTTGTGAATGTATGAAACATTTTAGGATTGAGTTTTAGAAATGCCATCTGAATTCAATTGAGCACTCTTGAGCATGAGCCTAGTTTAAGTGCATTGATTTGTCTTGAATTAGGTGATTAAACTATTTTCCTAGGTTTAAGGCTAATTAACTAATTAATGGTCTGGATCAAAGAAGCTAATTAGTTAATTAAGAAAAAATCACCATTGATTTGGGATTTTCTAGGGTTAGAGAAAATAATCATTAAATTCTACTTTTTCGTGCTTAATTGTCAAAACCACATAAATCAACTCATCCATAATTAGTTTACTAACCAATTTCCCACCACTTTCACGTATTTACTTCTATTGTTTTAGGATTTTTATGATTTTAGAGACCATTTACAAAACCAACCTTCGATTAGAGTGTTTAGAATTCATTTTATTGTTACGTTTTGGATTACATTTGACTCTTTTAAAAACCACCGCAATTCCTTTGAGAGACGATCTTGGGAGTATACTTGTCGCTTACTACAAGTGACTCGTGCACTTGCGAGCTTTTATAAATTACAAAATTTGGTTATCAAGTTTTTGTGCATCACATTGTCCACAATGAATTAACACTGTTATGTCAACCCATCATAGAAAAATTGGTTCTAGAGTTGCCATGGAAAATGATGGTGTGGGCACTGAATCAGAAGCAACTTGAAGCGATCCCACGCCTCATGAAATGGTTCTCCATCTATTTGAGAAAATGTTGCAATTTTTGTCCTTAGGTCAACAGTCTTTTGATGGAGTAGAACTTTTCCATGAATTTATTGAACACTGCATCCCAAGTTGAAAGAGAACCGGGTGGAAGAGTCATAAGCCAAGACTTTGCCTTGTCCTTGAGTGTGTATAGGAAACATCTCATCCTCAATTGATCTTCATTAAGCCCCTGTAGCGGAAAAGTCTGTACAATAGCATAAAAATCATGAATAAAGGTTAGCAAATCTTCATTAGGAATCTCATAAAAAGAAGGCAACAGATTATAGTGAATATTTTTAAGCTCATAATTTCTAGCTACTTCCCCCAATTGGATGCAAGAAATTGCAGTGCCGATGATTGGCCTTACATACTCCTTCATCGTCATCTCTCTAGGTGGACGTAGAGGATCTCCTATTATTGATGGTTGCTCTTCCTCCAGAATGTTGGTGTCAAATTGTCTCAAATGTGCTCGCCTCCTGTTGACGTTGTCTATGAACAGTACGAGTAGATTTCCAAGAAATCTCCTACCTTGCATGCACAATCAAAAACAAAACAAAATGAAAGCACCAGACACTATATGACTCCAACAAGTAACAAAAACACAAAGAACAAAGAAAACTACAAAAACTAACAAATTAAGAAAGTAAACTAAAAAGAAAACAAATAAACAATTTTAAAAAAATGCCATTTTTTCGGCAACGGTGCCAAAAACTTGATATTCAAATTATAGTACTCGCAAGTGTACAATCACTCGTAGCAAGTGATAAGTAACTTCGAAGTCGATCGCTGAAGGAATTGTGGTGCCTTTTAAAATGTGTTGTTTCTCTAAAATTAGTTATGGAACTAAATCCTAAACACTCTAACAAAGGTTGGTTTTGAGAATAGTTGCTAAAATTATAATTCCTTAAAATAAGTAAAATAAACAAGTGAAAAACGTAGTCGAAACGATAAGATGAACAAGTGTGAAAATTTAGTTAGTGAACCAATCACGGATAGATTAATTTACAGTAGTTTTCACAATTAAGCATATAAAGTAGAATTTATTAATCATTTTTACTAAGCCTAGAAAATCTCAAATCAATGGCAATTTTTCCTTAATCAACTAATTAACTTCTTTGATCTAGACCGTTAATTAGCTAATTAGCATTAATCTAGGAAAAATAATTTAACCTCCTAATTTAAGACAAGCCAATGCACTTAAATTAGGCTCATGCTAAAAAATGCTCAATCGAACTTAGATGGCATTTCTAACGCTTAACCCTAAAATATTCTCATATATTCATAAATTAAATTAGCCAAAAGTAATTAATGAACATAGATATTAAGATCAATGAACATGAAATAAATCACTTAAATATAAAATAAATCACATAAATAATCATCCATTCATAGTCACATCCCTAAAATCCCACACAAAAAGAGTTTAGCTACTCATAACAAAATTACAATTAAGGTTTTCCATTACAATAAGCATTTAATGAGTTCTAAAGAGAAAATAAATTACAAACAATAAAATACCCCACTTCCACTATTGAAACAAGCTTCTTGATATTTGATGGTCACCTTCTTCAAGATTCTTGATGGAGCTTTAATGGAGTAACATTAATAGAGTGATTTCTCTCTCAAATGTGTGAAAAATATGATTTTGGCTACTGTTCACACAGTGTTGTAGAGGAGGGTTTTTGTGATGTATTTGTAGGTCAGGTTTGCAGTGTGTTTGGGGGTGGGGGGGCTGGAAAGCATGTAAGTGTAAAACTACTGCGCGGGCCACAGTGCGCGTTTTCCTCTGCCTCGGCACGCTATGTTTTTTTGGATTGCAAACCAAAACAGGGACCACCTCGCTGCGGCACTCAATTTTCCCTACCACGGCGCGCGATGTTGCTATGCCATGTAAGGGTCCTTACATAGTTGTTGATTCCTACGTAAGCCTTACGTACTTCTACTCTAATTTATCCCCCCTTACATAGTAAATGAAATACAATGTAAGGGTTACATTTTGTAGCTCTTTTTATACACTTAACTCCACTTTTCATCTCACATTGCTTGAACCTACAAAACATAAAAATACCCTCCAAATTAAAGTAATACCAAATTAATCCATGAAATAAATACTTAAAAACTAACAAATGATAGGTTCAAAATAGTGTTTATCACAGTGCCCCAAGTACCTTCATGAGGTTGATGAATCAAGTTCTCAAACCATTCATTGGGAAGTTTGTGGTTGTTTCTTTCGACGACATTTTCATATTCAGCAAGGATGAAAAGGAACACTTTGAACATTTAAGGTCAGTTTTAGAGGTCTTAAAAGAAAACAACCTATATCTCAACCTTAAGAAGTGTGAGTCTTTAACTCCACAATTAGTCTTTTTGGGTTTTGTGATCAACTCTAAGTGCATTTATGTTGACTTAAAGAGAGTGGAAGCTGTGACTAATTGGCCTACATCTCAGAATGTGCATGATGTTAGGAGCTTTCATGGATTTTCTACTTTCTACAAGCAATTTGTTAAACATTTTAGCACAATAGTGGCCCCTATTACTAATTGCATGAAGAAAGGACAATTTTATTGGGGATGTAAACAACAAAACTGTTTTGAGGTGATCAAAGAAAAGCTAACCACCCCAATGTTAGCTCTTACAAATTTTTATTTTACATTTGAGGTGGAAACTGATGCATCTGGGGTGGGCATAGGAGCTGTTTTGCTCCAAGAAGGAAGAGTCATTGATTACTTCAATGAGAAGCTCAATGAATCAAGGCAAAAGTGGACAATATATGCGCAAGAATTTTATGCAATTATAAGAGCCCTTAAGAATTAGGAACATTATCTTATTCAGTGAGAGTTCATTCTACACTATGATCATCAATCCTTGCAATTTATCAACTCTCAAAAGACCTTAAGAAGGATGCACTCTAAATGGGCATTATTTCTACAAAAATTCAGTTATGTGTTTAAACATAGAACTGGGAAGACCAACATTGCAGCTGATGCTCTTAGAGGAAGAGTTATGTTGTTGACAGTAGTGATCAGTACTGAAATCACCAGCTTTGATACTCTAAAGGAACACTATGAAGGTGACATAGATTTTAGGGATATATGGAAGAAACTGATAGCCAAAGAATACTTAGAGGATTATACCTTCAATTAGGTTATTTATTCAAAGGCAATAATTTATGTCCTAACTCCTCATTGAGGGAGATGCTTATTCGAGAACATCACAGTGGAGGATTAGTTGGACGTGCAGGCCGTGACAAAACTATTGGAGCTTTAGAGGCTAAATACTTTTGGCCCAACTTAGAAGAGATGTCACTAAGTTTGTCAAGCATTGTCCTATTTTCCAAACTGCCAAAGGCACCAGCAACAACACTGGTTTATGTTCTCCACGTCCCATTCCACAACATATTTGGGAAGATCTCAGCATGGATTTCATTTCTAGGCCTTCCTAAGACTCTTAGGCATATGGATCCAGTTATGGTGGTAGTAAAATTCTCCAAAATGGCACACTTCACAACATGCAAGAAGACATCATATGCCATCTTAGTAACTCACCTGTTCTTCAGAGACATAGTCAGATTACATGGTGTCCCAAAATCCATTGTGTCTGATCGAGATGTGAGGTTCATCAGTCACTTCTGAAAAGCAATTTGGAACAGGTTTGACACTCATCTCAAGTTTAGTACAACTTGTCATTGTCAAACCGATGGTCAAACTGAATCCATCAACAGGACACTATGTAACCTGATCAAATGCCTTTCTGGTTCTAGACCCAAGCAATGGGACTTAGCTCTTTCATAAACCGAGTTTGTTTTTAACGACATGATCAATAGGTCCACTGAGAAGAGTCTTTTTGAAATAGTATACACTAAACCTTATGTTTACAAATTTTAACCAATTTGCTAACGAACTAGTAATTAAGGTAGAAATTGTGACAACTCTCATGGGTACGACAACCCTTGTTCCTAAATTACTTATCACTTGTACACCGATCACGTATATTTGTGTGATTCTATTGTGCAAAGTTTAAATGTACTTACAAGCGCCTGAGTCTATTAGAATATAGAAATGTAAGCAACGAGGTCGAACCCACATGGACTACTAATATTTAGAAAGCCAAATTCAATTCGAGAAAATTAAATTCCAACTTTGTTAAAAATAAAATAATTACATGAATTGAAATTTAGAATAATAAATTAAAATAACATATTAAATAGAGAAAATAATTTGAATGAGAATTGAATGAATGACGATTACTAGGGTTTTAGGATCCACCAATTTTTAGTTGAGCAATTATCTAATTTTCAAATTAATTTCTAGTGAGTAGCGGCAATCAAAATCAAATTATGTCACCTTAGAAAATAGACAAAATAAGCACAATTTTAATTGAATATATTAAAGGTTTTTCTTTCGCTTAAATTAGTTGTGCACTTAAGCATTCTATGAATCAATTTTGTGAATAAGAAAACAAAGAATCAAAAGTTCACATTAATCTTTGAATAACAAAGCTTAGACAACTTGAGTAAACCTTCGAACAATAACTAATATTGGATAGTAGATATGAAAGAAAGAATAATTCAATTATCAATTAAAACAAAGCCATAGGTAATGATGATCAAATACAAGAGAAATAATTAAATAATAAATTCAATTAATTAACAAGGCTTCATCCTTAACCCTAGAAATTTAGCTAGACATCACAATAGAAGAATAAAACGACTCATGACGAACTAGGGACGTAATGGTTCTCCCTCCTCTTCCTTTATTTATTCTAACTCTTTATCGTTTTTTTCTCTACCCTTTAAGCTCTGGTCATACCCTCTATTTACAGGCACTGCTTCTATCACTTTTTGATCTTTTTCTTATATGCCGGAGATCTCTAATCTTAATTAGACTTAATTTGAAAAGTTAAAGATAAACATAAATAAGATACGATAGATAGATAGGCTGTAATCCACATTGAATTGTTTAGGTTAAATGCTACAAGTATTTAACTACATATCCTTGTTAATCTTTTATACTTATTCTTTGTATACAAGATTAATATGGTGTAGTGTCTACTTTTGCCAATGCATTTCTGTAATGGTTAATGATTGCTAACTTTTTTTTGCTTCAACTCGGTTAAAACTTACCCAATTTTAAAACTTTTTTATAAGTTTCCCCACAGAGGCTTTAAACTTTTTTCAAAACTTACTTAGTATATGAACTTTTTCAAAACCTACCAAAAATATAATTTTTTGATAAGCTATCTAATATAAAAATATAAAGTTTTTTCAAAACAAAAGAATAGAAACTTTTTGAAAACTTACCCAAGTATAAAACTTTTTATATGTTACCATATATTGAAATATAAATTTTTTTCAAAAATTTTTTTGGAAACTAACCCAAGTATGACACTTTTTTAAAAGTAACCTAATAAATAAATATACATTTTTCGAAACTTACCAACGATAAGAACTTTTTGAAAACTTACCCAACTATAACGCTTTTTTAAAATTTATCCAATATAGAATAATAAACTTTTTTTCAAAACTTACCAAGTATATGAACTTTTTGAAAACTTACCCAAGTATGGCACTTTTTTAGAAGTTACTCAATATAGAAGTATAAACTTTTTTTGAAACTTACCTAATATAGGAACTTTTTGAAAATTTGCCCAAGTATAAAACTTTTTTTATATGTTAACTAATATAAAAATATAAACTTTTTTCGAAACTTACCAAGTATAGAATGTTTTTGAAAACTTGCCCAAGTATGTCACTTTTTTAAAAGTTACTAATATAAAAGTATAAACTTTTTTCGAAACTTACCTAGTATATGAGCTTTTTAAAAACTTACCAAAGTATAGCACTTTTTTAAAAGATACTTAATATAGAATAAAAAACTTTTTTCAAAACTTACCAAATATAAGACCTTTTTGAAAACTTATTCAAGTAGAGCACGTTTTTATAAGTTAACTAAAATATATAATTTTAAACTTTTTTCAAAACTTGTTAAGTATCGAAACTTTTTTAAAACTTACCAAGTGTATGAACTTTTTAAAAACTTACCTAATTTTAAAACTTTTTTACAAGTTACCCAATATAGAAGTATAAACTTTTTTTCGAAACTTACTTAGTATAGGAACTTTTTAAAAACTTACCCAAAATATAAACTTTTTTATAAGTTATCCAATATAAAGATGTAAACTTTTTTCGAAACTTACCAAGTATATGAACTGTTTAAAAACTCTCTTAATAGAACTTTTTATTTAGTTACTCAAAATTGAAATATAGACTTTTTTCAAAACTTACCTAAGTATAAAACATTTTTATAAGTTACCCAATAGAGAGATATAGACTTTTTTCAAAACTTACCTAAATATAAAACATTTTTATAAGTTACCCAATAGAGAGATATAGACTTTTTTCAAAACTTACTTAAATATAAAACATTTTTATAAGTTACCCAATAGAGAGATATAAACTTTTTTCAAAACTTATAAAGTATCTAAACTTTTTGAAATCTTATTCAAAATAGAACTTTTTCATAAGTTACTTAATATAGAATTATAGAGTTTTTTCATAACATACCAAGTATTGGAACTTTTTGCAAAATTATCAAGTATAAAACTTTTTTTTATATTACCCAATATATAGATATAAACTTTTTTCGAAACTTATCAACTATATGAACTTTTTGAAACCTTTCTCCTATAGAACTTTTTGTTAAGTTACTCAATACAAAAATAGAATTTTTTCAAAACTTACCATGTGTAGGAACTTTTTGAAAAATTAACCTAGTATAAAACGTTTTTATAAGTTACCCAATATAAAGATGTAAACTTTTTTCGAAACTTACTAAGTATATGAACTTTTTAAAACTGACCAAAAATAAAACTTTTTATTTAGTTACCTAATATAAAAATATAGATTTTTTGAAAACTTACCAAGTTTATGAACTTTTTGAAAACTTTTCCAAGCATAAAACTTTTTTATATGTTATCATTATATAGAGATATAAACTTTTTTCAAAATTATCAAGTATAGGAACTTTTTGAAAACTTACTTAAGTATATAATTTTTTCATATATTACGTAATGTATAAATATAAACTTTTTTTCAAAACTTATCAAGTAAAAGAATTTTTTGAAAATTTACCAAGTATAGGATCTTTTTGAAAACTTACCAGGTATAAAACCTTTCTATAAGTTATCCAATGTAGAGCTAAAAAAAATTTCGAAACTTACCAAGTATAAGAAACTTTTTAAAACTTATCCAAAATAGAACTTTTAATAAAATACCCACAATAGAAATATAATATTTTTTAAAAACTTTTCAAAAATGTAAGAACTTTTTGAAAACATACTCAAAACAAAAACTTTTTCATAAATTACCCATTATAAAAATATAAACTTTTTTTCAAATCTTACCAAGTACGTGAACTTTTTGAAAATTTACCCAAGTATAGAACTTTTTTATAAGTTATCTAATATATAACTATAATTTTTTTTCAAAACTTACGAATTATAGGAACTTTTTTTAAACCTACCTAAGTATAAACTTTTTATAAGTTACCTAATATAAAATATAAACTTTTTTTGAAACTTAAGTACAGAAATATTTTGAAAACTTATTCAAAATATAACTATTTGATAAGTTACACAATATAGAAATATAAACTTTTTTCAAAACTTTTCAAGAATAGCAACTTTTTGAAAACTTTACCAAAATTGAACTTTTTGATCAATTACCCGATCTAGAAATATAAACTTTTTTTTTTTTTTTCAAAACTTACCAAGTAAATGAACTTTTTGAAAATTTACCTATGCATATAACTTTTTTATAAATTACCCAATATATAAATATAATTTTTTTTCCAAAACTTGCCAATTATAGTAACTTTTTGAAAACTTACCTAAGTTTAAAACTTTTTCTAACTTACCCAACATAAAAATAAAACCTTTTTTTGAAACTTACCAAGTATATGAGCTTTTTAAAAACTTACCTAAAATAGAACTTTTTGTTAAGTTACCTAATATATAATTATTGACTTTTTAAAAACTTACCAAAATATAAAACTTTTTTATAAGTTAACCAATATAGAGATATAAACTTTTTTCAAAACTTATGAAGCATCTAAACTTTTTGAAATCTTACCCAAAATAGAACTCTTTTATAAGCTACCCAAAATTGAAATATAGAGTTTTTTCAAAACTTACCTTATATAGGAACTTTTTGAAAATTTATCCAAGTATAAAAAAAAAATTATGTTACCCAATATAGTGATATAAACTTTAAACTTACCAAGTATATGAACATTTTGAAAATTTTGTCCAAACCGAACTTTTTGTTGAGTTACCCAATATAGAAATATAGATTTTTTTCAAAACTTACCAAAATATAAAACTTTTTTATAAGTTACCCAATATAGAGATATAAACTTTTTTTGAAACTTACCAATATATGAACTTTTTGAAAACTTACCCGAAATTCAACTTTTTGAAAACTTACCAAAATAGAACTTTTTGTTAAGTTACCCAATATTTAAATATAGATTTTTTCAAAACTTACCAAGTATAGAAACTTCTCGAAAACTTATCCAAAATAGAACTTTTTTATAAGCTACCCAATATAGAAATATACATTTTTTTTAAAACTTACCAAGTATAGGAACTTTTTAAAAACTTATCAAGTATACAACTTTTTTATATGTTACCCAAGATATAAGCGTAAGGAAGTAGTTCTAGTAAGCGCAAGATAAGGGAGCCAGGAATCGGTCTGACTCTCTTATTAAAGAAGTTAAGACTGACTCTGCTACTTCTTAAAGGGCACCTAACTCTATCTAATAGCGTTTTTTCCTTACTTAAGATCTTAAGCGTAAGATCGAGTTAAGAAAAGCCCCAAAAGTTTGATTATAGATACATTGCTCTATTGCAGGTAAAGGGCCAGTCGTACTCTTTACAACTTAGCTGCTTAAGTTTGCACTTAATTAAGCGTTTGTATTTGTTACGGGTATTGCAGCAACAAGGGGAGGGCACTACTCTGCGAGAATCAAGTCTCACTCAAATCACATAGAAGTAGTTCGTTCCTCGCTTACTAGGACAATCACGATAGAAAAATGGTTCATCAAAGTTATAAAAGAGAGATGCTTTTTTCTTTCAATCAAAAGCCTTTTTCCCATGCTCCCACGGTCTACTCCCCAAGGAATAGAGGACCTGGGGCCCACCCAGAGTTGGGGTATAGAGCCAAAAGCACAGTGGGGGGTGACAGAGGACGTGCTCGTAAGGTTCAAAGAAGGGTAGTTAGTATGATCATCTCATTGATTGTTGGGAACTTTCACTCCTCTATATTCGAAATATGCCTTTCTAGGAGTATTACAATCTACAGCTGAAATGGTCCCTTATGGAATCTCTATTGGTCTTATTCTTATTGTGCGCCTTATGAGCACATTTGGATCCGCGAAGGCAATCGCTCAAATGTTCCCCTAACCCAAAGGGAAGGAACCACATCATAGGGAATGTCCGCGTCTCATCGCAAGGCTCATTAACTTTCTTTTAGTTGTGGGTCATAGTGGGCTTTCTTTATCTAATCAAGGGGCAGTACAAAGGTCCTGGTACTATCCAAGTGTGAATAACCCTAGAGGTGGGTGACTGCAATAAGATGAAATCTCACCCACCAGCCTAAACGATGAGCAAACACTCGACGGTGAGAGCAAGGGATCACCCAACGAATGGAAGAGCTCCAAGGAGGGGCAAATAGTCCAGACTCCTGCCAATACTAAGGCCTCTCTTTTGTTACTCCTTTTGTTGCTCCTTTTGCTCTTTAGTAAAAGTTAGAAGAAATGGGTTAGTTAAGTTAATAGGGTATTAATTTGTTAGTTTGAAGGTAATGGCAACAAATAGTCTTAAATAAAACCAACATTAATGTTGTCTTAACCTAACATTCCTAACTAAGTAGCTTCAACATTAACTCTTTATTTATTCTTCATTATATTATTAAAGTTGGCTAAGTTTGGTATCCCTTAAGAAGGGGCCTTAAGCCTTTCTTAAGGTTTAATTAAAATAAGTTGGGTTACAAATCGACCATAGGAGTACTCTGGGATACCAAGGCAACAAATGTCAAGCATACGATGCCGCACTTTCATGGAAGTCCCCGGCCGGCAGAGGAAAGGGCTATAGGTGATGGCTCTTAGAGGCATTGAAGTTCATCGATCGTGGTGGCAGCTGTTCAAATAAAGGACCTATCTTTTTCTCCCGCACTGAAGCTAAATAGGAAAAGGGTTAGATAGAATTCTAAGAAAGTCATAAGACTGTTAAGCGACTAACTATTTCTTTATAAATTTATAAAATAAATAGTCTTCTATAGTCTATATTATCTATCTAGTCTAATTCACTTAATAAAGTTGAATTGAGTAGTCAGCTTCTATAAGCTACATTAGATAAGCTCTAATGCTAACTAAGGCCTAAAAAAGGCTGAATGAACTATTTAGGCCTTAACCTTAAAACAGTTAGTTGCTAAGCATGAATAATTTAGTTTGTTAGTTTGGTCTTAAGGGGCCCCATTAACCCAGAAAGACTCTTATTAAAGCTTAAGGCTTAAGCCTTAAGATTTGTGTTGTGCTTAAGTAAGATTTGTGTTGTGCTTAAGTAAGATTTGTGTGCTTTAATGCGATGTTGTACTTCAACATTAAGAAGGAAAGGGCCAAGCATAAGAGTTCCTTTTTCTAAAGGCTCTCTCATGTGGAGCTAACATGGCAGCTACAAGTACTGCCAAATCAAGTCAAGATGAGGCAATAGAGCTACATATTCCCGGCTGGACATAGGATAGAGTCTATGTCAGGAATCGACCAAGCCACATACATTTCATGCATTTAACGAAGGCACTTTAATAAACCCCTCAAAACCTCAAATGCTCCTGGCAACACAGCAATGAGTAAAGTTCGCCACCCTTTTTGCTGTATTATTTCCCGCAACAAACACAAAAGCTTGATTAAGCGCTAACTTAAGAGATGTAGGTAGTAAGCGCTAGAAGAAATACTTAGCTCTCAAACAACTTTGTAGTTTGCTTTCTAATCTTTCAGTCAAAGAGAAAGCGCTCCGTTTACAACTCTTAAACACAGCTAGTGCTCTATATAGCCTATAGCTGCAATAGTGAATGAGGAAAGCATAGTAAATGCAGTATTTGTAGTTCTCTAATGCCCCTTCCTCTCCTTTTCTTCTTTGAGAATAGAGGAGCGCTCCACATTTAATTAAAACCTCTTATTCTTTCTTTAATAATAGGGGCCCCATTTCTTTTATTGACCCAAATCAACAAATCTTTCTAACTCTTAACTAGTTTAGTAATTTCTCCTATAGCCTACAGGCATAGCTATAACGAATAATATAGCCTATAAAGAGATATAGCTAATGAAAGAAGCGAACAAGCTAGACTAGAAAGGAGTCTTTAATAAGAGTACACCCCTCTTTGAGAGCAGGTAGATGCCCAGATGGAGCTGGGACCTAGGGCTACCTAATTTAAGGGCAAAAGGAACCAGTCTTTTGCATGTATAATTCAAGAGAGAAAGCTTGGTAGGCGATTCAAACGATGCTCTGAGCTCTGGTCTCTGAACATAAAAGTGTGCAGATAGACCCTATATATATAGCCCATAGCACTAGCGCTATATATCACTAGTAAACAACTACTGTTATCTTAAACTTTTAAACTTAAATCGTGTGATACCCTTCCATGAGATGTTGAGCACCTCGAAAAGCACAGACGAGCCACATGCAGGGAAACTTGCACTTGTGGCTCTGGCCAGGGACACCAGTATATTGTACTAATATGTGTAGGTCCCTGTAATTTGAGTGATATTGTCATGGCACAAAAGCATATATGGTCCGATATTCCCTTGTTCCCTGTATCGGTTATGTTCTTCATTTCTCATCTAGTAGAAACTAATCAAGCTCCGTTTGATCTCCCAGAAGCGAAAGCTGAAACAGTTGCAGGCTATAATGTAGAATATGCATGACATGCGATCCTTAATAGTCCACTGTTGGCTGAAGCCAATATCCTAGGACTCATTCTGACTGAAACAAAGGGTGGGTCTTTATGATGTTTAGATTTTAGTTAAGGAAGTGCCCCATTATTGAAATCCTTTTTTTTAGTCTAATTAGTATTAAAGATTAAGCTACAAGCTATTCTTAATAACATAGACCTTGTATAGAAAGGACTAAATAAACTTGTAATTTTACTACTAGAACACTGACTCCTTTCATTATTAGCTCTTCATTTGAAATCAGGGATTTCTTTATCAGGAATTGGGTAAAAACTCCCTCCTTGGACGAGCAGCTTAAGTAGAACCAGGTAGTTGCTTGATGCTCCAATCGAAAACTCAGTGTGGCCATGACGTATGATTGAATATGCATTAGGTCGATAAAACAGGCCCTAATCCACGGGCATCCATAGAATATCGTGGCAACGTAGACCTAAGTCATTGACCTAAGTGGTCATGTTGGATCCTTGGGAACCATCACAAGTATGGCCTATATTTAAACAAGAATGTCGCGTCGTCCAACGGAGCGTAAAAGGTGACTCACGCAGATAGCTGACTTTAGGACCAAACCTAGCTGGCTGGTCAATCTCAAAGATCTAATCAACCGAAAAATTGGAGACAACCTTACCAGCACCAGAGGTGTACTAATTTGAGAACCCCCAACCAAAACCTTAACCTTCTGAATCAAGCCTAACTGATTGGTCAGGTCACATGTTGATATTGAGTTTGAGGGACTTTTGCTGACTGAATCACGTTAGCATGATAACTACAAAAATGATAACAAAACTTCGTTAGTTAGTTAGTTAGTTAATGTAGTCACAGTATTGAATCGTAGAATTCTAATGTAGTGTACATTGATGAAATGAAGATGAAATAAATTGATGAGTTGGTACCACTTTTAAAGCTTTAAGGGTATCACGCCTCAACTTAAACTCGCTCATTCACTTTTTCTAACATTTCTAGTACCAACTAATTCATTCGGGCGAGACATCATCTTACGATGTCATGATGCGCCCATTCCTATGGCCATTCCTTCAATACTTCTGGCTCTTGGGAGTCTTTTTGTAGGATACTTGGCCAAAGTGTGACCTGTTAGCCAATATATATTGTACCACAGTTGTTACTCACCCGACACGATTGTACAAGGTCACAATTCACTTTTCCAGATCATCCGGGATGAACAAGAATTGGGGATCGAATGCGGGCAAAATTCCCGCCAATGGAGATGTTCAGTCGACTCCCCCTTCACTTTGTGGGTCCATCCCTACGACAAGTGAGCAGAAAAAAAGGGTTAAGGTTAAAGAAAAAGGCCCTGGCGAATAATTAGTGAACAAGTGTAAGCTTTGCTAACCGACCACACCGAATCGAGGGATATAAACTTTTTTCAAAACTTATTAAGTATATGAACTTTTTAAAAACTTTCTCCAAATAGAACTTTTTGTTAAGTTATCCAATATAAAAATAGACTTTTTTTCAAAACTTATCAAGGATACGAACTTTTTGAAAACTTATTCAAGTATAAAAAAAATTTATAAATTATCCAATATAAAAATATAAACTTTTTTTGAAACTTATCGTATAGGAATTTTTTGAAAACTTATCCAAAATAGAACTTTTTATTTAGTTACTTAATTTAAAAATATAGTCTTTTTCAAAACTTTACAAGTATATAAACTTTTTGAAAACTTATCAAGTACATGAACTTTTTGATATTTTACCTAAGTATAGACCTTTTTTATAAGTTACCCAATATGTAAATATAATTTTCTTTTCAAAACTTACCAATTATAAGAACTTTTTGTAAATTTACCTAAGTTTAAAACTTTATATAAGTTAGCCAATGTGGAGATATAAACTTTTTTTTAACTCACCAAGTATAGGAATATTTTGAAAACTTATTCAAAATATAACTCTTTGATAAGTTACAAAATATAGAAATATAATTTTTTTTAAAACTTTCTAAGAATTAGAACTTTTTGAAAACTTTCTCGAAATAGAACTTTTTGAATAATTACCCAATATAAAATTTTTTTTTTTTTTCAAAACTTATGAAGTATATGAACTTTTTGAAAATTTTCTCCAAATAGAATTTTTTGTTAATTTACCAGGAATATAGACTTTTTTCAAAGCTTACCAAAACTTTTTTAAAACTTTGCCCAAGTATAAAACTTTTTTATAATTACCCAATATTGAGATATAAACTTTTTTTCGAAACTTATCAAGTATCTAAACTTTTTGAAATCTTACCAAAAATATAACTTTTTAATAAGCTACCCAATATAAAAATATAAAAAAAGTTCAAAACTTACTCTATATAGGAACTTTTTGAAAACTTATACAAGTATAAAAAAAAAAAATTACATGTGACCCAATATAAAGATATAAACTTTTTTTCGAAACTTATCAAGTATATGAAATTTTTGAAAACTTTCTCCAAATAGAACTTTTTGTTAAGTTACCTAACATAAAAATATAAGATTTTTTTCAAAACTTATAAAGTATAGGAACTTTTGAAAAACTTACCCAAGTATAAATTTTTTTATAAGTTACCTAATATAGAGAAACTTTTTTTTGAAACTTATCAAGTATCTAAACTTTTTAAAATCATACCCAACATGAAACTTTTTAAAATCTTACCCAATAAAAAAATATAGACTTTTTTCAGAACTTAAAGTATAGGAATTTTTTGAAAACTTATCGAGTATAAAACTTTTTTATATGTTACCCAATATAAAGATATAAACTTTTTTCGAAACTTATTAAGTATATGTAACATTTTGAAAACTTTGTCCAAATAGAACTTTTTGCTAAGTTATCCGATATAAAAATATAGACTTTTTTCAAAACTTTACCAAGTATAGAAAATTTTTGAAAATTTACTCAAGTATAAAACTTTTTTATAAGTTATCCATTATAGAGATATAAACTTTTTTCGAAATTTAACAAGTATAGCAACTTGTTGAAAACTTACCAAAAATAAAACTTTTTATTTAGTTATCTAATATATAAGTATAAATTTTTTTCAAAACTTACCACGTAATCGAAATTTTTTTAAAACTTATCCAAGTATAAAACTTTTTTATATGTTACCCAATTTAGAGATATAAAGTTTTTTCAAAACTTATCAACTATATGAACTTTTTGAAAACTTTCTCCAAATAAAACTTTTTTATATCTTACCCAATATATAAATATAAACTTTTTTCGAAACTTATCAAATAGAAAAACTTTTTAAAAACTTACCCAAAATAATACTCTTTGTTAAGTTACTCAATATAGAAATGTAGATATAGAGATATAAACTTTTTTTAAAACTTATCAAAAATTGAACTTTTGGATAAGTTACTCACAATAGAAATATAATCTTTTTCAAAACTTTTCAAGAATAAGAAATTTTTAAAAACTTAATTAAAATAGAACATTTTGATAAATTAACCAACATAGAAATATAAACTTTTTTTCAAAACCTACCAAGTACATGAACTTCTTAAAAATTTATCTAAGTATAGATTTTTTTTATAAGTTACCAATGTATAAATATAATTTTTTTTTTCAAAACTTACCAATTATAGAAACTTTTTTGTAAACTTACTCATTTATAAAACTTTTATTAAGTTATCCAATAAAAAAATATAAACTTTTTTCGAAACTTACGAAGTATAGGAACTTTTTGAAAACTTACTCACTTATAAAACTTTTTTATAAGTTACCTAATAGAGAAATATAAACTTTTCTTGAAACTTATCGACTATAGAAATTTTTTGAAAACTTATCCAAAATAGAACCTTTTGTTAAGTTACCTAATATAGAAATATAGACTTTTTTCAAAACTTAGCAAGTATAAGAACTTTTTAAAAACTTACTCAAGTATAAAACTTTTTTATAAATTAACCAATATAATGATGTAAACTTTTTTCGAAACTTACTAAAAAATTTACTCAAAATAGAACTTTTTTATAAGCTACCCAATATATAAACTTTTTTTAAACTTACCAATTATAGGAACTTTTTAAAAACTTATCTAATATAAAACTTTTTTATATGTTACGCAATATGGAGTTGGAAACCTTTTTCGAAATTTATCAAGTATAAGAACCTTTTGAAAACTTACCAAAAATAGAATTTTTTTTATAAGTTATCCAATATAAAAATATATTTATTTTTCAAAACTTACTTAGTATAGGAACTTTTTGAAAACATACCTGAGTATAAAACTTTTTTATAAGTTACCTAACATAAAAATGCAAACTTTTTTCAAAACTTACCAAGTATCGCACTTTTTTGAAAACTTACTCAATATAAAACCTTTTCATAAGTTATCTTTTATAGAAATTTAATTTTTTTTTAAAACCTATCATACATAAAAACTTTTTGAAAACTTACCAAGTATAATATTTTTTTTATAAGTCACATAATATAGAAATATAATTTTTTTTTCAAAACTTAATAAGTATAGGAACCTTTTGAAAATTTATCGAAAATATAATTTTTTTTATAAGCTACCCAATATATAAATATATATATTTTTCAAAATTTAGCTTTTTGCTATATAAACCTTTTTAAAAATTTACCAAAATATAAATTTTTTTATAAGCTGCCTAATATAAAAATATAGAATTTTTTCAAAACTTATTAAGTATTGAAATTTTTTGAAAACTTACCCAAGTAGAAAACTTTTTTTTTTTTAGTTACCAAGTATACAAATATAAACTTTTTTAAAAATTTACTACTAAGTATAGAGACATTTTTAAAACTTGCCCAAAATTGAACTTTTTAATAAATTACCTAATATAAAAATATAAATTTTTTTCTAGACTTACCAAACGTTTTCAAAACTTATTCAAAATAGAACTTTTTTATAAATTACCTAATATATAAATATTAATTTTTTTACAAAACTTACCAAGTATAGAAACTTTTTGTAAACTTACATAAGTATAACAATTTTTTCAAAACTTACCCAAGCATAACACTTTTTTATAAGTTACCTAATTTATAAATATAATTTTTTTAAAAAAAACTTCCCAATTATTGAAATTTTTTGAAAACTTAATCAATTATAAAACCTTTTTTTTTTTTTTTTAAGTTATCCAATATAAAAATATTAATTTTTTTCAAACTTACTAAGTATTGAAAATTTTTAATAACTCAGAACTTTATGAAATACCTAATATAAAAAATATTAATTTTTTTCAAAACTTATAGAAATATAAATTTTTTAAAAAACTTACAAAGTATAATAACTTTTTTAAAACTTACCAAAAATAAAACATTTAAATAAGTTATCCAAATTAAAAATATAAAATTTTTTATAAGGCCTAATATAAAAATATAAAATTTTTTAACTTCTTAAAAACTTCATTATAAATTTTTTTATAAATTGTCCAAAATATATATATATATGTGTGTGTGTGTGTGTGTGTGTGTGTTTTTTTTTTTTTTTTTTTTTTTTATAAAAACAACCTAGGCATATCTCAAACACAATTATTAATAAATAATTTTATAATTATTCTGGCATCTTATTACAACACATCAGCATACAACTTCGATATATATAACATTCCTTTTGAAGAAAAACAATACTAACAATGCACAAATTTGTACATACAACATTCACATTAATTATAATAATGTGACATACATCAAATAAGTTTGAAAATAGAAAAGTTCTGTATTTATCAGAAAATATTTTCACGTGTCATGTATACTTAAGTACAAATTATGTGCAATTTATGAGATTTTAATATCTCTATATATAAGATTAATGAAATTTTAGCTTTTCTACGAAAAGAAAAGAAAGCTAGAGAGAGTACACAAACACAAGCTAGTTACACAACCACCAATAATTGATCCAATTATAATAGATTACTACAAAGACAATTACTTCAATCCACAGTCCCACTAGTGACACGATTTAAATGGAATCCAAGAAACCCATTTTTTTTCCCATGTAGAGGGCTAAGAAGACAAACAAAATACTAGCAAGGTTGTCTTTAGATGAAAACCTACAAAATAGTAGCAGAATCATCACATGCATGCTAATCTCTGCACATTGAATTCCAGCATAATAATATCTGTAACAAGCTACCCCACTTGTTCTCACCACCCTTTACTTTAATGTCAAGCTCGCCAAAACAACAAGCCAGATAAAAGACAAACTAGTGCTTACAAGTCTATGCCCACTACTGTCATCAGTGTTTATGCCAGCTCCACTTGGGCCTACACCAGTCCCGAAAACACCAGTTGACGGTGTCGTACTGTATGGTGTGGTGGTGGTTGATGTTGATGACGGTGTGGTGGTCGTGGTTGAGGGAGTGTTGGTGGATGGATTCATTGTTGAGGGTGTGGTGGTAGTTGGTGATGTTACAGGAGTACTACCTGTACTGATGCCTGTAGAGCTGAATTACAACAACATAACCACCACCATCAAATAAACCACAGTACTGCTAATTAAGAACACATCAAACAAAAACCATGTACAAGTAAATATTACAATGTCTTCAGGACCTGACAATCTAGAACCAAATTTTTTTTTTTTATTGAAGCTAGAACCAATAATGGACTCGTTTCAAACAACGAGAATATTATATCATTTGAACGGACTATTTCATAAAAAATAATAGTCCAAGTAACGCACCTCAAAAATACACTTTTCACTTTTGCACAACATTATTTAGCTAAACTTAAACAAGCTTAATTCATTTGACACAAGCACCTATATTGTGACCTCATTAGTATATCGATCACTAAAATGATCATAAGTTTGAAATTCACTATTTATTAAGCCAATCGATAAAAGAAACATGCAAAATATGTACATGGTTTGCTAAGAAAATAATAGAGAAAAACACCGATGCTATTTGCATGTTCAAAAGTTTCATCTTAGTTTTCTTTTATTAATTTCTACCTAATGACTAAAATCTCAAACACACTTAATAATCACACAAATTAATACATAAATTAGCAAGACCCCACAGCACTGAAGTGCCCCCAAAATAATATATGTTGTACTATCAACCGTACGCCTTAGGTTTTTTTTTCTCTTGCAGTAGGGAAAAAAAAAAGTTCTTAATATTATGAATTTTATATAGTGTATAAGTAACATGAGACATCATTTCCTAAAAGATTAATTTCAAAAAAGTTAAGTTATATACTACTTATAAATACTACACTAGTATTATTGTTTAACAAAAGTTTGGGTAAAATTCACAAAAGAATTTGAGTGAAGTAAATTTCATAACATAGAGTTGGATTTGTAAAATTTTTACACAATCATGTGAAAATGAAAAATTAATAATAGTTACATGGGTGTGTAGAATTTTTACATACCATAAAAAAATTTCACACAATTGTGTGAAGGCAAAAAGGGGAAAAACTAAATCGTGACAATAATATGATTTGTGACTAAATCATAATGTAAAATAAAACTAATTTACATTAAATTGTGAATATTTGTATAAATCAACCATATTTTTAAGTTTTTCCTAAATTTAACATATTTTTAAGTCCCCCCCGCCCGGGGCCACCCCACCCAAAAAAAAAAAATAATTTAATCTAAAATTTTAAATGATAAATAATCAAGGGAAAATAATTTTAGTGGTTTGTTCCAGACCAGTTACAACATTGAAGCAGTAGTACAACAAAGGCACAATCCTCGAGAACTCTACAACCTACAAAGTTTTCTCAAATCTCAAAGAAGTGATCATCTCAAGGCCTTCCTAACAAGTCGCACTCAGAATAGTTGTCCCACATTATAAAAAGCAACTGCCACGGCCCAGAGGCACAATACATAGCCAGAACAGGGCAAAAATTGCCCATCACAATTGGGACAAAAATGTACTCTAAAGTCTCGATTACCACAAACTTTTGACTTCTACTTGCACTAAGTTTCCAAGTAAAAAAAAAAAAAAATCTTACTTTTTGAAAAGTTAAAACACTGTCCACTATTCATTTTCTTTCGGATTTACCAAGCATCAACTTTTTTTTTTTTTTTTGGTTCAAAAAATAAAACATTGGATATCAATGATTGTAGCATATTTCATGAGGTAAAGAAAGCAACCCAACTTAGCTTTACACAAGAAAAAAATTAAAAGGGCAATGAGTAAAGGGTATAATGATACAATTACAATATTAGTCAAAGTACATAGAGATTGGGCAAAGCAAGAAAGAAAAAAGCAGGACAGTGGATTTATAATAGGTGGCTTTATTGCACATGAAGAATTACTTTACAATTTAGTTTAAACAAGAGAACGATTTTTCCTTCTTGGATTCCTCGATCTTGTAATAATTAGCTCATAAACTAGCAAAATGATCAGCTTTAAGACCATTACCTAAAATTCTGATTTTAACTAATTTATATGATTTAGTTGTTCTTGGTTTTACATCTAAAAAAAATTAAAAAAAAAAAATAGCAGGTCCCTAAATGATTAGAGGGAAGGAAGTACTGAATGTGTGTTTATGTTTATTTAAAAAAAAAAAATTCCTACATGTTATTACCAGAAAACAAAAAGAGAGAGAGAGAGAACATTTTTTCAAATTGCCTATAAAAAAAATTAAGCACCTTCCACCATGGAAGGAAAAAAAAAAAAAAGAGCATATTCGATGCAAAAGAATCTTAAATAAGACAACAAAGGAGTTCAGTAACATCAGCGTTTAGATCAGATCATGTTTTCTTTAATCCGCATTATTAGTTCAGTCACACAAGAAAATATGATTCTTCATTATAGGCTAAATTACACTGATAATCCTTATATTTTTTCTAATTCTACATTTTGAACCTATATTTTGGAAAATTTAGTCCCAAAATACACACACACATACATGTATATATATATATTGGGCTACATATTAGGCAACAAAAAATATTTTTTTATAATTTAAAGCTTGGATTCTAAGGATTAGAGTTTAATGGTTAGATTTACGAAAGAACATGTAATTGTAGCCGATATGTAATGGGTGACATTTCAGTCTCATATATATATATATATATATATAAAATGAAGAAACATGCTTATAACAAATTCAAAAAAGTGCCAACTGGACTTTCAAAGAATTTTACTGTATTATTTTGTATTTTTCCAATAAATAAATGTATATTCCTTCAATGAAATATTATATAAATTAAACTTTCCTATTTCTAAAGGATGGCTAAGCTTTAATCTAGAAACTGGTAACATTTTTATTTATTTTAAAGACAGAAAGTATCTTTATCTTTTTCTATTCTTTTTGCTGAGACGGAAAGTATCAAATAACATAATAGAGTTTTTTTAACTTTTGATCCTAACAGTTAAAAGATTATTTGGAAAATGTATTAATCTTCATCGATCAGTTACAAGTTACAATAATGTAAAAAACCACATGATTACTTTCCTTAAAAAAAAAAAAAAAAAACCCTAAATACAATGATAATGTATTATTAATATGTTAGAGACTTCACTAAATCAGTTAGCACGCAAAATCTCACCCAACTACCCGACCCCTTAATAGAGTTGGTAATGGACATAATTTTATATATATAGATTGTGGGTGAAGAGAGATATAAACAAATAAAGGATGAATATAGGAGATAGAAAAAGTGTTGATCTTGAAAAAATTGAGATTAAAAAATTTAAATTTATCTCTCTTAAAATATACTATATAGAAAAAAATTCACACAACAGAGAAGACTGAGGGTTAGGACCTCATAATTTACCACTCATTTTTCCTAGACTAGAGTAGGAGTAACTATAATATTAAAAAAAAAAAAAAAATATTCCGCAAACATCTGTTGGGCACTTAAAAACGAAGTTTTTTTCTTTTTCTTTTTCTTTTTTCCTTTCTCAAATCCAGTTAAAGGCGTACTTAGTAATGTTATAAATCGAATTAGTGACCTATTAAAAAGAGGAAAATAAGAGCTGGATACACGTAAAAATGACAAAATTGAATAGTGCAAATAAACCACCACACCAATGTGACATTGACAACTATATTACTAATATAAACCCTATAACTAGATTCTCCGAAGAAACTAGCTTTTGCTCGACTTATTTTAATCCTAAACAGTTTATGCTGCAACTATATTCAGTATGAGTTTTGACTTAGTAGTTTGTGTGTGAGAGTTACAGTGAGAGTTACAGTGTTTGGGGAAAAAAATTGTTAGATTATAGTTCTATATGTTATTGGCTAAACTCATATTTGATTTACTGATGTCAAAGTAGGTCCTAAACTTTTTCAGGTCCTATTTTAGCTAATTCGAAATATGGCGTACATTTTCGGCAATAATAATTAGACAAAAATTTTAAGAAATGAAAACAAACCTGGCAGAGGCAGGATAAACACAACCAGTTGAACCTGCAAATCATAATCATAATAATAAAAGGTGAAATTGTGTAACTAACTTAGAGTAATTTTGAAGGAAGAAGAAAGATATAAAGGCCTGTTTGTAACTGTTTTTTTTTTTTTTTTTAAGTAATTGACAATCTCTATAAATAATAATTTCAAAAATTTAAAAAGCACTAAGGAAGTAATCATTAATATATGCTTAATCATCTTTAGCAATTTTATTTATAACAATTACCCTTTATGCTTTTCATTAAAACACTTTTTTAAACAATCCACTTCATTTCAAAGTTCAAACTACTACTAAAATAATAGTCACACTGTTTGGGTCCAAAATTAATTTGAAAGGTTGTTGTTGAGAGTTGGGAGTGAGTGGGAACTTACTAGGGTTAGATGCAGAAACAGTAGCAGTGCCAGAAAAATCACAAGAGCCTTGAGCTTGACTTTCTTTTGAAAATAGCTATTAACAGCATAATCACAGTGGTTCTTCACAGTATTTGGGTTATAACATTGCCCATTTGGACGTAATGGGTTACAGTCGGCTCCAGCTCCACATGCGTAGTCCAATGTCTTTTGTAGCATACTCTCTCCAACTCCACTTTTGCATACACACCAATTCCCACCTTTCAAATTTTACCACACAAAAAATAATTAAAAAACAACTAACAACGCTTAGAGTTTGTTGACAAAACAAATCTCACAAAAGCTTCAAGCTATTCAGAAAATAACCATTTACACTTTTATATATTTATCAATCCCCTAAAATGTGGACTCTATGGACAATGCAGACCGATCCCTTAAAATTTGGGATTAATGGAGTTTGAATAAGAACTCAGCTCTGATACCATACAAAAGCAGTTATTATGAACAACCCATTAAATGATTTGACTAGAAAGAGAAACTGAAACAACTGAGGAGGAGGAGGAGGAGAGAAGAAGAGTAAGTTTCTAAGAAAATCATGGGAGGAAAAAAATGGTCCTAATTTTAAGGTTTTGGGTAAAAAGAAATGGAAATACAAAGAAGGACCAACATGCCAAAAGAATATGAATTTCAGAGTCAAAATGGGGAGAAAAAAAAAAAGGAAAGCTTACTAGAGTGGCCAACAGTAAGGGCCAAAATAAGAGTTACAAATGCTAAAGCAGCCATTGTTGAAGCAGGATAAGAGCAATGTTTCTCAGAATATGAAACCAGAGAGAAGAGATGAGTAAAACACCAGTTGGGTTTGCGAGAAAATGGATTTATAAAACAAAAGAAAAAGGTTACTTTGTCAAGTAAAAATCTAACGGTGGGATGTCTTGTAATATAAGTGGCCCTGTTAGATGTCGATTTCGGACTACTTTTCTTTGACTCTAAATTTCCTCTGCTATTTTCGGTAGATAGTACGTGTACAACTAATACTGCTATACATGTGAACACGAATAACTAAAATGTAGAAAAAATAATTTAAAAAATAAATATTTTTATATATTTATTAATAGTATATCATTTATATCTATTAACTTAACTCTGGTAAAAATTTTCTATATTTTGTTTGATATATATATATATATTTTATATATACAAATATTTATTTTTTTTTTTTCTAATAATTAAATTAATTATTTTTATTATAATATTTATATTTTTTAAAAATGTTATTACAATAATTTTATATTATACTAATTAAAAGTATGTATGGTCACATGCCTTGCAACAATAAATAATTTCTTGCTTTTGTGTTTCTAAGCTATACCATTTTGTGAGTCCAATCCTATAGTGATATTTTTGATATCATTGTTGTGTATATTATTAATATATAATAAATATGTAAATAAAATTGATTAAAATTGTGAAAATTTTTTATACTGATTTTTTATCTATGTTAGTCATCATAAAATGTTAAATCAATAATAGCACAAATAATATTCTTTTGCTTTCTCTAACGTTTGAAACTCATTTTTAAAAAAAAAAAAAATTTTATTATAATTTATGATATGATAAATTTAAATCAATAAATATACCACTATAAATAAGTGGTCTTATGAATATTTCAACATTTAACAAACTTAAATATTATAATTAATGTAATGCTAACACATGATTTGAGATATATCTCAGTATCATTACTGTTTGATTTATACTGATCATTGGAACTTGCGCTTTTATACACACAAACAAAAACAAGGATGAACGTTTTCGTATATCTGGATATTCCTTTCTCCAATTTCAGTAAAAATTACTAAAAAATTGCTTTAATTTTTTTCTTTAAAAGTAAATTTCATTCATTCAACATAAAAATATATCAATAATTTTTAAATAAATATATAAAAATTACATTAAATTATTAAAAAAAATTAAAAATTATTACAACAAATCTATAATATAAGGAGTAACTTTTTTTAAGTATTATTCTTCATCTTTTTTTTTTTTTATCTAACTTGGTTATTCTAATTAACAAGATAAATTTTAAATAACATTTAATTTTTGAAGACTTGAAATCTTCAAATTGTGAATGATAAAGAAATTAAATTAAAAATAATAATATTATATTTATATTTAAATATAGGAAAAAAAATCTTCTCAAAACTTTGCAGAACATACTAAAATTAACACAGCATAAGATACTGAATTATATATAATTATATTTTAAATAAAATAATATATTATAAATAAATAGGTTAAATATAAGTAGATTATACAACGTTATTAACTATAATATAATATATAATGTGATATAAATATATTATAAAACAAATTTGTTAATTAAATATAAAATATAAATTTTAAAATTCTAATCTGACATAATATCTAAAAACACAATGCACCTAATTCTTTAAATAATTTGTTATCTCAACAAATTTATGGTATGTTCTGTATTCAAGAAAATTAAATAAATATATAAAAATTAATGTAAAATAATAATAATAAAAAAAATTTGTTGATTGACATTGTACCTTATGAACTATCTTGGTACGTGCAGTAGAAATTTCTAATATTTTAATCCTTAGACACAGCTTAATCATAAGAACAAAAAAAAAAACAAACTATAACAAACAAACAAAGAACCGCCGCTTAACTAAGAAAAAAGTAGCCCATCACAGGGTGGTCCAGTGGTCGGACTCCTGTGGCTAAGCACCTGGTCCTCTGTCCTCACAAGGCAGGGCGCGAGTTCGAAGCTTGGGGGGCGCACTATAAGTTTGGCCTCCGGGTTTGTGTGGGTGTGGCCTTTGTGCACTACCACCGATCGAACTTGATGCTCTGCTGAGTCGGACTGCAGTCCGCCAGGTGCCGCTAGCCAGCTCTGTGCTTGTGGCGTACAATACAACATTGGCTATGATCCTCGGTGGTGCGGCGGTGTGCGGCAATAGCCCTATCCGGCCTAAACTGAGGGGAGCCTTTTTGAGATAAAAAAAAAAAACTAAGAAAAAAGTAAACACAACTAGGCTAAAATTTTAACTTTTTTCTATTTATTTTCTTCTAATTTGATTTTTTTTTTTTTTCATTCAAAAACCGCTGCTTAAATATTTTTATATTAAAATAACACAAATAAAAAATTTACTTTGTTTTTATCAATTTTCTTAGATATATACGATAAACATCAAACAAATAACTATTATATGTTTTATTTTATCACCAATTAAAGTTTTTTCAAATGATACAAATAAGAACAAATGTAAATTTTCAGTCGAGCATCAGAGCTTATACATTTAATAAACAAAACTAAAAAAATATTAAAAACATAAAATTTTCCGTGATATAAAAGGATTATTTTTTTTTTTTTCAAACATAAAAGATAAAATAAAATTTGAATAAATAATTAAATTTTTTTTGTCAAATTTTAATGATAAATGATAAATAAGTAAAGATAATCATTTAAATTTTGTTATAAATTAATACGAAATGAAAATCCTATAATAAAATTTACAATTTGTTTTTAAACTATATCACAAATAATATTTGACAACATATTAATAATTATTTTAAATAACAATTTTAAATAAAATGAAAATTTTAAAATTATATGTATATTTTATTTATAAACAAAACAAACATATGTGTAAGAAATATAAGTTTAAAATTAAATAGATGTTTGTGTTCTAAAAGTTTAATTTTTATCGAAGAATATTTCTTTCTATAGGAGTCATATCCAGTAGAGTAGTTCTCTTCATCTTCTTATTTTCATTGCTTTAAATAAAAACACATTGTTTGTGTTTATTCACCTGAATTTTGTTCTAAAATAATTTTTTCTCATCTATATATTAATCTAAGATATTTTTGTCATGTTTATGTTTGTTTTGTTTATGTTTTATTGTAAGTTTAGATCTTTATTTAGATGTATTATATTCAAGTTCTTAAATGTTACAATATGGTATTAAGATTTAATTGATTTTTAAGAACATCTAATATATCAATTGAAATAATCAAACACTTAGTTGAAAAACCTTACAATAAAATGAATAATTAAAGCTCAAATTTTTCTCCATATGCTAACGAATGTTATTAGATTTTACTTATCAAATTTGACTATTAACGTATTTAAATGGATGAATTTTTATATATATTGTATTTTTTATCTTTATTAATAAATTTTAATTTTATCTCAAAAAGATGAAATAGATGTTTTTAATAATAAATATGATTATTATAAGAAGATAATAGCCATTTTTTTAGGGTTTTCTTTGCCGCCTCTCTCGTTTCTCCTTAGCATTTTCTTTTTTGTGTTGGTCATTGGCCGACAGAGGGCCGTTTTGGTCATCGGCCAGTCTTTGGGTTTGGTTTTTTGTGCGTTGTTTTTGTTTCGCTCTCCTTGCGTGGATATTTGGTTTATGTACTCAGGAGGTTGTGTTTCTCGCTATGGTTGTTGCGACCCTTTCTTCAGCTGTTGTAGGTGACTGGGAGGGGCTGTGGTGGTGTTTTGGTTTCCTTTTCAGCGCGCAGCTTCTCTGGTAGCGTCAGTGTGGTGGTTGTGGGGTGTTTGGCTCGAGTTCAGTGTGAGTCTGAGTGAAGGAGTGGCCTGTGCGATAGCATTGTTTTGCTCCGACGACCCTCACTTGCTCTGTTGCCAACATCAATGGCCCAACCTTGGCTCCACTGCTGGTTTTTCCACCATGTTTTTTTTTGTTAGTTTTTGATTTCTTGTTTTATTTTTTTGCTTTTTTAATAATTTGTTTTATTTTGGGGTGTGTGATCCTATCTTACAGCTTTGTGTGTTTAAAGCTTGTAGGTGGTTTATTGTTATTATCTATGCTCGTATTTTGATTATTTTTGTTGTGGCCATCTGGGTCGTAGAAATGTCTCAAAGATTTGTCAGTTTTTTGGGTGATCAATTTTTGAAGTTTAGCAGCAGGATGGATATTGTTGTTTGGAGTATAATTCTTTGCATCTACTTGGCAACTCATTACTGTTGATGGAGGTTGGTCGTTTGAAAAAGCTTTTGAATGCAAAGGTTTCACCACTAATGTGTGACTTTGTTCACATTTTTTCTCCTAAGAATTTAGTTTTCTCTTTGATGTACCTTTTTGATGTTTAGATATGTATCTCAAAGAAGAATTTATTACTTGATGTACTTTAGGATTTTGATTAATGAGACTTTCTATTAACAACAAAAAAAAAATATGATTTTTTATTTTTATTTTATAAAAGTAAGAAAAAGAGATAAAATATTAAGGAATAGCTAAAGAAAAAAAAATTCACAAAATTTATTACTTAAAGCCTTAAATTGTTCAACATATAGTTTTTATTTTTCCTAATTCTAAGTAGCATATAAAGTTATTTTAAATTATTTAATAACATGTAAAATAATATTAAATTAACTTAAATAAATAATATTCTATCAATTTTTGTATATTTTACATTTTTTGTTGTAATATTATACTTTTAAAAAATATATAATCGATTTTGCTTTAAAAAATATTTAATTTAGCCATCTCATTTACCTAAAGGATAAACTGCGTTTATTTTGTATTTTCTTTTCCTGTGATCTTTTACATTTTTTTTGTTCAATATCGATGATCTCTTGCAAAAACAATATTTTAATTTATAAAAAAATTGTTTAAGGAAACTTTTTAACAAATATACCCCCGAATCTCTCTCATTTACACTTCATATTTGAAGTCTCACTTTGAGCTTCGATCACTTCATAATATAGAAACCTTAACTTGGATCTTGATTTAAAACTAAGATCATGGTGTCAAATGGGTCAATTTAGATTGGCTTGACCAATTAACAACTGATTAAATGATCCGTTGTATACTATTTTTGGGCTGATTGTTGATTTTTCCATATCTTGTTTTACGACACCGTTTGCATTATCTTATTTTATGATTTTAACCCTCTGGGTTTTTAATCATAACAAGCCATTTTTCCCTCTCACAAGAAACAGGTTCATTTATCGAAACACATAACCACGTTTCTCCTCTACGCCCCTTCATCTTGTTCTTGTTTTCGCTTTTCTATTTCGCTTTTGTTTTTGCCTTCCATTTCGCTTTTGGTTTCACCTTCCATTTCACTTTGTAATATTTCAAACAAATTTGTATTATGTTTGTTTTCATTATTGTTTTACGTCTTCGTTCTTTTATTTTGTTTATTTTTTCAATCGTTGTTAGTTTCGTAATCAAAACATTTGTGATGTTCTTCATTTTATTGTTCTTCATTTGTACTTTACATGTACTTTACTATCAAATAAGTTTTATTTAGTTTTATTTTGTGATGTTTTAGTATGTTATCTTTATTTGTATTGTATTAGTTCATCATTTTTTTACAATATTATAGGATGTCTAAGAGGAAATTGGATTCTCATTTCACTAAGAAGTCTTGTCATAAAATTAGTGATGATTTAAATGAGGTTTAATAATTTTTCTCTTTTTTCTTCTATTTGTTTTAGATGTTATGGAACTGAGTAGATAGTATGTAATCTATTTACATACTATGTAAATAGTTTACATACTATGTAATAGTTTACATTCTATCTAATTAGTATAGGATGTAATATACTATATAAATAGCATGTTTGTATAGTATGTAATCTAGTTTATATAGTATGTAATATAGTTTACATATTACATGAATATGTTACATACCTGTTTACATACATATTTGTATAGTATGTAATTAATTTACATACTATGTAAACAATTATGTTTACACAAAAATGTTACAGTTTACATACATGTTTGTATAGTATGTAATTTAGTGCATAAGTTGTTTTGTTTTTGTAAGCTTCATTTCTTAAAGGCAACAGATCGTTTTCTAATTTGTTGTCCCCCGAAGAGGTTTTTCAAATACGTTGTGATTGTAATTCACAACCACATAATGTTATATCTCATATAAAGAGTGCTCTGAATGAAAAATAAAAGGATTTGTTTATATAATCTTGTTTCGAAAAATTTTTCAATTTACCTGTCTGCAAATTTAATGGGCAACTTATTCACTCTCTCCTCCTCAAAAGATGTTTTTCATGCAAGTCTGTTAAGGAGATATGGTTCAGGATTGATTCCAAGGTTATCAGGTTTTCAATAACAGAATTTTGGGTGGCAACCGGGTTGCCTATGTTGAATGATGATGAGTCATGTGATGTTGACCAAGGGTCTACATCCTTTATGAAAAAATATTTTGGTACATATACATCCATTCAATATTTGGAGTTTTTGGTTGGATGTATTGGGAAGCCAAATCCACAGTCTGAGAGTAAGAGGAAGAAAAAATCCTGTAAAAGTATTGTGGTTGTTGGTGAATCCCCCCTTAAGAAGCAGCATTCTGATTCCAATTTTGTTTTTGTCTGTTTTGATGATGCAATTATGATATGCCTTATATATTTTTTGGAGTGTGGTTTAATCGGAAGGCTTAAAGGCTTTCCATATCTAGGGAAGCTTTGTTGTTAACTTCCAATTGAGATAAATTTAATAGTTATCCTTGGGATGATGTGATATTCAACTATCTTTTTGATAGTTTGAGGAAAGATTATATCCATATGCGTTTGGTTGCTAATGCGTTGGTTGAGAAGAAGATGCACAACCAGCTAAAACCAAGAGAGGATGAGGGGGTCTGCTATCAAATAGTTAGTTTAAGTTTAGCATTCCAAGTTTGGATCTATGATGTCATTCCTGAGATTGCAAAGGACTTGGCTATCTATTTGAATGGTCGTTTCCTCACAATGTTGAGGTGGTCATCAACACTTACTCTTGATTTTAGCACTGTGCAAGCCATCCTCAATAAGTCATATTATGTAATAATTTTTTAACTTGTTTTGTAGAGTTATGTGTAGAATTTTTTTTTTTATTTTATGGTTACATGTATAGATTAAATGAGTATGTAACTTTTTATAGTAAACGGCAAAAATAGCATGAATTTAGTTTGCATAGTATGTAACACAATTTACATACAACAGTTTACATAGATTACATGTATGTAAAAACAGTTTAATACTATGTAAACTAATTACATAGGGATGTAGAATACTCATTATGGGTGTATGTAACATGAATTACATGCAGTAGTTTATGTTTAGTTATGTTTTTAGTTATTATTTTTGTGTTTTGTTATTTGTAGGTTCGTGTGAACACTGTTCTGTCACACGACAATGCTCCTTATTTTAGATCTCTTCTCTCCCATTTTGAAGCTATTTATTTTCTTGTTATGTGCCAAAGTCAGAGGGATGAATCTCAATAAAAACCAGTTGATAAGTCATTGTTGAAGCAAAAATTAGATTGTTTGAAAGATAATTATGAACCTATTGATGAAGGTTTAAATGATAATTCAAATGACTTAGACAGCTTGTTGGGAAAAGATGATATCTTATATTGATGAGAAGTTTGAGAAGCAGAAATCATATATTGATGAGAAGTTTGAGAAACAATAAGCATATATTGATGAGAAGTTTTGCCGTCAAGAACAGCTTCTTGATGGTTTGCTTCAAATATGAATCTGTTTGCTTCAAAATTATTTCAGTCGGTAAGTTTTTTTTGTTAGTGTTTAAGCTTACAACTAATTCAAATATTTACGTAACTAATTACTTTTTTTAAATTTGGTTGTTTGGAGTCATAGCGGACAACCAAGCTTAGTAGGTCTCGATCAAATGTCTGTTTTACACCTATTCCTCCTAAAAAGTCTTATACGTATGGGAAGGCAAGTAAAACAGATAATGTATATATGCCTTCTTTTGTTCTTGGGGTAGAATCTGCATCTTCTCAAATTGTTATGACCAAATCTCCATCAGCTTCTTCTGACCCCAATTTTGATAGCGATACTCTTGATCAATTAGATCATTTTTCAGAATTGTATAGATCTAGTTCTAAATTAAGGTTTGATCCTATAATTCATTGTTCAAAAGCTATATATAGTTTTGTAATGGAGAGAGATAAGAGAAAAATTAAACCTTCAAAAGCTATTTATAGTCCATATTTGTGCCCTAATAAGAAGGGTATTCCTCTTGTATATGACAGACTTGAAGCTGGTGTTGATAATTCAGTTAGATGTGTCGCTACTTTAGCTCAGGTTTCAGATATATGTAATGATGATGAAATTTTGGAGCGTTCGTCTTGCCCATATCAACAATTACCTGTTGATTGGGAAAAATAATTTTACGAATTGAATCAAGAGACAGTCACCGTATGTATATTTATTCATTTATTTATATTGTTTGGATTATTATTATTATTTTTTTGGACTTTTGACATTTTAATTTTTGCTCTTATTTGTAGTAAACCTATTAAGCTTCAGTATCGTGACTTGACTATTAGTAAGGAGTATTTTTTTGCCCTATTGAAAAGTGGAGCTAAAAACTTACATAGTATAGTAAGTTTTAAATGTTTTATTTTTAACCTATTCAGTAATTTGTTGTCAACCAATATATTTTATAGAATTTATTTATTTTGTAGTATATTTTACTCATGAATTTATCGACTTTGTTGCAGCATATGGATGCCATTTTATATGAGATTCGAGCATGGAAGGCTAGGTATCCAGACACTTTTGGTTTGAAACCCTATCTGTTTTAGAGACATTGTTCAGTTTATAATTTATAATCTTTTTTGACATTTTTCAGTGTATGCAATATCTTACATAGTATGTAAATTGTGTTACATACTCACCTTGAGTATGTAACACAATTTACATATAAGAGATCATGTATATTACACAGTTTACATATCATTATGAGTACGTAACAAAGTTTTATATATAAGAAATCTTGTATGTAACACAGTCTACATATTAGATTACATACTCACCATGAGTATGTAACATGTATGTAAATGATGTTGATTGGAAGTTGATGTTGGTTTTTTTAGGAGGAATGTTCAAGATTAGTTTTTGAGTGTAAAGGAAATCCACGGTCTATTGTAATTAGTCCTGACCAATATTTATTTGAGTTTGCTATTTGTGCACCTTCTTTGGTTGAGCTGTGGGCTAAGGATTGGAAGAAATTGGAGAAGTTATATTTTCCAGTCAATGTTGATGGTAATCATTGGGTGTATTGTGTAATTTATTTATATAAAAGATTTATTAAAATTTATGACTCATTGAACACACCCAATGTGAAAGAAAAATGTAGTCATATGGGAGTTGTTATTTCAATTTTACTGTATACGATTGGATACCATGGTTATGGCAAAGATTGTCAGCCTAATTCTTATGTAGGTTGGCCTATTTTTGTTGTTGAGGGTGTCCCCAAGCAAACTAACAAGTAAATACTTATACTTTTTCTCTTTATTTTTTAATTTTGAACTTTTGATACTGTTTGTTTTCTCATTTTTTTGAATGTGCAGTCATGACTGTGGTATTTGGTGCTTGAAGTTTGTGAAATTTCTTATTCGTAGATGGACACTGGATATGATTGGTTCTATTTCTATCTATTGTAAAAATTAGAAATAGGTATTGTATCTAGTTTATTTGTAATGATGGTATGCTAAATCCAACATATTAATTTTATGTAATGAAAATATTCATTTGAAATATATGTTATATCTTAATTTCATTTGTGGATAATGTTGTATATAATTTACTGTGTTCAAGGACAAAAGGCAGCATATTTTGAACTTGAATGTAATAAGTGTTACATACACCCACCATGTAAGGTTCAAAATGTTGATTATATGATATTATGTCATGTTGGTACCACTTTTGCTTAGGATTCATGTATTGGCTTGAGTATGTAATACATAAAACAGATAAGATCATGTATGTAACACAATTTACATACTATGTAACACAGTTTATATACTATGTAATTAGGTTACATACTATGTAACATAGTATACAAGATAGGTAAACTGTGTTTACATATAAGATACCATGCATGTTGCAATTGCATGTGTACAAGGTATTTGTAGTACTTGAAATTTACCACAACTACATATTTTAGCTTCAAGCTCTATAATGTAAATATCATTTTCTATTACGAGTTGTGGTATATGGTTCAAAAGGTTGATTATATGGTATTATGTCATGTTGGTATCATGTTTGCTTAGTATTCGTGTCTTAGCTTAAGTATGTAATACATAAAATATATAAGATACCATATATGTAACATAGTATGTAACACAGTTTACATAGTATGTAAATTGTGTTCTACTTGCTTTCGTGTTTACATACTATGGTATTATGTAATACATATTACATACATAGTATGAAATATGTAATAAAATACCTATTTATTATTATAATTAATAATAATATAACTTTTTAATAAAAAAAATGTAAAATGTATCATGTAAAGAAGAAATTGAAATCATAGAATCATGTAAGGTAAAATTTTATTACATAGTAGTATGACCTACAATAAAATGTAAAATGTAAAGTCTTATTTGTCATTTTTTTAGACTTGTTTCTTTTCGCTGGCTTTTTCAATTCTTGAAACTCACGAAGTGAGGGCATTCTTTTCTTCCTTAACCTTCCTATTGATTTCTATTGTAACATGCCATCACTTGTCTTTACAACTGGTACCAATACTAAGACATCTCTTATTGAAGTTGGTAAGTTTCACTTGCTTTCGTGTTATATTGAGTATATTTGAGCTTCATAAGCAAGTTGCAAGGGTGCTTGTGTGGTAGTATATTGAGCACATGGATTCTATTGGTTGCTTCCTCACCATGCATGTTGCAATTGCATGTGTACAAGGTATTTGCAGTGCTTGAAACTTACCATAACTACATGTTTTAGCTTCAAGGTGTACAATATAACTATCATTTTCTATTTTTACTTGTGATATAAGGTTGCTAATGTCGACCACTTGCATTTGTTCTGCTTTGATTTTTCTTTTTACAATCTTATCTTCTACCCATTTTGTAAGTATTCCCATCTCTATTGCAGCTATTCTTCTTTTTGTAAACCAATTTTGGAAACCAATTTTGGATCATTTCTTGTACTTCTCCTAATAAGTATATAACAGGGGTATCTCTAGCATGTCTCAAAACTGAATTTATGTGTTCAGCGTTGTTTGATGTCATAATACCTTGTTATTAGTGTTGGACATTTGATCATTGCCCATGTTGACAAATTAACTTTTAGTAGGTATTTCATTGCTCCTTTAGATGCCTCATAGATCATATTTGCATTCTTATTGAACTCATCTTCATTGTAGGCATAAGCTGGTAGCTTGAAGTATTAGTTAACTGCTTTGTTATGGAAGTTAGTCACAAGGTTTTGTTTCATGTGATAGTAGGAATAACAATGGTGTGCATTGTTTTCAAATACAATATTGATTGCTGATTTTATTGTTGGATTTCTATCTGAGACTATGACCAAGTTTTTCCTTTCTCTAATAAGCATTTTTAGTCTTCCAAAGAACTATTTTCATGCTTTTGTGGTTTTCCCATCTACTACTCCAAATGCAATTGGGTAAATATGCATTACATAATATATTTAACTATTAATATACTGTAGATATGTACACTGTGTTACATACATGACATTTTATATGTATTATGTGATACATGCTCAAGCTAAGACACGAATCCTAAGCAAACATGGTACCAACATGACATACCATATTACATACTATGGACATGGTTTGTTGTATGTAAACTATATACATACTATGTAAACTGTGTTTACATACTCATGGTGAAAATAAAACAATATTAAACATGGTAATTGAAAATATAAACAATATGTATATACATGTAACCGTATACCAAGTTGTTCCCATCCTTTGTTACAGCAACAAGTAATACTCCTCCTTGTTTTTCCTTTAAAAATGTTTCATCTACTATTATTATAGGTCTCATATATTTGATGAACCCATTAATGCATGTACCTATTACCATGTGTCCGTATTTGAAGTTAGAGTCAATGTTTGTTTTTATCTCTGTGTAAGAACCTTGGTTAGCTTCTTCTAATATGTAGAAGAACCCAAGAAGTTTCATGTATGAATTCTTTGGATCACCCTTAACATTTCTTATTGCTTCTCTTTTTCCCATGATTGCCCTCTTGTATGTGATTTGCACACCAGTTTTGCTCTTGATGTTAGAAATGATATCCTTGGGTCTTAATTACCGACTGATATCTCGGTAAATGTCTTTGATGTTTTCAGCTACGTATTTATAAGTGGCATGTTTTCCTCGTTGATCTTTGTAAATTTGTGAACATGTATGATCTCCGATATAAGTTGTTACCTTGAATGCATTAGATTCACGAATTTTGTTTGCTACAAGCTTCCATTCACACCTATCATCCTTGCATTTCATTCTTATGATTTTCTTGTTAGAATTGCTAACTTTGTAATGAAATCTTCTATTTATGGCCAATGTTGAGACATATAACTTGAGCTCTTCCTTACTTTTTTACACTTTTTCATTATATAAGGCTTCATCATCTTCTGAATTTGTTGTCGAGTCAATTTCAATTTATGTATTTGTATTTGCAGTTACAAATTATGCACTTGTAGTTAGACTTATCTCATATTGAGATGGTTGCTTTTTTGTATGTATTATTGATAAGTGCTTGAAAAGCACTAAAATTTCGTGATTTATTGTTCTTAATTGTTAAAAATAGATTTGTTATATCTCGTTTATATGATTATTTTCATAAATCTATCAATTCGAAATCACGAGTGTATTTTAGTGTATTTCAGGTGTTTTTAGCGTCAAATGAGTTAAATAATGCAAACACGCAAAGACGGAATAGTTACGGCGCTCGGATCACAATTTAGGGGCAACACGAGTCAAATTATGTAAGCCGTACATAACGAGCCAACACATATGTAAGGGGTACATGTGAAGACTCAGAATACAACATACGCCGCAGCGAGGAAAATGTGTGTTGAGGCGAGCACCTCTTGGGTTTGGCCATTATTTTTAGATTTATGTCTGTACCGTGACGTGGAAATAGTTGTGCCGCGGCGTGCCTATTCCTAGGACAATCAGGATTCCATGTAACCCTTACACATATAAATACCCCCTTAAGAGTCCCTTTTTCAACACTTCAATTTTGCAAACCAACAATAGACTCAATCAGATTTTAGAAGCTTTTTCACACTCAAAGAAGCAAGGGAATTAATTCTAAGGATCCAATAAGCCATTGAAGATCAAAGATCAAGCCTTTGGAGAAGAACGTCATTCAATTCAATTGCGGTATTTAGATCTAGGGTTTCTTTTTGTTATAGAATTTCATTTTCTTCTTCTTACTTCTTTGAGTGTATGTTCAAATTAAATTTGTCTATGAATATTAATATGAACATGAGTGTCTAATTTTATTATGGGTGTTTAGTTTGTGTTGTCATGTTTGCTAAAACTATTGTGGTGAATATTTTTATTGCTTTGAAATAAATAAAATTAACTTTTGATTAAGAGCATGTTTAGATGTTTAATTGTGAATTTTCATAGGTCAATTTGAGATTCATAGTTAGATTGAAAAATATTAGAGTTTGGTTTTAGGAACATCACCTTAACTTTACTTTGAAAAACTTAATCAAAACTTCAAATTAATGACCTAGTCATGGCATTAGTTTGGTTGGCATATTTTCCTTGTGCATAATTTAGTTGCGATCTGATATACCCGATCGTAGGATATTGTTTAGTTAATCAACAAAGAGAATTACTCGATCGTAGGAATTTTCGTAATTAAAAGAAAAGCCGATAATATTTGTTTATTAGAACGTTCATGTTAATTCACCATAACTTTTTGATGTAAGCATGGTCAACCAAACTAAATGTCCATACATCCTCCATTGATATTTGAAAACCTTTTTGAGTTAATTCAGAATTTGCATAATTGTTTGTTCAACACTATTGATCTTGCTCACAAATCAAACTTCATTTCCACTATAATTAGATTTATGATTCTAATTATCTAGAGTTTTAGTTTTACTAGGATTCTATTTAGTTAGTATTTTAGTTGCTTTAAGACTTTAATTAGATTAAGAATAAGGTTGTTTAAAACCATTGCAATTCCTTGAGAGATCGACTTCGAAGATTTACTTATCACTTGCTACAAGTGATTCGTACACTTGCGAGTACTATAATTTGCATATCAATTACATACAATTTGTTATATTTCTCAGATTGTTGGCTACATTAACTTTTAGGAAGTATTCCATATCCCTATTATCCACAATGGTTAAAGCTATATGAACACCCTTACACTTCATTTTGATGTTGACATTTCCTTCATAGTGTAAAGCAGAACATATTTCATCTTTCAATTGCAGCATGATCACATCCTTTCTTATACATATTCTCTTTGGAATGCCATTTACATACGTCTCCTCTCCATTTTCAAATATCAATTTTCCACTATAGATAAGTAGTGTTCCAAACTTTAGGTCACATGTTGTATATTATAATGATAAGTATAAAACATGTATGTAAATAGGTTACATATTATGTAACAAAAGTTACATAGCATGCAAAATGGTATGTAACACATTTTACATACTATGTAAATAGTATACATAACTGTTTGTAAACCAGGAATGCAAACTGTAACATGGTTTGTAAACTGTGTTACATACCAGTTTGCATACTATGTAAACACAGTTTACATACTATGTAAACACAGTTTACATACTATGTAAATAGTTTACATTGTATGTAAACTGTTGTATAACAGCCAAAACAAAATGTGTTTACATACATGTACACGATAACACTATCTAATCTGTTGCATATGTTTACATACAAGATTAACAAGTATGTAACAACATTACATACCTCGAATATAATTTTATATGAAAGCGTTACATACCTCAAATAATTTAGTAACATGTATGCTCTATTATAAAACAGGTATGTAAATAGGTTACATAGTATGCAAACTGGTATGTAACACAGTTTACATATTATGTTAATACCTGTTTGCAAACAGGAATACAAACTGCAACATGGTTTGTAAACTATTTACATAGTATGTAAATTGTAATACATACCAGTTTGCATATAAGAGTAATAGGTATGTAACAAGCATTACATAAATCAAATACCTGCAATGCATGATCTCTGATACACGATTATTGAATGGGAAGCAGATTAACACATGAAGATATTGGTAGAAGAAGATTATTGCATGGATTACATATACAAATATATGCATTCAATTTTTACATATGTAACAAGTCGATGAATATTACTAGTTGAAACTGTCTCTGCTAGATTTTGGATCATAATTCCTACAAAAATTGTAGAATCTATTTTTCTTCTTGTTTGCAAAATCAATTTTTTGTTGCAAGACAGTATCGTGTGAAAATCATTCACTCACGTAGAGTACATATGCTGATTTGGTTGATTCTGCTTATCATGTAAAAAAGGGCAATGGTGAATGCAGAATAGCACGACATATATGTTTTATAGTTTGTTTGTAGCTGTTTGTTAGACCTAAAGGATATTTATGTAATCTACATAAATTATGAGTAACAAAAATGCTCAATTTTGGTACTGATTTTGTTAGTTATGAAAATACTAATTTGCAAACAGAACCTATGCTATTTTTGCCTTTTCTTGTTAACAACTCAACTTGTTGGTCTATAAAGTGAACACAATATGACCCATTAAAATTTTGACCCAATACAACATTCCTTATAATTCTAAGAGTGTAGCACGATGTTGTTCATAATAAATCGAGTATTCTATTTTCATTGAAAGTACTTAATGTATTAAAAAAATATTTTTTTTAGGAAAAGAGTAAATAAATATGTTGATTTATACTAAAATTAGGCATATAGTTCTGATTTGAGTTTGTTCAACTATTAGTTTGGTAAGAAACTTCTTACAATTATATTTTTTTATAATTTAATATTTAAGAAATAAATATATTAAATATGTCAAATAATATTACAAATAAATAATATTAATTATAAATATATATACAATTGAAAAAATTGAATCAAATGGGTTGCAATGTTGGCTTATTAAGCATGGTTCAATGGGTCAGGTACGACACAACGTATTAAATACTGCAAGCTAAGAGTAGAGGCTTATTTTTGGGTCACAAATTGGCAAGATATATTAATTAACAACTAGGTTGGATTCACCAACCCAGCCCAGTTTGACACACTAACTGAGAGCCTACAACTTGAGACCAATGACGGAGCCCTTTAAAGGCCTAACTTGGCCTTGGCCCACCAAAATTTTTTCTTTTAAGAAAAAAAAAAACTAGTGAGTTATACTTATTAAATCAAGGCTTTTACTTTCACTCTCGCTTATATTCAATTATTCACTCCCACTTTCTGCTGTGCTGCAGTCGCAACTTTCAATTTTTTCAATTTGGTGTCTCTTTTATTCTCAAGCTTTCAAGTTCATGAATTACCTAATTACTCGTATGTATTTAAATATTTAATTTTTATATAAAAATAATTAGTTATTGATATATAATATAAAAAGTGAACGCAATAATCATTGCAAAAATATCTTCATTGACTATAATATTCAAAAAAATTCAAATTTATTTTATATTTGATAAATATTTTGCTTATTAATATTTTATTGGTATATTTTTTTTTATGAAATTTGTATTTTTTTGTAGTAAAATTAATTACTTCAACATATTGCAATAATCATTTATTAGACAAAAGATACAATAATTGAAAAGGTGTCTTTTCTTTTTTTTTTTTTTTTTTATTATTAAACTATATAGTCTATATTAAACTTATAGATTTATGAATAAAATTAAAATACTAGGAAAAAATTTTCTATCTTGGTTAGATATGTATACTCAAAAAAAATTATTTTACATATTTTACGAATGAAAAATACTGATAATTTTTTCAAAAGATTTGATAAAAGAAATATAGAAGTTAATGAACAATTACCAAACATGATACTGATATTTGACCTTTGAAAGATCGTCCTACAAATTACCACGAATTGAAATTAGTGATGATTACGATATTTTGGAACGTAATATAGGAAAACGTAAGTAAATATGAGAATATTATGTTGATGAATATGACAAAGTTAGAAGAGCTTACGTAAAATTTGGTCCATATCAACCTAAATTTTCAAAATATGAGTACTCTGACTTTGGAGATCATTGTCGTAACTTTCAAAGTTTATGGTTTCATTTATTTGTTAGAATATTCTCCTGAAAAAAATGTTGCATTTTGTTTACCATGTTATCTCTTCAATACACCATCTGGTCATTTTGGACATAAAGTCTTCACAATTAATGGATTTAAAAATTGGAAGAAGGTTAGAGATGGGAAAAATTGTGCTTTTTTGAATCATATTAGTAAAGATCCTAATTTCCACCACAAATATGCTGAGAGTAAAGTGTGAGATTTGTTAAATCAATCTAGACACATGCCAAATATGGTTGTTAAATATACTTCTCAACAACTTTTAGATAATCAATTGTGAGTTAAGACCTCAATTGAACAAATCTGATGGCTAGCATTTCAAGGTTTTACTTTTAGAGGTGACAATGAAAGCAAACATTCAAGCAATCGTGAAAATTTTATTGAACTTCTGAAACATGTAGCTACATATGATGAGCATATTACAGGAACAGTCTTAGATAAAGCTCCAAAAAATGCCTCTTACACATCGCCACAGATTCAAAAATAAATTCTAAATGTTTTTTCTAACAAAGTGAGAAAGACAATTTGTGATGAGATAGGTGATGGAAAATTTTGTATAATAGTTGATGAAGCTCGTAATAAGTCAAAGAAAAAACAAATGTCTATGGTTTTGAGATTTATTGATAAAGAGGGTTTTATACGATAACATTTTTTTGGAGTAACACATGTTCTTGACACTTCAACCTCTACTTTACAAAAAAATATATATATGGTATTGTCTAATCATGGCTTAGATATTTAAAAAATTTGAGCACAAGGATATGATGGGACAAGTAACATGAGAGGTGAATGGTATGACTTACAAGCTTTGATAAAGAAGGATTCTCCTTATGCATACTATATTCATTGTTTAGCTCATCAATTACAATTGACTTTAGTAGCAGCTTCTAAACAAGTCCTTCCTATTCATCATTTTTTCAATAAGTTGGCATTAGCTATAAATATTGTGGGTGCTTTATGTAAGCGTCATGATAAACTTAGACGTGCCCATACTGAAGAAATTGAATACTTGCTAGCCATTGATGAACTTGAGAGTGGAAGAGGACTTAACCAAATTGGAACTTTACAAAAAGCGGGTGAAATGCGTTGAAACTCTCACTAAAACTCAATTTCTAACCTAATAAAAATGCTTAATGCAAGATGTACAGTTCTTTTAAACATTATTGATGAAAGGACAACATCTTCACAACGAGCAGAAGCAGATGCAGCTTATGAAATATTAGTGTCATGTGATTTTGTTTTTATAATGCATCTTATGAAAGAAGTTTTGGAAATAACTGATAAGCTATGTCAAGCTTTGCAGCGTCAATCTCAGGAACTTATTTCAATCTAAATGCCTTGAAACTTATTTCAAGTACTAAATTTCTCATTTAAAATTTGAGAGATAATGGATGAGATAAGTTACTTGACAACGTGAACTCATTTTGTGAGGTACGTGATATTGATATGCCATATATAAGTGTTCTTTATGTTGCTAGGAGAGGTAGAGCACGTCATCAAGAAAGTAATTTTACAGTTGAGCAATTTTATCGAGTAAATATTTTCTATGTTACAATTGATTCTCAACTACAAGAATTAAATAACCGATTTAGTGAGAAATCAATGGAATTGCTTATTCTTAGTTCGGCTTTGGATCCCCATGAAGGGCGTTATTCTTTTAGAGTTAATGACATTTGCTGATTGGTAGAAAATTTTTATTCAACTAACTTTTCATAGTTTGAGAAGGCACATTTGAGAATATAGTTCCAAATTTATGAGCATGATGTAGTGCAAGATGCAAATGTCAAAAAATTATCAAATATTTTTGAATTATGTGAATGATTAGTTAGAGAGGAAAAAAATCAACAATATACCCTCTCATTTATAGGGTAATTGTTTTAGTTCTTACCCTTTCAATTTCTACTGCAACTACTGAACGGTCATTTTCAGCTATACATATAATCAAGAACAGATTTCGCAACAAAATGAAATATGAGTTTTTTAATGATTCGTTTGTGATGTATATTGAGAAGGAGATCGCAGAAAAATTTTCAATTGAATCAATTATTAATGATTTTCGAGATTTAAAGGAGCGTCGAATATTATTTTAAATATTTTTCATTAATTATTTTAATATTTTAATAAGTTTGACAAACTTGTGTGATGATTAAATTTAAATATATTTTAAAATTTAAATATATTTTAAAATTTTAATATATTAATATAATTTATTGTTATTATTATTAATAATTTTTGTTGGCTTTCCTTCAATTTTTAAACTAGCTTGTCCCTGCTTGAAACAGAGCTAGATACGCACGCTAGCTAGGTACCAAACTTAGTTGCACCACCATGCACACCTGATTAGTAGACCTTGTTTGCTTTACCAAGACTATATGTTGACACTATCTTGTAATGAAATGTGTACAGTATACCTATGTATTTTGCTTTACCAAAATACATCAAATCATGAGGCATTCACGATCATCACCATTTTTCTTTATCGATATATTTATAATATTGGGAAATTACCAAAAATAGCACCCTCTAAAAATTATAATAACAAAACTAGCACCCCCTTGTGTTCAATTAGAATTGAACGTTTAATATTGAACGTTCAATATTCAATTTGAACGTAAAATATTGAACGTTCAATATTAAATAGGTCTAATTATTGTCATTCAATTCTAATTGAACGGATAATATTGAACGTTCAATATTGAACGAGTCCAAATTATCGTCGTTCAATTTTAATTGAACACAGGGGTGCTAGTTTTGTTATTATAATTTTTGGGGGGTGTTAGTTTTGTTATTTTCCCTATAATATTTTAATGCCTATCATGGGGCCTCATGATTTTCGATCGAACCAAGATTCAAAGACCCCTAGTTTTTGGAACATATGTTGACACAAAGAACATTGGTTCGAACTTTTGAAAGTTACTTTGAGCTTCCATCTACTCGTATTAGTCAAATAACTTCCTCAAGTAGTGATGGTAGGGGGAACTCCTACAGCTCGAGTAAGGAGAACTATTGAGCTAAATGAAGAACTAATAGTGGAAGACATCATGCATACTAAGGGTTGTCTCTCATTGGATTCACACAAAAGCTAGATGAGATGATCAAACAATTAATTCATGGTTATTTTTTTAATTTTATCAAGATGAAATCTCATTTAGTTGTTGTTATAGAATAGTCTTGAAGATCAATTAAACTATAAATTTAAGTTAATAATTAATTAATACTTTAATTAAGTATGAAAATTATTGATTATAGAATTACTAAACTCTTAAATTTTATAGCAAATATTATCAATTAAATTGCTTGAGTAATCTATTAGTACAATCATTACACATAATCATTCACGGTCATAATTAGAGCTTGATCATGTACTCGTTATGTCTCTCTAATTATATATTGTCTTGAGCTATCTTGATAATGAGTAACTCTATTTATGATCATTTTACAAATTGCGTGCAATTATTCAAATTCTGAAACAATAAAACAAAGGAATTATTATCTAACAAAAAAATTGATGGAATAAAATATCTTGTAAAATAACCTCATAGTTAATTGTAACAATAAGACTGCAAGATACAAGGTACATAAGCCCAACAATTGGACATCGTCTAGTCAGTTAGAAGCCACAATATTATACAAAGTGGTCAATTAAATCGCTTAAGAATAAAATCATTCTATGTATCATCGTTGAATGACATAATTAAAACTCCTATTTGTATAAGAAGATATTACATAATATTTCTAACATGTATGATATTATATAATATTATATCAATTTTACAATATGGTAAAATAATTAGGACAAAATATTGTATTTAACGTTTTATTTTGTGTACATATATAATACATAATATTTATTATATTATTTACATTGAAGTATTGAAAATATTTTATAATTGATCCTTAAATTTAGACCATGTTTTTTTCTTAAGTCTCTTATTCTCTCTTATTAAGACGGAACAGTATTTTTAGGGTTTGTTTGACATTAGAGAGAGTTTCTTATCTAGAAGCCAATACATTATTTTTTTATTATTATTTTAATTTAATAAACAATTTACACATGTATTTCAATCTAAAGTGACTTTTTCTATTTACATAAGCTAAAATGAACGCTAGAATTTTTTTTTTTTTGCTTCTATACAATAATTGGTATTAAAGATATTATTCATAATTTGATGTATTTTAGTTTTTTGATTTATATATTTTTCTATATAAAAAAATTATTTTCTCATCCTTGTAACCATCTATAGACTCGTTCTTGTAACCAGACTCTGGTTTTTTTTTTTTTTCTTAAATACTTTTTTATGCCCATAATGTTGTTTGGGGTCGGTAATAAAAATATTTTTAACATTTAATTTATTGTAAAAATGTCCTAACGCTTTGTTTTATTAAATATTTTTTTTTATTTTTGGTAATTTTCATTAAAAAACTAACGGTTTAACTTTATAAAAAAAAATAACTCAATTTTTAGCGAAAATGACTAAAAAAGACATAACTATTAATACAACTTAACATTGAGACATTTTTGCAACAAAATTAAACGTTGATGATATTTTTGCTATTGGTCCCAAACGTTAGACCATATTGAATCCAAACTCTATTTCAATGCAAAAATTAGACCATCTTTTATATATATATATATTTTTATCTCCAAACACTACTTCAAAAAATGGCTTTAAAAACGGTCATTAATTGTCATTGTAAAGTTACGATGATGCTTCAAAAAAAATACAGTGACCGTCATCATTCAGGCGTCATCGTAAATAAGCATTTTTAATGACGGTCGTGGCCGTCATGTAAAATAAAAAACGACCGTCATTAAAAATCGTAAAAAAAAAGCGACCGTCATAAAAAATATTTTCTGTAACGGTTGTTATTTCATGATCATCATTGTAAACTGATGTCGATTGTCATTAAAAATGTCAAATAAAATTTGAAAATAATGGCTAGTATATTATTCAATGACCGTTATTCAAATAACCTTCCTAAATATGTGTGTGTGTGATATATATATATAAATTGACCATACGAATATCAATAACTTTATTAATAAATCTGTAATCTTCAGCTACTAATTAACTTTTAATTTTTCAAAACATAAGTAGGTCTATACCTAAAATAAAAAATATATATTTATCTAAAATAATCTCACTATACATTAGCTAAAATAAAAGTAAAACTTTATATGTTCTATTATCCACGAATATGCATTAATTGTCACATATATGTATCACTCTTGCCTTAATTGAAATAGTTCTTCCTTTGTATAGCACAACTTGTGCTTCTACTACAACGTTAGATACAAAACAAAGTTTAGTAAAATATTTAAAACTATATTAAAATGCAAACATATATTACATAAAACTATTAATAGTGGTTAAATATTAAAGATTAATACCAATTCAGTTATATTTGTACGATGATTGTCAACAATGTCTTTCATAAATAGCATGATATAGTAACCATATTCATAGCCTCCTGCTTGTTTTGGGCACCATTCACAATAAAATTGAATCAATAAAGATTCCTTCGAGCTTTGTGGCATCAATTAATACAAGTAAAATGACCTTTTGACTTACCTCTAGCTCAGAACAAAAAAGCAAAACAATACCAAAGAGCTAAATTGAGATCAATATTTCTCACACTTACCTTGCTGTCATCAATCTTGAATCATTCCCCTCGAATATTCTTCACATAACACACATAATGACTCGAAAATGAAGCATTCCTAACATCCAAATGAACCACCATTGAATATAGGCTGTATAATGGAGACTAGTCACTTGTTCCACTCATATATGGTGCCATGTTGAGAACCTCCAAAAAACGAACTGGCTGCTTCTCAAAATTACCAGACTGTAGTTAAGGATTGTAAATCAAATATTAATCAAATATACATGAACATAAGTCAAATTTAATTGTAAGCAATTACCTGAAATCACTTTAACAGGATAGTGAGGATATTTGGTGCCTCCAATATGGTTAACTTCTTTTTTGCTTTCTCGTAAGACTTGCATCTAATGAAGAGTGGAAAGCCAAAAAAATAACATTTAAATCAGAGCAATATGATTTGGAATCAAAATGCATGAGTAATTTATGAAAAGCACAAAATAAATAACTTAAGTAATCCAAAGGCAAGAAGGAAAAAAAAAAAAAAGCATTGTTCTTAATAAGTCAAAATGAAAATTTCATATTGAAGCACCAATGCTGGAAAAATGTTAAAAAAAAAAAAACTCGATATGATGTATTGACAAGATTTGTAAATTAGTTCAAATTGGCATAGATTCTAACAGTAGTTCAACCAACATATGGACTCAAAGCACTTTACTTAATTATTAAACAAAACAACAAAAGGCAAGAAAGTATGACAAAGAGGAGAAGATGAAGGAAAGGGTATTAGAAATTAGAGAGATCTGTTCAAAACAATATCAAACAGAATGTTATAGTAGTAAATAAATTTCTCCTGCCTATAAAGTTATGCGGAACATTTAACTGTGTCATCTTCATAATTTAATGAAAATTGACCATATGCATTGTAAGACCAGAGAAGTAGAACATTATATAAGAAAAATTAAAAGTAACTTTAAGACAAGAAACTGGTAAAGGAACCAACCTGCCACAAAGGTACTTATTATCTACATTTACGGTTTCCGTACCAGTATATTATACAAGAGCCTCTTTAAGAGTTCCAATTTCTCCATCTATTTCAACAGTAAGGTCCATCATTCGTTCACATTGCTCAAATTTGCTAAGGCATTTCATGCACTTTATCTGAAAATGACAACCACAACATTACAGAATGAGACAATTAATTACCAAAATTACAATAAGTAAAGCATCAATGAGCTAACAATCACTACTTGCATATGCAAAACTTGTCAAATCAAACCTTAGATCGAAGATGACCTCCAAAAGTCATGCCTACTAAAGTTGTTTCTTCTGCCAAGGGACCTTTAGCATTAGCTTCGTTGAGGAAAACAGATTGCATTGTATCAACAACATACCTGCAAGCCCAGTAAATGTTACATGCCACAAAACGGGGGCAGAAAAATGTACCTCATGAGAGATGTTTATTTTTTTTTTTAGTCAAAGATAGAAATGTTTATTGCATAGAACTTTTAGCTGGCTCACCTTAAGAACTCATGGGCATCTTCTTCCTTACCATGACTAAGATGACTTCCGATCTTATGTATTTTAGATAGTATCCTAATTGGGGACAGTTGGGCTTCCCTTCCCTTGCCTTGTGAACAATATATTCAAACTCATAGACAAAACACCATTCCTTTTTTTTGGCCTACATAAGGTATAAAAATATAAATGTTAATCAAATTAATGGTCCTAAAAGTAAGCAAGTTGTTAAAATTTATAGAAATCAAGCAGAGAAACTTGCAGGCTTTGGAGTGGATCCCTTGAAGAAGATAGGAAGTGAGTGGTCGAGAAAATGCCAAACATTGAAGCACAGCATTAGCATAACAACTGCATAAATATAATTGGGAATTATATAGTTATACAAGTAAAAGCAAGCATATATAGGTTGGAAATTAAAAATCAAAACAAAATTATCCAAGCAGTGTCATGACAAAATCCCTATTTTTACACCATAACAAGGCTTTATTGCTCCGATAATATGAACATCAAAAAAATGAAAAGGGAAAAGTAAAAGAATATAAAAGGATAGGCAAAAGTTTAATTGAAAGGAACAAAATATGATGAGAAGTGTTCACTCCTGCCCTGAATACCATTATCAGGAAACTAAAAATAGAATAGAATATCAGTCCATATGGCTACCCCAAATCTAGGAAATCTCACATTTTCTAAATTACATGCATTGTGATTTAAATATATCATCACCTAGATGATGAAATAAATTGATGCCATGAATATTGTTATTATTATTTGTATATGTATGTTTACACAGAAGGTATACATATATATGGCTAACAAGAATAATATTAATTCATACATACTTGAAGACGAATCATGGAGGAGGGCTAAACTGTTGTGCAGTGATGGCAGCCAATTGGGCAGCGAGCGGTGAGGACAAGCGGCAAGGACAAACGGCGATTGAGGAAGGCAGCCAGCAGAGCGACTAGCGAACTGTCGATGACGAACGGCGAGTGAGGAAAGGAAGGGAAGACAGGGGCGAGCCGTGAGTGGCGACCGGCGAGGACGAAAGGGTAAGGAAGACAGGGGCAAGCGGCAACGAGAGTAGTGAGTGAAATTGAGTGAATCTATAGGATAAATATACTATATCCTAGGAGTTAGTTTACGTGTATTATAATAATGTGAAGAAGAATTTTGCATTGCTAGTTTAAAAGGTTTTTACGACGGTCATTTTTTAATAACCGTCATTGAATATATTTATTTTAAATATTAAAATTTTTGATGACTATTGTAACTTAAATGATCGTCATAAAAAAAATTTATTCCTTATTTTGAAGTTTTAATGACGGTCATGTTTAAAATGACCGTCATCGTAATTTTAAAATTTATGACTATTATCGTTACTTCATGTACATATTTTTAATGATGTTCATTTAAAAAAAAAACAGTCGACCGTCCTTAATATTCATTTTTGATGTAGTGAAACCATTGCACTAAATATTACACTAAAAAGTATATTTTTTTTTTTACAAAAGTATAATATTTTTTTTTTATTAATTAATTCCAAACAATTATTATGTCAAACTAATTAATTAATTATATGTTAATATTATTTATTTAATCATAATAAATATAAAAATTATATTTATAGTTAAAAAGAAACAAATTCACCAAATAAAATGTTAATTTTTTTTATGTGAATTAAACATTATATTGTTAATATTCATTTATTTAAATAAAATAAAAATATAATTAGTTATTAAAAAATATAATTTTTTCTATAAAAAATGTACTTTAAACAAATTTTAGTCAAAGATATATAATTAGAGTAAAATAAAAATTAAAACAATATTTTTATATTTATTAATATTTAAAAAAAGAGAAAAAAAAAAAAAAAAACGAATGAACAATGATACATTATACGAACAATATCACAATATTAGTTACTTTTCGTTGGAGAATTTTTAATACGAAAATTATAACTACAGATTTACTGGTCCACGGTATCATAATATAAAATTGTACTAAAATAAATTATACATATTATAATATAAATATTATGAGTGGACAAATACTTACAAATTTATATTAACATTTTCCTTTTATATATCTAAATAAGATAATTTAGATGTTATGATTGAACGTATTGTATAAAGTTTGTGAATTTTATTGGGTGTATATGGGTTTAGGTTATAGGTGTGACGGATCAACTGTTGTCCTAGACAAAAAAAAAACAAAAAAAAAACATTTCCCTTGTACGTTATCTATAATTGCCCGGCCGGCCTTGAAAACTTGTCGATTTCTCGAGTATTGATTATGATCAATCTCTTTCTCCCACCAAAAAAGATTATGTTCGTCTTAATTTTCAGTATTCAACCCCATGGCCATGTACATCAGTTCATATACACTTCTTCATCGCCAACTCTGACTCTAAGTTACGCACTCAGTCTCACTTGTTAGTTGTTATTTGAACAACGACAACAATAACAACAACGAACTCCTCGCCAATGGCGTCTTCATTATCTTTTCCCGCCATTTCCATCACATCCAAACTACTACTCATGCTCTACTTAATCTTCGTCTTCTTCTCCCCCTTAGCTCGCCCTTCATCAATTGGAATCCATTCCATCTCAAAGCTTCTACAATTACATGACCGTGAGAGGGCTCCTCCTAATGTTCAAGTCGCCGCAGCTCGCCGTGCCCTCCTTCGCCTTCTTCCTTCTCATTCTTCCAGTTTCGACTTCCAAATTGCCTCTAAGGTTTGTATTTATCACTTTTCTTTTCCTTACTTTTTTGTTGGTGGTTTCTGTTTCTCTATTTTCTTTCTGGGTCAATCTATTGGGACCGAAGCGTTGGTGGTAATAACTTGGTATCGGAGGGGATAATATTAATGCAGAATTAAAGCTTATTGGCATAAAAAATAAGTGCAGAATATATTTAAAATAGTAGATTGCAGGAAATAAAAAAAGGAAATGAAGATATACATCTGACAAAACTCAATTTGTTTGGAGAAAATGATGATAAAATAGGATGAGATGAAATAGTTTCATCAATTAAAGAAGAAATAAAGATGGGGGTGATGAAAAAGGAAAATTGAAGAAAAAGACCGGTGCAATTGGTTTCAGCACAGAGAAGGAATTGTGTTTATTTCTTTGGATACAACAGGTGTGGTGTTTAATCCTAGCTAATTTGCTAAGAGAGGTAGCAGAAATGCTAGAGTTCTAGCATAGTGGTAGAGCTTGTGGCAGAATCAATTGAAAAGCAAAGACAGGACTACACTCTTCACAGGGATTGATGTTTTGCATTTTATGTTTGAGCACAAAGGTATTAAAATTTTTGTTTAACTTGTATTAATAGTATTTCTAATATTTTTTAGGAGCAATGTGGGGGTGTGTCTTGTTTCATTATCAACAACCACCCTAGCTTCCACAGACCAGGGGATCCAGAGATTTTGTACGTTAATACTTCTTTAACATTCTCAATATCTACTTTGTTTATCTAATTAATTTTTATTTTAAATTATGAAATAAAGTGAGTACTAAAATAGCCTTAAGTTGCAGCCTTCAAGAATTTGGTAGGGCATATATATTATTTACTAAATTCTAGAGGTTTGAGGATTGAAGACTTAAAGTGATGCTAATTATATTTCCTGGATGCTTTAACTCATTGGCTATGTTTGGATCTTAGATTTGCATGGAAAAAAATGGTGAGGAAAATATGAAAGTAAAAAATAAGAGAGCAGGAAGGTTCAAAAAATTTGATGAGGAGTTGTATAAACTCTTGTCATCATATAGTAACCAACTCTTAAATAATATAGTGTATTATTTGATTCTTTTCCCTTTCTTTCTTACACCTTATATTTACCTGACCATTTTTTTCCATACAAAACTGGAATCCAAACATAGCCATTAAGTGCTTGTTTGACAACCTTTCCCCTCTTTTCAAAATGTCTTCATCTCTAAAAAAAATTCATGGAAATACATGATTTCCATTGCTTGTTCAGTTTTCATTTTCAGTAATTTTTGATGTCAACTTTGAAAATAAGGTTAACTTAGAAAAAGTTACAAAAAAAGGAGCAAAATAGAACATAGAAAATAGAAAGTAGTTATCAATCGTGTGTCATTTTTTCCGTTTTCAAAGCAAAAGATGACATACATTATTTATCAGTGAAAAAAATTTCATTTTTAAAAAAACTGAAAATTGAAAAGAACTACAAAATGAATAAATTATATAATAGAAATTGAACTTGATATTCACCATAGCTAATGATTTATCAAAGTCGTATATTGTGAGATTAGAGTCATCTGGTTGACACATACATTGATTTTCAAGAATTTTTGGGCTCTCCGGAGTAGAGATTCTGGCCGGTCTTCACTGGTATTTGAAGTATTTGTGTCATTCACATATATCATGGGATAAGACTGGAGGGTCTCAATTATTTTCAGTACCAAAAACAGGCTTCCTTCCCCATGTTCAGGATGGTGGTGTTTTGGTCCAGAGACCGATACCTTTTAGCTACTATCAGAATGCTGTTACATCTAGTTGTAAGCTTCTGATTTCAAGTTAGCGCTTTTTTTCTTCCCTTGTGTATTGCTATGAAATAATTCACAACATTTGCAGATTGTCTTCTTTTAAATTTTACTTCTTGTATCTGTTTTGGCTGGAAAGATTCTTTTGCTTGGTGGGACTGGAAAAGATGGGAAAAAGAGATTGATTGGATGGCACTCCAAGGCATAAACTTGCCATTAGCATTTACAGGACAAGAGGCTATCTGGCAGAAAGTTTTCCAGGTAATTTTGCATTTGATCCTGCATGTACTGAAGAAACTAATAATGATCTTTGCTTCAAAAACTTAATAGTAAATACCATAAGCGTGGTCTTAAGGTCTTTTCTCTGAAGACTGATGTTATCTTATCCTTATTTCGTTCTCTCTTAGTAATACTAATCATGAGTTATCAAGAGTGAAGGCCTTAATTATGACATCTTAATTTCTGCCCTTTTTTTATCCAGCAGAAATTTAATATGAGCAATTCCGATCTGGATGATTTTTTTGGAGGTCCTGCATTTCTTGCATGGTCTCGCATGGGAAATATGCATGGGTAAGTTACCCCATCTTATTTAGGTTGAATTACAGCCTTTAACTCTATGGTATGTTTGTTTGTTTCTATATTGTAGTTTAATCATTTACAAATTTGTTTTGAGTCATTTATCTCACTGTATTATCCTGTTTAAGAGGGAACTCCTTTCCTATTGACATAGGCGTTCATTTCTGAGACTTCTGCATGTAAAAACAATGTTAATCATAATGGTTTTGTGAGATATGTGTTTAAGAGCCATTGACATCTTCCTGTCCATGATCATGAAAACACATCATGATTTCTTATTTCAGCTGGGGTGGCCCACTGCCACAAAGTTGGTTGGATCAACAGCTGATTCTGCAGAAGAAAATTTTAAGCAGGATGTATGAACTTGGAATGACCCCAGGTACGGGATATTACCAGACTTGTTAGTTGTTGTCAACTCATTGATGCAGAAAATGTTCCTTCCACCATATTAATGTAATTGGTAAAATGTCTAATCTTCTGGCTTGCTTATCATCAGTTCAAGTTGATGCCTTATTGGCAGTCTTGAATAATCAATAACCAAAAGCTTTGAGGGCAAAAAAAAAAGAAGAAGGTTTTGTGGAATTGCAGGATGTGAGCAATTCTTTGGGTCTTATGGATGGAGACCAAATAGGATTTTTTTTTTTTTATGATAGTGAGAACAATAACAATTCTTTGGGGGAGAAAACTTATTTGGTGGCATTATGTGCATCAGTTTGTAAATAATTGAAGGACTATGCTTCGTTTCTCACAAGTTTTAACTGGGAATTTTGTAAGTCCTAGTTAGATGTTGGAGCTTTATTATGGATAGGATATATAACTATTGATGCATCACTTTGTACAATTAAATTATGAAAATATTATTTTATTCATTAGCCTAATTGGTTATTTATAATCATATACAAGAAGAGTCCTAAATAAGAAAGGAAAGAGAGTCCGAAATAGGAAGGAAAACTAATTCTAATCATAAACAAATTTAAATTACAATAATAGAGATAATATCACAAATAATACGTTAACTTGTACCTTTGTAGTTTTTAATTATTACATTGTTTAATAGAATTTAATGCTTATTATGAAGAAAAAAAGTAAGATAAAGTCCGAACCTGAGGTAGATTCATAACAAATTTACAATTTAGGTGATTCACAGTATTATTAAAAATGGAAGAAAGCTTCCACTTAAATCTCCGAACAGTCGGAATGTCATTTGAGTAAATGATATATTCATCCATAAAATGGGATGTAATTCTAGTAAATATTGTTCGTTTGCTTCCAATACAAATAATAACATCATCACAACTAAATCTGATCTCAAGTAAAACGACATACAATTTGGAAAAAAGAACACATTCATGCCATGGCAAATGTTCCATATTCAACCTGACAACTTAAATGTTATTTATGGAAAAAATGCACAAATGTAAAATATTTTGATCGTTTAGTGAAGGAGAACCACAATAGATTCAACAAGTATAGAATCAACTTTGAAAATAAGATCAACAATCCCATTATACCAACATTTTTAGCCCATAAATATGTTTTTAGGGTGGAATCAACACTAGTTATAAGCTTCACCCTGCCCCTGGTGCCCCTCTTCTTATTTATTTACTTTCTGAGTTAGTGTTTTGACCTGCATGTGTATGTTCTTCTATTTCAGTCCTTCCGGCATTTTCTGGAAATGTTCCTGCAGCACTTAAAAGTATATTTCCATCGGCAAAGATAACACGCTTAGGAAATTGGTATGTTCTATTTGCTAATTTGATCAGCAAACTTGTGTTTCTTTCCTTAAAGTACAATTTGAAGTGCATGATGAGAAGGATCCTTTCTAAGGATATAGATAGGTGGTTAATATGGAAATTTTATCAGTGGACAAAGTCATTTTGAGGAAAACTGGAGAATAGAAAATACTGCAATAGAGAGAGAGAGATCCTAGATGGTGTTGTATTTTTCTCTCCATGCTACATCTTTTGACACTATATTCAAGCCTGTCTATATCCAAATCCTTAATACTTTGTTAACAATGATTATTGCAGTGTCCTGGAGTACTCTTGTTTATAATTTTTCTTATGTTAATTTAGGTTCACAGTTGAGAGCAATCCTAGATGGTGTTGTACTTATCTTCTTGATGCAACTGATCGTTTATTTGTCGAAATTGGCAGAGCATTCATTGAGCAACAACTAAAAGGTGGTGATCTTGATCCCTTAGCTCCCTCTCTTATTTGCATTCAACAAGTGTTAGTGTCTACATGTCATGCTAACGTCTTGAAGCTCAATCTTTTAACACCTTTCCATTTTTCGTCTTTCTTTGCTAGAATATGGAAGGACCTCTCACATTTACAATTGGTAAGGAGTTCTCTATTTTTTTATATGCAGATAATTATTTCAAGTTGTTGATGTCATTGGCACCTTTGCAGAAATATTTGCTTAAGTTATCTCTTTAGGTCATGTTATGAATATGTTGGAAACATATAAATGTAAAATTTGGGTGAAGTACGCCATAGATTTCTTGTCTGTTCAGCCATAGTTTTTTCCCCCATTATAAAGTGATAAGAAGCATGTATGATTATGAGTACCATCAGCCTACTGTAGAGACAAAGTTAAAGCTTGATTAACAATATTCGAAGGAAATGTTAGAATATGTCACAGATTGTATCAATTTAACAAATAAAATCAGATTGAGATAGTAAAATGTAATCAGAAAATTGATAATAGAAAATTGTGAAATCAGCCAAACTTTCGAGAGGCCCGGTACTCTTTACTGAGCTAAGCTCTTTTACAAATTTCTTGATGATTACTAACTTGCTCCCCACTACTTCTTATTCCCTCCCTCACAAGAATATTCTAACATAAATGCTACGTGGATTTCTAATAACAAACTAACCAATTCTTTTGGTCCCCACTTTACCCCAACGAGTCATAAGAGCTTAATTGACTCATTTACCCCTTCTTCTAGCATAAGTAATTTGCATCCGAGGCCTTACAATAGCCCCCCTCTAACACATTCACTTTGTCCTCAAGGTGAAAATTCGGGAACTGATTCTAGATGGCGTAAAAGTTCTCTCAAGTAGCTTCATATTCTGGAAGATTCTTCCATTTCAAGAGGACCTCTGACTCCTTAGCTTGATCGGTCACTTTAGGTCTCACTCCTAAAACTATCTCGGGTTTCACTACAAGTTCCAAATCAACATTTAGTTGAAGAGAAAGAGTAGGGGAGGAGTTGGTGACTCCTTTGGCAGCTCGTAATTGAGACACATGAAAAACTGGATGGATAGAAGTTGACTGGGGCAACTCCAGTTTGTAGGCAACAACACCAATCTTTTATAAAACTTTGTAAGTCCCGTAGTAACGAGTAGCCAACTTCTCATAGGGTCGTTTAGCTAAAGAATGCTGTCTATAGGGTATGAGTTTAAGGAAAACCCAATCATCCATTGCAAAAGCTTCATGATGTTGCTTACTGTCAGTATAAGCTTTCATTCTCTGTTGTGCATGCAACAAATGCATCTTCAAATCATCCAGATTAGCGTCTCGATCAGTTAACAACTGGTCTGCTGCAGAAACCACAGCTTCCCCTTTACCATACCTGATCAGCTTGGGGGTCCCTTCCATACATTGCCTGAAATGGGGTGGTGCTAGTAGAGATATGATAGGAGGTATTATACCAATATTTTGCCCGGTGTAACCATTTGGCCCAGTGTTGAGATTTTTCTGTGGCAAAACAATGTAGGTAAGTCTCTAAACACTTCTTTACCACCTCAGATTGCCCATTTGAGATGATGGAGTTAGGTACTCCATGAAGCCTAACCACTTTTTGGGTGAACACAGTTGCCACAATGACAGCTGTGAAAGGATGCTTCAGCCCAATAAAAGGAGCTTACTTGCTCAACCTGTCAACAACCACCAGAACTGTCAATTCCCTCAGATTTTGGCAAACCTTCGATAAAATCTGTAGTAATGTCCTACCAAGTTTGATTTGGCAATGGTATGGGTTGCAACAGTCCAGCTGGAGTTGTGGTCTGATGTTTGTATTGCTAGCAGATGAGACATTGTTGCACAAAGTTAATGATATCCTTACGTATCCCTTCCCAATACAGTTATGAGGAAATTCTTTGTAAAGTCTTGTTTTTCCTAGAATGTCCCCCACTAATTGATGCATAAAACTCTTTAAGTATGACAGGTAGCAGCTTAGATCGTTTAGGGATGACCAACCTACCCTTGTAGTGTAGCAGCTCATTAATAATTGTGAACCCTGCTACTTAAGGATTGCCTTCTTTAGTGCTTAGTTTTAACCTCTACAGGAAGTCATTTTCCTCAATTTCCTTCAGTACTCAAGCCAATATTATCACTGAGATACTACTTGATGCGAACCAAGTAACACGACTCCTATAACCTTCAAGCTACGAGGCTTGATAACCACAAGAAATATGGCCAAAGACCCGACAACAATATTAGTATGCAAATCCTATGAGAATTCTAGACTTTTGGTTGCAAGAAACTCACCTTAACGTATGGATATTACGCACCACAAATTAAGACGAGGGAAACGCCACAAAGGGGTTGCAAGTTCCTTTGATGAGTTTTGGTTGAAAATGCACTTGGAGCTTTGAGCTCTCAAAGTTGAATCTTGTATTCACTCTCAAATATTTGAACAAAGTTATGTTCTTACAGCTGCTAACAATCATTTATACAAGAAATAAAACCCTAAAAACGGGTAGAAAATCCTAACCATTGAATTGTGATCAATGGTCCAAAATTTACAAATATTTGAATCCCCGCTGCGACGGCCAAATATTCATGCCGCGGCACTCATGTTAGGAAGCTGGTGTCAGCGCGCAGGTCTGGCCTGTCAGCGCGCACACGTCCACTCGTGCCACAGCGCCTAAAATGCATGCCACGGCGCGCGCATGTTTCGGTTTCCAAAACAGAAAGTCCTTCGCTGTGGCGCCCTATTTCTGTGCCGCGGCGCGCCTTGCTTGACATTTTGCCTCTCCAAAACAGAAACTTCCTCGCCGCGGCGGCTATAATTCCATGTCGCGGCGCAAGTCCTTTTGCCCAAAAACTGCCTCCAACACATTGGTTGACCTTTCACATGCCTCAAGCTTCAATGTCATCATCCCTTGGCCTTGAATTGACTTGGACCAGCCCGTTCAAAGCTTCCTCGAGTTGTTTGGCCTTTGATCTCGTGATTGGCCCGTGTGGGATCCGTAGGGGATGATGTGACGGATCATTCGTGTCATTCCCTCCTTCTTGAAAAGGATTCGACCTCGAATCGTCACCTGCATAATCAAAAAAAGATAAATCAGATACATTAAAGGAGGCACTAATATTATACTCATTGGGCAGGTCAAGTTTGTAGGCGTTGTCGTTGATGCGCTCGATCATTTGGAACGGCCCATCTCCTCTTAGTTGAAGTTTTGACCTTCGCTTCTCAGAAAAACGTTCTTTCCTCATATGCAACCAAACCCAATCTCCAGGTTTAAAAATAACCTTTCGTCTCCCCTTGTTGGCCTTGAAAGCATACTCCCTGTTTTTCTTTTCAATGCGCTCACCTATGCTCTCATGCAACCTTTTCACCATTTCAGCCTTCTTGGCACCTTCAAAATTAATTCGTTCTGAAACAGGCAAATGTAACAAATCCATAGGGGTTAGTGGATTAAAGCCATATACAATCTCAAATGGGGAGTGACCCGTGGTTGAGTGTACAATCCTATTGTAAGCAAACTCCACAAAAGGTAGACAATCTTCTCAATTTTTCAAATTTCTTTTTAAGACCGCACGTAATAAAGTAGACAAAGTGCGATTGACTACTTTCGTTTGGCCATCTGTTTGGGGATGACAAGTTGTAGAGAATAAAAGTTTTGTCCCCAATTTAGCCCACAAAGTTTTCCAAAAGTAGCTAAGGAACTTAACGTCCCTATCCGACACAATACTTTTAGGAACTCCATGGAGCCGCACAGTTTTTTTGAAAAATAGATTGGCTACATTAGTTGCATCATCGGTTTTGTGACATGCAATAAAGTGTGCCATTTTTGAAAACCTATCAACAACTACAAAAATGGAGTCTCTTCCTCCTCTAGACCTAGGCAATCCCAAAATAAAGGCCATCGATATATCCACCCAAGGTGAGCTAGGCACCGGTAAGGGTGTATACAGTCCTTGAGGTAGGACTTTGGACTTTGCTTGCCTACACGTGATGCACCTAGAGCAAATTCTCTCTACATCACGCCTCATTTTAGGCCAAAAGAAATGTTCGTGTAGAACATCCATGGTCTTGGTTATATCGAAGTGTCCCATTAGGCCTCCCCCATGGGCCTCTTTCACTAACAACTCTTTCATAGAGCAGTTGGGTATGCACAAAAGATTTTCTCTAAACAAATACCCATCTAACAAGTAAAATTTTTCATCAACAGACGTTTGGCATGCATTGTAGGTAGAAAAATCATCATCATTAGCATACATCTTTTTAATATATTCAAACCCTAACAATCTAGCATTTAGAATAGAGAGTAAGGTATACCTCCTAGACAATGCATCCGCGACAATATTTTCCTTATCTTGCTTATATTGAATAATATAAGGGAAGGTTTCGATGAATTCCATCCACCTCGCATGTCGTCGGTTCAATTTTCTTTGGCTCTTCAAATGCTTCAAGGATTCGTGATCCGTGTGGATGACGAACTCTTTCGGCCACAGGTAATGCTGCCAAGTCTCCAGAGTTCTAACCAATGCATAGAGCTCCTTGTTATACGTCGAGTAATTTAGGGAAGCTCCACCCAGCTTCTCACTGAAAAAGGCGATTGGTCGTTTTTCCTGCATCAAAACAGCCCCTATGCCTATACCTGATGCATCACACTCAACTTCAAAAGTTTTAGTAAAATCAGGCAAAGATAAAACAGGCGCAGTACACAACTTATCCTTTAACAGATTAAAAGCATTCTCTTGCTCTACTCCCCATTTAAACCCAACAGTTTTCTTAATTACCTCAGTTAGAGGTGCGGTTAAAGTGCTAAAATCTCTAACGAATCGACGATAGAAATTAGCTAAGCCATGAAAACTATGTACCTCTATAACCGTTTTAGGCGAGGGCCAATCCCTAATCGCCTTAACCTTCTCAAGGTCAACCTCTATCCCCTTAGAGCTAACAACAAATCCTAAAAAGACTAACCTTTCCATGCAAAAATGACACTTTTTCAGATTGGCATAAAGTTTCTCTTTTCTTAGCAATTCAAGCACACACCTTAAATGTAACACATGCTCTTCTAAGTTTTTACTATAAATGAGAATATCATCAAAGTAAACAACTACAAATTTGCCAATATAAGCACGCAATACAAGGTTCATAAGTCTCATAAAGGTGCTAGGGGCATTAGCTAGCCCAAATGGCATGACTAACCACTCATACAGTCCGTACTTAGTTTTGAAAGCGGTTTTTCACTCATCACTCTCTTTCATCCTAATTTGATGATAACCACTTTTCAAATCTATTTTAAAAAATATGCATGCACCATGTAGTTCATCAAGCATGTCATCTAGTCTAGGAATGTGATGTTGATACTTTACCGTAATATTGTTGATTGCCCAATAATCAACACACATTCGGTTAGATCCATCCTTCTTAGGCACTAGCAACACTGGTACCGCACACGGATTTAAGCTTTCCCTCACTTGCCCTTGGACAAGAATTCTTCAACTTGTCGTTGAATCTCCTTAGTATTTTCGGGGTTGGTTCTATAGGCGGGTCGGTTCGGAAGCGACGCACCCGAAATAAAGTCAATTTGATGCTCAATTTTCCGAATTGGTGGCACTCCATTTGGGATCTCTTCTGGAAAGACATCATCAAATTCTTGCAACAAAGAAATAGTTTCGCTTGGCAAAGTTTTGTTAAGCTCGTTAGAAGAAAAGTTGACCTCTTTGTACAAAAGTACAAGTACGGTTCGTTTCGCCAAAATGGCCTTTTTCAAATCATGTTCCCTGCATAAAAATTTGTTTTAGTCCTCTCCATTGCTTCCTCCTTCTCCTTCTCTTCCTTTTTCCCCTTCTCTTTATTCATCCTCACTTGGTCCTCATAGACTTGCTTTGGAGTTAAGGGTACAAGGGTGATCTTTTTTCCCTCATTCTCAAACGAATACTTATTCTTGAACCTATCATGAGTGACCCTCATGTCATATTGCTAAGGTCTACCTAGCAATATATGTCCGGCTTGCATAGGCACCACATCACACATAACTTCGTCCTTATATTTTCGAATCGAGGACATTAGCACTTGTTTACTAATCTTCACTTCCCTGCTATCATTCAACCATTGTAATCTGTAGGGCTTCAGGTGTTTGAGCATTGGTAACTCTAGTTTCTCTACCAAGGTAGTGCTAGCCACATTGGTGCAACTCCCACCATCAATGATCACATTACACACCTTGGAGTTTTCATGGTACCTTGTGTGAAAAATGTTCTCCCTTTGTAACTCTACATCATCATCCTTGTGTTGAATGCTCAAGGATCTCATTATTACTAAGGCCTCTCCTTCTACCGGCCCAACTTCTTCATCGCTAGCCTCCTCTAGTGGTGGCACCTCCTCCTCACTTTCTTCTTCGGACTCAATATCACCATTAGCTAAGGCGATCATTGTTTTCTTATTAGGACATTGATGAGCAATGTGTCCTCGTCCAAGACACCGAAAACATACAATCTCACGGTTCTTTATTGGGACCTCAACATTAGCCTTTCCTTTACCAACTTCCACTTCCTTGCCTTTGTAAGACTCAAATCTAGGCTTGGAGCTAGTCTCCCCTTTCTTCTTCCAGTTGGTCTTCCATGGTGGAGTAAGGTTCGGTTTCGGTACCGAGAAAGTAGGTTTTGGTGGTAACATAGGACTACTCCTCTTCTTTAATTGCCTTTCCACCTTAATTGCTATTTGCACCATATCCTTCAACTCCACATAGTGATGCAATTCCACGATGTTGGCAATGTTGTAGTTCAACCCACTTATAAACCCAGCCATGGTTGCTTCTCTATCTTCTTCCACATTTGCCTTCATCATTGTCATCTCCATTTCTTTGAAGTATTCATCCACTGATCGGGATCGTTGGTTAAGCCTTTGTAGCTTCTGATAGAGTTCCCGATAATAATGACTTGGGACAAACCATTTCCGCATGATAGCCTTCATCTCCCTCCAACTATCAATAGCTCTCTCACCACTTCTCCTCCTAAGGACCACTAGTTGATCCCACCAATTCAACGCGTAATCGCTAAACTCGATTACCGCCAACTTCACCTTCTTTTCCTCGGAATAGTTGTGACATTCGAAGACATGTTCAACCTTTTTCTCCCATTCCAAGTACAATTCCGGATCATTCTTTCCTTGGAATGTCGGCATCTTAATCTTGATGTTGCCCAAATTCCGATCAACCCCGTCGAAGGGTCGATGTGGGGGTCTCCACATACCTCCCCATCCATTTCTACCTCCTCTATGCCCATTCCTACCTCCATAGGGCATCCTCCTATCTTCATCCTCATACTCCTCTTCCCAATTCTCTTCCTCTACTTCCTCCTCCACTAAAGGCCTCCTAATAGGTCTCCTAACTTCCGAAGCCTCTTGGGGTGCTCTTTGTTGTAGGGTGGCGATTGTAGCTTCTTGTCTTTCTACCTGATCACTTATATTTACCATGACGGCATTCATCCGTTCCATGGATTGTTGCAATGCACGCAACAAAAAGGCAGTATCCGGACGCTCCTCTGAACTGTTCCTGTCAGACATTATAACCACAACTTTTCGCAAGCAGAGAATTAGTTAATTCAATTTTAAGAACTGAAAATTCACTCCGTTACCTCACGTGTTGAATCACTCGGATTGATTGCTCAAGAACTCTTCGTCCTTTAAAGAACCAAACCTCAAGAAACTTCCAACCACAAATAGTATTTCACACTCACTCAAGTAATTTGCAATATCCAAATTAAGAAAAACAAGAAACTAACTCAAAGTGTTTGGAAAAACTCTAACTCAATGAAAGGAATAATTTCTTTCTAGCAATTTTTCAAACTCGTGACAAATTAACGAGTATAGGATCGAGAATTTGTAAAAATTCCTTTGAATCCAAAGTTTCACTCTCCCTTTTTTTTTTTTTTAATAATTTTCGAATACTTAAGCATTTGTTTTTATATATGCTTTTCGGAAATTTTTAACACTATCAATTCACGAGAGTATAGTGAAATGACCAAATTGCCCTTCACTTAACGAGAAAAATTTTAGAACAATTTTTCAATACGAACAACTTTCCAATACAGCCCACATATTCAGAAACAACAACACACAATCTGAAATTCTCAATAACAAGCAGAAAAATTTCAGAAAATCAGAGGAAACAAATAAGAAACAACAACACAATTCAGAATTAATTCCAGGAATACAACAATCAATCAAAAAATAGAAAGAACAAGCTGGAAATTTTAGGAATTTGAAGAACAAACTGAAATTTCAAAAACAACACAAATTTTGAAAGAGTGCACAGATTTTTTTTTTATATAATGAAAATGACAATAAAAGGGATAGGAATCTAGAGTCACAACCTAGGGCTCTGATACCAAATGACGCGAACCAAGTAACACGACTTCTATGACCCTCAAGCTACGAGGCTTGATAACCACAAGAAATACGGCCAAAGACCCGACAACAATATTAGCATGCAAATCCTACGAGAATTCTAGACTTTTGGTTGCAAGAAACTCATCTTAACGTATGGATATTACACATCACAAATTAAGACGAGGGAAATGCCACAAAGGGGTTGCAAGTTCCTTTGATGAGTTTTAGTTGAAAATGCACTTGGAGCTTTGAGCTTTCAAAGTTGAATCTTGTATTCACTCTCAAAAATTTGAACAAAGTTATGTTCTTACAGTTGCTAACAATCATTTATACAAGAAATAAAACCCTAAAAACGGGCAGAAAATCCTAGCCATTGAATTGTGATCAATGGTCCAAAATTTACAAATATTTGAATCCCCGCTGCGGCGGCCAAATATTCATGCCGTGGCGCGCATGTTAGGGAGGTGGTGTCAGCGCGCAGGTCTGGCGACGTTTGCCGAGGGGTGTCCTGTGTCAGGGCACAGGTCTGGTGTAGAAATCCCGAATAAATAGGAAATTAGTTAGGATCAAATATTAGTTGGTTAAGAGATAAAGTAGAAATATTTTGTTCAAATCTTTTTGTTTATATTTGATTTAGTTTCGATTCAGTTAGTTGTATTATATATATCCGTGTAAGCGTACATATGTATTAAGTCAGTGAAATAAAAACAAAATACATTTTTATTTTTCCACATGGTATCAGAGCTGCCGTCCAACAGCAGCCGTCCAGCGCCGTCCAGCAACCATCCAACCGCAGCAGACCAGCACCGTTTCAGCAGCGCCGCAGTCCAGGCTTCATCAGTCCCGTCCCGCGCCTCCAGCAGTCGCGCGCCTCCAGCAGTAGTCGCGCCTCCAGCAGCAGTCGCGCCTCCAGCAGCAGCTCCGACCAGCAGTTGCGCCTCCAGCAGCCGCGCGTCCAGCAGTTCGCGCCTCCAGCAGCAGCTCCGACCAGCAGTTGCGCCTCCAGCTCACTACCGCTGCCGCCGCTCAACACGCTGCCTCTCTCCAGATTCTGCCTCTCGTCTGTCGCATGCCTCCTTCCTTGCACAAAACAGATCTGGTATATGCCAAACCCTAGCCCACAATAATTAACCCTATCAGTTCACACCCATATTAACACTCAAATCCATCAGCCCAAACTTTCAAACCCACTTTCAAACCCAGCCCACCTAATAGTACCCAAAAAAAAAAAAAAAAATCTTAGCCCACAGCTATAAAAAAAAAAAAAAAAGAAAAGCCCACTTTCAAAGCCCATTAATCCTGAACAAAGAGAAAAAAAAAAAAAAAAATGTTTTCACAACTCCAGGTGGCCGGTCAGTCCTCTTATGTTTCTTTTGGCTCATTAGCTCATCAAGGTACTTTTTCAACCGCCCTACTTACTACATCCAAAACCTCTTGGATTATCGACTCTGGTGCGTCAGATCACATGACTGACAATTATCTGCTTTTTTCGTCCTATACACCCTGTGCTGGGAATTTAAAAGTCAGAATTGCAGATGGCACTCTGTCTCCAATTGCCGGAAAAGGAAGTATTAAAATTTCTGAATCTATTACTCTTGAGTCAGTCCTTCATGTCCCAAAATTATCCTGCAACTTATTATCTATCAGTAAATTAACTGCTCACACAAATTGTTCTGCTAAATTTGTTTCTTCATCTTGTATTTTTCAGGACCTATTATCGGGGAAGACGATTGGCAGTGCTAGAGAGAGTGAAGGACTTTATTACTTTGAGGCAGCCAATGTGAGTAAACAAAATCAAATTAAAAATTGTAATTCTGTTTCTCTTTCTAGGAATAATAATTTTTTGTTGTGGCACCTTAGAATGGGTCACCCTAATTTTCAGTATTTGAAACAATTGTTCCCATCTCTTATTCAAAATAAAGAAGTATCTGATTTACAATGTGAAACATGTGAACTTGCAAAACATCATCGTACTTCGTTTTCACCTTCCAAATACACACCTTCCAAACCATTCGCCATAATCCACAGTGATTTATGGGGACCGTTTCGGCATCCGAGTCGCACTCATGCAAAGTGGTTTATCACATTTATTGATGATCATACTCGTGTTTGTTGGGTATATTTACTAAAAGATAAATCTGATGTTCGAACAGTTTTTATTAACTTTCATTCCATGATATACACACAATTTCAAACACGAATTCAAATATTGCGTACTGATAATGGTACGGAATATGTTAACCATTCTCTTCAAGATTACCTTCAAACCCATGGAATCATTCACCAAACCTCCTGTGTGTATACTCCACAACAAAATGGAGTAGCCGAACGAAAAAACAGACATCTTTTAGATGTGGCCAGGGCACTCATGTTCACAACTAATATGCCAAAAATGTTTTGGGGCGATGCCGTTTTGACATCTGCTTTTCTTATAAACAGAATGCCCAATCGTGTTCTATCCTATGAAACACCCATTGGTAAATTGAAACATTGTTTTCCAACTTCTCGCCTTATGTCAGATATTCCACTTAAGATCTTTGGTTGTACAACATTTGTACATGTTCATCCCCACGACCGTGGAAAATTAGACCCGCGAGCCATCAAATGTGTTTTTATTGGCTACTCTCCTACTCAAAAAGGCTACCGGTGTTATGACCCTACAACCAAAAATGTCCTCACTAGCCTTGATGTCACCTTTTTTGAGACCACACCCTATTATCCTTCCAAAACTCCTCTTCAGGGGGAGAATGTGAACTCGGAAGATCAGTTTTGCCTTTTTGACCTTTCATTTCTTAGTACCTCCTTCCATAATAATAACAATCTCCCCTTACCAAAAACAATTCCTACAACTCACCCAGAACCTGTTACACCAAATCATTCTAATGTGCCATCTACAGAAACCTATTTAGACTTAGGAGGAGACGCAGAGTCACAGATAGATAAGGAGATACTTGTTTATTCAAGGAGGCCAAAATCAAAGTACAAAGGGAAAATCACTCTCGACACGCTACAAGAGTCCAACCCGGTGATGGATCCTATCATTGAGTCCTCTTTGAATCCAGGTAACTCTAATTCTTTTGATGATTTACCTATTGCACTCAGAAAACAACCTCGATCTTGTACTTCTCACCCTATATCTAAGTTTGTGTCATATAATGCTTTATCACCCACATTCCGTGCTTTCACCACTAACCTTGACAGGATCGTAATTCCAAAACATATTGATGAGGCTTGGAAAATTCCCGAGTGGAGGAATGCAGTAACGGAAGAACTACGGGCTTTAGAAAAAAATGAAACTTGGGATGTAGTGGACTTACCTAAAGATAAGAAACCAGTTGGGTGCAAGTGGGTTTTTACTGTAAAGTATAAAGCTGATGGAACTGTCGAACGTTACAAAGCTCGTCTAGTGGCTAAAGGGTTTACTCAAACTTATGGGATCGACTACACCGAGACATTTGCTCCAGTTGCAAAGCTGAACACTGTTAGAGTATTACTGTCATTAGCAGCAAACTTGGAGTGGACTCTCCAACAGTTGGACATAAAAAATGCCTTCCTCAATGGAATATTAGACGAGGAAATTTTTATGAAATTACCTCCAGGATTTTGTGAAAGTAGTCAACAAAATGCGGTGTGCAAACTAAACAAGTCTCTTTACGGACTTAAGCAATCACCACGAGCATGGTTTGATAGATTTGCAAAAGTGATAAAGGATCAAGGCTATCAACAGGGTCAGTCAGATCACACAATATTTTTTAAACACTCCTCAGACGGTTTAAAAACAATCCTGATTGTTTATGTAGATGACATAATATTAACAGGAGATAATCTGCCCGAAATTGAAAGATTAAAAAAGGTCCTTGCCACAGAGTTTGAAGTCAGAGACTTAGGACAAATGCGATACTTCTTGGGAATGGAAATTGCAAGATCGAAAAAGGGCATTAGTGTCTCACAACGAAAGTATGTTATGGATCTTCTAAATGAGACAGGTATGCTTGGGAGCAAACCAAGTGACACTCCTATTAAAACAGGAAAGAGAATGGAACATGATGAAAAATCAGTTGACAAGGAAAGGTACCAGAGACTGGTCGGGAGACTAATCTATCTATCACATACAAGACCTGACATTGCATTTGCGGTAAGTGTAGTAAGTCAACATATGCACTCTCCGAAAGAAAGCCACCTAGAAGCAGTGTATAGAATTTTGAGATATCTTAAAGGCTCTCCCGGAAAAGGCCTTTTCTTTAGAAAAACAGATCAAAGAAGAACAGAAATTTTTTCAGATGCTGATTGGGCTGGTTCAATTGAAGACAGAAGATCCACTACCGGGTACTGTACCTTTGTATGGGGAAACCTAGTTACATGGAGAAGTAAAAAGCAAAATGTAGTAGCTAGAAGTAGTGCTGAAGCAGAGTTTAGAGCGGTTGCACAAGGAATTTGTGAAGGACTATGGTTGAAGAAACTTCTAGAAGAACTACGAGTAGAGGTTGAGGTTCCACTCAAAGTTTACTGTGATAATAAGGCTGCAATCAACATTTCTCTTAACCCAGTCCAACATGATCGGACTAAACACATCGAAGTTGATAGACATTTTATCAAAGAGAATGTTGAGAATGGTATTATTTGTATGACCTACATTCCTACACGAGAACAAACTGCAGATATTTTCACTAAAGGGCTTCCGCGTCAGAGTTTCGATGATTTCATAAACAAGTTGGACATGATTGATATCTATGAACCAACTTGAGGGGGAGTGTAGAAATCCCGAATAAATAGGAAATTAGTTAGGATCAAATATTAGTTGGTTAAGAGATAAAGTAGAAATATTTTGTTCAAATCTTTTTGTTTATATTTGATTTAGTTTCGATTCAGTTAGTTGTATTATATATATCCGTGTAAGCGTACATATGTATTAAGTCAGTGAAATAAAAACAAAATACATTTTTATTTTTCCACATCTGGCCTGTCAGCACGCGCACGTCCACTCGTGCCGCGGCGCCTGAAATGCATGCCGCGGTGCGCGCATGTTTCGGTTCCAAAACATAAAGTCCTTCGCTGCGGCGCCCTATTTCTGTGCTGCGGCGCGCCTTACTTGACATTTTGCCTTTCCAAAACAGAAACTTCCTTGCCGCGGCGGCTATAATCCCATGCCGCGGCGCAAGTCCTTTTGCCCAAAAACTACCTCCAACACATTGGTTGACCTTTCACATGCCTCAAGCTTCAATGTCATCATCCCTTGGCCTTGAATTGACTTTTGGACCAGCCCGTTCAAAGCTTCCTCGAGTTGTTTGGCCTTTGATCTCGTGATTGGCCCGTGTGGGATCTGTAGGGGATGATGTGACGGATCATTCGTGTCACTACCATTTCCAATAACTCAAGTGAGGTAGGCATCTTGGAAAGGGCATTAGCTACCTTGTTGTTAGCCCCTGTACGATACTAAATGTCAAAGCTATAACCCATGAGTTTGGAAATCCATTTCTGATAGTTGGAGCTCACTATTCTCTGCTCCAACAAATATTTCAGACTCTGTTGGTCGGTTTTGACAATAAAGTGTCTGCCTAATAGGTAAGGTCTCCATTTGCCCACTGCAAACACTATGGCCATGAGTTCCTTCTCATAATCGATTTCATCCTTGCCTTTTGCCCTAAGGAATGGTTGTAGTAGGCTATTGGCCTTTGATTTTGAAGCAAAATTGCCCCCAAACCAAAGCTAGATGCATCAGTCTCCACCACAAAAGGTTGAAAGAAGTCAGGCATGGCAAGTATAGGCACCTGGGACATGGCTTCTTTAAGTCTGTTAAAAGCTTGAGTTGTTGCTACATTCTAGTTATAGTGATCCTTCTTAAATTGTTAAGTTAGAGGTAGAGCTAAATGGGCATATCCAATAACAAACTTCTTGTAATGGCCAGTGAGGCCTAAAAATCCCCTCAATTCCTTAATGTTCTGAGGCACTGGCCAAGCTAGCATTGCCTGAACCTTATTGGGATCTACTGCTACTCCTTAGCCTGACATAATGTGTCCCAGGTAGGCAATCTCCTTACGAAACTCACACTTCTTGCGGTTTGCATACAACCTGTGAGTGTTGAGGAGCTCTAGTACTAGCTTTAAATATTGCTCATGTGTGGCCTTATTTGGACTATAGATCAAGATGTCATAAAAAAAGAAATTAAGACAAATTTTCTGAGAAAGGGTTTAAATACCTCATTCATTAGGAACTGAAAAATTGATGGTGCATTGGTTAGGCCAAAAGGCATGACCATAAATTCATAGTGACCTTCATGTGTACTAAAAGTAGTTTTGTGCACATCTTCCTCTTTGACTCTGATTTGGTGATAACCTGATTTCAAGTCTAATTTGGAAAAGAACTGTGCTCCATTAAGCTCATCCAAGAGTTCCTCAATCATTGGAATAAGAAATTTGTCCAACGTAGTTGCTTTATTAAGCGCCCTGTAGTCAACACAAAACCTCCAAGACTCATCTTTCTTCTTAACTAAAATCACAGGGCTGGAGAATGGGCTTGTGCTGGTTCTGATGACTCCTGCTTGAAGCATCTCTTTGATGAGCCTCTCAATTTCATCCTTATGAATGTGAGGATATCTATAAAGTCTAACACTCACTGGACCATGCCCCTCCTTGAGAATAATTCTGTGTTCCTTGTGTCGTTTTGGGTAGTCCTTCAGGCATATTGAACACTGTGTCATACTCTTGCAGAATAGCTTGTACATACTCAGGAATGTCCTGCTCACAATTGAAAATATCCAACTGATTGAGCTCAACCAAAATTCCATTGCCTTCCTATTTCAAGGTTTTTACCATGGCTCTCAAAGATATCTTAGAGGTTCCTAGGGAAGGATCTTCTCTTAAAGTTACACTTTGATCTCCCAAGGAGAATTTCATTATCTGCAATTTCCCATTTGTGTGGGTCATCCCTAAGGTTTCCAACCATTGGATTCTTAATATGACATCTGTGCTACCAAGTTAAGAGGCAAAAAATCATCGACAATTAAGAGGTCTTGTAATTGTAGCTTCACTCCTTTACAAACTCCTTCCCCATTTACAGAACTTCCTGAACCCAGAGTCACCCTATACCCTCGAGTCTTAGTGACTGGTATGATGAGCTTGGTTACCAATTGAAGAGAAATAAAATTGTGGGTGGCTCCAGGGTCGATCAAAGTGACCACCTTTTGATCCTCTAAGTTCCCAGCCAATTTCATCGTCTTTGGGGTAGTGAAACCCACTACTGAATTGAGGGATACTTAAACTTTTGGAACTAATTTTGTCATTTCGAGCTCCGTTTCCTCTGTATCCTCCCGAGGACAATCAACGCTACCTTCATCTTCGTCGTCGATGATCATCAACCTCAGTTCTTTCTTCTTACATCGATGGCCAGGAGCCCACTTGTCATCGCAACGGTAACAGAGTCCCTTGTCTCTCTTTTGTTGTAGTTTCGAGTCGGTGAGCCATCAAATTTCCACTATTGGTTTGCTCGTCGGTGAAGTTCCTCATGAATTGGCTCGAAATGAGCTAATCTGTGCTGGTGAGTAACGACCATTGTTTTGGGTCTTGTTTCTCAATGACTTCAATTATAATAAGGCCGATTTGCGAGAGTCAATTTTTCCTCTATCATTTGGGCCAGATCCATGGCTCGACCCGAAGTATGAGGGCCCAATATCCTCAGCTTTACCCTTATTTTGGCCTTAAGCCCATTGATGAAAGTTCCCATTGCAATCTCTTCGAAGATATTTTCCAGAGGAGCTAATAGCTCGATAAATCTCCGGCGATAGTCTCTCACCGTTCCTTCTTGCTCCGGCGACAACCACTGTTCATACAACGTGCTTCCCTGAGTCGATCGGAACTGCCTAAGTATCATCAACTTCATCTCTTCCCAAGTTGCGAACACTCTCTTCTTACTTTCCCACTGATACCAGAGAAGGACATCGCCTTCAAAGCTTACCACCGCCGCCTCTGGCTTCTTCTCGTTGCTCATACGCTGAAAATCATTGTACCTTTCAGCTCTCAAAATCCAACATTCAGGGTTGCTGTCGTCAAACAAGGGCATGTCTAGTTTTCGAAAACGAAAATCGTGGCGTGGAACCCCATTGTTTTTGGTTTCCTCAGCTCCTTTCAAGCTTTCTTGAAGTCCAACAGGTAACACCTGTTGGACTCATCGTCAATGCTTCTTGTGCCTTCCTCGTGGTCGATGAAGCTTGTCTCTGGGTGTCCTCATGGAGTTTAAACATCTGCTCAAACCTCAAGTTCAATTGTTGCGATAAGGTTAGTATCTCTTCTTTTAAACCTCTTACCTCTTTTCCCAACTTCTCCTGTTCTCCATACATCATTTCCAACACCTCCTCCATTGCATCGACTCTCTGATTCGCATTATTGGCCATCTTTCTCCCAATATCAACTTCTTTGATACCAAATTTGTCATAGATTGTATCAATTTAACAAATAAAATCAGATTGAGATAGTAAAATGTAATCAAAAAATTGATAACAAAAAATTGTGAAATCGGCCAAGCTTTCGAGAGGCCTGGTACTCTCCACTGAGCTAAGCTCTTTTACAAATTTCTTGATGATTACTAACTTACTCCCCACTACTTCTTATTCCCTCCCTCACTAGAAGATTCTAACAGAAATCCTATGTGGATTTCTAATAACAAACTAACCAATTCTTTTGGTCCCCACTTTAGCCCAACGAGCCATAACAACTTAATTGACTCCTTCACCCCTTCTTCTAGCATAAGTAAATTGCACCCAAGGCCTTACAGAATCTGTAGGATCGAGGCACTTCTTACGTGCCATCTATCATTTAATTGCTGAAGGTCAAGCATGTTAACTACGAAGTTCTAAAGAAATTGTTGCCTATATCCTTCTAAAATCAATTGGTGATTAGAATGCGAACATTATTTCATTTAACTTCATTCCTCCATAGTCCTAGGTGCTTGTTGCCTTTTGATAGGCCCAGCAATCTCCTTCTCAACGACAGCCTAGGGACCCGACTCTTGTTTTGTGCGCACAATTTGATGTTTCTAGCGAACTTGTCCTTATGCAAGTTGATATAGTGCCAACCTACTTGCTAGCTGTCACACACTGTTGGTTGATATGGTGCTAGCTTACCATATGACTCAATCACATCAACCTCCTCCATTCACCTCTAGTGGATATGGTGCTAGCCCACTTCCCAAAATGTGTCCGGACTCCTATATTACTTGTAAGATTGAGGCATTTCTGATAGGGTCTCTATCCTTGTGTTGCTCCAGAAGCACGCTTAATTATGGAGTTATGATGAAATGCTTGCCCATATTCTTCTTGGTGATTAGAAGGTGTACTAAATCATTTACTTTCATCCCTCCATATTCCCTAAGTGCTCATTGTAAGCCTAACGTAATCGTTTAACTTAACAGTTAGCTATGAAACCGATACTGTTTTTCCTATTTTTTGTCAATGCCGTACCACCATGTAGTTTAAAACCTCAAACTCTTTTGTTAACAAGAAAAACTATTCCAGCTTCCGAATCTGTTTCATCTGTTTATTGTTTATTATACGTGTTCTATATGTTACTGTGTTACATATATATAAATTGATTTGTAATTTTGGCATTATTATTAAATCATATGATGATTATTGGACATTTGTCAGTGACACTTTTGATGAGAATACTCCCCCTATTGATGATCCAAAGTATATCTCTTCATTGGGAGCAGCAATTTTCAAGGGGATGCAAATTGGAGACAGCAATGCTGTATGGCTAATGCAGGTCAAAGGAAATTTTAAAGAAGTTTCTCTTTTTGTAGGATAGCTTCTTTTTTTTAATGAGGATGGATCAAGTACATAAAATGTTCTAGTTTACTCTGTTTAAAGAAATCAGAATGTACATCCACTAATTTATTTTGTTGCTGTGACATGAATTGTTTTATGCGGTGCTTACTTTTGTGGTGGCTTTTCAATAACTATAGATTTTCACTGTTTTTCCATTTATGGATATGTTATTCTCTTGCAGGGATGGTTATTTTCTTATGACCCATTCTGGAGGCCTTCTCAAATGAAGGTTCTATTTAAGTTTTATTTGTCAGAATAATTTAATTTTCACATGATTGGTAATAAGCATTAAACAATAATATGTGGATTTTAGAACTTCTTTCACATACAGTAATTAAATTTACATGCGTTGAGCCATAGCTTTATCTGCATGTTAGCCGCAGTAATTGAAATTGGAATAATATTGAAAACTCATTTTCTTTCTCCTAATCTTTACTATTCCAGAGAGTCTTTTAGTAAGTGATGGGAAAATATACTATGTTATTTTTATAGGCAGAAGGATGACTAGTTTTCTGATAAGGCGGCTAGAAGAAAATATTCTTTCAATAACACGTAATTTCTATGTTGGAAATATTAGGAATTTACTCTCTTCATCTGCATTTTCCATCAACTTGCAAATTGGAAACCACTTTTCCTATATAACTTCTAAAACTAAGCAATATTATCTAAAATGTAATATTTATTTATTCAAACCAATAAAAATATTTAACAAGTCTTTAAATATCCCAATAATTGTGGCAAGTGGACCTCAAAATTCTTAACTTCTCTCACTTGGCTCAAGTGAAAAAATTATGCTTCATGTTTTGATAAATAAGTTAAACATAATGCGCACAACATTACGACAAATCTTTCACGCATTTGGTTAGTTCATTTAGACTCACACAAGTCACGGCGGTTCCGATATCATTAAAATGGAAATAGTTCTTTCCAAGTACCACAATGTTAGTTTTCTACTTAAGATGATATATAAGTGAAAAAGCTTAGGATGTCCCTGCAGATAGCCTAACTTCAATTCAAAACAATATACCTTTTGTCCATTTGTTGCAATTGTGTACTCAGCATTGATCATCTTCTCTGTTTTTGTCTGCATTGTTATAACATCTTTCTTTTGGTTGACGGTGGTAAGTTTTTGCTTTTAGGCTCTTCTACATTCTGTTCCTTTGGGGAGGCTGTTAGTTCTTGATCTATTTTCTGAAGTCAAACCCATATGGATTACTTCAGAGCAGTTCTACGGTGTTCCTTACATCTGGAAAGTCATTTTTCTTCTTTTTCATGTATATCCATGCTGTAAAAACATCTTTGATTTTTCAATAAAATATATCACATCTGTGATTGCCCTTAAAACCAGGTGGTTGGTTATTTGAAGTTTAAAATTAGGCAGAACTGCAAAACCATGCATATGCTTCAAAGTTCTGACTCCTTTTTTAGACCTTAAGCATTTGTTTGAGTTCTCCTCTTACATTTTTTTTCTATAGTCCAGTGTTATTGGAACATTTTGAAGGGATGATGAAATTAGTCCACCAGTGAAAGCAATTAACCTTTACCAACAACAGTATGACCCTGACAGAAATATTAAATAACTCATCTTTTATGACTAAATAAATATATAGGCAAAAACGCAAAAATAAGAGTATTTTGATTTGGGTTAATATGCATCCAGCCCTCAATCCTTATCATGATAAGGATGGCTTCGTTATTGAGCATCTAGAGAATACTCTGCGTGCATATATACTTTGTTTTTTGCTAACCTATATGTGTACTTAAAATAACGAGTTTATCAAAATGTCTGCAAGTTCATTAATTTCTTGACCCTTACTACTTCAATTTTGTTCTCTTTCATTACTGCGTTGATTATTTTTTAATTTGTTGGCTTTCTACTTTTCAGGTGTATGCTGCACAATTTTGCAGGAAACATTGAGATGTATGGAATTTTAGATGCAATAGCATCTGGGCCAATTGATGCTCGTACTAGTGAGAACTCAACAATGGCAAGTTTATAAACTGCAAATTTTCATTAATTTATTTTACTAATGCATCATATGTTACTCTCATATTATATCACTATGCGTTTCTTGTACTCCCTGTTTTATTGTTTTTCTTTTGGCCTCAAGGGAAAACAGAAGGGAAAATTATGAGGAAATAAGAGCAATGCCCTAAGACAGAAGCCTACACAAATAGGTCACACAACTAATTATCTAACTTAACACAAAGAGTAACCATAATGCTTACTGTTATAACCATAATTACTGTAACAGAGAGCGGCAGGTTCCTCATGAGTCAATTTCAGTCCATTCAATGTATTTTTAATCCATAATGGTTCTTATTTAGCGTGTGCTGTAGTTCTATATTCATGCTTAACTCTTGGTCTAGCTACAAAACTTTGCTTCTTACTATTCCATGTAACTAAATTATCACATGCCGTTAAGAATATGTAAATTTAACCCTTAATTCCTTTTTCACTGAAACACTGCTATCTCATTTTTCTTATTTAGTGTATTACATAAGCACAAATATTTTGTTAATACAATTTTCTTTCAAACCTAGAAATTCTTCATTAGCACATGGAATTGTATCAAAATAGTCCTTATCAGCTTCCTCCCTTTGTGTCAAAAGGTCAACCTTAATTATGTAAAATTTACTTTCTTGAAGGTTGGTGTTGGAATGTCAATGGAAGGTATTGAACAGAATCCTGTTGTTTATGATCTCATGTCTGAAATGGCTTTTCAGCACCACAAAGTTGATGTGAAGGTAATGTTAATCTAAACCTAACCTTGCACATACCATAAAGCTTTGTTTCTTTTTCATAATTTTGGAGCTTCAAAGTTCAAATAGTTCCTCTAAACCAGAGACAGCATGAAGATGGAAATTATCTACTTGTTATTAAGCAATCAACAACTGCAAGCTTGTCTTTTAGCATATCTAATCTAAGTTACTTAAAAGCAATCTTTCTTTTGTTATCCCTCTTTTCTGATATACATTGTATTAAATCCCTTTATTTTTGGTCTAATCTGATTGTCTTAGGGCTTAAACTTTTATCATTTCACCAATTATACAATTCTTTTTTAAGAGCAAGAGAGTAATATCAATTTGCTTATGTATGTTCACAAATTTGCATTGAAAAATATTTGAATGCATGAATACACTCTGGTACAGAACTTGGGTTTATGTTCAGGGGTACTGTGTCAATGATAATTGTAAGAAATGATGATTTGATTGCAATTAAACGCAAATCGCAATGGTTATTGTGCATGTAGAGTTACATGGTTAAATATTTATTTTTTTTTAGCCAATTTAACTATAAAAATCTTAAAATAAGAAAATATTAATAAAATTAAATTACATAGATTGATATCCATACAAAAATAAAAATATAAAATAATTCAAATAATATGAAATATATCTAATCAATTAAACAAAAAATGAACACGTGGAAGATTATATAGTATAATTATAATTAGTTAAATTGTAGGGTAGATAAAATTTGTATGAGATTTTTCTCATCAAATTATAGTTAGAAATGAGGAAAATTAATCATGGAAATTATTGGGGAGATGTCAAACATTTACCACATGTCTATTCTACTTAATGCTTTGGCAAAAATCATATGATAGAGCAAAGGTAAAAACACATATGGGAAGGTTGAATGAGTACTTAGCATCAAAAGGGGAAAGAAAAGTTTAAATGATAGATTTAAGGGGATGCTATTATGTATTTTTGCAAAATAGGAAGACATGTTTGTAAATACAACTTAGAAAGACATTTTGTGAAAGATTTGAGGGGGCCATGTGCCCCTTTATTGTAAAGGTGGCTTCGGCCTTGAATACTCTCACAAACACATCTCTTCATATTTTGTAGGGCATCCCAAAACCTTTCAATATAATGTACATGTGCTTAGGTATTGTATTAAGTTAGAGAAATATTGCTTGAAAATCATGCTTTTTCACCAGTTATAAAAACTTTAACTTAATCTATCATTTTCTTTTCAGAATTTCTTAGTGTGCACATCTATTTCTTTTCCTCTTGTTTAGTTCATTACTTGGATGTGGATAATAGAGAACAAGCAAGATGGAAATTTATGCATTTTAACCTATAACACTTTGTAATGCATGGCTTGAATTAGCCATTTGCTAAATTAGGAAATGAAGTTAAATCATTCATGCACGAATGACTTAAATAAAAGCGAAATTGATGGCGTATATTATTGGGAATTAGTCAATATTATTAATTATGTTTTAGGCGCTATTGTGTGGACGGCTAATAAGAGTGTCATTTTAGTCATCTTACAATTAATGAGAGGGAAGGAGAAATTTTTTATATATATTTAATATTTATTTGAAATTAAGATGAGAGCATTAAAAAAATGGAGAGAAAGAAGACATAAAAGTAGATAAGTGTTTGTAGTTTATATATTTAAAATTCAATACATATAATTATATGTATTATTTTCTAAATTCTAAAGATTTCTTTATAAGCTTAATTTATTATTTAACTAATTTCCTTTATCAAAGATCTTTATTTTTCAACAATTGGTATTAGTGCTATGGTTTCAATAAAATTTGATATTGAGAAATTTATCGGGCAAGAATAATTTCAACTTGTGGCTGATGGAGATGCTTTCTCTTCTCACACATAAAAAATGTGAGATGACACTACGAGAAACAAATTTGCCAAATGATTTAACATTTTCACAAAAGCAAGAAATAATGAAAAAGCCGTATAGCACACATTTATTGTCGCTGGGTGACAATTTTAGGAGAAATCTTAGGACAAAAGATTGCTGACAAGTTGTGGGAAAAGCTAGAGAGTCGGTATATGACAAAATCTCTGCATAATCGTCTCTACTTGAAGAAACAATCATATAGTCTCTAGATGTAGAAAGATGAGTCTATTTATAGACATATAGATAAATTTAATCAAGTTATTTTTAGTTTAATAAATATTGATGTTATAAATGATGAGGATCAAACTATTCTTCTTCTTAGTTTCCTGCCGAGATCTTATGATAGTTTATAGTAAACATCATAATTTTTGGAAGGGGTACACTATCTATGGAGGAAGTAAAACGACCTTACAATCTTGAGAATTGAAGAGGAAACTCAACGATTCATATGCTAGGAGTAGCTCTGGTGAGGGCTTATCAGTTTAAGGTAGAAACGAAAAATGGAAGAACTATCAAAGAAGTCGATCTAAATCACACAACAAATTTAGAAAGAATAACAAATGTCGAAAGAATAACAAAAAAATGTCATAATTGTCAAAAGAAAGGACATTGGAAAAGAAATTGTCCAGGGCTCAAGAAAGACAAGGGGAGTACTTTGAAGTTTGAAGGAGTAGTTATTGCCTCAAAAGAGTTAGACGGTAGAAATGTTCTTTTTGTCTCATTTAACGATAATGATGATGACTGGATTCGTGATTTGGCATGTACTTTCCACATGATGCCCAATAGAGATTGGTTTGCTACATTCCAAGAGATTAATGGTGGCAAAGTTCTAATGAAAAATAATAGAGCTTGCAGCATAGCTGGTAAGGGTACAGTACAAATCAAGATGAATGACGGTATTGTGGGAACATTAATTGATGTAAGGTATGTGCCTGAACTTCAAAAGAACTTGATTTCATTGAGTGCTGTACACATTGTTGGTTGTTCATATCGAACTGAAAGTGGAGTTTCTAAAGGTGACTTGACATTAATGAAAGGAAAATTGAAAAATGGACTGTATATCCTGCAATGTAGCATAATGGTAGGTGCTGCCTTGGTTTCTTCTATTTCTGATTCTCACCATACCCCGTTTGAGGCATATGAGGTTAGGCCTTATGAGTGAGGATTGGATGAGCTTAGCAAGAGAGGCTTGCTTGGTGGACACCGAATTGGAAAGATGAATTTTTATGAGCATTGTGTTTATGGAAAACAAAGCAAAGTGAAGTTCAGTATTGGGGTTTACAGAATGCAAGGACTCTTGATTATATTCATTAAAACTTGTGGGTCCCGTCAAGTGTTCTTTCTCACGGTGAAGCGATGTACATGTTAACTTTCATCGATGATTATTCAAGGAAAGTTTGGAATATGTCTTGAAACAAAGAGTGATGTATTTGTCAAGTTCAAGCAATGAAAAGTTATTGTAAAGAAGCAAATAGAGAAGAAGATTAAGTGGCTTAGGACAGACAATGTGGAATTTTGTAACAATGAGTTCTGTGCAAATGAAGATATATCTCACCATAAAACAGTGAGGTATACACCACAACAGAATGGTGTGGCAAAGTGAATGAATAGAACGTTGCTTTAGAGAGCTTGGTGCATGCTCTCTAATGCAGGCTTGCTTAAGCAATTTTGGGCAAAGGCATTTATCATTGCATGCTAGTTGGTGAATTGGCCTCCTTTTACAGCTATTGATTGCAAGATCTCAAAGGAGATGTGGTCAGGCTCTACAATAAATTACTCAATTTTGCTTGTATTTGGGTGTTCATACTAATGAAGGAAAGCTAGAACCAAGAGCCAAGAAATGCATACTTTTGGTTTATCAAGATGGTGTCAAGTGGTACAGGCTGTGAGACCTTAAGGAGTCGAAACTTATGATTAGTAGAGACGTAACTTTTTATGAGATAGCCATACTTAAGACCACAAAAAGGCCATGATAATCATGTTGAAGGTCATGGTACTAAAAGAATGTGGAGCTTGAGATTGAAGTTCCTAAGCAAGAATCGGAGGAGACATATGAAGTTGCTGCATCAACAGAGCTTGAATATGTCTTGGCTAGAGATAGGCCAAGAAGATAAATTAGACCACTGTAGCAGTACGATGGTTTTGTTGCTTTACCACTCAGCATGGCAGAGAGCATTGAAGAATAGGAACCTAGCTCATTTCATGAGGCAATTACTTGTGATGAAGTAGAACAGTGAATAGGTTCCATGAAAGAAGAGCTTGAATCCATTTACAAGAGTCAGACTTTGGAGCTTATAAAGAAGCTAGTCGATCAAAAGGTTGTGGGTTACAGGTGAGTATTCAAGAAAAAAAATAGAATGTGGTTCAAAGCAAGGATTATAGCAAAAGGCTTTACACAACGAGAAGATAATGATTTTAATGAAATTTTTTCTCCTGTGGTAAAGCATAGTTCTATTCCTATGCTGGTTGCTTTGGTGTCTGTCACGCCCCAGATTTTGAGTACGTAAATTTTAAGAAAATAGATAAAATTTGAAAGGAAATTATTAATTTTAGAATCATTAATTATGAAGTATAAATTTAAATAAAATTAATCAATTAAATATAATTTGGGTACCCTTGAAATAATTTAATATTTATAAAAACACAATAAAACATTCAAAAAACTTATAATTTAAATAATTACAAATATTTTATATTATAACAAATTAGAGTGGTCTCAGCCTGTCTACTCAATAAACAGAATAACTAATAAAAGTAAAAAGAGTAAAGGGAAAACCTTTTAATTGAACTCCTAAGAAGTACGCACCTCCCGTTCAAGTCACAACAACTACGAAGAAATAGTATCTAATCTGAAAAGAGAAAGGGGAAATGGGGTGAGCTACAACTAGCTCAGCAAGGATATACTCCATGCACAGTCTTCAATGAAAATCAATGATGCATGCTACATTTAAATTATTTCATGCATGTCCAGTAATAAATCATCAGTATATCAACAATGGGGAGATTTTATTTTTTAAACTCGGGCATACTTGTACTTCCTCACTTCCTAAACTGGGTGGAGTGTACATTCCAAGTATCTCATACATGCTCAATCATAATAAAATATGCAATGTCCAATATAAAATACACATGTATGCTAAGCCAAATCTATATGTATTGGTCAACTCCGAAATACATGGGTGCATGCACGGTCAACCTCTAAGACCCACGTGGGTCCACCTCCGATCCCATGTATTGTCATATTCCTAAAATACATATGGCACATGTATTGGTCAACTCCAAAGTACATGGGTCCTCGTCTTAGGGTTCTCGTCATATGGGCGGTTCAATCTCCGAGACCCATAGACGGAACATATACCAAGACCCAAGATGGACAACTCCAAAACACGATGGGGGTCCAACTCTGAACCCCACGTGCGGTCTAATACCAAGACCCATGTATGGACAACTCCGAGATACATGTGAAATGTAATGCGTACCTGTAGTCCATCGAAAAGTAGTCTGCTGCATCCAATAGCCCCGAGATACCATAACTCCGCAAGACATCTATACAGGTAATACTCCCCACAAAAAAATTTTATAATGCATGTATAAAAACTTAGATGCCATGTAAAATATTTTAATACCCGTATTTCATAATTTCATATATACACATAAAATGTTTCCAAACGGGTATCTTAATTATAACATCATTATCAACACTTTTATAAAAATATTTATAAACATGGCATCAATTTCAATCATTCGAATATCTATGATGATGCATAATATTTTTATAAAAATAATGCATGAAGAAAAGTGGAGTAATGACCCCTACCTTAATAAGTTTCATTGGCACACTTATCCCATATGGTACTAATTGAGGTAACGTCTAAAATCCTTGTTGATAGAACCGTTGCTTTAAATGTTTTACCTACTTGCCTTTTCGACTCTTCTTTTGCAAGGACTTAAATCTGTCATTGTAATAAGAAGAATGACAAACGTCTTAACATTACGATCATTCAATAAGACCTCATTTAAAAAAATGTGACTAACGGCTCTCCCTCGATTGATCAAGTATAAAAATATAACTATGATTCATACCCAATCTAAGCAACAAAAGTTTGGATATTATTTGATATAACCAAAACTTTCAATAAACTAGAGAAGTTTTTGAAATACATCGAGTTACCTCCAAAATCATACCATTATTCAAAGACAAGATCAATTGTGGAGATCCCATAGAAATAGGGATATCCTAAATATTCTGTTGTAACAGTAAATATTTAATCATTAAATATTTGTTGCAACTGTAAATATTCTGTTAATATTTTATCTGTTTTATTTCTTTTTATTTAGATTTGTACCTAGTCTATTTAAGGAGCCACACTTTATGTAATTTAATATATTCTGATTTCAATAAAAACACATTTATCCCTCATGGTATCAAAGCCTTACGCTCATCAATAATGGAAGAAAATTCCAATCAGCCCCATCCCTCTGATCGCATAGAGGAAATGGCAACAGCAGTTCAAAATGCAACCGACCACTCCCCTCTCCAACTCACCATTGAAAAATTCAATGGGAGAAATTACCGGGAATGGGCTCAATCAATTAAATTAATTATTCGGGGGAAAAGAAAGATGGGTTACCTGACCGGTGAAACAAAGCAACCTACGGACAGCCTCGGCATTCAAAAATGGGAAGCAGAAAATTCCATGATTATTTCATGGCTCGTTCATTCTATGTTACCTTCAATTGGGAAGACCTACCTATTCCTCCCCACGGCTAAGGAAATTTGGTCCGCTGTCAGGGAAACTTACTCTGACAGTGGAAACGCATCACGTTTATATGAGATAAAAACTCAACTTTGGCAGATGAAACAAAACAGTATGAGCGTCACAGATTATTATACAAAAATGTTGGGATTATGGCAACAATTAGATCTCAATACCGAAGAAGAGTGGGAAATCAATTCGGATAGTGTTAAATATCGAGCAAAAATTGAAGGAGAATGTGTATTTGAATTCTTGGCTGGACTAAATCAAGAATTAGATGATGTGAGGAGTCGGGTTTTGAGCCGAAATCCATTACCCAATACGAGAGAAGCGTTTTCTGAAATTAGGAGAGAGGAGAGGCGGCGTGAGGTGATGCTCGACGCCGCTGCTGGTGGAGTGAACGGCGAAGACTTGGTCGGGGTTGGGCTGCGAGCGGCATGGACGGCGGCGCACGAACTGTGATCGGCGCCATCGTCGCTGAAAATGGAACTGAACGGCACACGAACCTCTTCCTCTGGTCTAGGGTTAAATGGAGCTGGAAAACAAGGAGTGTCTTATGAGGATATGCGCTGGGCTCATGGGCCTATTGGGCCGACTAATGCATATGGGAGTAATGGGCCCAACCTAAGTGAACTCCAAATGAGCCGTGGGCCTTCATTGTTAAATTCTTTCAGCCCAGTCATTGAAAATGGGTCCAATTGGCTGTTGTCTAGAGGAGTCCAAAATAATTCCGGACAGAAAAAACGTCCGTGGCGTGATCATTGTCAAAAATTAGGCCATACAAAAGATACGTGTTGGGAATTGCATGGAAAGCCCGCAGATTGGAAACCGCGACAAAATTTTAAAAATCGAGGCTATCAAGCCACAAGCTCTCAGAATGATTCCTTCAATCCCGAGCAGATGGAGCAGTTATACAGAATGTTTTCAAAAATTCAAACATCTGGTCAGTCCTCTCATGTTCACTCTGGTGCATTAGCTCACAAAGGTAATTATTTAACCGCTTTAAATGCAATATCTGAAACTGTTCCCTGGATTATTGACTCTGGTGCATCAGATCACATGACCGATAATCACCAGTTTTTTTCATCATATACTCCATGTGAGGGAAATTTAAAGGTTAAAATTGCCGATGGTATCCTTTCACCAATTGCAGGAAAAGGACGGATACAAATATCTGATACTATTATTCTTAAGTCTGTTTTGCATGTTCCAAAATTGTCGTGTAATTTACTGTCTATTAGTAAATTAACAGCCCACACAAACTCTTCTGCTAATTTTACCTCTTCTTTGTGTGTATTTCAGGACCTGTCATCAGGGAAGACGATTGGCAGTGCTAGAGAACATGAACGTCTCTACTACTTTGAGTCGGATACTACGAATAAACGGTATCAAATTACCAATTATAACTCTACATCATTTTCTATAAATAATGAATTATTATTGTGGCACCGTAGAATGGGTCACCTTAGTTTTCCATATTTAAGACAATTGTTCCCTTTTCTTATTCAAAATAAAGAGTTACCAGAATTACAATGTGAAATGTGTGAACTTACTAAACATCATCGCACTTCATTTCCAAAATCTCAATATATGCCCTCAAAACCATTTTCCATAATTCATAGCGATTTATGGGGACCATCTCAGTCGCCTAATCGTACTCATACAAAATGGTTTATCACATTTATTGATGATTATACCCGTGTTTGTTGGGTATACTTATTGCGAGATAAAACCGAGGTTTTCAATGTGTTCATCAATTTTAATTCAATGATCAAAACACAATTTCAAGCCCAAATTAAGATCTTATGTACTGATAATGGTACCGAATATATCAACCAAACTCTCAACAATTACCTACAAAGTCATGGTATTCTTCACCAGACTTCGTGTGTATATACTCCACAACAGAATGAAATTGCTGAACGAAAACATCGGCACCTCCTAGAAGTTGCTCGAGCACTTATGTTTACCACAAATATGCCAAAAATGTTTTGGGGTGATGCCATCCTTACATCTGCCTTCCTGATAAACAGAATGCCTAATCGCATTTTATCCTTCAAAACACCTATCCAAATACTCAAGAACAGTTTTCCCACATCCCGTCTCATCTCTAATATTCCACTCAAAATGTTTTGGTGCACTGCCTTTGTCCATGTTTATTCCCATGATCGGAAAAAATTTGACCCCCGTGCGCGTAAATGCGTCTTTATTGGGTATTCACCAACTCAAAAAGGGTATTGGTGTTATGATCCCACTACCCAATCTATATACACTAGTGTTGATGTAACGTTCTTTGAGTCAACCCCTTACCACTCATCTAAAACTTCTCTTCAGGGGGAGAACATGAGTAAAGATCAGTTTTGTTCCTTTGATCTTTCATTTCCTGCATCTAGTCCTGATCCCAATTCTCAACCCACTACATCTTCATCTCTCGAACCTCGTTCACCTCTTCATTCTATTATGCCGTTTATAGAACATGTGTAGACACACAGCTTGGTAACGAACTACTTGTTTATTCAAGGAAACCGAAATCAAATTGTAAAGGGAAATTTGTGTTCGATGCACTACAAGACTCAGACCCGGTGATGGATCCGATAAGTCTCGAACTTTCAAATGGCTCAGGTAACTCTAATTCTAATGATGACTTACCCATTGCTCTTCGAATACAAAAGAGAACATGCACCTTCCATCCTATATCAAAATTTGTGTCCTATAAACATCTATCACCCAAATTCCATGCTTTTACCACTAATCTGGACAGGACAGAAATTCCAAAAGATATTGATGAAGCCTGGGAAATACCAAAGTGGAGAGAAGCAGTTATTGAAGAATTGAGGGCTCTAGAAAATAATGAAACATGGGATGTAGTAGACTTACCAAAAGGAAAAAAACCAGTTGGGTGCAAATGGGTATTTACTATCAAATATAAAGCAGACGGTACAGTTGACAAATACAAAGCTCGCCTAGTAGCAAAGGGATTTACTCAGACATACGGCATTGATTATACAGAAACCTTTGCTCCAGTCGCAAAATTGAATATTATTCGAGTTTTACTCTCATTAGCAGTAAACTTGGATTGGACTCTTCAGCAGTTGGACATCAAGAATGCCTTTCTCAATGGGGTATTAGACGAAGAAATCTTTATGACCCTGCCACCTGATTTTTGTGAAAAAGACAAACAAAATATGGCGTGCAAACTAAGAAAATCACTCTACAGACTCAAACAATCACCTAGAGCTTGGTTTGACAGGTTTGTAAGGGTATTACGAAACCAGGAATATCAACAAGGACAGTCATATCACACAATGTTCTTTAGGCATTCTAAGAGTGGAATGAAAATCATCTTGATTGTGTACGTTGATGATATAATACTCACAGGAGATGACGCAATTGAAATAGAAAGGTTGAAGAAGGTTCTATCCACTGAGTTTGAAGTAAGGGACTTGGGCCAAATGCGATATTTTCTAGGAATGGAAATTGCTCGATCTAAAAAGAGTATAAGTGTCTCACAAAGAAAGTATATACTCGACTTACTAAAAGAAACAGGTATGCTTGGTTGCAAACCAGTTGATACACCAATTGAAGTCAGTAAACGACTTGAGAGTGATGACAAACCAGTAGAGATTGAGAGATATTAGAAGTTGGTAGGAAAATTAATCTACCTATCACACACAAGACCAGACATCGCATTCGCTGTTAGCATTGTGAGCCAACATATGCATTCTCCGAAAGAAGTCCATTTGGAAGCTGTGTATCGAATTCTCAGATATCTTAAAGGATCCCTAGGGAGGGGGCTTCTCTTTAAAAAAACAGATGGAAAAAGGGTAGAAGTTTTTTCAGATGCTGACTGGGCAGGTTCAGTTGAAGACAGAAGATCTACAACTGGTTATTGTACCTTTGTTTGGGATAATTTGATAACTTGGAGGAGCAAAAAACAAAATGTAGTGGCCAGAAGCAGTGCAGAAGCAGAGTTTCGAGCAGTTGCACAAGGGATGTGTGAGAGTCTGTGGTTAAAGAAACTTCTAGAAGAATTACAAGTCGAAACAGAAACTCCGCTCAGAATATATTGCGACAACAAAGCAGCTATTAACATCTCTCTCAATCCAGTTCAACATGATCGAACAAAACATGTGGAAGTTGACAGACACTTTATAAAAGAAAAAATTGAGAGTGGCATTATTTGCATGACCTACATACTGACCTAAGAACAAACTGCAGACATTCTCACCAAAGGACTTTCAAGACAGAGCTTTGAAAAATTGAAAAGCAAGTTGGACATGATTGACATCTATGATCCAACTTGAGGGGGAGTGTGGAGATCCCATAGAAATAGGGATATTCTAAATATTTTGTTGTAACAGTAAATATTTAGTCATTAAATATTTATTGCAACTGTAAATATTCTGTTAATATTTTATCTATTTTATTTCTTTTTATTTAGATTTGTACCTAGTCTATTTAAGGAGCCACACTTTATGTAATTTAATATATTCTGATTTTAATAAAAACACATTTATCCCTCATCAATAGAATTTTTCAGGACAATAAGATGCACCAGAAGTGCATCTCAAAAAATAAATTTCACCAAACACATAATAAAAAGATGAAAAGAATATATAGCATTGTTTATTTGAATTAATCACCATTTCCTATAACGATTTGACCAACCAACGAAATATATCAAATGATTCCAAGAAATTTCCAGATTTCAATTTCTTTAAAACTGATTAAAATGCAACATCACATTATCACCTTTACTAGAATTAAAAGTTAAGAAAAATCTATAATTAAAATTCAAACCCACAGTCAAATAACATTCTAACTTCTACATTATTTCACAAACGCAATCAACAGCACCAACCCATAAGTTTCAGAAGATTCAATTTCATGAGAAATAAAACTAGCATGAAAATACAAATAAATTTTACATAAAACGTTCAAAATAAGAGGAATATTCAGGCCGAAATTAACGAAGACAATAAATGGCGAAGACTACAACTCAATTCATAAACCAGAATATTTGTAGAAATCAAATCTAAATCAATTTAAGAAACAACTGAATTTGTTTTACAAAGAAAACAAACATTGATCATGAATTTAAAAATAGCTGCTTAAAATGTCAAAATGTAGGGAAATTAACACTTAAGGAATAAAAGATATATGCTAACCATTTTGATTGAAATCAGTGAACATTTTGGATGTTTTACCGATCGGTAACAGGTGCAACAGACGGCAATGATTGCGGTGGGGTATGGACCCAACTCCGGTGAACTCACATTGGAGGAAGAGGTAACTGACGACAGCAAAAGAAATGGTGGTCGGATGGGAGGTAATCATGAACCGCGATTGGCTATTTCCCACGCTGATTCTTAAGTGTTTGAGCGTTAAACTGAGTCGTGGTGGAGGATAGAATGACGGCCTGGGAAACGGCATTAGGGAGAATAACAGTGGCGCCACTCATCCTCCTCTCTCTCTCGCGGCAGCACAAACCAGCCTTAAGATTTGGCATGCGAAGAAGAAAGGAAGGTGGGGGTAAATAGGGTTTAGGGGTAAAAAGACCAATCTGTCCTTGCCCTTACATAGTTTTTGATAAACTAGGGGTATTCTGGTAATTTTCATTTATTTTTTCCAAAATTTCTAAAAAGGTTTATAAAATTGAAATTATTTTTGAACCATTATAAATATTTACAAAACAATTTTGATATTACAATATATTTATTTTTGACTACATAAAAAAATACAATTTAAAACTTTAACAAGTTTAAATCATACTAAATTTAATACATAAATTTAAATTATTTTCTTAAAAATAATAATTGAGATTGGGGTCTCACAGTGTCTCTACATGACTTAGAGTTGGAGCAACTAGATGTAAAGACAGCTTTTCTCATGGTAATTTGGAGGAAATGATTTATATGCAATAACATAAAGGATTTGGTGTACCAAGAAAATAAAATCATGTTTATTTACTCAAGAAGTCCATGAATGGTTTGAAACAATTACCAAGACAATGGTATAAATGTTTTAACTTGTTTATGATTAGTATTGAGTACATATGGGGTGAGCATGACAATTGTGTCTACTTCAAACAAATTTTTTATGGCTCTTATATTTATTTGCTTATTTATGTTGTTGCATACTAATTGCTTGTAAGCATGTAGATGAGATTAATAAAGTGAAGGCACAATTGAGTGGTGTGTTTGAGATGATAAATTTGGGTCCTACAAAGAGGATTCTTGGTATGGACATACGAGATCAAAAAAATTGGAAAGTTGTTCTTATCTCAAAAGAATTACATTAAGAAAGTTCTTGATAGATTTGGAATGCATAATGCAAAGCCAGTTACTACTTCATTTGCAACTCATCCAAGTTATATGCAAAAATGTCACTACAGACAAAGGAGGAAGAAGAGTCATGTCCCGAGTTCCTTACTCAAGTGTAGTTGGGAGTTTTATTGATGAAATCATTGACTAATGAAAAGTAATTAATTCAGCAGATTCCAACAGATCAAATATGGTTAGAAAATAGTCAAAAATGAATAGAAAATATTGTGTATTAATTAAATTTTTTTATGTATTAATTAGTTTCATTCTTTCCCTTATTTCTTTTGTATTATAAATTAGAATATTGCTTTGTACAATTCAAATTTAGAAAATAGAACAAATTGTTCATAATTCGATCAAATCTTATGATTCATTTCACATGGCATCAGAGCTATGGGAGATAAAATAGAAACCAACCTTGAAATTCCTACAAAAATTTTAGAAACAAAATCACTCCCCATCATGAGTTCAAATGATAGCCCATTCTTAAAATTATTTGTGAAAAAGCTAAATTGTAGAAATTTTAGGGAGTAGTCTCAGTTAATAAAATTAGTTATTGATGGAAAGGGAAAACTGGGTTACCTTATCAAGGAAACGAAGAAACCAGCGGACACCATTCTTGGAGTTCTCCAACATTGGAGCTCAAAAAATTCAATGGTTACAGTTTTTCTCATCCACTCCATGGTACCCTCCATTGAAAAAAGCTATTTGTTCTTGCCCACTGCAAAAGACCTTTGGCAAGCTGTAAGAGAAACTTATTTAGACGGTGAAGATACTGCCTATCTTTTTGAACTTAAAACTCAACTCTAGCAAATTGGATAGGGAGAGAAAGATGTTACTGATTATTATATGAAGATGAATTCACTATGGGCTGGAAATGTTAAGGTTAGAATTGCAGATGGATTTCTTTCAGCGGTCGCAGGAAAAGGGAGTATTCGAATTTCGAATTTTATAACTCTCACATCTATACTTCATATCCCAAACTCGTTTTGCAATCTAATTTCAAGTAGTCAGTTGACAAAAACGTCTCATTGTCCTACCAATTTTTTCCTATCTCATTGTATTTTTCAAGACCTATCATCGGGGACGACAATTGGCAGTGCTAGGAAGTGAAGGTTTGTACTACTTTGATGAGACTAAAGTGAGTCAGCGTGATCAAATTGCTATTTGTGATTTTGTTTCTTTCCTAGGGATAGTGAACTTTTTTTTATGGCATAGAATGGGCATCCCAATTTTCAATATTTGAAACATTTGTTTCCTTCCATGTTTTTGAATAATATAACAGTTAACTTTTAGTGTGAAATTTGTGAGTTTGTAAAACATAAGCGTACCTTATTCCCAAGAGCCCCATACAAACCTTCCAAACTCTTTGCTCTAATCCAAAGTGATGTATTTGTGATTTTGTTTTTGTTCCTAGGGATAGTGGACTTTTTTTTATGGCATTATAGAATGGGGCATCCCATTTTTCAATATTTGAAACATTTGTTTCCTACCATGTTTTTGAATTATATAACAGTTAACTTTCAGTGTGAAATTTGTGAGTTTGCAAAACAAAGCGTACCACATTCCCAAGAGTCCCATACAAACCTTCCAAACCCTTTGCTCTAATCCACAGTGATGTATGGAACCATCTCGTATTCCCCATCGTACTCATAGTAAATGGTTTGTTACTTTTATTGATGATCATAGCCAAGTTTGTTAGGTTTATCTCTTAAAAGAAAAAAGAGAGGTTCGAAATGTTTTTATTAGTTTTCATACAATGATTCAAACTCAATTTCAAACACATATACAATTCCTTCACACTGATAATGGCACAAAGTATTTCAATCATACCTTACAAGATTATCTTCAAAAATGTGGGATAATACATCAAAGTTCTTGTGTTGACACTCCACAACAAAATGGGATAGCTGAACAAAAGAACATACATCTCCTCGAAGTAGCTCGAGCTTTAATGTTTACTACAAACATGCCAAAAAGGTTTTAGGGAGATGCTATTCTAACGTCTGCATATCTCATCGATCGTATGGCCAGTCGGGTTCCCTCCTTTGAAACTCCATTTCAAAAATTTCAATAGTTCTTTCCCACATCCCATTTGCAATCAAATCTGACCTTAAAAGTATTTGGTTGTACTGCATTTGTTCAAGACTATTCCAAAAATAGATCCAAGCTTGACCCAAAAGCAATTAAATGTGTTTTTATTAGGTATTCTCCTATTCAAAAGGGGTTCAAATGTCGTGATCCTTCTACTAACAGGGTCTTTGTCAGCCTTGATGTGACGATCTTTGAAAATATTCCCTACTTTCAAAAGGCCTATCCTCAGGAGGAGATTCGTATAAGGATGTACTTTTGGCCAATACCTAAACTTCAATCTCACCCTTGATCTTCCTCCTGTTGACCTCACATCATCCAATGTTTTCGAGCCAAAAACCCCTTCCTGAACTACAAAGAGTAACTTGAACTCAGGGAGAGAAACAGAGACACGACATAATAAAGAAGTAATCACTTACTCACAGTGGTCAAAATCAAAAGGAAAAGAGACCTCCACACTTGAAGTACCAGAGAGTTAGAACCAATGATAGATCCAAATAACCATGAGTCAACATTGAATCTAGGTAACCCTAAATCTTCTAAATCTATTGAGTTGCCTATTGCTCTTAGAAAACAAAAACGGTCTTTACTCTTCATCCTCTTTCCAAATTTGCTTATGATACTCTATCTTCTAAATTTTGTGCATTTACCACTAACCTTGACAGAACACATATACCAAAGAACATCCATGAAGCTATGAAAATCCCATAATAGAGAGAAGCAATTATGGAAGAAATAAGGCACTTGGAAAAAACAAAACTTGGGATGTCACAAAACTTCCAAAAGAAAAGACTCCAGTTGGCTATAAGTGGATCTTTACAATAAAATACAAGACTGATGGAACAATAGAGTGGTACAAAGCTCTCCTGATTGCAAAAAGATTTACACAAACTCATGAGATTTACTATACTGAAACATTTGTACCAGTGGCTAAATTAAATACTGTTCAAGTCCTATCCTTGGCAGCAAACTTATATTGGTCACTTTATCAATTAGACATAAAAAATGCATTCCTTAATGGAGAATTGGAAGAAAAAGTTTTCATGACCATGCCTGCAGGGTCCAGTAAAGGAGAAAATGTTGTATGTAAATTAAAAAAATCACTCTATGGTCTTAAGCAGTCACTTAAAGCTTGGTTTAATAGATTTGTATAAGTGATGAAGAAACATGGGTACCAACAAGGACAGTCAGATCATACAATGTTTTTTCGACACACTGGCAATGGAAGGAAAAGTATTTTGATAGTATATGTTGATGATATAATCATAACTTGAGACAATTTAGAAGAAATTGAGAGATTAAAGAAAACTTTAACATTAGAATTTGAAGTCAAGGATTTGGGGCAAATGAGGTATTTCTTAGGAATGAAGGTCGTAAGATAAAAAAAAAAAGGAGTTAGTGTATCTCAACGAAAATACATACTTGATCTTCTCACCGAAACTGGCATGCTCGGATCCAAACCAAGTGATACTCCAATAGAGTGTGGAAGGAAGAATGAAGATGCAGGAAAACCAAAAGACAAAGACAGATACCAAAGATTGGTGGGAAAACTCGTCTATCTCACATCAGACTCGATATTGCATTTGCAGTAAGTGTCGTAAGTCAATACATGCACTCTCCAAAAGAAGTTCACTTGGAAGCTGTATATAAAATTCTTAGGTATTTCAAAGGATCACCAAGTAGAGGATTGTATTTCAAAAAAAATGAATCCAAAGATATAGAAGTCTTTAATGACGCAAACTGGGCTAGCTCAGTAGAAGATAGAAGATCCACTACTGGGTATTGTACCTTTGTTTTTGGAAATTTGGAGAAGCAAGAAACAAAATATAATAGCTAGGAGCAGTGCTGAAATAGAGTTCAGAGCAATAGCACAAGGAATCTGTGAAGCTTTATGGTCGAAAAAACTCTTGAATGAACTCTGAGTTGTAATAAAGTTGCCAATTAAACTTTAGTGCGACAACAAAGCTGCCATTAATATTTCTTTAAATCCAGTTTAACATGACATAACCAAGCATGTAGAAGTGGATAGACACTTCATCAAAAAGAAGAATGAAAATGGGACTATCTAGTTCCCACAGAGACACAATTAGCAGATATATTCACCAAAGAACTTCTCCTACCAAACTTTGATGATTTAATCTGCAAGTTGGATATGATTAACATTTATGATCTAGCTTGAGGGGTGATGAAATCATTGACTAATGGAAAGTAATTAATTCAGCAAATTCCAACAAATAAAATATGGTTAGAAAATAGTCAAAAATGAATAGAAAAGATTGTGTATTAATTAAAAATTTTTATGTATTAATTAGTTTCCTTCTTTCCCTTATTCCTTTTGTATTATAAATTAGGATATATGCTTTGTACAATTCAGATTTAGAAAATAGAACAAATTGTTCATAATTCAATCAAATCCTATGATCCATTTTACACTTATGTATGCCATGGTTTGTACTAGACCAAATATTTCCAATGCAATGAGTGTTATTTGTCGATACATGGCTAACTTAGGGAAGACTCATTGGCAAGTTGTGAAGTGGATTGTCAGATACTTGAGAAGTTCAACAGAAGTGAATTTTTAGATACTTGAGAGGTTCAACAGATGTAGGCTTGGTCTTTAGTAGATGAACAAATGAGGTTATTAGTTATGTTACTAGATTTTGTAACTCAGATTATGTTAGCGATCTCAGATACTTGGAGGTAGTGTTGTAAGTTGGATTGTGCGACATTATAATACATTGTTGCTTTGTCAAGGATAGAGGCAAAGTATATGACAGCGACAGAAGTAGTGAAGAAAGCTTTGTGGCTCAAAGGTCTAGTTGGTGATTTTTGTATAAGTCAAGAGGACTTTACTATGTATTGTGATAATTAGAGCGCAATTCATTTAATTAAGAATCAGATGTACCGTGAAAGAACAAAGCACATTAATGTTAGAATGTACTTTATTTGCTATGTCATAACAAGAGGAGACGTGTTGCTGGAAAAGATTGCTATTTTTAATAATCCAATAGATATGATGACAAAAGCTTTTCCATGAGTGAAGTTCAAACATTGTTTAGACTTAGTTGGCATTGCAAATGTTGATTGACACTAAAAACAGGTGGAGCTACCATGATGGAAGATGATTGTTAAATGATTTAAGAATTCAAGCCAAAGTGGAGATTTGTAATGTATGGCTTGAATTAGTCATTTGCTAAATTAAAAAATGAAATTAAATCATTCATGCACGAATGGCTTAAACCAAAGCAAAATTGATAGCAATATTATTGGACATTAGTCAATATTACCAATTATGATGCTTGCTATTGTGTGGATGGCTAATAAGAGCGTCATTTTAGCCATCCTACAATTAAGGAGAGAGAATGTTAAATATTTTATATTTATATAATATTTATTTGAAATTAAGATGAGAGAATTAAGAAAGAGACAGAAAAGCAGAGAATAGTATTTGTAGTTTTATATATTTAAAATTCAATATATATAATTATATATTATTTTCTAAATTCTAGAGATTTCCTTGTAAGCTTTATTTATTCTTTAACTAATTTTCTTTATCGAAAATTCTTATTTTTCAACATTCTTCAATTTTTTTTTCTTTAATCAGGATTGGGTTGATTTATATTCCGAAAGACGTTATGGTCGATCAATTCCATCAATTCAAGATGCCTGGAGAATATTATATCAAACAATCTACAATTGCACTGACGGGGCCTACGTAAGTGCCATAAATCGTTTACATATTTTTTTGTTAGGTAATATGATGATTCTTAGTGGTTACTCCTCTAATGTTCTATTTCTATCTGAGACTTCCTCTGTACAGTATTTCTATTTTATTTATATTCAAGGACACTTTTTCTTTAAATTAAATTTAAAGCTCTCTAGTTTGTAGTGGCTGAGAAGCTGTACTAACACTAGTACCATGACTAAATTGATTTTGAAATGATCAATCCACGTTTATTGCGCCTGCATTACCTAAAGTAACATCTAAAGGTACAATCAGCAGTCAATAATTAATGGTCATAATACTAATTTGAATTTATACCTTTGGTGCTACAAAAAAAGGACAAAAATAGGGATGTGATTGTGGCATTTCCCGATGTAGAGCCCTCATCCATACCGACATCATATAAAACATATCACCAGTACGACAAACAGGTGTCAAGAAGGGCAAAACTGAGAGAAGTAACAGAAACATTTGAACCACCTCATTTATGGTATTCAACTTCTGAAGTAATACATGCACTGGAACTTTTTCTTGCAAGTGGGGATGAACTATCTGGGAGCAACACCTACATGTATGGACATTTTTACATTATTTGGAAAACTTCATATTCATTAGCCAAATATTTTTCATTTTGTTTTTAATTTCTAAAGTTACTAGATATTAACTTTTTTTATCCCGATCTTTCTAAATTACTTTTCTTCTTTGTTAATATACACTGATTCAGGTATGACCTAGTAGATTTGACTAGACAAGCTTTGGCAAAACATGCAAACCAGCTCTTCGTAAGGGTCATAGAATCCTATCTAGCAAAAGATACGAGTGGAGTGACTTTCCATAGCCAAACGTTCTTGGATCTTGTACAAGATATGGACACTCTTTTAGCTTGTCAGGATGGATTTCTTCTAGGAACTTGGCTGGAGAGTGCAAAGCAACTTGCCAAAGATGAAAAACAAGAGAAGCAGGTTTAAGTCCCTAGAAGTATTACTAACGTAAATTTTGTTAACTTTTAAATTAAGCCATTGCAATTAATGCTTTTCTGAATGCAGTTTGAATGGAATGCAAGAACTCAGATAACAATGTGGTTTGACAACACAAAAGAGGAAGCAAGCTTGCTTCGCGACTACGGTATGTAATAAATGTTGTCTAACTAAATTACATGTGCAACTGCACTTTTTGTGGCTATGTTATTTTAATTTTTTGATCCTTCCCCCTTCATGTACCTTCATTTTTGACCCCCCTCCCAGACACCAACAATTTTCCTAATTTTCATATTTTTTTGCCTTTGGATTTACGCATGTACATCCAGTTAATTTCATATGCAAATATGTGCTCTTTTCAGAGATTTTGTTTTTGCCTTTAGATGTGTTAGAACAATCACCAATTCAACCTAGTCTCTACAAGCCTTATGAAGTAATGCCACTCAAAGATTGATAACAGTTTAATGATTTAGGAAAGAAAACTATAAATGCAGAAAAGTAATAAGAACCACACCAAAGTTGAACGTGGTTCTTCCTCCAATGTGGAGGCTTACATCCACGGGAACCACCTCAGTTCCAATCCACTAGCCACAATATGAATCTTTACAAAATGGCATGATACAATCCTCAACACCAGAATCTCAAGAACCAAGCAACAACAAGGCTCTCAATTCTTTCACTAAGAAGTCTATCAATACATACAAGAACTGAACTTCTTTACACAGTTTGCACTCACACACTAGTTAGCAATTATGATCTATGTTCTATATGCTTTGCTAGGACTATAACTCTATACATAGAGCCCGAGGTATTAGCCCAATGCTCCTGCACATAGAAGATCAAGACTGCAGACATACATGTGTTTTAACACTCCTCTGTATAACTACATGTGCCACTTGTCACCTTTCATATATCCTATTTGATGTCACGTGCTAGATCAAGTCTTGTCATTACAAACATAAGGCTACCCATAGCACTTGATATGGTATGTTGTTCATTTCTTCCAATTCTTCTTCTGTGCTTGGAGATTGATCTGCAGAAAGCTTGACGTGAGGTGCTAAGGGCACTTTAACAGGTTTTGAATCTACCATTCCAATCTCCTCAGCACTTTCTCAATATAACCAGTTTGTGTAATACACAACTTTCCTTCCTTTTTATGCCTCTTGATTTCCATGCCAGAAATATTCTTTGCCTTCCCTAAGTCCATCTCAAAACTTAGTTTTGAGCAAATCCTTGACGTGTAGTAAGTTTGACATGTCCTTACTTGCTAGTAACATGTCATCTACATATAGACGTAGTTAAACCATGTTTCTAGCACCTTCACTTCTAAAATATACACATGCATCATATTCACATCTATTAAATTTGAGATTCACCATAAATGTATCAAATCTTTTGTACCATTAGCAGGGGATTGTTTTGAGTCCATATAAGGACCTCTTTAGTAGGCATTTGATTTTCCATTTCTTCAACCTCAAACCCCTCGAGTTGCTTCATATAAATGGTTTCTTCTAGCTTTCCATGTAAAAAGGCCATTCTTACGTCCATTTGCTCCAAATGAAGATTTTGTTGCTCTGAATAGTGTATAAGATTTTATGCAAGTGCACGTGTCGCAAACAAGTAATATAATGATAAGAAAGATCGTTCCCACGGAGATTGGAATACTAGAAAGTATCGTAAAAATTAACTATTAAAATCAATATTTGGTTTTTTGTGTATCAAAATAAAATAAATAGTACGAGAAGACAAGAGTAAAAATACTAAAACAAAGTTCAACGAGAAGGATATCAAGAATCGCAAGTAGATAAATCAGTTAGGATTGCAAATGTGATTAATGATGTAGACAGACTGCATTGTTGTAGCGTTGCTGTAGTAAAGTGCAACAGTAACTAGAACTGCAAAAATTACAAAGGATTCTTTCGAATCTGCAATGTTTATATGTTCTATGACTTAATGAAACATATTCCTATGCACAACTGAATCTAATAACGATATTTTATGCATCAATTCTCTTGAGTTATGTGAGATAATTATATATTCTTATATTAATTGCTACACATTATTCTAGCTTCATCCAACTTAAACTAACATTTTCAGAATTAATCTCAATTTACTAGCAATCAATAAGAATAAATCAATAAATTAAGCATCAAATAACTAGCACCATTTGTCAAGCAAAGCATAAGTTTTTAAAATTGAAGCACAAAGTCTACATACACTTGCACATCCATAACCCTAACTGTAATAAAATTAGCCAAGCATATTTCTCAAATTAAACATCAATTTATATTTGTTCAGAATCAGATCCATACAGTTTTGGGAAATTGAGAAGAATCAAATAATAATGAATGGATCCCTTTAATCAACCCTAAACCAATTGGATTATAAATCTTTCATGCTTGCTTTCCTCACAAAATCTTTGCAAATCAATCCTTCAATTGGGCTCTTTTCAGATTCCAATTTACTGCTCTATTCTCGCTGTTCTTCCTCAGGTTTTTTGCGTGATTTTCTACTGCCTAGAATTTGCTTTCTATGTATTTCCTATTCTTCTCTCGAACTGTGTTGAATCTGTCGAAATTAAATCAGTCTCCTTTTCTTTTAATCTTTAGGTTTAATTTGGGTTAAGCTCCTTGTGTTAAGTCCCAAAATTGCCCCTAAAAAGGTGTCATTAGATGTCCAAAACTGCCCTTTTTCTAAAAGTCAAAATTAATCCTGATATTTGTTTCCAATTCCACGCTGTTTATTCCTAATGTGCTTTGCTGTGGCAATGCTGCAACAAAGTTGATTTCTACTATGTTGTTTTCTTTGTTTTTTTGCAAGACAACATATAAAAATTTAATGAGTTAACATCAAAATATAAGTATTTTTAAATAAATTCAAAATACTTTCAGATTTAATATCAAAGAATTACTCATCTTCACAAATTTAACAAATAATGTTCAAATGAATATAATATGCAAGTACTAATAAATATAAACAAGCAAATATTTATAAATAAAAGCTAATAATACTCTAATAAATTAGAGTTATCAGATTGTATTGATTAACTAGTGAAAGCAAAACTTTGATTCAAGTGTACTTAGCCACAGGCGAGAAAACCTCATTGTAATCAATTCCTTCTCTTTGGGTGTAGTCTTGAGCTACCAGCCTTGCTTTATACCTAGTTAATTCAACTCCTTCAATTCCTTCTTTTAACTTGAACACCTACTTACGACCAACCACTCTTGCTGCTTGAGGTTTCTTAACCAGAACCTAGGTCCCATTCCTCGTAAGAGAATTTATTTCCTCCAACATTGCACCTTTCTATTGTTTTGCATGTACACTAGACATAGGTTCACAATATGTTCTAGGTTCCACTTTGCCAATGTCGTAACTCATTGAGAGAGCATAAATAATTATGTCTGCATAACCATATCTAACTACTAGTTTAGTAGTTCTCTTTGCCCTATCTCTCACAAGTGAGTAAGTTTCAAGGTCATGTTGATTATCCTTGGTTACTGTTTCATGTCCACCACATGTATGATCTTCAGTGTCTACTACTCTACTGTTAGTTACAACCCCCACAGGTTCATCTTGATGATCTTGGCTTGGCATTGGTACCACAGACTGAGTCTCCACGTTAATTGAGACAGTATGACTAGTGCCTAATCCACTATTTTCTTGTAACTTTTCCTTGTGAAAGGCATCTTCAATAAAGGTTACATTTATGCTACTAAAGCACTTTCTTGACTCAAGGTCCCATAACTTGTATCCTTTAATTCTATTTGGGTAACACATAAACACACATTTCGTAACCCTGTGTTGCAACTTTCCATCATTCACATGAGAGAATGCCACACAACCAAAAACTCTAAGTTTACTATAATCCGCATGCTTACCACTCCACATTTCCTCTGGGGTTTTAAACCTAATAGTTGAAAAGGGTGATTTGTTTATCAAATAAGTTGCTATCTGCACAGCTTCAGCCCAGAATTTTCTTGTCAATTTTGAGTTTGATAGCATACATCTCAGCTTATACAAGATTGTCCTATTCATCCTCTCTACTAGCAATAGTTTTGTGGAGTGCTTGCAATAGTTTTGTCTCTGTATAACTAAGTTCTTACATAACCTTTCAAATTCATCATTGTAGAATTCCATCCTATTATCTGTTCTAAGAACCTTCACTTTTCTTCCAGTTTGATTCTTAACCAAAGCCTTCCAAGATTGAAACCTATCAAGTGTTTCATCCTTGCTTTTGAGAATATATGTCTAGATCTTCGTTGAAAAATCATCTATCAAGCATAAGTAGTACTTGCTTTCACCAAGTTATGGTGTTGATGCAGGTCCCCATAGGTCTGCGTGAATATAATCAAGTATTCTTCTTGTTGTGTGCCTCCATATACTGAATTTTACCTTTGTCTTCTTTCCATATAAACAATGTTCAAATATCCCAATTGGAGATACCTTCTCACCATTAAACACCCCTTGCATAACTCAGTGAGACCCTTATCACTAATATGGCCCATCCTTTTATTCCAAAGAATAGAAGTATTATAAGATGATGTAAGAACTAAGAACTTTCATTGTTCCTTGCCCCAGTTTGATTGAAAAATCCTCCAACATCCAAAGCTCCAAGTGAAATCAGATTTCTTCTTAAATCTCGTACAAACCTTACTTCAGACAAGGTCTTCATAGTCCCATCTTTGAGATTCAACACAATGTTACCAACCCTAGTAACCTTACACTCAAAATTATTTCCAAGCAATACCTTCCTATAATCACCTTCCTTCAATTATTTGAACCATTGCTTATTGGGACACATGAAATGTGCATCCGGAATCAAGTACCCATTCATTTTCACAGTTTCCTGTAGTTACAGCAAGAACATCAGAGCTTTCATACCCCTCTGATACTAAGCTTGCATCTGCAATACTCCCATTTCCATTTGAGTCTGAATTTTTACCTTTTCTCATAGGCAATTCCTCTTGAAATGGCCTTCCTTGTGGCAGATAAAACACCTTAGGTTCTTTCTGTTTCTTGATTTATTTCTACCCTTAGATGCATTATTTCTATTCTCTTGTCTCCCACGTACAAATAAACCTTCACTAGTGTCAGATGACTTCTTTAATTTCTTGTGATCAAGTTCCCATGACTTTAAAGATGACACAACAAAATCCAATTTGAGTTCTTTCCTTCCATACTTAATGGTGGTCTTTAGTTCACTGTATGATTCTGGTAAACTGTTTAACAAAATGATAGCTTGATCTTCTTGGTCCACTTTCTTATCAAGATTTGCTAGTTGAGCGTTTATCATTTTGAACTAGTCCAAGTTGTACTCAAGAGACTTGCTTTGATCCATCTTAAAACCAAAAAGTTTCTCTTTCAAGAAAATTTTGTTGGATAAAGTCTTGTGATCATACAAGATGCCTAACCTTTCCTAGATTTCCTTTGCAGTCTTTAAATCTGGGATTTGCCACAAGATGTTGTCTGCAAGGTACAACTCTATACAACTACTTGCCCATTTCAAAATCTTCTTCTTCTCTTCATCTTTTGTGTCCTCAAGAAATACCTTTTCAATGGCCAAGTTTACATCTTGTTGAATTAGGATATTTCTCATCTTCCTTTTCCAAAGTGCAAAATCACCCGTTTTATCAAACTTTTCAATCTCATACCTTGTAGCAGTCATTCTTTGAAGTTGAATTTTGATACCCCAAGGTCACCTCCTTGGTAAGGTCACTTATGAATTGAAATTACCTTCTATAATATTGAGTCCTTGCTGTGGCAATTTCTGTGTTTTTCAGATCAAGAAACACATTGCAACACTCTTCTCAGTCTTCGAAGAACTACTCTGATACCATTAATTGTGTTGAATGCCAAATTTATTTCCTAGTTTCTAGAAGATTCTTTTTCCATTTCAGTTTTATTTTTCAAATAAAATGTTGAAATCAAGAAATATTTGGACTTAATTGTACATTTGTTAGGAGATTATTAGCAACATTATTAGATGATTTGGTATTTATTAGGTGAGTTGATTTGATTTTATTAGGTATTAATTACGAGATTTTATTTCTTTTTTCCTAATTTAAGTTTCTTATAAATTTGTAAACAAGCTAATTGAATTGATACAAAAAAAATAAAAATTCTAAAAGAAAATCAGAGTTTTTCTCTCTATTTTTTCTTGGTATTAGAGCAATAAATAAGTCTATATTAAAAAAAAAAAAAGACCAAAAAAGGGTTAAAATTGCCATGACAGGTGCTACTCGAGGTGGATTTTTAGAGGCATCTACCGAATCTGATCAACAACCATCAATCCTTCAACAATCTTCCTCTACCCTTATTTCTAGCACTTTTTCCGACTCATACTCTCCAAATTACTCAACATAAATTAAATGGGACCAATTATTTGGATTGGTCTCAATCCGTGCTTCTTGTGATCCTTGGTAAGAGATGAATTGGTTACATCATAGGTGCCACTGGAAAGCCCAAGGAAGATGAACCTGGTTATCTAACATGAGAAGCTGAAAACTCTATGGTAACAGCCTAGTTAGTCAATTCTATGGAACCAAATATAGGAAGAAATTACCTATCTTACAAAACTACTAAAGAGGTTTGGAATTTGGCAGCAGCTATGTACTCAAAACTTGGTAATTCCTCTCAACTTTTCGAACTACAATATGCTCTCAAAGACAAGAGACAAGAAGATTCAACAGTGATTGATTACTACAACACTCTCATCAGATTGTGGCAGGAGCTAGACATGTTCAATGATATTAATTGGTCTTCTCAGCTCTCAAATATACTCAGAAACGTGACCAACAAAGGCTATTTAGTTTTTTACAAGGGTTGAATAAGGAGTTGGATGAGATAAGTGGACGCATTCTTGGAACAAAACCGTTGCTAGAAATTCAAGAAGCCTTTGCTGAAGTGAGAAGAGAAGAAAGTAGAAGAAAGTCATGATGGGGACTTCATCAAACACAAATGAAAGCTCAGCCCTTACGGCCTGTGGCTTCAATCCACTTGGAAATGATAACAATAGGCCAAGGGGAGGAAGAAGACCTTGGTCTGATCACTGCAATCGACTTGGTCATACCAAGGAGACCTGCTGGAAGCTCCATGGCAAACCACTTAATTGGAAACCAAAGGGAACTCCTGAAAGTCGTGGTTTCACCGCAACCAAAGATTCAACATCCACACCTAAAACCAGTTTGTTCAGCAAGTAGCAGATGAGTTACTTAAAAAATTATTCAAGTCCTCATCTCCAACATCTCAACCCAAATTTGGCTCTACCATTGTGAGTATTGGTTCAGTGGCACAACGGGACAATCGGTCAATGGTTTGAACTCTCAAACTGAGACATCTAACCCTTAGATAATAGACTCTGGTGCTTCATACCATATGATGGGTAATGCTACACTATTTCACACCTTTATTGCATGTTTTGAAAACTTTATGGTAAGAATTGTTGATGGTTCCTCATCCAAGGTGGCAGGGACTGGTTCAATTATCATCTCAACAAATTTGACTCTTAAATCTGTTCTACTGGCTCCAAATGTGACTTGCAATCTGTTGTCTATTAGCAAACTTACGAGAGATATGAGTTGTATTACTAAATTTTTTCCTAATTATTGTGAATTTCAAAACTTGAAATCGGGAATGACGATTGGCAATGCTTAGGAATGTTTAGGACTCTTATCTCCTTCCGACATCTAGTAATCCTACAAATCTAAGAACATTCATGTTAAATCATCAAGAATTAAAAACAAATATTTGAAAACGTATCTGAGTTGATAGCAACCAATTGATTTTGTAACAATGTAATTTGTGATCTTCCTCATCTAAATCGTCTTGTTTCCTCAATACAGTCTTATCATTTATCTTTTAGATGAGAAGAAAATAAATTGTGTTGTGATTTAGTATATTATGGACCACAACCAAAAAGGTCTATATTGTTTAATTAGGGTTCCCATAATCCCTTAATTAGAACAAAATGAGTATGTATTTAAAATTAAACTACTTAATTTCATCCGATAAAATTAAATAGCTAATATAATTTAATAAAAAAATATATATTTTCTCAATTTGGTAGGAAATTTGTTTTTCTAGAGACGGGAGTAATCTCAGTATACATTCTTGATTATAGTGAATTGCTTCAAGCGTTCCTTGTGGATGTAGGGTTCCAAACTGCGTTAAATCCCTGTATTCTATCTTTTTCTTTTTCTTTCTCTGCAATTTCTCTTTATTTCTACCGTTATCAATAATTAGAGAGAGTGAATGATATCCTGTTGTGAGAAGAACAAATTAGAATGACCACGTAAAACAAAGAAACCAAAATCACCAAGAACATTATATACTTCATAGAACACGAAGATGGAGAGATTTTTTTTTGTTAAAGTACAGCAGCTGCACATTCTTAATTCATAGTATCAGTTTTGCAAAGGCACTCGCATGACATCGAAAGCCATTAATCAATATGGCTCTTAATACTTGCATCTAATGTAGGACCAATGTCACACTATTACTTTGGCTCACTAACTTCACAAGCTGAAATGTAAAGAAGCAATATTAATCTATTGGCTTAAACACTTTATTCATTGGTGTCTAATATCAATTAGATATTTAGCTCACCCAACGAATACCCTCTACTTTCAGCCTTTTCGTATTGCACTTAAACAAAGCCAAACCTTTTTGGCTTTCATGATTTAAATTTGTTTTTTAATCATGTGGATTTTGAACAATACCTAACAAGAGGCATAGTATTTTGCTCAAAATATAAATCCCTATTCCCAATTCTCAAATTAAAATGATTTACTATTTGTCATTTGCCTCATTTTCAGGAAACAAGTATTGGAGTGGACTTTTACGAGACTACTATGGCCCCAGAGCAGCTATATATTTTAAGTACTTGTTAAAAAGCTTAAAGGAGGGTAATGGTTTTCAATTGAAAGATTGGAGGAAAGAGTGGATAAAGCTTACCAATGACTGGCAGGGTAGCCGCAATGTCTTTCCAGTGGAACATGTTGGGAATGCACTGAATATATCTCATTGCCTCTATCACAAGTACTTGCGATCTTCTTAAATTATACAGCATGCTATAAAACATGTCATCTGATATCTTATCCAAGGAATATTAAGCCACTATTTTTCTTCGTTTTGGAACTTTATGCAACTAATGTTTGCTGCAGGTTTTCATTTTGCAGTTAGTCACGACCTCGTTCGAATAACTCTTTCACATACCTGTTGTTGTACCAAGTTTGTAGTGTTCTTTTTACGGACGTCACCTTGGGTCTAGTTTATATTTCATAAACGATGAAGAGTTAAGCGAGTTTTTTAATGTAGACTTAGGTGTATAAATGTCACGTCCCAAAATATGAGGACGTGAATTTTGAAAAAATAGATAAATTAGAAAGAAAACTTATTTATATTTAAGTCAATGTTTGAGAAAAACAACCTTAACAGCAACCGTTTCAATTTTAAATCATTCAAATACCTTTAAATAAGTTTATTAACAATAAAACACATAAGATCTTCATAAACTTTCAATACAAATTATTACAAATATTTTAAATTATATCAAATTAGAGTATTCTCAGCTGTCTACTCAAATAATAAAATAACTAATAAAAAGATTTAGAGTTGAGAGAAAAATCTTTTTATTTGATCTTCTTGCAAGAACATGCTTTATGCTCAAGTCACAACCATCACATTGATACAACGCCTAATTTAAAAAGATAATAGGGACACAGGGTGAGTTACAACTAGCTCAATAGGAGTTTACTCAATACATAATTCTCAAAGAAATTAATGATATATGCTACATTAAAAATATTTTATGCATGTCCAATAATAAATTATTAATAGTATATTGGTGAGTAGAGGGGAGATTTATTTTAAAACTCAAATATACCTGTACTTTCTCACTTTCGAAAAATCGAGTAGAATGTACATTCTAGGTATTCGATGCATACTCATACAATCATATTGAAATATACAATGTTTAATATAAACCACATGTATGCTATGTCAAATCCATATATATTGGTCAACTCCAAAATACATGAGTACATACCTCCGAGAGCACCTGGGTCCAATTCCGACCCCATGTACGATGATACTTTGAAATACATATGGTGCATGTATTAGTCAACTTCAAAGTACATTGGTCCTTGTCTTTAAGGGTCTTCGTCATATGAGCAGTCCAACTCTAAGACTCATAGACGAAACAGATATTAAGACACATAGACGGACAACTCCGAAACACAATGGGGGGTTTAACTTTGAGACCTATGTGCATTCTAATACCAAGAACCATGTATGGATAATTTTTGAGATACATGTGAAATATAATATGTACCTGTAGTCCATCGAAAAATAGTCTTCTGCATCCAATAACCCTAAGATACCATATCTCTACAAAACATTTATACAGGTAATACTCTCTATGAAAGTAATTTCATGATGCATGCATAAAAGTTCAGATGCCATATAAAATATTTTAATACTCGTAACATATCAAAAATATCATGTATGTATATAAAATATTTCAAAAGGGTACTTTAATTATAATATCATTCATGTACAATTATGGCATCGATTTTCATCTTAAGTATATGATGCATAACGTTTTCATAAAAATAATGCATGAAAAAAAAGTGGAGTAATAACCCCTATCTCAAAGAGTTTCATAGGCACACTTATCCTACGATGTGCTTTTTAGTTGGAATAACATCTCGAATCCTCGTTGATCGGACTGTCAATCTAAGTATTTTATTAACTCACCCCTTTCAACGCTTTATTTGTAAGGACTTAAATCTATCATTGTATTTTTTGAAGAATGACATACGTCTTAACATTGAGATCGACCTCATTTAGATGAATGTTACTAACAGTTCTCATTCAATTACTTCTTAACCGTAAACATAACATGGATTGAAAGGTCAAAACAAGAACAAGCAAGAAGAACTACATCCTTTTGGCTCTAATAGAAGATACATTAGAGTAGATATACTAAGACAACTCTAGCAAAAGATACGCTTAAACAAGGAGTGAAACGATAAAAGATTATAATAAAATAGGACCACGAAAAAAAAAAGCCTTCAATACTTTCTAAAATAAGATAGACATAAGAATTAATTTCCAAACACAAGCACAGAAACCTAGAACCAAATTTTACTTTCCTATTAGGCATTGAAACTAAGCTTTTAAATTCATCCCCAAATAACATTCATAGTAATATAAGAATTAGTAATAAGTTACATTACTATAAAGAGCATATTCCATAATATAACAACTATAAAGCTGTGTTTAAGCTCATGAAAATTTAGTAATTTCACAAATAAGAATGTTCTTCCCAAAAGAACAATTTAACAAAATTTACCACCAAGTCATACTATTCTATTTCCCATAAAAGTAAAAGAATCAAGTAGCAAACTCATCCTTGATTTGTACGGATTTACAAAATATATTTTCAACATTCAAGCATATGATACACAATTACTTTACAAGCATGATAGAAATTGTAACTAATGCGTAGCTAAGGGAAAGAATAATGATGATAAACTAAATGTGAAAGTACAATGAACAAACAAAAATGAACCTAATTCTCTAGCACATATATGCACATAACAGCAGTAATTACGTTTGCTCGAAAAAAATTGTTCGCTCCAATGTAAAGTACGACATCAGTTTTGGAGGCCGAGTATTTGCAAATTTATATAATAAGTTTAGCTACTAAACTAAGCATTCTGAAGTCTAAGCATCAAAGTTTGGAGCTTATCTTAAAAATAAAGACATTTTTAATTCTATCCCTTCCAAAAATGTTTTCAAGTACTGCTTATTCCTCAAAACACAAATCTGAGTCTAACAAATGTGTTTCTATTGCATTTGAGACTATTCAACTCCTAAGTATTTGAATATTATACCAGTTTTAAACAGTCACTTTTGATAGCAAAAGGAGTTTGGTTACTTCGAAGAAAGACCCCATTGGAAAAAAAAAAAAAAAAGAAGAAATAAAATACATACCACTAGCTACCGAGAAGGTTAATTTTTTGTCGATAGTAAAGATTGTTGAGCCAAACAAAGAAAAGGCTAGACATATAAACCAATGTTCAGATAAATACTAATGCAACAACTACACATGGCTAATATAAAGATTTGAACCAAAAACAATAACATAACTGGAAATGAACTTCAGATCCAAAAACCATCTCCATTAACATGGCAGCAACCAAAAAAATAAGTTCAGCCCCAAAAATCAAATACCACTCAGATTAAACAGACATTAAAAACATGCAAAAGACAACATAAATGAAATATCTTTACCATCCCTACAATTTCTTTTCAATAGTGACTTAAATGGAATAAGGTTACTTTAAATTAGATTATAAATATCGATATAATTTAATTTTTTTTAAATTAAAATTAAAATAAAGTGTTTGTCATGAATCCTAAATAAATAATAATTACAAAGATGTTAATGCCCCTAAAGAGTTAAGGTCACGTTTGGTTCACTGAATATAATCGTAATCGTAATAGAATGTAATGTAAATAAAACAATATTATTATTACAGCGTTTGGTTTAGTCACTGTAATCAAAAAAGGAATCAGTATTACAGTGTTTGGTTTAACCACTGTAATGGAATGGAAAACAAAATAATATTACATTAATACCCTCATATTCAATGAAATTTAAATAATTTTATTTACTATTATTTCCTAAATCAAATAAAATATATTTTTTAAAATTATATAATTATTTTAAATACAACAATTCAACAAAAAAAATTTAAACATAACAAACAAAATTTAGCATATACAATTTCAGCAATTCATAACAACAATTAATAAAATTTAATCACAGAAATTTAATCATAATAATTTCAGCAAAAAAATTACAATTTCAGCCAATTCATAACAACAATTAATAAAATTTAATCACAACAATTTCAACAACAAAAAATATAATTTCAGCCAAAAAAAATACAATTTCAGCCAAAAAAAAATACAAATTCAGCCAAAAAAAATGCACTTAAAAAAAATTGTTCTGGTGCGTTCGAGGGCTGGACGGCTGGACGACGCACGGAGGGTGAGACAGAGCGTTCGAGGGTGACGGCGAGTTCTGGTGCGTTGAAGCCACGGAGACTTCGAGTGACTGAACAGGAGTTCTGGTTCTACCGTTCGAGGGAGAACGACGGCGCACGAATGCGAGGGAAAACGACGGCGCACGAAGGAGAGGGAGAATGATGGCACACCAAGTTTTTTTCAAGAAGAGGAGATACTGAGCATGTAATTGATTCAGCTCACGTAATGTAATTGCCATTCCTTCTTTATCCTTATGTAATGCCAATTCCTTTAAGAGATGTAATTGATTACATTACATTACATTACAAGTCTTTAAGGAAACCAAACATTGTAATAGGTTGAATCAATTACATTCCCTATCCTATTACAACCAACCAAACACAACCTAAAGTACTATTAATTATACCCATAGTATTATTGAGATATAAAAAAAAAGACACATTTTTTCTTTCATTTATGCCTATCACTAATGTTTGTACTATATTTTAATTAACTTGGATAATCACAATAATAGATTGTTAATCTATAACTAATCACAATAATTGAGAATTTCTTGTGATTCAGGTGGTAAGATTCTCAATTCCCCCACTACATCTACAGTTAACATGCATATTAGCATCTCTATTTTTAGTTAACATGCATATAAGAACATGGAATAACAATTTTACTATGATCCACTTAAGTGTAGATGTAGTGTACTCATATCGACCTTATTACGACATTTTTTGTTTCACATAGTTATAAGCACATGGAGTAACCTACTTACTATTTAAATGCTTCAGTGTATATATTGTGTACAATATTGACATGGAATAATTTAACATGCATATAAGCACATGAACTAACAATATTACATGATCTACTTAAGTGTAGTTGTAGTGTACAATTATTTGTAGATCGACCTCATATCCACCACACTATTGTAACCCACATACTACTACCCACCTTAAGTAAAGATGTAGTATATAATTTATTGCTTGTCGATCACATTATTGTAACCTACCTACTATTACCCACCTCAACTCTTGATCATTTAATGTATAATTTATTGCTTATCGACCTTTTCTGTTTAATATGCATATAAGCACATGCAATAATTTAACATGCATATAAGCACATGGATTAACAATATGACTATGATCCACTTAAGTGTAGATGTAGTGTACAATTATTTGCATATCAACCTCATATCAACCACACTATTGCAACCTACCTACCATTACCCACATACAAAGAATATATGGTGTATAATTTATCGACCTTGTCTCTTTAATATGCATATAAGAACATGGAATAACAATATATCTATTATCCACTTAAGTGTAATTGTAGTTTATAAATATTTGCACATCGACTTCATATCGACCTAGTCTAATTGTGGTTCATATAAGCACATGCATATAAGCACATGAATAACTATTTTTCAGTTAAGTGTAGATGTAGTGTACAATCGACCTCATATTGGCCTTATTTCGACCTTGTTCAATTGTTACATTTACTTAATTTGTTCAAACTGTCGTTAATTCATTGTCTTCAAAATTGCTTATACATGCAAACATATGGAGGGAGTTAGTGCACTCATCATACATGGTGGTGAGTGGGTAATGAAAGGAAGTAGGGAGGAGTATATTGGTGGAGAATGTGTTGTTGTTAGGTTGCGACAAGGAGATGATTTACAGGGTTTGGAGGAGAAATTGTTTAGGAAATTAAAGATTGATAAATACAAATATGGTTTGTCCATTACATACTTCTTCAAGAATGATATTCAGCTTCCTACTGTTCGTATATGTGATGATGAAGATTTGGAAGAATTTATGAACATGCACATTGAAGACAAATAGAGCAAGGCTATAATGTATATTTCAATTCATGTGACAGATACTATACACTCCACGTGCAAATCAAATAATGGTGTCGGTGGATCCAATACTATAGGAATGGATAGTGAAAATCATCATATTCATAATGGTCCAACAAAGGATGGAGGTAATACTTTGAATACAGTGTACAACAATGATTCAACAATTAATATTATCAATTGTGAAGGCTAGATTTAGTTCATGTCGATAATTCATTGGTTGACTTCATCAATTGTGAACAACATGAAAATATTGAAAGGTTACCTTTTAATGAAATAAATGATCAAAACAGTTTAGATAGAGCAATTAATGATCAAAATATAGTAACTCATGAACAAGCTGAAGGACATACAATATATGAGTCATCACCACGATTAGTAAACCTACTAGATACACATGCCCTACCATCCTCGACAGGCGCAATGCAAAATCAATATTCAAGCTCTAGCAAAAGTATGTTTGTTCCAAATTTTGAACATGGATTAAGTGTTGGAAGAGTATTTGATTCTAAGTCTCATCTTGGTTCAGAACGTTTCAAGGTTACTATTTTTAACAATGTTCATAATTGTGATCCAAACAAGTACATGGTTAAAAATAGGACATCAACTTCAAAAGTCCTTGCAAATGCGATGAAAATGAAATTATTAAGGTCTGGTCGAGTTTATAAGTCAAAAGACATTATTGAGGATTGTCGAGAGGAATTCGGGATTGAAATTGGCTATACCACTGCTTCTATGTCTAAAGAAAAGGCTTTGAAATTAATAAGAGGCACTACGAAAGAGTCATTCATGAAGCTACCATCTTATTGTCACATGCTAACAGCAAAAAATCCAAGCATTGTCACTCATATTGAAGTAGATACTAAAGGAAGATTTAAATACTTCTTCATGGCTTTAGGACCTTCTCTGAGAGGTTTCGGTTCTTGTATGAGACATGTTGTTACAATTGATGAAGCTTTCTTGTCTGGTAAATATGTTGATACATTATTTATGGCAGCAACGTCGGATGGGAATAGCAACACGTACCAATCACAATTGATATTGGAGATTCAGAGAACAACGAATCTTGGGAATGGTTCCTGTCAAAGTTGAGTGGTGCAATAGGCGTCATAACAGACCTTGCTATTATTTCAGATAGGCATCCAAGCATTATACAAGCAGTTCCTAAAGTATTTCCTAATGCTTTTCATGGATTTTGTGCATTCTACATGGAAATGAACCTAAATAATAGGTTCAAAAATCCTGACATAATCCCCTTATTTCGTTGTTGTGCAAGGGCATACACAAGAAGAGAATTTGATAAGTATATGTCATATTTGAATATAATAGATCTTGCCATTACGGACTACTTAATTAATGCAGGAAAGGAAAAATGGTCTATGCATCATTGTCCGGGAATGAGATATGGAATAATGATTACAAATAAATCTGAGTCATTCAATAACATAATGAGGGCTGCTCGTGAGATGCCGATTACTATGTCTGCCGAGTATTATCATGCTAAACTCCAAGAATGGTTTGTGGATCGTAGTCAAAAGGCTTTAAAATGGGGAGATCGATACTAACAGAAGATGCTGAATCGATCACACGTCAAAAGAAGACAAAGTCATTAAGATACAGAGTTGTCAGGATAAATGCTTACATATTTCAGGTACCTTATTGAATTTAATTATTTTTATGGTTAAAAATTATAATTATATTCCGTAATAGATAGAAATAAATATGATTATTAATACGTTACATGTATTTTACAAATATGTTTTTTTTTGTAATTAATATAAGTAGTTATCCATGGAGACACAAGCGATGAAGTGGACGTGCTAAATAAGATTTGTACATGTAAGGAATTTGATATCCATAGGATTCCATGTAGTCATGCCATTGCTGCAGCAAGATTTGAAGATATTGATGTGTACTCATTGGTTGATAAGAAGTATACAGCAGAGTGTTACATTCTTGGTTATTCTGAGGCAATTTTTCCCGCAAGTGACCATGGTGAATGGGAAGTCCCTAAGGAAATTGCAGAGCTTGTTAATGAACCACCAAAAACAAAGGTCAAAAGTAGTAAGCCAAGAAAAAGGCAAATTTGATCTCGTGGTGAGGAAATAAAGAACATTACTCTTTGTAGCAGATGTCGACGTCCTAGACATAACCGTGCAACATGCACTAAAGTACTGCAAATGATTGTTGATCCCATACCAGCAAATACTATTTGAACATCCCAACTTAGTATATTGTTTACTATTAATGAGACATTAACATATTTAAACATTATTATAAACATTGCCTCTTCGTTTTGGCAACACTTGGGATTTTCCTTCAGATTTTGTTGGACACTCTGTAGTCTTGCTAGTTTTAGCAATTTCACTGGATGGATACTATGTAAAATTTGTTGGTTTGTAGTATTGGTTTTCCCCATTATGATTCATGGAATTCCATTTGATGTATTTGTTATATGTTAATGTTGATGTTGATGTTGATGTTTATGTTGTGTTGTCTTCTTTAGTGACATGCGTACATTAATGTACTTTTCAATTTGAAGATAAAGGGCAATCTCTATTAATGACCAAAAAAAGATGTAATGAAACAAATAATAACATCATGTAGAAACAAGCAAAATGACCACACAAAAAACAACTTCAAACCAGAGAACAAATAACCTCCCTAAAATAGAAACAGGCTGTCTATAAAATGCAAAACTTCAAACCATCATGTTTGAATCTTCTGTGAGTCATTAGGCCTTCACATGCTGCTGAACAGTGTGAAAGGCTTCATGAAGTTACAAAACAGGAATTAATATACAAATAAGAAAGCTTGTTTAACAATTCAAGCCCATAAGTAATTTGAATAGATCATCAAACAGGGATTGGTATTAATAAATTTCAACCGTAATTGTTTACCGTAAGCATAAAGAATTTTATTTCAAGTTAAGAATGAAATTTGTAAACTGAATGTTATTCCCCAGTATTTTGTTTGTGCTTATTCATATACAAGAGTAATTGGGATCAAAACTTGTCACCGCTTCAATAACTCTTCCATTCCTCTACTAATTCACCATTCTATTTGTAGCCTTAGTCCTCTTTAAGCGACTCCAATGCCATGAGTCTGTCTTGACATTAAGTTGGGTAGAAGCAGCTCTAAAAATTTGTCATGTTTTCTTCCATGAAATTGAAGGGGAAGGGGTATGGTAAGCAGACCAGTAATCCTAAGAGCAAAACTGATACTCCAAGTGCGACATACTATTTGAACAGGCTCACTAATTTCCTCAGATAGTGGAGTGATAGGACCCCTTTGTAGAAAAAATATCAGGACTACCCAATAACATGCCACATTAATGAACAGTGCAGACAGTCCTAGCAATCCAATCGAAGCAGCTGTGAAGTGAACTAAAGCCTGTAATATGGATGTTATTAGTATACTCTCTGTTTCACTCTTTATATTTAGTCTATAAGATCATATGCTTATATGGTTTAATAGTCAACTTATCCAAAAACAGCTTGTAATTTATGGTCTGACTTTTGCTTGCTTCTTATTTACTAGGAAGTGATAAACATACCTTTCTTCCCCAAATGGCAAATGCAATTCTTCCCCCATCAAGCTCTCTTGCAGGTATGCTGTTGATGGCATTAATCAGTAGTCCAGCCCATGCCTATATTACAAAGGGATTCACCGATATTGGAGTTCCTTCTTTAAGCGCATCCCCAAGAAGAAGTTTTGCTGGAAGGGAAACAAACGGAAATTGAAATATTAATAATAAAATGTTAACAATTAAGGAAACTAAAAGCAATATGTTTGCAGAGACAAAAACAAGGATTTATTTCATTTCTGTCAAGTAGCTTTTTATGATTGACAGGTTGCTAAAATATTTAGAAGATGAATGTAAATGTATACAGAAAAGAAAATTTCTATCGACATGTAATTTATGTCCAAGATCAGGTGCTCACCAATACCCCCAACAAGAAGAGACTCGTGAAATACAGAAAGCATCAACAATGACACCAATACCATTGCTAAAGGGTAGGATGAATCCCAAAAGCAAAAGAACAAGACCTAAGAAAAATCCAGCCAATGGTCCAGCTATTGCAACTTTTAGAAGGTCTTCACGCTTGCCTACAATATTTACATTCCTCGTAATAGCACCAAAAGAGTAAATGGTTCAGTTTCAGAATCACTTCTATTTCTGGTAAATATTAATAGCTGAAATCTTAACTTCACAACAACACAGGAGCAGCCAACAACCTTTCTGGCCTTTCCTTCAGAATCAATTTTACACAACTACATAAAAACATTCCCAGGCAAATATAAATACAATAACAAAATGTAGAAATATCATAGGTACAGTAATGTCAACCATGGATTAAATTTTATAAGTAACGAAATGAGTAAATATGAATTAGCATCTATGTAAAAGCACTTATGAGAGTACAAAAGCAGTTCTAACCTAAAAAAATAATAACATAATGTAGAAAAAATATAAAATTATAGGATCAAACATAAAAAAAAATTTGCGATAAAAACAACAGTAAACTATCAAACCAAACAGGAAGCTCAATTTTTTTGTTTCGTATCAAATCATGCCATTTCTTGATCATTGCCCCCACGAACTCTAACCCCCTCACTGTCTTATACATAGAGAGCTTTGTGTTTGCAGGCTGCCTTCTAAGCTCATACCTTAGGAAGAACAGAAAAGCACTATTCAACATTCTTATTTGTAATATTGAGCTGATAAACCTTGTAGTAAATCATATTCAAGTTGACAGAAACAACCAACAAAAGTATTATCTTAATAATTGTATTCTTATTAGCACTTCAATATTGCAAATTTTCCAACATTGACATATAAGAGAAAAACAGAATTACAATGCACAAAATAAACAAAATGTATCTATCATAGCTAAAGCAAAATACCTCATTCTGAAACATACTTTCTTCTCCGAATCTGTTCAATATTATACAGAGGCAGATCCAATGCTTCTGTAGATCACACTAGTGAAGGTATACTAACCTATATAAACAATGAACCATTAAAAATATAACAGCACACACTTTATATATAACTGATCCATACTAGATGATATAAATATTACATGAAGATATAAAGTGTTATATTTATTGATCTGCTGTACTTAATCATTACATGAACATGTTACATTAGTAATTCATTCTTTACTGAATAAAATAACTCGTAACTCATTTTTTTCCTAGATAATTTGACGTCTTCTTCTTTAATATTATAGATGGAATTGCCTGATGCGCAAAATTCAACAAACTTTAAAGAATAAATACTACAATCACCACTGCAAAATAAAATAATAGAAAATTTATTGATAATTAATTATACCAAGTATTTGAATAATAAAGTTCAGAATTGGTTATATGATAAGTAGGACTTACGATGATTCCTGCACGAGAACTTTCTCCCTTACATTCCGAAAAATCTTTCAAGGTGTTTTCAATTTAAAGTTTGTCCCATGCCTCCTACTTTGATAAACCCCACAATGTCCAATAAAATCAAGAAATAGCAAACAGATGATGGACATATGTTTTTTTAATGCTGCATCTCGAATGTGTTTTGGAAGAGAATCGTAGACATGTATTTCTTAATCATTTACATCGAACTCTAATGCAATCCAATGATCATTGAAACATACAACCCCATACAATGTGTGTAACTCATACCAAGGGATTCCAAATTCTGGTATTGCTCCCAAAACATAGTTTGTTAAAGTTCTATGAGATCCAATCGTACGGTTTCTAAATGGATTGTGACTTCGTCCATTGCTCGAAGTGACCTAATAGACGATGTTGTATAAATATTGTAGTATTATCATTCTATGATAATAAATTATATATGAAAAATAATGTTATCATACTATCAAAATAAATAAAGTAATATGATATTAATTTGAAACAAACTAAATGAAAACCTACCACAAGCAAGATTATTCGTAATTAACTTACAAAAAAATAGGACTCCATTGTTGAACATTTCTTCTCAAGACGAAACTTCTAAGGGTACATATGAAATTTCTTCCTTAGTAACCATTAACCACAGTCAATGTGTTGTAATGTGCATATTGAACACGGATTAAATTTAAATAATTATGCTGGTATTAATAATTATCCTTAGTATTTCAAGTGGATAGTAATACTCACTGAATTAAACAGATTCATTTTATTTTTTAAAAGACGGTGAAACCATATAGCATTCGCTCTTCCTGTACTTTGGCAACCGACACTGATGCTATCCCTGAAGTGATGTAAACAAAATTTCTTAAATAATTAAAAGTAAATTGAGCCAAATATTCATAAATATGGAAAATGTAATATAGGAATACAATTTCATAACTTACACCATACTAGACAATGATTTATGCAGCCAAGATATGAAATGAAGGTATTTATCTAATTGTGGTTAGGTTGTGAACATTATAATATTCATGAGAGCTTGGATGAAGAATATCCTCCATGGGTTGGTCTATATTTGATTCCTTTCTCTTTCTTCTAATTTTCTTGTATTCTTCATAAGGTGATTTCAGAAGTGGACCAACAGATCTGTGCTTTCTTGTGTAGTATTTCTTTGTTTCAGTTGGACCCGAAACAATGATACAGGAATCTGGATTATCGGCATGAAGGTCCTTTGATTGTCTATGACTAGCATTTTCTATTTCGTATCCATCTACTGCTAGATTCCTTTTTTCTAATTCTTCTTCTAAGAAAATAACTTGAAGATTTTTGTTCTCTCCAACATTAACAATTGTCGAGGTGTTTACATGATCGGCTTCATTACTAGTACTATCATCATTCTTAGCAACACCTTTGGGCATGGGAAGGTGTTGTTCTTCTCCATTGACCCAAGTAAAATTTTGATCCTTATCATTCATTTGGTCATCATCCAAATTTTGTGCATCTTCTTCACTACCAACAATAACCTATTCATCGGAGTTTTTACGTATTGGAGACTCAACATTGACGCGAATTTTGACATCCACGTCACCACAAAAATCTGCCCTTAGTGGGCTGCCTCTATGAAATACACTATCACCTTCCAAAGGGACATTTATGTTTCCCTTATGCAGCACATCTAAGATTTTTACCAACATTTGCTTAATTTCTTTAACATCTGGCTTAACAACCAACAATTCAACTATAACCTACAAAGATCAAATTAGATATGGTTTTGAATAATTCCAAATTAATAATTGAGATAAATATGTTATGCTTAGGAGAACTATTTTATCACACTAATTTATCACGAAGTCTAAAATACATACATGAATGATATTAATTATACCTTATGAATGGGTGTGGTGGATGACGAGGGTTCACATTGATCAACAAATTTTTCCTTCTCCTTCGTCTCAATTTTTCCAACATTAGGATAAACCTCACCATCAAACTCTGCAGACATTCCTCTCTTAACAGCTAGACTTGATTGATAGTACAAACTATCATTTTCTTTGTTAGTAGGAACCAACACGTGTAGGAACAAAAGCTGCAATACATTTAACAATTAGTTATACATAGAATATGTACGAAAACTTAATAAATTCAAAAAATAAATTACTAAGAATTATAATTAAATAAAACATCAATTGTTACATTATTAGTACTGACGTAAGTACTGTCCAAGTATTTGAATTTGAACTAGAGACTAGGCTTCTTGTTTTCCCAATTCAAAATCCTAGGCATCGAATCTAATGCACGTTTGCAGACGATATCATCAACCATAGCAGGTATGGCTTCGTAAGCCCATACTTGTAATGCCAATAAAAAACCATAGACGTTATACGATGTTGATGGATATGATTTACTCAATTGCTTATCCTCTGCATTATCCTCAATCTCAACATCAACTTCTTCTATTTCCTCTTCAATTTCTATTTTTTTTCAAACGCATTAGTTACCCTATTAACCATACTGCTTTTCATCTTTCATATGGTGAAATCATAAACCACCTTCCCCTATGGTGAGTTGTTAAATCTATCAGAATCTTCAACAAGGCACAAATATGCAAAATTTATCCCTTGGGACTTCTACTCCCCCAGCAATATCATCTCAAATGCAACAATAAGTGACAATCGAATAACATTATCTCTATTTGTGTTCTTCGTTAACCTTTTGTATATTTGGATTAACTTTGATTTTGTAATTATATTATCCCTTTTGAAATATTCATATTTCAACTGACTTTCGGCGGTGACAATGTTATCATCACTGGTAAAAATCATACCGGTTATTAGTGCAAATTCTTCATAACTGAATCGATAGGCACATCCATTAAAAACAATTTTGAACTCCTTGTCACTTTGTTTCTTATCTTGCATCATCAGAAGGTGGTGCACCAAAGGTCTTGTGAACTCAATCTGGTGCATCGTCAATAAAAATTCAAAGCATGAATCCTCAAACTCCCTCTTCAAACCGAATATTTCTAATTTTGACTTTATTGTTTCAATTTCTTCCATTCTAGATATGTTCAAAATCTTCCCAATAAAGTAGTCTCCGCGTTGAACACATGGAAATCTTTCAATATTTTCATTTGTCATTGCCTATTAAAAAAATACAATATTAAAAATTCATCAAACAATTATTCAATTTCAAAAAAAAAAAATTTAGGCAGCAATTTAAAATGGGTCATATAACTCAGCAATGTCACTTAAACTAATTAACATATAAATAAGTTTTCAAGTTTCACAATATCAAAATATAATTATAAATGCAGCAACCATGGCTTAAACAAATATGCAAAATATGCATATTCAATTACTTAATACAAAATCTAGTCAAACTATTGTACAAAATAGAATTTTAGACTACAAGTATAAATTACATAGTGTACTACAAATGAATGTATGATTCTATCTCTAATTAGTTGTCACTTAATGTATATAACATTAATTGAAAAAAAAAATAAGAAAATTAAAATATTTCACAACAATAGGGAACATGATTAAGAAAAATTGTGTTAATAATACTTTCGTTCAATGAAGTTTAAAGAAAATAACATAAGGGATTCATGATTAAAGAAATAAAAAACAATATATTTACAACATACGTACAAATACATAATACATTTGATAGAAAGGGACAACAAATGTGAAATATGTACCTATTCATAAACTCGTGTAGTGTGTAGATCGACATTGTAACAAATATACCCAAAATATTTTAATAGTTACAAATGTACCCATAACACAATAAACACTCTTTGTAGATCTCTCTCGAGTGGGTGTAAAAGTGTTTTATTAGCATTTCTCTTTATTTCATTTTACTTTAGTTGATAGTTGTTTTTTCATTTACATTGAAACTTCGATTGTTTTTTTTAACCCATTGTGGATATGTCAGTTCTTTATTACAACTGTGAAAGTAGGATGTGTTAAGCTAGTGACTCAACTAACCCCTTCGCTAAGTCCATTGTGGTGCTCAAGGTGTGAGGGATTTTTCTTCTTTCTCACAAAGACTTTGATGCAAAGAGCCTCTTTGTTTAATTGATTCTTATTTCATTCATAAACATTTTTTAAACCCTTAAAGAAAAAAAAATGTAAAAAATACAATTAATGTTTTTTTTTTTCTAGAATTAAAAGTAAATTTTCATAGATAAAAAATGATATATCATACAATTAATTAACCCATATAAAGATCACTATTTTATCAACTTATTATTAATTTTATATTAATTTTGTGTGTTTAAATCGATACTTGCTCGTATATACCATAAAACAAAAAAATTGTTAATAAATTTATGTCAAGAAAAAATTGTTAATTGAAGTTAATGAATTGATAAAGGAATGAAACTAAATTTTTAGATTATTTATTTGTATTTTTCATTACATTTTTATTTCACCAAACAAAGTACCAACCTAAAAGATAAAATTACAACTTATCAAGTACCATAAGTCATACTCATTCATTTCATGTATGTAATAGCCACATTTAGAAGAGATACATACAAATAGAACAAAAATTAGACAAAAATCCATTCACAAAAATTAGACAAAATAGGAGGAGGATATAAAATAACAATTGAAACAAAGCTGCAACATAATATATCTAACATCGATACCCTATTGTGATTAACCTATTCACAAAGACAATTTTGTTTCAATTTAAATATGTAGCAGCTAACAGCCTAACACTATTGTAGCAAACAATTAACAATTATTTTTTGTTTCACCGACATCACTAAGTAAGGCTATATAAATCTTTAGGGTTAGAGAAGGATTTAGTGACATTAAATATACATGAACAAGCAAGAAAAATAACTCAGCAAATAAATAAACCACAAATAGAGGAAGAGATCATTCTTGCCTGATTATTCTGTGGTAGAGGACTAATGGTACGCTAACTGCAATAATTCCTTGTCATCGGTGGTGGACTAATTTCCCTCAACAACGGCTGTCTATGGAGGTTTGGGGTGGATTGTAGAGAAGATGAAGAGAATAAAGAAAGAAGATATTCTGTGCGCTCACTGGAAGAGTTGGTTATCGTCGGTGGTGGAGAAATTTTCCTCCACAACGACTGTCTATGGAGGATTGAGCTTATTTGGGGTGGTTTGTGAGACAAATCTAAGACGACGAAGAGAAATCAGAGAAAGAGATTTCAAACAAGGGAGGGAGGGAGGGCTAGATTTTTGCGATGGCGCACTCGTTTTGTTTTCTCCTTTCTTTTAATTTTTTTTTATTAACCTGCTAAATAACCTGTGAATAGCCTCTTTTTAATAAAAAAAAAAAAAGAGGTCCTAAACTGAAGTTTTTCACTTCAAATAGACCGTATAAGGCAATTTCCCTATTACAATTTTCTAGCATCTAAATGAAAAAAGATGTGTGCTTCCCTCCATAAGAAATTAACGTGGACCATACATGACGCCTTAAAGAGAAAGCTATTCTTCAACTTTTGACAGCATCATTGAATAAATTAAAGCGAAAACAAGAAGGAAAAAAAAAAAAGAATATATTAATATATGTATTAACTTTATATGAAATGAAAAATTTTCCCCTCAAACATAATATGCTATTTATTTAAAGTTATTTTGTTTGATATTTATCTTTTATTTTTTTATTTTTTTTATTTTTAGTTTTATTATTTTGTTTGATATTTATTTGAAGTTATTTTGTTTGATATTTATCTTTTATTTTTTTTATTTTTTTTGTTTTTAGTTTTATTATTTTGGTTAATATTTATTTGAAGTTATTTTGTTTGATATTTATCTTTTATTTTTTTATTTTTAGTTTTATTATTTTGTTTGATATTTAATTGAAGTTATTTTGTTTGATGTTTATCTATTAATTTTTTTATTTTATTTTTAGTTTTATTATTTTGTTTGATGTTTATTTATTAATAAGTTTTTTATTTTAAATTTACTTTATATAATATTGTTTTATTCTTTTAATTTTATTTTTAGTTTTATTATTTTGTTTGATGTTTATTTATTAATAAGTTTTTTATTTTAAATTTATTTTATATATTATTGTTTTATTCTTTTAATTTTATTTTTAGTTTTATTATTTTGTTTGATGTTTATTAATTTATTTAAAATGTAAGTTTTATTTTTTTAGTTTTATTTGTTTAGATAGATTATTTTGTTTGATGTTTATTAATTTATTTAAACTGAAAGTTTTATTTTTTAATGAATTTTTTTATTTGCAGTTATTTTTTTTATGTTTATTTATTAATATAGATGTTTTATTTTAATTTTATTATTTTGTTTGAGGTTTATTAATTTATTTAAACTATAAGTTTTATTTTTTTGGTTTTATTTGTTTAGATAGATTATTTTATTTGATTTTTATTTGATTTATTTAAAATGAAAGTTTTATTTGTTTAGATAGACATAGAAGATAAAAACTTTTTTTGGACAATTTTTTTTTTTTTTTTGGGGATAGAAAGAGATAAAAACTCTTCTTCTTTTTTTTCTTTTTTTCAAAGATATGGATAAAGAGTGAAAAAATATTTTGCTGAATTTTTTTTTTTTTTACATAACAAGAAAGATAGCAAAGATAGGGATAAAGAGAAATTTTTTCTTTTTTTTTTTTTGCTTAGATAATTTAGAAAGTAAAACAGCTAACAACAGAACACGTAAGGAGCAATTCTTCTCTTTCTTTTATCTCCTTCCGGGCAAAATTTCCCAATTTTACATTTAATTTTTGCTATTTTGCAGGCAAATCAGCAAACTTCAGGGAAAACTAAAATCTAATTGATTACTTTATTTACTCAAAGCCGGCTAATTTTGGGGCAAATACTAATACTATGAGGTAAAGGTATCTATAGTTCCGTCCAGTTTAATTTTTAATCAAAAAAATTAACTAAATTAAACTGTTTTAATAACTTAAACTAAATCGGACCGAACTATTTATCTAATAAAATTATTGAAGCCAAACGGTCCGATCCGATTTGGTTAATTATTTTTTATAGTTTAAAAATTTTAATTTTTTTTCCTCCAAATCATGTTGAAACTTGAAATTAACACAAGAAAAAAACTCTAAATATAATCAAATTACTTTAGATATGTTACAAATATAAATCATATAATATCTCATATAAACTAAAAATTAAGTTAATAAAATTTATGAAATGTAAAATATCATAAACTACATACAACTGAAAACTGTAAATTATATGATAAAAAGTTGAAATTGTTAAAAAAAAGTTAAAATGTAATATTTAATCTTTAATAATAAATAATAATATTATATATTTTTAAAAATAAGATTTTTTTATATATAATATATAACGGTCCGGTCCAGTTTGGATAATTCAAAAATTTTAAAAATAGAACCAGACCTTTTGAGAAATGGTTTGAAAAAATATAAATCAAGTCCAACAACTTGACTCATAATTGAGTCAAATTGTTTAGTCCGAATCAATCCGATGGTCCAATTTTTTTGTTTAATCTAATTTAGTGTGATTCTTGGACACCCCTACTCTTAGGGTTTTATGAGTACCACAGAGTTAACAACTCCTCTTCTAAAATGAAGAACATAGCAAAAGACATGGAGGAGTGGTGCTTATTGTGGATATGGTGGTATCTAAATTTTAAGGTGAGATAAAAGCTATTATATAATAATAGGAGATGGGTTGTTCGTTCTTTGGACATAAATAATGAACTATTAAATATTGCCAAGCTTAAGAAATCTAGAACAAGTTTTCAAATCTCAATCGTATTTCAATCAGTATCTTTGTATTTCATCGTACATATGAAATTTGTAAATTTTTGCTCTATTTTGTTTTGGATGTTCATAATGAACATTGGTTGTGTTTGATATAGCTACACTCACTCATCTTTACAAAATATGAAAATTCTAGATTAATTTATCCATTCAAGTGAATGGATATATATTTATGAATGATTTTTTTTTAGACTTTATTCGCAAAATTTGGGTTTTAGATAATGAATCATAGAGTTAATGAAGAACAAGACTAAGTCAATGCAGTAATCATTGGTCTTATGGCTTTATCTTTAATTTTAAAAGCAACATGGTCAAGAAACTAAAAACTTTGAGAGAAATTGCTCTTGCAAGCAAAAATGGACAATCAAAGTTATAGTTGCTAAAAAAGTCATGCTAAGAACTCCTCAATAGAGCCTATCTAAGTATCAAAGATTGGTATTGGTTGATATGGACGTAAAATTATGTATTATGTTTAATTTTTGTTTAAACAATGTAAAACACTAATTATTCTTTATCTAATTACTGTTACTTACTAATAATGAATGAACTTTTAAATTATTATCTTTTATTGAATGAGCAACTATCTAAAAAGACATAATTACATTTTGTATAGTTTTCATTCCTTATATTTGACTGCTTTTTAGATAATAATTGTCATTCAATTAAAGAATAAGTTTTTGAAAACAAAATGTCATGACCCGTCCCAAGTTCTCTAATACTTAAGGAAGTCTTGATATAATTTAGAATCTCCTGATAAATTTGGCAGCATCTCACCTGATTTTCTATCATAAGTCATCCTGTAATAGCATGATTATAACATCTACTTGTCTACAATATTCAAACTCATAATTTATACAACCAGTCATAAAAGAAAAATAATATTAATAAGTGTCATCATTCTTTATAGTTCACATTAACTAAACGATCACAAAACATCATTTACTATATTTTTGTCACTAAGAAACTAGAGTAAATTCTTAGAACTATCAAAGAATAAGAAGTCATACAATACACTATCAATGATCTAATTTAAGTCTCCTTGAAAGATGGTACTCAAATCTTCAATCAAACAATAATGATGCCTGGGGAAAAAATTTAAAAGAAAATAGGGTGAGTAAAAATAATACTCAGTGAGTGAACAAGTTTTAGAAGGTAATACTTATTAAATCTATTTATTTAACTTTAATAATTTAACTTCAAAATTAAAGCAAATTATAGAATGAAAATATTTACAAGATTTGTTAATAATTTGGAAAAATAAGTATAAATAATTGTAAACACATTTATGTAATTAAACTATCCATGAACAACTTATATGTACATAAAAAAAAGAAAAAACCTCACCAAACTTGCACTTGGGGAATAGCTGGCCATACTTGTATAGAGCTTTTTGCACACGCAAACGAAAAGTGTTAATTATGTGTGCAGGTCATACACGAGCAAACAGGGGCCCATTAATTAATTATTTATTTCTTATTTTATTCCTGAATTAGGGGACGGTGCATGTTTGATGGTTTCAAGACCATATACTACGCATATATAACATTCCAAAATAATGATGCTAAAATTTAAAGATATATAGTTTCTATATTCTAATCAAAATTCAAATGTCTGCTTTAAAATTAAATAAAAACTTATAAACTGACACTTGTTGCAAAAAATAATATTTGCTTACTACACATAATAAATTTTAATTCTAAAAGCAAAAACTAATAAACATGTGGAATCTTACGAGAATAAGATTAAATATTATAAATTACTAGTATACTTACAAATTTTGAATAAAGAATGTCCACTCACAAAACTGTATCACTGATGTTGTTCTAGTTGTTCTGTATGGTCTACTGCATCCTCCCTTCCTATATGATCACACTTATGTCAGAAACAAGAATTGTGTAATAGCTAGTTGGTCCATTCTAAACTAAACAATATTCTAAAATATGCTAAAATACGGGTTATTAACATATAATTTATTTTCTTCTTACTTTTTAAAAGAAATCAAAATGCTAATGATCAACTTAGATCCTAAGATCCTTGTCAACTAAATAGCATACCCAATCATCCTATATAAAATCCTTCCTTTAAATCCTTTCTTTAGAATACAAATTTGTTCAAAACATGTTTGTACTACAAAACATACGCTTAGTTAAATCTCTATAACTTTTTTTCTAAAACTCAAAATGACAAACTATAAAAAGCTTCTAAAATTAGACATGTCAAGATTAAAAAAATATATAATTTACTCAATTATAATCTGTAAAAACTTTTCAAATAATAGAAATATCGAGGGGTTCAAAACATGATTTCTAACAAGATTTTGATAAAATCATCCTCAGTTAAATATATATAACTTTGCGTAGAAAATTTCAAATAACAAGTGAGTCCCTACTTTCTTTTGGAAAAAATTAATAACATAAATTATTTTATATCTTTATGAATTAGGCATTTGACTTACAATTATAATTAAATAGTTTTATACCTTTAATTAATACTTAGAGATTAATAAGTTTTACTTCTAGATTTAAGAATGTTAATGTGGGTATTTAGTCTAAGTGGGTCTCATTATCACTAAGGGGCCTTAGCATCATTAATAGGTCTTAGAATCATTGATGAGCCTTAGCATCATTAATGGGCCTTATTATCACTAATGAGCTTAATTGGGCCTTGCTATCACTAATAGGCTTAAGTGGGCTTAGAATGAAAAAAGAGAAGAAAGGCTAAATAAGCCCTCTTGTATCACAAGTGGCCATTCAGCCATTTTAGAAAAATAGAGAGAAGAGAAGAGAAAGAAAATAAGGATAAAAGCTAAAAAATTTCCACTTACTCTTCTAGGTATCAAATTCCTTTTATTCTTAGTTTAAATTTTAATTTTTGGGATTGATTTTTACATAAAATCTAAGATAACTCTTGGGTGTTATCGATAAATTTTGTGGTAGAAATGATATTCTTCTTGGACAAAACTTTAATGTTTAAAACTAAGATTTTAGACTTCTAAAAATTGCATATAGAAACTTGGGATGAAAATTGAGAAAATTCCAGCACCAATTATACTTCGAATTTTGTCTCTTTGGAAAGATATAGATGTTTATTTTAAGATACAATTCATGGGTTATCATTTCGATATTTGTAGACAAAGTTATACCTAATTAACCAAGGGTAGGTCTAGTAAGATTAGTGCTGAAAAATCTATTGGAATGTAATAGGTATTTTGTTATTTGAAATAGTTTTGATTATTGGAATTTGATGAATTATATCTTGTTTTAAAGCCTAGAATGTCTAGTTTAATATGAATTTTATGGTTTGTTATTTAGAATTTTCTATACAAAGTTATATGTATTTAACTGAGGATGGTTTTATCAAAATCATGCTAGAAACTCTATTTTGAACCCTCTGTATTTCTATTATTTGAAAAGTTTTACATATTATAATTGGGTAAATTATATCTTGTTTTAAAGCTTGACATGTCTAGTTTTAAAAACTTTTATGGTTTGTCATTCCGAATTTTCTAGAAAAAGTTATTGAAACTTAACAAAGCGTATGTTTTGTAGTACAAATGTTTTGAACAAATTAGTATTCTGAATAAAGGATTTTACATAGGATGATTGGGTATGTTGTTTAGTAGACAAGGATCTTAAGAATATCTAAGTTGATCATTAGCATTTTGATTTCTTTTAAATATTGAGAAAAAAAAATAAATTATATGTTAATTGTCCGTATTTTAGCATATTGTTTAGTTTAGAATGGACCAACTAACTACGACATAATTCTTGTTTCTGACACAAGTGTAGTCATATAGGAAGGGAGGATGCAATAGACCCTACACTCCTACAGAACAACTAGAACAACATCAATAATATAGTTTTGGGAGTGGACACTATTTATTCAAGTTTTATAAGTATTTATTTACTAATAATTTATAACATTTAATCTTATTATCCTAAGATTTCATATGTTTAATTATTTTTGACCTTCAAAATTAATATTTATCATGTGTAACAAAATTTATTAATTATTACTATAAGTGTCAGTTTATAAGATTTTGCTCAGTTTTATAGCAAAAATATGGATTTTGATAAAATATAGACTATATATATCTAGCTTTTAGCATCATTATTTAAGAATATTATGCATAGTATTATGTATTGCTTTGAAACCATCAAACACTCACTGTCCCCTAATTCAACAGTAAGATAAGAAATAAATAATTAATTAATGGGCTCTTTGTCTGCATGCGTATGACTAGCACACATAATTAACACTTTCTCGTCTGCTTATGCAAAGAGCTCTGTTCACTATGACCATCTATTCTCCCAGGTGCGAGTTTAGTGAGATTTTTCCTATTTCTTGTACTCTATTACATGTAAACTGTCCATAGATAATTTATTTATATAAATGTACTTACTATTATTTATAATTTGTCAAATTATTAATACATATTTTAAATATTTTCATTCTATGACTTGTTTTAATTTTGCAATTAAATTATTAAAGTTAAATAGATAGATTTAATAAGTATTATCTTCTAAAACTTGTCCACTCATTGAGTATTGTTTTTACTCACCCTATTTTCTTTTAAATTTTTCCCTCACGCATCAATAGTTTTTGATTGAAGATTTGAATACTATATTTTAAGAAGATTTAAATCAGATCGTTGATATTGCATTATATGATTTTTTGTTCTTAGGTAATTCTAAGAGTTTAGTCTAGTTTATTGGTAATAGAAATATAGTAGATGATGCTTTGTTATTTTTTAGTGAATGTGAACTATAAACAACGATGCCTCTTATTAGTATTTTTTTTATGACTGATTGTATAAATTATAAGTTTGAATATTATAGACAAGTATATATTATAATTATGCTATTATAGAATGACTTATGATAGAAAAATAGGTGAGATGTTGCCGAATTTTTCAATAGATTTTAAATTATATCAAGACTTTCTTAAGTGTTAGAGAATTTAGGGCGAGTCCTGACAAACAAACCATAAAATTCAAATTAAACTAGAGATCGTAAGATTTAAAACAAGATATAATTCATCAAATTTTAATTAGTAAAACTATTTAAAATAAGAAAATACTAATTACATTCCCAACAGATTTTTCAACATTAATCTTACTTGACTTACCCTTGGTTAATTAGGCATAATTTTGTTTAGAAATATCGAAATGATAAACCGTAAATTAAATCTTATAATATACATCCATATCTTTCCAAAGAGATATAACTCAAAGTATAATTTATACCGGATGTTTCTCAGTTGTCATCCCAATTTTTGGAATACAATTTTTAGAAGTCTAAAATCCTAGTCTTAAGTATTAAAGTTTGTCCAAGAAGAATAACCTTTTCATCACCAAGTTTATCAATAACACCCAAGAATTATCTTAGATTTTATATAAGAATCAATTCTAAAATTTTAAATTTAAGTTAAGAATGAGAGAAAATTGATACCTAGAAAAGTAAATGGAAGAATTTTACCCTTCTCCTTGTTTTCTTTCTTTTTCATTCTCTTCTCTTCCTCTCTTCTTTTATCTCCTTTTCTCTTGTATTTTCTAGAATGGCCAAGTGCTTACACAAGTGAGCTTCAAATATGTAAGCTTCTTTTGTTTCTTTTTGTTTTTTTTTTAATTCTAAGCCCATTAGTGTTAGTAAGGTCCATACTAAGCCCATTAACCATACTAAGGCCCATTAAGCCCAAACATTTATCAAAAGACCCTTAAGCTAAACAACCTACATTAGCATTCTTAAAACTAGAATAAAAATTTATTAGTATCTAAAACTAGTTTTAGGTATTACCATATTAATTTTAATTGCAAGGCAAATGCTTAACTAATAAGATAAATAAAACAGTTTATGTTATTAATTTTCTCAAAAGAAAGTAGGTTTCACACAAAAACTTAGTAATATTTTGTATAATTTTATTTATTTGTTTATTTCATAGCTTAGTATGTCTCTTTTTCATCCAATGAATTTGTTAAATATTTTACCTTTTAGGCACATTTACAATGTTACTAAAATTTCGGTTAACACCAATAAGGCACTAGAATTCAAGCAACCATTTTTGGCAAAGGCATTCAACTTTTTCAAGATAACTTGACAATTTACAAAATTTATTATATTTCTAATGCACAACTGTGAGACCACCCGTTAATCCAGTGACTTCAATTATTATCCTTCCCTTAAAAAAAGTAATTTTACAATGAATACTCTTCTTTTACATGAGTATTGTATTATATTATTTTCATTACTTGTGTCTTCTATAAGCATCAATTTTGTTGTTTTTTTTTTTTTTTTGGGCTTCTCTTTTATATATATGTAGGTCTCTAGCTGATAACTTTTTATTTTATTTCTTATTGGGTTTGTTGCAAAAATGTCTCATTCATATTTGTTAAGTTCTTGCAGATGCAATTTACAAGTAAGTCTTCTATCATTTTCTCTAGAATAATTAATATTTTATGTTTATAATATGGCAAGGAGATGAATAATTACTTGCATATATCATAATTTAGTAGGTCATTTATAAAAGATGTTAATAGTTATTTTTATTTTATAAATAAAATTTAAAGATGCAAGCATACATGCACATTTTTACACAAACATGTATAGGACTAACACCATTGACGCTGACGATCCCAGCAGTTCATTGCACTATAAAGGATGTGGCAATACTTAAAATAGTAGCTGATAACATCCTCGTATATCTTTCTTCTTTCTAAAATGTTGATGATATAATCACCAATTAATAATTTCAAATGTATGGGTGTTATCATAATTTTTGAATGTCGGAATTGAACAAAACTACTAGTTGTTTTTATTACTAACAAAAATTATATATTCTTGATGATTTTGACATTCATATTGTGATGTTGGCAATTTTGTTCAATTTTTTTAAAGGCTTACTCTTGATCATGGACGAGTTCGAAGTGATTTTCTATTTCATGGTTTTTTTAAAGATTGGAGTTTGTTTGTTTAGTATGTATGCAAAAAGATAAAGAAGCCATATTGGTCGAGATGTTTCATTTGTCATAGTATAATATCCTTTCATTTATCTTAATACATATTGTTACTTTTGTTTAAATGAATGATTTCATAACTGAAATAGATATATGATTTATATAATTGTCATGTTTTCTTCATTCCAAGGGTCAAAAGACATGACTATTGATGTTATATCCATACTTATGGAGTTCGTGCCTTCTACGTGACAAAAAAATAATTTTTGATCAAATCATGTTTATGCACACATTTTAGATCTTTCATTTACTATTGTAATATTTATAAGTATTGGTAATTTTCGTAGACAAAACAATTAATTGTAATTTAGTATGTAAGCTCACTTTATAATCAAAAGTTAAATGCAAATGAAGTTTCCAAGTCTGAAGTCTGCACTGCGTATATGACAGGTAAAATATTTGCCCATACATACATCCTCACACAACTGAACACGTACACTTAATATGGACTAAACTGTGCACATTTCAATCGATCGAAGTGCTAGTTTGATTGATCGAGTTCAATCTGGATGCTCTCGAGTTGAGTTTTGTGATAATTGGATCGATCTAACATTTGGTTGATCGATCGAGTCAATCATTGATCGATCGAACATCAATCGAGTATGTGTAGATCGAATGTGATCGATGTGTTTTGATAATTTGTTCCACTTTTCTTGCTTACCAATTTGACCCATTTAATGTTAAAAGTAGAATCCTTATATGAGTAGAACTGTTGTGGAAGTAGAATTCTTGTATGAGTAGAACTGTTGTGGAAGTAGAATTCTTGTATGAGTAGAATTTGGCTTTATTATTAATTCTCCATTAGGTCAAATTAGACTCTATAAAAATAACTTTTGTTGGAGAAAAACATACTACACTGAAATAATATTTTCTACATCTGATTGAGTTTTTAAAAAAAAATCTTCTTATTTTCATCTATTAATTTTAGGCACTTTCTTGATTTAATTGTTTAAACATATTGTGTGGTTATGTTTGAATAATTCATATGCCTAATTGTTCTTCATGGTATTGAGCAGTACATGATCGTTTTAGAGTTTGCTAGTTGATTTGATTTTTACAGTATATGCTCTTAAATATGCTAGTTAAGGTTTTTCATTATTGAATCTACTCTAGGACACACTTTGCACTTGTGTTATTAAGTTAACGTTTTAGGTACAAAAGGAGACGTGATGGTATTTCGTGTGACTCGAAATTACCAAAGTTGACAGGTTCGATTAATCTTGAAAGACTCAAGTAGATTGAAACGTTGGTCCGAATCTAGATACCTAGCTTGTGGAGACTATTAAAGGAGCTACGGCTCGTAAGTAAATTACATAAGGGGATTTATCTGTGAAGGGTAGTTTAAGACCTGAGCTTATAATTGAACATTGATTTTCATAGTGGATAGTTAAGTGGTCCGGTAGACTAGTGGTTTTTCTGTCATTATTGTAGCCTATGTTATTTTCACCTAAAAATTTCGTATGTTATTATTTAATTCTGCATCTTATTTTTACACGCGATTGCATGTCTGACCGTTGTGTTTAGATTACATAATTAAAATTTGATAAAATTGAAAATAACTTATTCATCTCCCTCTAAATATATTTGGTCTGTAACTAAAACTTTCAACCAGAAATGATCTTACATGTAAATTGAACAACTTATTTAAGAGGCAAGCATAAATAGTGGATGTTATGTTACATTATCTTATGAAAGTATTTCCATATTACTTCTGTTTGAATGGAAGATTCAAGTTAATAATTATTATGTATTTAAGTTAAGTTTTTTTTATTAATTTTTATAAATAATTTAAAAATTGGTGTTAATATTCTTTAATACAAGTAAATGATTATTATTAAAATTAATTTTATTTTTGAATATAATTCTTTTATTTTGTATTATTTAGTGGAGCACGTAGTAATAATAATAAACTTAAAGTGGCAAGAACTGAACTTTAGCACAAAAAGGTGAAAACTTATAATTAACCACAAAAATAACCGTATTATATCCATTTAAAAAAACTTAGTTAAAAAATTTCATGTTAAACGTGTCTAATTAGATATCATTTAAGTTAAATTTTGACTCATTAAACTTATTTAATATTAATTTATGATAAATTAAACTATTTTAATATTATTAGGATGTTATTTGTTATAAAATTTAAAGATGTTATTTTATATAATTTTTAAAGGAATTATTGTATCCGAAAAACGGCCTGAAATTTTTTTGTCAACATGATTTAATTTGAGTTTATTATTACCATAAGTTTTTATGGTTTGATGCATTTACATGTGGTAAGGAGATGATAGAGATAGAGATAAGTTATTTTATTTAAATACATGAATATTTTTAAAAGGTAAGTAGGATATATTTAATGACATTTGGGTGTCGAGCAAGAATATATGGGTAAGGAAAAATCGCTAAATAACCTCTCTTTTTTTATTATTTTATGCTTACATTTTTGAAAAATTACTAAAAATAACACTTTTAAAATTTATAATAATAAAACTAGCACCCCAATAATATTAAACGTGTAATATTGAACGTTTAACATTGAACAAGTCTAAATTGTTATCGTTCAATTTCAATTGAACATATGTTCAAAGAAAAATGATATATCAATCATGTTTTTAATTGTGAAAATATAAATTTAAACACAAGGGGTGCTATTTTTATTATTATAAGTTTTTAGGGGTGTTATTTGTGTTGTTTTCCCTACATTTTTTTTAAAAAAACAACAATTTAGTTATTTAATTGGCTTTATTTTTAACCGTATTTCTTCAGTAAAAAAAAATTATGTGTTTGTTTTCTTCTAACATTAAAAAAAAATGTTCATTTACATTATAAGAAAAATGAATATATATATATATATATATTTTTTTTTTTTTTCTTCAATAAGAGCTAAAAATGAAACTTTATATATAAATGAGTTATTGCATACAATTAAACTTAAAAGTTATTAGGATTTGGTCTTTAGGTTTTGTAAGGTTTATTTTGTATTGGTAATTTTCGTGGACAAAATATTTGACTGTAATCTAGAATAGGAATTCACCGATTAATCAGACGATACATGATGATGGATTCACCAAGCTTGCAACGCCCATATGACAGGTATAATATTCTATCATGCATACATCTTCACACAAATGAGCACGACACTTAGTATGGATCGTAATGAAAAATAACTTGTGCTTTTAACTGTTCGATCGATCGAGTATATTGTTCGATCGATCGAGTGATCGATCGATCGAGTGTGGAACTACATCGATCTAGGTGCTCTCGGGTTGAGCTAGATTCGATCGATCAATCTGGTCGATCGATCGAGAATTGGATCGATCGATCGAGCCAGTCATTAGATCGATCGAGCCAATTTTTCACTTTTACTAGAACTCTTTTTTAATTCGACCCATGTGTTACTTTTAACAATTTGACTCATTTAATGAGAAAGCATAATTCTAGTATGAGTAGAAGTGTTAAGAAAGTAGAATCCTTGTGTGAATAAAAGTGTTGTGAAAATAGAGTCCTTATTTACGTAGAATTGTTTTAAAAGTGGAATCCTTGTATGAGTAGAATTCTTGTGAAAGCAAAATCCTGAATTGAGTAGAATTGTGGAATCCTTGTATGAGTAGAATTCTTGTGAGAAATAAATCCTGATATGAATAGAATCATTGTATGAGTAGAATTCTTTTGAGAACTAAATCCTGATATGAGTAGAGTTATAGTCTATTGCAAATCCTATTTGAAGTAAAAATTGGACTCTATTTAAGGGAAGCTAGTTTGTGCATAAAAATCATCACATCGAAATAAGTTTATATAAATCTGACTTGTGCTTTTAACTTCTTCTCTTCATCTATCATTCTTAGGTGTTCTCATGTTTTATTCATATGCCTAATTGATTTGCATGATATTGAGCTTTATATGATTGTTCTAGAGTTTGCTAGCTGATCCTGTCTTTACATCGCATGTTGTTAGATCTGCTAGTTAGGATATTTATTGTTTGAATCCGCTCTAGGACACACTTTGCACTTGTGTTATTGTGCTAACGTTTCAGGTGACGGGTTCGGTATTTCGTGTGACTCGAAATTACCGAAGGTGACAGGTTCGATTGATCTTGTGTGACTCAAGTAGATCGGAACATTGGTCCGGATCCAGACATCTAACTATTGGAGGCTGTGAAAGGAGCGATGGCTCGTAAGTAAATTACAGAAAGGGGGATCTATCTGCGACGGGTAGTTCTGGACTCTATGGTTGTAATTGAACATTGATTTTCATAGTGGATGGTCCGGTGGTCCGGTGGACCGGTGGTTTTCCTCTTAGGTCATTGTTGTGGCCTAGGTTGTTTCCACCTAAAAATATCGTGTGTTATTTTTATTCCGCATTTTATCTTTACACGCGATTGCATGTCTGGCCGTTGTGATTAGATTACATATTTAATATTTGTTAAAAATTGAAAATAACCTATTCACCCCCCCTTTAGGCTTATTTGATCCGTGATTAAAAACTTTTCAGGTTTCTTATTTTGTTGCCTAAATTGTTTTAAATTTAACAAAATATAAGCTAATGTTAGGGGGCAAAAAAACAGTCAATTACTCATGTTTTAAACAAATAGCAAGTACCTTACTTGTTATGAAGCAGGGGCGGAGCAAATTGGAAGTAGGAAGGCTGGTGCCTCTCACTTGATTAATAATGTAATTTTATATGGAATAATTTATAAATTTTACAAAAAATTATATCATATATATTTAGCATATAATTTGAATATGATTTAAGTATAAGATTTAGTGGTGCATCCATTTAAGCTCAAATTTTACATGTATAATTTATTTATTTATTTATTTATTTTTATAGAACATGTATAATTTATTATTTTTGAACAATGACCTAATAAAATTAAACAAAACCTATATTTTGAAGTTAATGTAATAGAATTTCAAAACTTATTTCCTATAATTGTTTGCAGGTAAACTTAACATGTATTGGTTAGTGCCCATCTTAGTTTTAGAGTCATTGTTATAAAGTATTCTTCACCTCTGAAGACGTGGATCAAATGTTTCTATTAATATATGGATATGAATCCCAATTGTTTTTTTATTTTATTTGTTCAATGTAAGTCATTTTAATATAAGAGTTAAACATTATTTAATATTAATAATTTCAAATTCTCCTCATGTATTGGATATAAAAGTAAATAATTAAAATTTAAAAACAACAACAAACGAGTAGAGAAAAAACAAAGAGATGACCATAATCCTTAATATATATATATCTTATTCTTAGATATATTTTCCTATAAGTTATTTATTATTTTGAATGATTTTATTCTTAATAATTTATATTTTCTATAATTTTATCAAATTATACAAAAATAAATCATATTACCATTATAATTTTATTTTTTTGTCTAATGTTGTGAGATCTTAGTGTCTAACATTTATTTAAGGATATTAACTCATAAAAAATTATTTTTTTATTAAATATTTATTATAGAATATTAGAAGACAACATTTTTTTATGGAAAATTTATTAAAATATTTTGGATTCTTGAAATCATGCAAAAAACTTTTTTTCTTTTCTATGGACCAAATCCATCATAAATATGTTTATTTCTTTTATAAGATTAATATGTTCTTCTATAAATTTATTTATATATTTTTTTAATCTTTTATTCTTATTTTGATGGTGATTTTTTTCGGTAGTCTAGAATGAAGTTTAAAAAATAATTGTCAAATGTATAAGTGTTGTAATTTTGAAGGTCTTACATAATAATAACTTTAAAACTAGTAATGAAAAAAATCATAGATTTTATTTTTATGATATTTTTGCTAGGATTATGTCTATTATAAATTTTCATTAGCAAAAGTGTTTAGATTATTAAAATTTTCTTAGTAGATAATTATCAAATATTTATTTACCTTTTACTATTAGTTTTAAAATTATCATTAACACCAAAAGTAGTTGATAGATAATTAAAACTTTTGTTATTAAAATTATTAAAAGTGTATCTATTTAACTATTATTTGTAATTTTATGCAATAGTGATATTTAAACGTTTAAAAAAATTAAGATAATTTTTATTTTTAATTTAACAATAAATTAAATTAAATTAAAAAAAAAATACGTGCAATGCACGTGCGTTTAATTAGTGTAATATATATATATATATATATATATATATATATATATATCATAAATTAAGTTTTAATGGGATATGATTAGTTGTTAAAGTTTTTTACTTAATTTATTACATCTTTTGATTTTACGAGTTGAAATTGGAGAATAATATTTTCTCTCATATGATCCTATCCCTTCTAAATCTTAATCATGATGTAAATGCTGTAAAACAAAATTACATAATATTTTCGTAGCTACTGATACTATCTCAAATGTAATATATTTTGGATATGAGTTATGATGTTTTGCGTAACTGCCCCATTATCGAGAATTTGCCTTTAGGTTTTTCTCAAAATCATCTATGTCTCAAAACACTTGGGATAATAACTGAACTTTTGAGTTACCTAACTCAAATCGAGGATAAAATTCTCATTCTTACAGGCTTCGACACACCATCCTGTGACTCCATCTATATATTTTGAAGGAAATAATAAGTACGAATATATTAACCATTTTAAATTACTATTTTGAAATAAGAAAGGCAGATAATATATAGCTTTTTAAAAATTTGTTTTAGGTGTTGAGGGACAGGTCGAATGTGTTTTTATGCTTAACTTTAACTGTTTTAGTTAGGTGTGTCAGGTTTTATGCATTTTTTCCCCTTCTTCTACCGTTCTAGCCTTTTAGGAGAAGACAACAAAGTAATGAAAGGGTACAAGGAGTAGTTGTTAAGATTCCTCGATGCTTGTTTTGTTATTTTGCTACTTTTGATCTTAATTATATATTTAAACTTACAAGTACACACGTGTTATAATATTTTTTAAAAAATTAATAATAAATTTTACCGATTATCTTCTAATACAACGATATGCGATCTTTATAAGCAAAATACTAAAAACATGTGGGTTTGAAGCCGATCATTTTAAAATTATATTCTTCACTTTTTTTAACATTAAAATATATGAATTAAATATTAATAATTAGTACAACAATATGCGATTTTTATAAGCAAAATATTAAGAGCATGCGGATTTGAAACCGATCATTTTAAAATTATGTTCTTCACTTTTTTCAGCATTAAAATATATGAATTAAATATTAAAATATTATTTTTATGTTTATAAGCTTTTAATTGTATTATTGTGATTGTTTTCCTTAAAAATAAATAAATATATCACTTACTATTTACATTTCTATTACAAATATAAAAGAGAGTTTGACACCTTTCGATTATAGCTTCTTCTTTTTTTACTTTTAATTAATTTTAAATAATTTATTTTCTAAACTTTAATTTTTTTTAAATATAATATATTTTTAAATAATAATTTACTCAATCAAGTACTTACATATATCGATTAAACGGTAGTCCAATAATTTAGATATAAAGTAACGCATTAGTGATAGTAAGGTCTATTGAGTTCATTAGACTAAATACTTGCATTAACATTTTTATATCTAGAAGTAAAATTTATTAATCTCTAAGAACTAGTTTTAAGTATCACCATATTAATTTTAAATATTATTATATTTAATGATAATTGTAAGATAAATGTCTAATTAATAAAAATATATAAAATAATTTATGTTAATTTTTTTTCAAAAGAAAGTAGGGACTTACAAGCAGGGTCTCATATTGCTGGTTTTTAAAGAACTTAATTTACTATGAGATGATCCGCCATTCGAGTAATTTTTTTTAATTTTATCTTTTGAAATTAACATATTTAAAAATAATTTATTATTGCTGGTATTTTAGTTAAAATTCGTTTTTATCCAATTTTAATAATATAAATAAACACAATTAAAAGTAATTTGATTTTAATTATTTTTATTTCTAATTCTAACAATTTATGATTCATTCTTTTTCTCATTAATTTCAAATTTTAATATAGATTAATAAGGTGTTCTTAGTTAATACTATATTTTGACATCTTTTAATATGTTTTTAAACTAAGGTGACTATACACCCTCTAATGCTATTATGATTGGATGAAAATAATAAAAATGATAAGAATCAAAATAATTTTGTATAATAACTTTTTGTTGGATTTAGCTACAACGAAAATACATAACATTCATTACACTAGGAGCTTGAAAGCTCATTTATCATAGGGTATCACTCACAGTCACCATATGTTTACCTTGGAATGTTGTAGATATATTTTAACTTAATTGTATTATTATTTAATTTTTCTCGTTTGTCATGCAACTTTTTTTTTATCTTAATTTTGCTCCATTTTGAATATTTCAATGCATTTTCAACACTTAACATAAATAGTAAATAAAAATATCTTATATCTAAATAATTATAGAATTGAGTTTATACATAAGCAAAATTATTAAACTTTTATCAATAAAATGGTATGAGCTGCCTTTATTTCTATAATCATTTGAATAACCATATATAGTTAACTGTATTGAATTTAACGAGTATATATAATTAGGAATAACGATGGATTCGATTTAATCTATTGTTTAAAAGATTTGTTTTGATTTGATTTATTTTGATCTGTAAATCATAAAATCAGATCCATTGTTGATTTATGGATTACATGAATATTCATGATTCGATCCAAATTGTTATTTTTTTCTCAAAAAATTTTTAATACATTATTTAATCTAGTATATATTTTAAATTAATAAATAAAAATAAAAATAATATAACATTATAAAATTATATAAACAATATTTATTACTTATATATATATTTTAACTTTTATTCAATATTTTTATTAATTTTATAATCTATGAAAAATATTTTTTTAAAATGGTTTAATTATGTTTTATATATCAAATGTTTGAATTGATAGCAAAAATATCTTAAAAATTTAATTTATTATAAAAATGCTTTTAGTATTGAGTTTCGTTAACAATTATATTTTTTTGAACATTTTTTGTTAATAAAATTAATGTTTTAATATTACTTTTAACCATTGTTTTTTTTAATAAAAATGACCAAAAAAACAAAAATATTAACAAAATAAAATATTAGTGACATTTTTATAATAAATTAAACATTATAGTCATTTTATCATATTCTTGCTCATATAAAAAAAATTAGTATAAAAAAATAATACTATACTGCAAGTATTAAATGAATTACGAATTTAAATAACATATATTTAATAAATATTTATATGTAATAGTAATAAATAAAATTTTCCATCTAAAATTATATGAGTTAGTAACCGTCCCCATGCCTCGCCCATTCCCAGTACTATATGTCGTTTTCCGGCAACAAACCCATTGTAGTGCCTCCAGCTCAATTTATCTGTTAGATCACTTTAATCGGAAGTCTCATACAGACACTCATATAGGAAGAGGGAGGGAGTGAGTGAGTTATGGCTTACAAGAGTCTGGACTGTGTTACGTTGTCAGACATAGAAGCTCTGGGAATAGCAACAGAGGTCTCAAAGAGACTCCATGAAAGGCTCACTGATATTCTCCGATGTTACGGAAATGCCACTCCCGACACGTGGCACCATATCTCCAAGCACATCCTTACACCCGACCTACCTTTTTCCTTCCATCAGATGATGTACTACGGTTGTTATCAGAATTTTGGATCCGACCCGCCTGCTTGGATACCTGATCCGTATGCTTTCTCTATCTCTATCTCGCGAACGTATTTTAACTGTTATTTCAATTCGTTATTGTTTAAGGTTGTCTTTTGGTGACTGATAGATTACCGTCACAAGCTTAAGCATTTTATGATTCTTAGCGTTTTTGCTACAAGGGTCTGCCAAGACCAAGAACCAGTACATATTTGATGCAACTTTCTTCCATTTTGGGGGGAAAAGAATTAAGAATCCATTATTTTTTTGTTGGTAATATAGTGGATGATTTGGGGAAGAGTTTTTCCAAAGAAGGAACCTTTTTGGTCCTTTAACTTTGAATATTTTTTATACGTTTTTGATGGTTGGTACTACTAAATTTGAAGACTAACATTAGAAATATTGAAAGAGTTATACTATAGAAGAAGACTTTGACTTGACAATGTTTATGCAGTGTTTTAACAGAGTTTGTTTCTAAGGAAACAAGCCCTTTAGAATTTCTGAAATCAAAAAAATGTTGAAAATGCGTGTACTATTGTATTCTAACATCCCATACATCTCAATAGACTTGCAGATTTCTTTTGTTTTATTACAAAAAACATATTTGTTGAGGGAAATTTATTTGTACTGGTAGATCAGTTAAGAATCGAAGTCAATAAGTTGGAAATCTTAATATTTTCTACAGAGCATTTATGTGTTATGCATGAATAATGAAGATAGGTTTTTGGAAATCACATCATTTGCTGTATGATCAGGGAAACAGCAGTGTTAACCAATGTTGGCAAGCTACTGGAGAGGCAGGGAATTGAGTTTTTGGGTTCTAAATACAAGGATCCCATATCAAGCTTTTCGGATTTACATGAATTTTCTGTTTTAAAGCCGGAGGTAGTACTGTATGTCATTGCATTTTTCCACTATCTTTTCCTTTAAAATTATCAACTCATTGTCAATTTGTGCTCATTCTAGATATCTGGTTTGGGCCTTTTGTTGCTAGGTCTACTGGAAAACAGTACTTGATGAAATGGATGTATCATTTTCTGTACCTCCTCAGTGTATTTTACGTGATTATGTGTCCGGAGGACAATTTTCACATCCAGGTGGTCAGTGGCTTCCTGGAGCTTTCATCAACCCAGCGAAGAATTGCTTGAGTTTAAATAGTAAGCGGAACCTGGATGATACGATGTTAATATGGCGCGATGAAGGAAAAGATGATCAGCCTCTAAACAAAATGACACTTGCTGAGTTGCGGCGGGAGGTTTGGTATGCAAGTCTTCTGATCTGAGTATGATGATTTTATATATGTGCTATCATTACTAAATAATTGTATTTTTGCAATTTATTCTGGGCCAACTTTTCATGAATATGAGAGTTAAAAAATTTAAAGACATGTCATGTTATATTTGTAATAGACTATTGATATTAATAATGCATTTTTCTATGGGTGATATAATTTATAGGTCAGTTGCACATGCACTGAAAGCACTTGGTCTTGACAATGGATCTGCAGTTGCCATTGATATGCCCATGAATGTCAAGTCTGTTATAATCTACCTCTCTATTGTTCTTGCTGGCTTTGTAGTCGTCTCAATTGCGGATAGTTTTGCTTCTCGTGAAATATCAACGAGGCTTAAAATATCAAATGCAAAAGCCATATTTACCCAGGTTGTTACCCTTTCTAAGTTTTTCTCTTGCTTTATCTTAATAAGTCAATGTTATTATGTCACAATAGAAGATTTTCCAGTCATTTGTGAACTTCCTTTTCCAAGTTCTCATCTTTTTTTCTAGATCTTGTTTGGTTGTTGGCAGATTTTTAACAGCTTTGCCACATTTGGATTTCCATTTTAGGATATTTCATCTATATGTTGGGATTTTCTACACCGTTTTACAATATGAATTCCTTAGATACCATCATAAGACACTCATTTAGTCCTCCTCCTCCTTCTTTTTCTTTTTCTTTTTCTTCTTCTTCTTTTTTCAACTTCATATACATTTTTAAAGTATCTCCTTTGGGCATCTTATGTTACTATTCTAGTTCTTGAAGGCATGAAAAACATTCTGGAATTATTTAGAAACTTCTAGTATTTTTGTTTTCATAATTCATGCATGCATCATCTTGGGTTGTTATTTTACTGCTTCAATAAGGTGTCAGTATATTTTTTTACTATGAAATTGAATCAAATTTTATCACTTATTATCTTCTTCTCTTTTGGGTTCAGGATTTTATTGTTCGTGCTGAAAAAAGTCTACCTTTATATAGGTTAAGTTTTCATCATCCTTTAGTCATATTGTCAATTTTATTTATTTATTGACAATGTACTTGTTCCATAGAAAATTTCTTTCTAACTATATGGATCATCGTGCAGTAGAGTTGTGGAAGCTCAATCTCCTATGACTATTGTCATCCCTTCGAAGGGCTCTAGTGTAAATGTAATATTGCGTGAAGGTGACATTTCTTGGCATGACTTTCTGGAAAGAGCCATGGGTTTTAAGTATGCTCTGATAATCCTGACTGAAGAATATTTACCTTAATTAGTGTATGTAATGATGTCTTTTATGCTTTATATATATATATATATATACCTTTCATATGTCTTATATGGATTTTAGGTAGGTCCTATGTGGATAGCTTGAGACACAACACTTCTTGTGGCTTCGTCAGTTTTTCCCACCCTTTCCCTTTTCAAGTAAAGAGCATGTACTTTTTGTCTTATGATATAGTTATTGTTGATAGATTGAAGCAGATGAAAATCAGATCAAGAAAATTGAAGAATTCCATTAGGTCTTCATTGATTATAAACAGAGATTACATACATATTTATAAATACTGATCTAGGACTTCTACTAATAAGACTCCTAAATTAAAAAAATCTGTTATAAATTGGCTCTAACGGAAGCGAAATTAGGGTTTAATTTAGTTGTACAAATAATTAATTATGGATAACTGCAAAATAATAAGCAATGAGAAAAATAAATGGCACCCAATAATTTAAGTAGTTCAACTTTTTAATGTGAAAAGTCTGGTCCACTGACGACGGCACACCGAGGAAAATTCATTATCAAAATCCAAATGAAGAGTACAAACATCAATGTTCAAAAATCACTCAAAATACCAAACCCTAAATATACCAAAATAATCACTATGCAAAAGCAGTAACCAAACAGCCAGAATAATTAACAAAATCTTACTAAGGTTACCGTACAAATGAAATAACAATTCTGATAGTGAGTTGAATTATGTCCCCTCACTGCTTCACGAACAGTAGCAAATAAATGGAGTAGTGGCTGATTCAAATGTGGGGTATTTGGCTTCAATCTCCTTTTATTTATCTATGAGACAAAAGGGGTATATTGGCTTTCCAATCTAAGTGATACGAACCGGAACCCCTCCCGAAGACGGCCCGACACGAGCCTAGGGCCATGCCTTGAGAAGGGCCTCAAGATAGTGCAAAATGGCATGCAACATAAAAAACAAGCATGCAAGCACAAGGGAAGTAGAGAAGACAAGTGCAAGTGGCAATTCCAAAAATTGGAGCTGCACTGCGGCATGGATTTTGTGCGCCGCGGCACAAGAGTTTCTGCTTTGGATGTTGGATTTGTCACACAAGCCCGCCGCGGCATGGCATTTGGGCGCCGCGGCACAAGGCGTTCTGTTTTGAGGCATGAGGCAACATGCGCGCTGCGGCATGAGAAAGTGGAGCCGCAGCGAGGAGGTTTCTGTGTTGGCACGAAGATGCATGCGCGCCGTGGCATGACGAGGACATGGGCAGACCTGCGCGCGCTGACATGCCAGACCTGCGCGCTGACACGAACAAGCGCGCCTGACAGCCAGACCTGCGCGCAGATCCTGAATGTGCGTGCCGCGGCATGAACATTTGTGCGCCGCGGCATGGCTACGCGCAAGGCAGACAGAACCAGGCGCGCCGCGGCATGACTATTTCCCCGTCGCGGCACAGATTCAAATTCTTGTAATTTTGTAACCATTGGATCAAAGTCAATGGCTAGGATTTCTTTTGGCATTTTAGGTTTTCCTTTGTATCTATATATAGTAGCAGCTGCCCATTGTAAAGATATACATGAATTTTATCAATGAAAATATTTTGAAGTAATTTCAAAATTTGAGAGCACAAGTGCTTCTCTTGTTCTATCAAGAAACTTATAAAAAGAATTAGCAACCCTTTGTGGCGTTTCGCCTTGTCTCGGCTCGTGGTGCGTATATCCATGTGTGGAGGTAAGTTCCTTGTTACTAAAGTCTAGCGTTTGTTCGTAGAATCTGCGTGCTAAGATTGATGTCGGGTTTCTGTCCGTATTTCTTGTGGTTACCAAACCGCGTGATTTGGAGGTCATACGAGTCGTGGCGAGCGGTTCGCACCACTAAGTATTCAGCAAAGTGATGAACAGTGGCTTCAAATCTTCTCTATTCAGCACACAGCATAAGAAACAAGCACTTAGATTTATATATATATATATGCTCCTAGGGTTGTTTAGAACAAATGGCTCATATTTGAAGATAAAATTACAACTATGTCCTTTCTTTAAAACCTGTTTTGAAGTCACAGTTAACAAATCTCCAACTTGGCTCAAAACGGAACCAAATTCTTCAAATACAGAATTCCTCGAAATATCAAATAGCCGTCGTCCAAAGCTCGAAGGGCGATTACTTACTGTAAATACCAACCTAGCCTAAGCAATGCTTGAACTTGTTAATTGGAATTGGCTTGGTCAACATATCAGATGGATTCTCTGCAGTAGTTATCTTATTGATAACAATAGTACCCTGAGACATAATGTCTCGAACGAAGTGAAATCTAACATCAATATGTTTGGTCCTCTCATGAAACATGGTATTCTTGATCAAGTGTATCGCCCTCTGACTATTACAAAATACAACAGAAGTATCCTGTTATAAACCCAAATTACAAACAAAACCTCTAAGCCAGATGGCTTGTTTCACTGCTTCTGCTGCTACCATATACTCTGCCTCTGTAATGGACAAAGCAACTGTAGATTGTAAAGTAGCCTTCCAACTAATGGCACAATGAGAAAGAGTGAAAACATAACCTGTCATAGATCTTCTCTTATCCAAATCTCTAGCATAATCGGAGTCCATATAACCAATAACACTGCAACCAGTATTAGAACTCCGATCATATACCAAACCAAAACTAAAAGTGCCTCTCAAATACCGAAGTATCAATTTTCCTGCTTGCCAATGACCCTTTTCAGGATTACCCATGTATCTACTAACAACACTAACTGCATGTGAAATATCTGGATGAGTACAAACCATAGCGTCAAACTACCAACGGCACTAGTATATGGAACTTGAGACATTTACTTATCTTCTTATTCTTATTCTGACTGTAGCGACAAATCCAAATAAAGCCTGCAATACATAGCTAGTAGCGTAGTCACAGGTTTAGACTCTTCCATATCAAAGTGTTTAAGAACTTTTTCAATGTAACTTTTCTGAGACAAATAAAGCTTTCCCGCTTGTCTATTCCTATAAATTTTCATGCCCAAAATTTTCTTTGCTACACCCAAATCTTTCATCTCAAACTCACCACTAAGCTGAGACTTTAATTTCTGAATCTCAAACTTATTTTTAGAAGCAATAAGCATGTCATAAACATATAGTAACAAATAAACAATTGAACCATCAGAGAACCTTTTATGATAAACACAACTATCATAATCACTCATAGAGTAACCATGATCCATCATAAAAGAATCAAATCGCTTATACCACTGCCTTGGAGATTGCTTTAAACCATATAAAGACTTTTTCAATAAACAAACATGATCTTCCTTACTTGGAACAACAAACTCCTTTGGTTAATGCATGTAAATTTGTTCCTCAAGCTCATCATGTAACAAAGTTGTCTTGACATCAAGTTGTTCTAATTCTAAGTCAAACAGCGCAACCATAGCAAGCAACACACGTATGGAGCTATGTTTCACTATGGTTGAAAATACTTCATTGAAGTCGATATTCTTTTTTTGAGAATAGCCCTTTGCAAGAACACGTACCTTGAATCTAGCTACTTCAACCTCAGGTATATCTTCCTTTTTCTTGAAGACTTATTTGTTTTCAACAATCTTTTGGCCCTTAGGCCATTTTACCAATTCTCAAGTATGATTCTTAAGAAGTGATTTAATCTTTTCATTCATAGCAACTAACCACTGAGCAGACTCATCACAAGTGACAGCTTCACGATAACTAGGAGGTTCATTCACCCCAATAGTCTCTGCCACAGACAATCCATAAGAAACTAAGTCTGTATCTGCTTACCTTTGAGGGCGTCGAATCTCTCTTGTTCTTTTACCCTTAGCGATACTGTATGGTTGCTCTTGTTGCTGTTCTGCTACATCAGGAGTAGAATCATCTACCTCATCCACTGATAGCTGATCTGAAGTGCTCTCTTGCACTTGACTAGAAGCTCCACTTTAAGTTCCACCTGCTCACTAACACCGGAGTTTTTACCTGGAACAACAGATTCTTTTCCAACATGAAAATTCATTAAATTTAACATCTCTATTAATTAAAAATTTAGGTGACTTGGGTTTAACACACCACAATCTATAACCCTTCACCCCTTAAGGATACCCAAAAAGTATACATTTTAATGCCATAGGCTCAAGCTTACTATCATTAACATGAGCATAAGAAAGACAACCAAAAACTTTTAAATCAGAATAATTAGCAGGGGTACCAAAAAATACCTCAAATGGAGTCTTCAACTCAATTGCAGTTGATGGAGACTGATTCACCAAATAGTAGGCATGGTTACAAGCTTTAGTTCAAAAGGATCTTTCCAAACCAGCTTGAAAGAGCATACAATGAGCTCTTTCCAAGAGAGTCCTATTCATACGTTCTGCAACTCCATTTTGTTATAGTGTATTACGCACAATGCGGTGTCTTACTATGCCATTCCTTTTATAGAACTCATTAAATTGACCCTCACAAAATTTGAAGCCATTGTCGGTTTTCAAACGCTTGATTTTTTTGCTAGTTTGATTTTCAATACAAGCCTTAAACTTGACAAATCTCGAAAACACATCATTCTTATTTTTCAAAAAATACACCCAAAACATGAAAAAAATCATCAATAAAAGTCAACATATACCGGGCACCACCCTTGGACGCAACACAAGGACCCTAAAGATCTAAATGAATATAATCAACAATACCTTTCGTTTTATGAATGACTGTACTGAACTTAACTCTGCGATGCTTTCCATAAACACAATGCTCATAGAAATCAAGTTTCCCAGTTTTCTGACCACCAAGTAAACTCTATTTGCTCAAAATAAACATCGTTGCCTCATTCATATGCCCTAATTGCATATGCCACAAACGAGTTGTATCTGAATCTTGATCTCACGAGGATGAAATTGAAACACTGCCAATAACAGTACTACCCTGAAGCACATAGAGACCACGAGACAATTGCCCTTTAATAACAACCAGAGCACCCTTAATAATTTTCAAAACTCCACCTTCAGCTATGTACCTATAGCCTTGTGAGTCAAGAGTACCCAAAGATATCAAGTTCTTTTTCAAATCTGGAACATGGCGAACATCTTTCAAAGTCCTGACAATATCGTCATGCATCTTAATACGGATATTACCAATACCAACAACCTTACTGGACACATTATTTTCCATCAAGACAACACTCCTATCAATGGACTGATAAGAAACAAACCAATCCTTATTGGGGCACATATAATAAGTGTAACCCGAATCAAGAATCGATACATCTATAAGAGAACTAATAGATACTGATAGAACATTATCACCATCGGAACCAGAACTATTTACAACACTAGCAACATCATTAATACCAAAAGATGTTGCGGTAGATTTTCCTTTACCTTTGAGTTTCAGACAGTTAATTTTTCAGTGCCCTTCGTGACGGCAATAATTACATTTATTTTTTCTCTTTCTAGATTTCGATATAGACTTGCCTCTATTGTTATTTGAGCCTTTTTCTTACATTCTACCTCTGATAAACAAACCACTGCTACTATCATTATTTCCTATATACACTTTTTTTTCAACTCTCTGAAATTCAAAGTAGTTTTAACATCTTCCAAAGAAATATTATCTCTTCCATATAGCATGGTATCAACAAAATGCTCAAATGAGCGAGATAAAGAACATAACATAACTAAGGCCTGATCTTCATCATCAATTTTAACACTAACATTTTTCAGATCACGAATAATTTTAGTAAATTCATCAAGGTGATCGTGCAAAAGCGTACCTTATGACATTCTACAAGTGTACAAGCGTTGCTTTAAATATAACTGACTTGTCAAAGACTTTGTCATATACACACTCTCCAATTTAAGCCATAACTCAGCAGGAGATCTCTCATCACCAACCTCGTGAAGTATCTCATCAAACAAGGACAACTGAATTGAATTGAGAGCATTTTCTATCAATGCATCTTTTTCTTCATAGGTCAATTTTTCTGATAATTTATCCTTACCTTTAAGTGTCTTAACGAGCTCATTTTTTAACTAATATTGCTCGCATCTTCATTCGCTAAAGACTAAAATCATTCCTACCATTGAATTTTTCAATTTCGTATTTTGCCATTATGACAGAAAACTCAAAATTAAATCAACAGAAGTGTAACCCAAAAAATATGAAACTAACTAAATAACCAAAAGCTCAAAAAATAAATCCAAAAGAGCAAACTTGATCAATTCCAATAAATAATAGAATAACCCAAAGCTCTGATACTAATTTGTTATAAATTGGCACCAGCGGAGGCAAAGTTAGGGTCTAATTTAAGTGCACAAATAATTATGGGTAACAACAAAATAATAAGTAATGAGAAAAATAAATAGCACACAATGATTTAAGTGGTTCAACTTTTCAATGTGAAAAGTCTACTTCACTGACGACGGCATACCGAGGAAAATCAACTATCCAAATCTAAATGGAGAGTACAAATACCAATGTTCAAAAATCACTTAAAATACCAAACCCCAAATATACCAAAATAATCACTATACAAAAGCATAACCAAACAGCAAGAATAATTAACAAAATCTTACTAAGGTTACCGTACAAAAGAAATAACAATTCTGATAGTGAATTGAATTATGTCCCTTCACTGCTTCACATCAGTAACAAATAAATGGAGTAGTGGCTGATTCAAATGTGGGGTATTTGGCTTCAATCTCCTTTTATTTATCTATGAGACAAAAGGGGTATATTGGCTCTTCAATCTAAGTATTCAGCAAAGTGATGAACAGTGGCTTCAAATCTTCTCTATTGGGCACACAGCATAAGAAACAAGCACTTAGATTTATATATATGCTCCTGGGGTTGTGTAGAACAAATGGCTCATATTAATTTGAAAATAAAATTACAAATATGCCCTTTCTTTAAAACCCGTTTTGAAGCCACAATTAACAAAATCCTATACTTGTTTCCTAGTAATATACTTAACAGTTTATATTTTTTTTTTCATCACTCCTCGAGCAGGATGTAGTAAAAGACATATGAAGAGCCATATTAAAAATAATCAGTAGTTGCTTACTCTACATGCAGTAGTTCATCAGTGTTGTAGTGTTTCAGCTACCAGTAATAAGTTGATCAAATGGTATCTTCTTGTCGTTCATTTGTTTCTACATTGTACTTTAGCTTGTGGGTTAAGGAATAAACTGGCAGAAAATATGGGTATACAGATTCAAAGGATATGTCAAAAGCAAGCTTTTTTCTGAAAAATTTCTCTGGAGTGGGCCTGAAAAAGAACTTTGGTACTTCCACTGTGATGTAGGAGCTGAACTCTATGTAATTTAGACATAGGAATAGAGGAATATTTGAGAATAAAAAGTAGTGGGGCTGTCTTTTGCAAGGAACGTTTTGTTCCTGAGTTTTTTATGGTCAACTTCATCTGAAGAATCCAAAATCTAGATTTCTATTAATAGTAATTTTGATGCTAGTTTTGATAATTTATATTTTATTTTATTCGAGTGCTTTCTTGCGTTGGGGGGAATTGTTAATCTTGTGTGGTTGAGTGAATTACATGTATTTTCACTCCTTGATAAATATGTTATTGGTATTAATTAAAAAAGGGAGAAGTTTCGTAGAAGTCCCCAATTTTAAAATTGGTGTCGTTTTAGTCCTCAAATTGTAAAAAGTATTTTTAGTCTCTATCTTTAAGAAAATGTGTTAATTAAAGACAAATTGTATTATTTTAATGATTTTTTGTTAAATATATATATATATATATATTTTCTGTAAAGTGATTAAAAGGCAATGAAACACAAGCCATAAACAAGAGTAAAAATGAAATTTAATATGAATTGTCTGAGAAAAAATTGACAATAATAATATTATAATAGAAAATTATTTAAATAAATATTTTTGTTTTTCAAAAAAATAAATATATAAAATGTTAAAATAAAAATAGTGAAAATCAAAAAATGTTAAAACAAATACTTTATGAAAAAAATTTATATTAATTGCCACTTTATTATCGTTAAAGTATCAAGTTTTAATCACATTTTAATCAATTGAAAGAAAAAAAAATATTTTAATAAAAAAATTATTAAACTAGTATTATTTATCATTAATTGGCCCCTTTTTTCAAAAGCTAGAGCCTAAAGGACTAAAAAACACATTTTACAATATCGGGCACTAAACACATAATTTTAGGGGACTTGACTGATAATTTTCTCTTAAAAAAATAAAGTCAAAATGCAAATTTTTTCCTTCACCTTTTCAACGTTTGACTAATTAGGTTTGGTTCGACAAATTTAGTCCATAATCTTTTCACATTTGACCAATGTGTCCAAAACCTTTTCATTTCACAAAATTCATAATGTTTTTCAAAATTTGTAGTCTTCTTGACCAATTTGATCCGGATTAAAGACCATACTTTTTTTCTTCATTTTTGGTGGACAAGCACAGAAAAGGTAGAAAGTGGAGAATACAGCTGGGGCTTGGGTATTGCAAGCACATGCTTTAATACCATGCTCATAATTTGAAGCAGGTGAAAAGGAGAATAAGAAAGTTGGTGAATTCCAATATGTTCTCATTGATTATGAAGTGAGTAAGTCACATAGATTTTGAGACACTTAGACACTCAGGCCCTTATAAGACTCCTAAACATTAAGGAAGCCCCATTCCATGTAAATACAATTCACCGTAAATCATACTGTTATTTTCCAGTAGTTATTGAAGGAATTCTTAATAATCAGGGCACCAGGGATTTGAACATGTCATGCATTTCTTTCATGGAGAAGTCCCAATTCTTGAAATAGTCTTGTGTAGGTAGAAATGGATTTGGTGCATTGGAATCTTGGTTAATTTTCGAATAGTTAAGATGTTAAATTATAGGAAACATTTGAAATTTAGTATTGTAACATTCATTGGATATATGGAGGTACCATTGCACTGCATGTATATCATTTCTAGTAAGGTTGGGAGGGAAGTGATCTTTATTGCTTCTGCTTGGAGGGAGTGAAAATGAGAATAGATAATTGTGTGGTTACATTTGGGGCTATAAGATTTTTGCTATACTATTTTTTGGCATTATAGACTAAGATTTTTGCTTCATAAAAGAGTCTGGCACAGGCTATTGTCTTATTCCATCCTTTATCTTTTATGTGGACACCTTGTTAATTTTGTAGTACAATAATCTTATTTATGTAATTATCTCAGGTTAATTGAATAAACTTTGTTTACCTTGAAAGGATGTATTTATCAGCAAAGCTCTAATGTAGATTCTTTTATCTTTTATTATTTGTGTTAAAAGTATAATTTTTTTTTAAATCCTGCCTGCAGAAAAGATGAATTTGCCGCTGTAGAGCAACAAATTGAAGCATATACAAACATCCTCTTCTCCTCTGGAACCACAGGTAGTTTTAAATTGGAATCTTTGATCGAAAAGCGTTCTTATAAATTATAATATATACATGCAAAAATGAATTTTCTATTTTCTGGAGCGGAGAGCGGCTGGCATATTATTCATTGTAAAGCTTATTATCTTAGAATGCTTCTTTTACTTGTACGTTTTCCACACATTCAATTAGGGAAGTGCAATTTTAATAGCACTTTAAACTTGTACTTCCATTTATCTTCTTCCAAAAGTAGGAATAATGAACAATAGTTGTAACATTTTATGTCAAGACTAAGTGGCTTTTAAGACATGTATCCAGAGTTAAAAGGATATCTCAGTAGGTAGACAACAGTTCGCCAAGAGATTTAATTCAATAAATTTTCTTACCATCTTTAAAAATGCTAAAATTATATACGATGTCAAGTTGCAGGTTTAACTGACCTAATCTGATGTATAGGGGAACCAAAGGCTATTCCGTGGACTCAGGCGACCCCTTTCAAAGCTGCCGCAGATGCATGGTGTCACATGGACATTCAAAAAGGTGATATTGTTGCTTGGCCCAGTAATCTTGGGTGGATGATGGGTCCTTGGCTTGTATATGCTTCATTGTTGAATGGGGCTTCCATTGCATTGTACAATGGATCTCCACTTGGTTCTGGTTTTGCAAAATTTATACAGGTTAAAAATTAATATTTCTCCATCGTTTCAGTCCTTTATTTCATGAATTTCCTTACTGTTCCTGTTTTATGAGTATTTGGACAAGTTTGGCACTGGGAATAGGTGAGAACTAAATTGTTATGTTAGAAATATTTTAAACTCCCGAGTAACTTTCATCTGCTACACATATAGGTTCATAAACATTGAAATTGCATATTTTAGTCCCAAACGTCTAAAACCTCACTCTTTAGTCCAAACTTTGCAATTAATTTACAAATATGTGAATTTTTTTTATTTGCCACATCAAATAATTAAATGTATAATTACCGTGTGAGTATCAAAAAAGGTGTAACTAAGCTCATTAGAGTCTGAATGGATTAATTTTCTACCGAATTAAACCTTGACTTATGTCTGAAACTTTTAGGATTCGAGGGTTAAATAATCTATAAATTTTTAATCACCAATTACTGGAATTTAGCTATAATCTTATCTTAATTTTAAAAAGAACTAATGGTCTGAAATCTATAATCCCACACAGCATCATATTTAATTTATTTTGCTTTTGAAATCAATCAGATGGAAGTGGCAAATGTTTTTCTATATATATATATATATATATAGAACTCAATGAATGCCTCCAATAAATTCCTTTTCAACTACTCTTCTCAATTCTAGAAAACCTCAAAGTCGACACTAGTAGTCAGGTCAGAACATTTGGAAATTGCTTGATGGGTCTCCTCTTTCTCAAATTTTCTTTCAGTTCATTTTGCTTTTTCATCTCTCTTGATACTCATAACAAGGTGGCCTGGAACATGTACACTTTGGCTATCTTTGGAAATTGGAACTCAGATTTGCTTGGGAAATAATGGTGCGGAAAACATGAGAGGAAAGAAAGTTCAAAAAAATTCAGTAATTTTTAGACTTCTTTTTATAGCAATCAACTTGTCAATTTATTCTATTCTTTCCCTCTTATTTTTCCCCACATCCTTACCATTTTTTTTTTCCTTTACAATTCTGGATTGCAAATACTGCCTTTGTATACAATGGATGATAAAAATCTATAACAGGCTTTGTAGTTTCCCCATCATCCTTCAAGGTACACCAGTCTCCATGTTCTAGCTTATTAATCATCTTATACTTTTCATTTACCATGTTATGGAAACACCTAGAAATGGAATTTTCAGCAAATTGCATTAGAATTTTTAACGAAACAATTGGAATATCTTACACTTCAATGTGGCAATTGTAGCAATATTTAAATATCAATATTCTTATCAATGTCAGTGCATGTTCATTTAAAGCATTTGGTGTTTTCTCTTTTAAAACATTCCTTGTGTTAAAACTTTAGCAATTTGCTTAGGATGCTAGAGTAACAATGCTTGGTGTAATACCAAGTATTGTCCGAACATGGAAGAGTACAAAATGTGTTGCTGGCTATGACTGGTCAGCTATTCGGTAAGTGTCATTAGTATATGCTCCTTATTTTTAGTGTGAAGTACCTTATTGGAGTATTTGGATGCATGAGTTCTATCTAGCTGATAGATTGTTTTATGTCAACTAGTTTTTCTGTCATGTTTCATGTCTTCTATGGTATCTTGTAGTTGCTTTAGCTCAACTGGTGAAGCATCTAATATAGATGAGTACCTGTGGCTGATGGGTAGAGCTTACTACAAGCCTGTTATTGAATATTGTGGTGGTACAGAAATTGGTGGTGGGTTTGTTACTGGGTCCTTGTTACAAGCTCAGTCACTGGCTGCTTTTAGCACACCAGCTATGGGTAGCACTTTGTTTATTCTTGACAGTGATGGTAGTCCTTTAGTAAGTGCCTTGCTACCTTACACTTGAACAAAACAAACGGATCATTTATATCATTTTAGATCTTCAGCAAGCTTAAGTACCATGAATAATGTCTTTTTTGTGGTCTTATTAATACGTTTATTGTAAGGAACCATATTTTGTGAAAACTATGCAATTATGAAATAACATGCCTCTTTAGAACTGTTGAATAGTCAGAGTTCATGTATCACACGGAACACACCTCAGAGCATGTCTTGGATGTGTGCTTTTTCATGTGTGACAAAGTACTTCTAGAGATAGTCTGGTAAATTTTGAGAGAAGTGATTTAACGTTTTCCAAGAACATTAAAAGCACTTTAGAAGTAAGGAGTATTGTTTGTGATTTTCATGGTTGACAACATAATTCTAAAGAAGTATTGTTTACTAAAATTTGAGAGAAGCGCTTTCACATTTTCCAAGAAGAAGTATGGAGGTCTTATATTTGAAAAAAATGGTTTTTAGATGAATTTCGGTTCTGATCATAATTACAGTTGTCCCTTTGTAACATGTTATTGAATTCTTTAAGTTTCTAATGAAAACACAATTTTGATTTACCATGACTATTATATAATTAGAGCTTGGTTGGATGCATTGCTCAGAAATGTTTGTAGAAGCATACTTGTGTTTTTATTCTTTTAGTGGAAAACTAAACGCACTTGTAACAATTGTGGGGCCAAAATTTGCAAAACCTTTACTGCCTTTTAAATATTAAGTACTTTGTAAATAAATTTTGTTATCACTCGATTGGCTTCGTCATAATTCTTCTAATTGAGCAAACCATTAGTTCAAACCGCACTCAAAGTAGGAAATCTCGCATTTATGTAGGAACTTATGTTCCACAAACAATGATATCTCTATTTATAGCCCCTATGGGATGTAATGGAGATCATTGCCCACAATTCCAAATTTCCACTAAGTGTTCCCATAGTCTATGAGACAAATGTAAGCATCTTGACTAAGGTGGTCTAAATTGTAGAAAATTCATTCTTAATCATTTTCATTATTTTACAATTCGTGTGGAAACAGTATTTTAATTATCATGTTCATTCATTCTTAATCATTTTCATTATTTTACAATTCATGCAGAAACAGTGTTTTAATTATCATGTGCAAGACCCTTTTGGTAATTTTTTCTGTTAAAAGCTCTGAGCCAAAAGAAATTATTGTCAAACGGTTAAAAGTGCTTAAACTGATGTCAAAATTTTATCTCATTTTCTTGCTAAATAAGTTTGTTTTCTACATGAAACCACATTCCTTACTGAATTCACTTGTAGTGAACCCACTTTTGACTTGAACCGCTTTCCTTGGAAGCACATTCAAACGTTCTCTAATTCTACTAGGAGTGTGTACTTTTGCAGGAAGTTTCTATTTTTTTATTTATATATACTCTTTTTGCGCAAGTATATTTTATGAAATACTAGCCCATCTGAATTGATCTAAATTTATTTTGTAAACTGACTTAAAATGTTTGCTACTACATCAAGAGAAAACACCATCCCTTCATGAAATAGCAATGCAGTATTGAAGTCACTTTTTTGCTTTCTGAAAGTATCCCTGCACTGCTACCATGACATTTTTTGTACTTGTTCTTTCACCCTTTGCGTTGAGCCTAATATTTCTCTTACGAATTCCATCAAAATTTTCATTGTATGTTTTTAGTTTCTTATGAGTATAGTTATTGAAAATAAACCTTTTATATGGTATCACAGCCTAAAAACCAACCTGGCATTGGTGAATTAGCACTTGGACCCCTAATGTTTGGAGCTTCTGCTACCCTGTTGAATGCCAATCACTACGATGTCTATTTTAAAGGAATGCCATCCTGGAATGGGAAGGTATATTTCCACCTCATGTTCATGATACTATTACTATGGTGCCTATGTCACTGAAACTTCTCATTAATTGCAGATTTTAAGGAGACATGGCGATGTGATTGAGCTTACATCAAGAGGTTACTATCGTGCACATGGCCGTGCAGACGATACAATGAATCTTGGAGGCATCAAGGTATGCATGTAGGATTTAGAAACATAGTCTATATTGAACGTAGGCATCAAGTGGGAAGTAGAGTTGTTAGTCTCTGATAAGCTTGGTTGGTGTTTTCTTTTTAAGTGGATTGCTGGTTCATTATTAGTACTTTTATGCTTATTTGTTAATACAAGATGATGTTTCTTACCCAAAAAAAAAAGGTACGAGGCTCAAGCTGACTTTGCCAACTGAATAGAATACCTTCAAATAGGATATATACTTAGCACCATTCACGAAGTCAACTTTTGTTGGCATATATATGTGTGTGTATATATATATATATATTTTTTTTTTTTTTTTTGCAGAGACCAATATTGATTTATGACTCAATATTGAGGAAATAAGCTATAGGCAGCAATATAGAAAATTTTCTTTGTATTCTTTTATCCAATTTTTGTAATTTTCTTGTTTGATAAAATACGTGTGAGGAAGGATGGCTTCTTGGATGCAAAATGTAATTGTTGGTTAACTGGATCATAGCACTAGTAAAGTGGAAATTGTTTAACAGGATGTGAAAACTCCTACTCGTCTCTTCTTAATGGAGAAACTGTCAGAAAATGCTGTTTGATAAATTTTATTGGTTTATCTTTCAGCTATCCTGGCTATTGCAGTGTGCTGTTTTTTTACTATAGTCATACTTAATAAAATTATTTCATAGGTCTTAGATCTCCCCCCTAAAGACATTGCAGTTGGCTTTGAGGGACAAATAGGAAATTCCTGGATGTTATGCTGATTTCTTGGTTTTATCCAGTCACTTCTTCATAAATAAAGAACTATATTGATTGAGGAGCACTTGGAGCATTATCTCAAGGAAAATTCATAAAATAAGTTTGAGTTATACCAATATTCACAATCTAGTTCGAGTTATTCAGATTTTACAATGTGTTTCGATGCACTGTTCACATTTTTTTTCTTCAAATTTCACTAGTTATACACCTGCATAGATTTTCCACATACGCACATAAATGTAAAATTTTGGTTACATATTCATGCAAATTTTTTATAGTTGTATAAATTATTATTATTTTTTTAAATTCTCACGCAGCATTTGCTTCTTACTGTTAAAGAGTATGAATGATTGTTAGGCCCACCTCTCACAAGCTTAAGCTTTTGGAAGAGTTGGTGACCAAAAACTTTTAACATAGTATCAGGGCAATAAAGTCTTGGATCGAATCCTGTGACAGTAACTCTCAAATTATATGAAATTTCTAAGTTGATGATGGGTCTTGCAAAAAGACAAAGAAATTTACTCTTGAGAAAGCACAAGTGATAGGCTTTTGTAAAGATAAACTAGCACACACTTGAGGGAGAATATTAAAGAGTATAAATGATTGTTAGGCCCACCTCCCACAAGCTTAAGCTTTTGGAAGAGTCGGTAACTAACAACTTCTAACATTCATAACTTTGCCAAATGTTTATTGTGAAATTCCCACAACTTAAATTATGTTGTGAAATAATGTAAAACTAGAGAATGTTTTGGGTGGTTACTGATTACCTATCAGTAGTGGTTAATGTATTCAATTTTGGTTTGGCAGGTGAGTTCTGTTGAGATTGAGCGAATCTGTAATGAAGTTGATGACAGTGTGCTTGAGACAGCTGCCATTGGGTTGCCACCTCCTACAGGTGGGCCTGAGCAACTGGTCCTTGTGGTTGTATTCAAGAATTCAAATAACCCAACCGCAGATTTGGATAAGTTGAAGATGACTTTCAATTTAGCATTGCAGAAGAAACTAAATCCTTTGTTCAAGGTACTGGCATTTCCTATCCTTCTATTAAAAGTAGTTTGAAAGCGGTTTTTGAAAGAATATGCTTTGTAAGATCTAAATGTGCTTTTTAGAAATTTGTGTTTGGTCCTAAAGTATTTTTTTTTGCTGTCAGAAGTGCTTTTAAAATTTTTAGAAACATAAACAAACAGACCATTAGACTCTTCCACAACGTGAATATATCCATACACTTATTGATTCAATTTTTGGTTGCAGGTTTCTCATGTTGTGCAACTCTCGTCTCTTCCGAGGACAGCAACTAATAAGGTGATGAGAAGGATTTTGCGCAAGCAACTTGTTCAAATGGACCAAAGTTCAAAGATATAATATAACAACAGTTTACCTTAAGCAGGGTAATTACCTGCATGTCTGCTTTTATTGTATATATAGCTTGTAATACTATTTGGAAGCTGATGAAGTATTCACTGTGAAGCATGAAAAAAATAATAATAAATAAAAGGGAAAAAGGGTTCTACACAAGTGGTTCTTACAAGTCCCTTAGCTTTTTAGTGGACCATGTAAGTCCTGTTATTTTTATAAAATTGACACTAAAGACTTATTTTGACCCATTGATTGAGAAACTAAACTAGATTTTGTCATGTGTTAACCATATAACCAAATTTGTAAAATTATTACTAGTTTTTTACACCACCCTAACAATCCCAATATAATTATTGTTATAAAAATACCCATAAAAGGAGTCCAATTCTAATGTAAGTATGTTGTATATGGACTACTAATTCGTGATATACATGTAGAGAGATGGGCAAAATGACTTAAATGGTGGTTTATTGTTGTTTTTTTCTTTTTTTTTTTAATTTTACATATTCAAACATCACACGTATCAGACGAGATTTGAATTTACATGCGTATTTCATTTATTTAAATTTTTTTTTAAATAATTACAACTCACACACCTTTAATTGTCATTCACATTATGTTGTGAGATGGATTAAAAATTTGCTGAGTTAGAACTTAGAAGTACTCTGCATTTTTGTTGCTTGCAAATAGTGATTAAAAACGTCGATAATATGCACAATAGCTCATGAAACACAACACAAGGAAAACAAAAATAGTTTTGCTTTTGAAAATTCTCTCCTTGTACTGCAAACAAGAGCATTGTTCTCAAAGAGGAAACAAATTCCAACAAAATTGGCTAGTTTGATAATCATTTTAATTTTTCAATTTTAAAAATTTTAAAATTATGTAAGTTTAACAACTGATTTCCAACTTTTATTTTAAATTTTGAAATTAAAAAAAAATATATCAGTTTTGTAATTGAATTTTTATTAACTCAATCATATTCAAAATAATTATTTTTTTTTAATTTAAAAAATGGCTCAAAAGTCCCATTTTTTTTATTAATAAGAGAAAACATATTCACACACACTCGAGATGGGATTCAAACTTGGATTCTTGGTGAGGGAATTGAAAATCTTACCACCTGAACCACAAGTGATTCCCAATATTCAAAATAATTAACTTAATCCTACTCAAAATAATTAAAAAACCAAAATGTATTAAAAGTAAATCTGAAATTAAATTTTAGAGATTAAAATGTTTAAAAAAATTAAAAATTAGTTATCAAATATGCAACATCTATTTTTCAATTTATACTTTTCAAAATTGAAATAAAAAATTAGTTATTAAACAACTATTACTTTTTTTCCAAAAATTTTGAAATTAAAAATTTAATTTCAAAATTATGGAATTAGGAATTAAGTAAACGCTCTATTAGGATTTTTCACCATATTGATCTCGTTGCTCTTTCTCATCAATTCACCCTCATTCTCGTACCATTTTAACATATCTTCATCTTTCAATTTGTTTTCACCTTTACTCTGAATTTCTTGTGTAATTTAGTGAGAGTTTCAATTTGCGATTGTATGCTTGTTTCGACTCCTTGATTTAGTTTGATTTGCAATCGCTCTTACAAAAACTCATCTTAATCTTCATAAGGTATTAGACATAAAGAACTTTTCTTAGTGCTATTGCTAGTGATAAGTTTACCACAAGTTCAATCTATTACCAAAGCTTTATTTTCTCTATACTATTAAACTTAACAAGCAATAAAAATCTTAACATTCAAATGAAAATGATTGAAAATTAAACTATTGACTAACTAAATAGATAAATGCTATTTTATCAACCAAAAAATATATGCATAACTGCTAGTAGTAAAAGTGTAATGAAATTTACCTGACTATCCGATCATATATTGAAATATTAGGTAAACGATTATTATTATTAAGTTGAAATTATTGATTTTTTTTTTTACTAAAGTTAGAAAGTTCCAATCATCATGGTTTATTTTCAACTTGCAATAAACTAATTTTTTCTTTAACCTAGATAATTATTAGTCAATTGAAAAAACATGCAACAATCTAAATCGAAACAACCTCTTATATAAGTTCTTGTTTAATGAGCTAAATTAAGCATATATGTTTCTAAATTTCTATTTCTGAATTGTAGCTTTAATTACAAATGGAATAGTCAATCAACAACTAATTATAAAGTATAGGCTGAAATGCCTAAATATTTACTATGTTGAGATTAAATGTATTGTTTATTCTTTATTTTAAAAAAAGTGTTCTAAAGTCTATTTTAAAAAATAAAAAAAGTGATAAAGGAAAGAATAAAATTAAATTTTTATCTAATTAAGTCCACAAGATACGTATCATATATATATAGATATATATGTCATTATATACATATTATATTATATTATATTTATATTTATACTTTTTATAAATATATAATATAAAAAATAATATTTAATTAAAAATATTTACTCAAATTTTTTAAGAAATTTTTCTTCTAAATTTAAACAAAATTTTTTTATAAAACTTAAACAAAAATTTCACCGTCTAATATCTCAAGTCACACGTTAATTAATATTTAAAAAATATTTTTAAGTTTGAAAGAAAAAAATCTCTTATAAAAGTTTAAATAATTTTTTTAATTAAATATTAATTTATTACCTCTACATTATAAAAAAATATATGTATGTTATGTAATAACGTATGTTATTCAGTTAAGATTTAACAAAAAATTAGATGTAAATTTAATTATTTTTCTTGGCACATTTTCTACGAGTAAAAGAAATACTTGAAAACACATTTTTTAAATTAAGAGGATAAATAGCATATTTCAGCTTAATCAAAATAACCTCTACATGTGTTTTTAAAAAATAAGAAAAAGAAAAGAAGAAATGCATATTGCAGAACAATAAGTAATAAATAATTAATTTGAAACTTTCGTAAACGTTTATTTTTATGTTTGAAGTGTTAAAACGTTCATTTTCTCTTTTAAACAGCAATGCGTAATGGATATTTTCATCTCTATGTTATAATTTAATGACTTGAATAACCTAACCTTTCATTTAAAAAATCATGACTATCACAAAAACATAAACCGACAAGAACTAATTCACTTATGTTTTTTAATGTAAAATATTATTTAAATCTTCATACAAAACTTTCATTGTAGAACTTGTCTGATATAAGGTATTATATACTCTTTATATATAGGTGTGTTTGCGTTGTATGTTACCTGGGTAATGAAAAAAAGAATATATGGAGACATATTTTCACAACATTAATTGTAGCTAATAAACATGAAAGTTGTACAATATAGATTATCTTCCTGCACTAATAAGTTTCGTAGCAAAACACAAAATACTCAATATATAACCCATTTTTCAAAACCTACAAAACATCGTTGATAAAGATGATTAGAGAATAAATCTAGATTTTCTTAAATTTTGCCATCCTTAAGTCTTTGATTACCTTTGTATGACTCTGAACTGAATCTTTAGGTTTGGTTTCCATGGGTAGTACTCCTCCATTATTATCAACCTTGTTTTGCTTCTTTGTTTTCTTCATGTTCAGATCTAAAGTAGAGTCATCACTTGGCTTGCCTTGATGATGAGTTAGTTTACCAGAAGAAGCATCTGAAGTCATAGAATCATCAGTATCACCTTCACTATTATAATTATAATTAGACTTATTGGTGTCATTTTCAATATAATTATCATCATCATCATCATATAAATGAGTAAGATGAGTAGTATCTTCATTGTTATCATCTAATATTGGAGAGCCAATATACATTGTCCACCCAGATTCGCTACTTTGGCACTCTTCTGCTCCACCGTTGCCTTTGAAATTATCCATCTTTAGTTCTCCTTTTGAGCCTACAACAAAACAAGAGTAGACTAACTTTGAACTTTATGGAGAAAATAAGGAATACAAAGCATCATGATATGTATATATAGCTGAAGTGAGAAACAGTACTGTATATAATACCAGATCAAAAAATATCGGTAATAATTTGACCCAAAAAAAAGATATTGATCGGTAATAATATTGTTATTATTATTATTTTTATTATTATTACAATAAAAATAAATAAAAAAATACAATAATATTGCTATAATTTATTTTTAATAATAATTTGTCATAACAGTGACAGTAAAATTTATCTGTTATATATATTTTAAGTTATAAGTTTGAATTATATCAAATAATCATTTGATTTAAAAAAAATAGTATAAAATATTTATTTTATTAATATTATTAATTATAATTTAATGTCACTTATGTAATTTTTTTAAAAATAAACGCATGTGTCTAACAACTTGAATTAGTATATAAAAGTTTACATCTGTGTCTTGAAAATATGTGTAGCATATATTATCTATGATATTCCTTCTTTAATACGATGGAACAAATTAGTACAATAAGCAATATTAATATTTAAAATCCCCTTTTAACGAATTGTAATTCAATTACATAAAATATAAAATTTAAATCTTAATTACAAATGTGTACAGTAATTAAAAAAATATATTTAAAATCCTCTTTAATGGCACAATAATAACCACTACATCACCTGGAAATCTAAACAACAGTTAATTCTCTGACATACCTTACAGAAGACAGCTAGAAGCTATCAATGAAAGTGAAATCAATCTCTCTCAATAAGGCAAAATAAATAAATAAATAAAATAAACAAAGTTTCTTGAATTTGAAAGGACATGTTGGTTGTTCGTCACTAAAGTCATTGGGGTTTCAGAAAAGAAAGATGCAATCGTCTTAAATTCTCACTGCATATGTCATTATTAACAAGGCAGCTGCTTTAATTGCAAAGGAAGCAGAACAGTAGTTATCTCAGGCTAGCTATTAGCTAGTTAACTAGTGAGAATATGTGATCAAGTATTTAATCTGAGATAAAATATAACCTTTTCATTATGTATTGTGATTCAAAGTTTCTTGAATCCTAATCCTAATTTAGAAGAATACAAATACAACAATTAAATTTAGATTAAATTTAAATCAATTGAAATAAGTCAAAGAAAATAAGGTTAGATAAAAGAGACTGAAAAGAACAAATATTATATTTGTTACGCATATCATCACTAAGTTATTGTTCTTCTTAAGTCAATAAAAATCATACAAGAAAATAATTTAAATTGAATAATATTTTTAATATTATTTATTATTTTTATATTTAATCTTTGGAAAATAAGCTGTGATAGACCCCTTTCATTAATTATATTCTATGATAACTCCTAGTTGCTATATTTTTTTAAAATTTCACATCTACCCTTTTCTTTCTACTGTCTTCTTCTCCTTCTCGATCTGCAATTCCACATCCCTTAAATGGCTAACCTCCTCTGAGATTTTTTCTCACCCCTGACTTCTAAACCAGAATAGAGGAATTCAATAACAAAAGAAAGAATATAAGTATATTTTTAAAGTTCCCATAGCTCGGAACTTTTTCGTGATTTTATTTTTTTATTTTTACAGTAAGCAATGGCGGGACGAGGATCGAAATCAAAGGCAATATCTGAAAGCGAAGCTAATCAGAGTCGATGAAATTTTGGAATTGATAGAGAAGCTTTTCGGACGTACCAATGAGAAAACTCCCTTCACACATTGAATTCAAGAGGACTCGTGTTGAGTGTAAAGCTGATGCTCCAATTAATGTATGCAATATCTTATGTTCTTCTAATTTTTGTCTTCAATTCCAATATAACGTGTTTTATAAGTCTATTCTCAATAATGCAATTACTTTTCACGGTTAGGGTACTATTTTAGCTTTTAAAGCTAATTCTGAAACAAATCTCTAGTTCTTTGTTCTTATTTACTCTCCATTTTTAGATTTGGTGTTCGATAATAGTTTAGAGTTGGATAATAGTCTCGAAATTTTTTTTTTCAAATTAGAGAGGCTAACAATAAAGATGGGTGCTCTGGTTTTCAGTTGGACACATGTCCAACTCTGTTGAGGCAGTCTAGTTGGACATATGTCCAACTCGGCTCCGGCGAGTGGGGTCGTCGGCCGGTCAAAATAAGCTTGCTGATTTTTAGTTGGACGTGTTGAAATAAGTTATTTTTAGTTGGACGTGCGTCCAACTCTGTTGAAATAAGCTCTCTAATTTTAAGTTGGACGTAGTTGGACATATGTCCAACTGAGCTCCGGGAGCTCCGGCTAGTGGACATACGTGTCCTCTAAAATATACTCCTCTGGTTTTCAGTTGGACATGTTGAGGTGAGTTGGACATACGTCCAACTGAGGGGTTATTCTGGGCAGTTTAGTTGGACATGTGTCCAACTCGGCTCCGGCGAGTGGGGTCGCCGGTAGGTCAAAATTTCATCAGTTGGACAGTCGTCCAACTGAGCTCCGACGAGTGGACATATGTGTCCTCTAAAATATACTCCTCTGGTTTTCAGTTGGACACATGTCCAACTCTGTTGAGGTGAGTTGGACAGTCGTCCAACTGAGGGGTTATTAAGGGCATTTTTGTCATAATATGTAAAAAAATCAAGTGGAGGGGGTCATATCAGATTTTTAATAAATATGGGGTCATGACAGCATATAACCCTTAATCTTTTATTATAAATTTATAATAGTATCTATATATTTATTTTTAATTAAAAATATGCTAAAAAATATTATTTTATAATTATGATATATAATTATTATAAATAACTATATAAGAGCTTTACTAATATGCAATGCTTTGGTGGCTCTATAAAAGATTCTTCTTGGTTGAGCTCTAGTAAATTACACATATTTTTTGATATATTAAAAAGATTAAATAATTTAAAAAATATATGTAATTAATAATTTAAACAAATTTTTGACAGGTTGGGCTAGCTTGCTCTTGTATAGTTCATATTTAGACTCACCTTTTTAGCTTGAATTAAATTTAATTTGAGGTAAAATTAAATTAAATCAACTAGGCTAATTCAAGCCAAATTAAACTGATCCAATCCTCACGAATTGCGACTCCTACCAAGAATGAAAATATGAATAACAATAGGTATCTTGTGTAAAAAGAGATGAGAAAAGTTTGTATATTTCTTGATATTTGATTTATACAAAATACATGTATTTATAGTAGAAATAAGAAGTCAAAAAATGATACTAATTTAGTACGATATCTTTACCATATTAGGTTTTGATTTACTTTTCTATTTTGCCTTAAACATTTATAACTTTCCTATTTAACTTAACACTCTTCCTCAAGTTAGTGCATACATGTCCCACATGCCCAACTTGTCTAAAAACTTTAAGAACACTCAATTTGAGACTGTTTTGGTGAGAATGTCAGACAACTGATCTTCTGAACGAATCATTGGTAATTCCACAATCTTTCCATCCAATTTTTCCTTGATAAAAAATCTGTCTACCTTTACGTGCTTTGTACGGTCATATTGAACTGGATTATGTGCGATATCACACTCTACTTTATTATCACAAAATATTTGGACAGGTTGTTCAGAAGGCAAACCCAAATCTTGTAAGAGAATCTTAGCCATAGTGTCTCATAAAGTACATTTGATAAACCTCTAAATTCAACTTTTACACTTGAGCGAGTTACAACGTTTTGTTTCTTGCTTCTCCATATCACAAGATTACCTCCTACAAAAATGAAGTAGCTAGAAGTAGAAAGCCTATCACCCTTATCACCAGCCCAATCTGCATCAGTATATGCTTCTATATTTTGATAATTTGTGTTTTTAGTGAATAATACTCCTTTTTCGGGAGTAGACTTGAGATATCTCAAAATGCGAATAACTGCATTCATATGTTGTTCTCTAGGATTATGCATATATTGGCTGACAATACTTAAAGCATAAGCCAAATCTGGTCTAGTATAAGATAAGTACATCAATCTCCCTATAAGTCTTTGGTATCTTCCTTTGTCAACTGGTATCTAGTTGGATTGAACACATAATTTAAGACTTCTTTTACCGGTGTTTCAATTGGTTGACATGCTGACATACCAGTCTCTTGTAGTAAATCCAAAGAATATTTTCTTTGCGATAAAAAAAATTACATCATTTGATTGAGAAACCTCGATTCCAAGAAAATACTTTCAGAACCCAAGGTCTTTCATTTCAAATTATCTAGACAAATAACTTTGAAGAGCTTTTCTTTCTTCAGAACCATTTCCTGTTACGATTATATCATCCACATATTCAATAAGTATAGTGATCTTACCATGCTGTTTCTTTAGGAATAAAGTATGGTTTGAATTGCTCTGTTGATAGCTAAATTCTTTCATAAACTTTGTGAACCTGCAAAATCATGCTCTTGGAGATTACTTTAATCTGCACACTTTTTTATTATGGATTTTTGATATCATACTCCTTGGTGGGAGATCCATGTAGATTTCTTTAGATAAATCTCCATGTAGAAAAGTGTTCTTTACGTCGAACTGATATAATGGCTAATCCAAATTTGCAATTAGGGATAACAAGACTCGAACGATGTTCATTTTTGCTATAAGTGCAAAAGTCTCTGTATAGTCAATCCCATATGTTTGAGTGTATCTTTTTGCCACCAATCTTGCTTTATAACGTTCAATCGTACCATTTGCTTGGTACTTCATTGTAAAAATCCATCAACATTTAACAACTTTCTTTGTTGGTTGGCGATTAACAAGTTCCCAAGTTTTGTTTGTTTGTAAGGATCTCAGCTCCTCATTTATAGTAGCTTTTCACTTTGGGTCAGCTAAAGCTTCTTAGACACTGTTAGAAATAGATACAGTAGATAATTGTTTCATAAATGACATATTTCATTTTGTCAAACGATGGTTAGACACATAGTGACTCATGAGATATTTTTCTTTACAAGAAAGTTCGAGTTCATATGTGGGTTTAGGAATACCTCTTGTGTGACGTTGTGGTAACTGTCTTCTGTTTGGCTCAAGAACAACTTCAGTAAGCAATTGGTGTGATATGTCGACAGGAGATGGAGCCATATTATCCAATGACTCGATTTCAGGTTGAGAAGTACTTAGTTCGTCAATGGAGAGTTCATCACTTATTCCTTCTGTTATTTGATTCTCATTGGCATTTTGATCTAATGTTATACCACTTGAATCTAATTCATATATTTCCTAATTTGGTTAAGTCTGTGAGTCATCAAAAGTATAATCCAATGCTTTGAAAAAATGCATTGTATCTTCATGAAAAACAACATCCATTGTGATAAATAACTTTTTGTATGAGGGATGGTAACATCGATATCATTTTTTATGACTAGCATACCCAACAAAAACACATCGCAATGCTTAAGAAGTTAATTTTGTGCTTTGATGTAGGTGTACAAACACCACACAACCAAAGATAGGAGGGGGTAAATTTGAGATAGTTAGGGCAACAACTGCAACTGTTAGGGTTTGGAATGGTGTTTTGAAGTTTATGGTGCTAGGAAGGGACCCAATTAATTAAATAGGTTGCAGAAGTGAGGACTTCTCTCCAATAGGATAATGACATATGCGCTTCAATTAATAAAGCTCGGACCATGACCAATAAGTGTCGATTATTGCGCTCTGTCACCCCATTTTGTTGCTGTGTGTTAGCGCAAGTTGTGTGATAAATCATTCCTTGTGTCTCAAAAATTGTTGAAGCTCAGTACTCTAGTATTCTCTACCATTATCACTCCAAAAAACTTAAATCGTTGTACGATATTGAGTTTCAATCATTTTATGGAACTTTGGAAATAATGAGTTCACTTCACTCTTAGATTTCATCAAGCATAGCTATGTCATTCTTGTACAGTCATCAATACACGTACAAACCATCGTGACCCACCCAAAGTAGTTACTTTAGATGGACCCCAGACATCAGAGTAAATAGTCATGAAAGTTAGTGGACTTTTGTTCAATCGTAATGGAAATGAAGCATAATGACTTTGTACAAGTTCACAAACATCATAGTGAAAACTCAAAATATCAGCTGCTAAAAATAAACTAGAAAATAACCTTTTTAGATAACCAAAAGAAGCATGTCCAAAACAGCGATGCCATAACCATATTTCTTTCATTTTCTTTCTTTAAAACCAACAACTGTCAGTGCTTGTTGTGTGCTTTCAATACTATTTGAGTCTAAATCTAAGTAATACAGCTCCCCCCGTCGAATACCACAGCCAATCTTTTTTTTGGTTTTGATGTTCTTAAACACACAATAATCACGCCAAAAAATTACAACACAAGATAACGTAGTGGTTATTTGAGAAATAAACAAATGGTTATAATTTAAAGATAGAACAACTAAAACAGACTCTAATTTTAATGTATCAGTCAGAGTTAAAGATCATTCCCCAATGATTAGAGTTGAAGTACCATTTGCAATAGATACAAAATGTTTTGTAGAGGGTTGAAGTGATGAAACATATCTAGCATCATTTGTCATGTGACTTGTTGCACCTAAATCAATTATCTATGTATTATTTAAAACAGATGTAGAAATATTTAAAGTCTTACCAATATTGTCTATAGATATTACCAATGTCGAAGCTTTGTCAATAATTTCATTTGCTGCTTTGATTTGAATAATCGAATAGATTTGATTCATGAGAATTCAATTTGGTCACTCATTTTATCTCCCTTTTTTCGATTCTTTCCCATTTTCTTTTCTTTTTACTTTCTTTCTTGGTCTTCCCGAAATTGCCTATAAGTTATACGACGTTGGTTGTGGCGCTGGCGAGATGATGACATCGTGGTGGATGTGATGGCTTTTTTGTGGAGCTTTGGGAATGACGGTTTGAGTGGTGGGTTCGGGTAGTGGATGGGTTTTTGGAGAGAAAACTGATGGCGGCTAGGTTTGAGTGGTGGGTTTGGGTGGACTGGGTTTTTGGTCGGTGACTTGAGAAGGATGAACTACTTGAATTTTTTTTTGGATATAAATTTGGGTTTACAGAATCGTTGGTGGCTCTGATACCATGTAAAAAGAGATGAGAAAAGTTATTTGTATATTTCTTAATATTTGATTTATACAAAATACATGTATTTATAGTATAAATAAGAAAATCAAAAAATGATACTAATTTAGTACGATGTCTCTACCATATTAGATTTTGAATTTAATTTTTTATTTTGCTTTAAACATTTATAACTTTTCTATTTATCTAAACATTTTGATACTTGAATTATAAGGAAAAAAAATTTCAATTTTGATTTCCCTATTGACTACAATTTGAAAAAAGAAATATATGGAAATTTAATTTAAAAATTAATAATTTTAAATAATTTTTTTTATCAATTACTGAATTATAAATTATAAAATATATTATACAATGTCAAGACTAGCTATAGAATAGTTACAAGATGATATCAAATATAATATATCGTACATAAAACTCTAAATTAATTATAAAATGAACAATTTAAAGTTTCAATAATACTCATAACATTATATGGTATTATTTAAGATAAAAGAACACATATGTTATAATTTAGATGCAAAATATTAAGTATGATATTATCTATATGATAATTAGATTTATCTCTTATTATTTAAAATGTAGATTTAATCTCTCTTATATCTTAAATAGATATTTAATATCTATTATATCTAAGATTTGAAATTCATATTGTATAGTAAGAACCTTATAAATAGAGCCCTTAGCTGTGTATTGAAAATACAACAATAATATGAATATTTTCTTCCATTTGTTTTCTTTATTTCCCTATTCTTAATTGTTTAATTTTATAACACGTTATCAGCACGAAAACTTTTAAACTTTTAAACTCTTGAAAATGGATCTTCAAAACAAAACGGTTTTTTTTAGAAGAACAATAATATATGCTTGGTGGATAATACAACAATGCATACAATTCTATGAGATGCAAAATATTTTTCCTTTTGAAATTTACAAAAGCAAATGTAAGCACAATCTCTAATACAACAAAATTAATAAAAGGCTCCAAAAGAGTTAATATTGTCGTTTCTGGAGGGACAAAATTGAAAATAGATTGTCTTATATTCTTCCAAATTCAAAAGAAATTTGATAAGTTTTAAATATGTTCGCAATAATGGATATTATATTGAGACAATTAATGAAAATAATAGAAAAATATTTTTACATTACATCTATTGTCTCTAATTAGAAACTTATTTTAGAAAAGCTCAATGCATTCTCTTGTGGCTTATATTATGCGTTTATAAGCACAATTGAATCATATGAAGTAATGAATCAAAACAACTCAGAGTCTAAAGCTTTGACATTGTGGCATGACCGATTGGGTCATCCGGGTTCCACAATAATGAAAAAAATAATAGAAAATTTAAATGGACATCCATTGAGAGATCAAAAGATTTAATTGCTAATGAATTATCTTCGTACTGCATATACAAAATACAAAATGCAAAATGCAAAATGCAAAATGATTACAAGATCATCAGTGACCAGGGTTAATGTCAAATCTCCTTCATTTTTAGAGAGAATTCAAGGATATATTTGTAGACGTATTGACCCACCATGCGGCCCATTTAGATATTTTATGGTATTGATAGATGCAGCAACACGATGGTCATATGTTTACCTTTTATCTACTCATAATCAAGCATTTGTTAAGCTTCTTGCTTAAATTATTAAATTAAGAGCACAATTTTTAAACTTTTCTATTAAGAAAGTTCATCTAGATAATGCTGGAGAATTCACATCTCAAGCATTTAATGATTATTGTATGTCAATTGATATTGATGTTGAGCATCCTATTGCCCATATATACACCCAAAATGGTCTAGCTAAATCATTTATAAAGAGTCTCCAGCTAATTGCTAGACCATTGAGAACAAAACTTCTTTTTTTTTGTGTGGGGACATGTTGGAGCCTTGGTTTGTGTCCGACCAACATTTTTTCATGCATATTATCAATTACAACTAGTATTTGGTCACCAACTAAACATCTCTCATTTAAGAATTTTTGGTTTTGCTGTATATGTTCTAATTGCACCACCACATCGAACTCTCAAAGAAAGTTGGGAATTTATGTTGATTTTGTTTCCCCATCTATTATCAAGCATCTAGAACTGTTAATGAGTGGTATTTTTACGGCATGCTTTATTGACTGGCAATTTGATTAAACAAATTTCCCGACATTAGGGGGAGGAAAATCAAAACTTAACGAATGTCGTCAAATTTGTTGGAATGTATCTTCATTATCTCATTTTGATTAGCAGAACAAACCAATGTGAACTTGAAGTTCAGAAAATTGTTTATTTACAAACTTTAGTAAATAAATTGCCTAATGCATTCACTGATTCAAAAAGAGTAACAAAATCACATATACTGACAATAAATACCCGTGAAAGGAAAGATGTCCCGAAATGACAATTCATGAACCCAACTTCAAATGAATTTCAAGTTCAATTAAAACGTGGTCGATCCCTTTGTGCAAAAGATAAAAATTCTTAAAAAAGGAAAATGCAAGTAATTGCCATTAAAGATGATGTAAGAGAAGAAATGGATACTAATGATCAGTCCAAAATTATAGATCAAATGACTAATGTAGAGTCTCAGGTACTTGAAAATATTGAGATCTCAATAAATTATGTTGATAAGAGAGAAAAATATAATAGAAATGAAATTATTATTAACAATACTTTTGCTTTCAATATGGCTTTTGAAGTATTAAGAGAACATGGGTCCTGAACCAAAATCCATCTATGAATGTCGACAAAGGAAAAATTAGCCAAGATGGAAAGATGCAATTCAAGCTAAATTAGAATCACTTACAAAGCGCAAAATCTTTGTGCCTATAATCCAAACGCCTGGAAAATTAAACTTGTAGGATACAAATGGGATTTCGTGAGAAAGCGAAATGAGAAAAATGAAATTGTACGATACAAAGCGATCCTTGTTGCACAAGGTTTTTAATGAGACATATTTCTTCATGTGGTTGACATCTAAAAGGAGTGTTGTAATTTGAATGTTAAATATTAAATATGATATTATCTATATGATAGTTAGATTTATCTCTTATTATTTGAAATGTAGATTTAATCTGTCTTATATCTTAAATAGATATTTAATATACATTATATCTATGATTCAAAATTCATATTATATTCTTAACTACTCTATAAATAGGGCTCTAGTAATATATTGAAAATACAACAATAATATGAATCTTTTCTTTTATTTGATGTCTTTATTTTTTTGTTCTTAATTGTTTAGTTATTTGCTGTCTTTATTTTTCTGTTCTTAATTGTTTAGTTTTATAACAAAATCAAGTTATTACAATAATTTATTATCATTTTTTAGTAGTTTCAAAGTACAATAATAAAGAAAATATAAAATTAATTTCTATAAGTTATTTATTTTGAGTTAAATTTGTAGCAATTTATCTTGATAAATTGAGCATTTATTTTATTTTATAGAAAAATATATTCAAGCTTTAAAATTGAAATTTTACTTGGATTTACTAAAATTTTACTGAAATTTATTCAAACTTTACAAAAATTTACCGAAATTCTAGAAAAAAAATAGACTTTCACCTCATTTCTATATCGTGATACCCCTTTTTTTTTTGGTTGAAATTTCAATTAAAATTTCATAAAAATTATCCTTGCTCATCAACATAATTAAATTTCACACATTTTATTCTTTTTCATTTTCTTGGCATTGAAAATAAAAATGCCTAGGTTTGTACCTTGGTAAGAGAATGGAATAATATCCCTACTAGTTTTTTTTAGAACAATTACACTTTGCACGGCCGCAAGGTACATTCTAAATAGCACGGTTCCACAAAAATACCGGGTTGTAAGGCTTGCTATTGTTATCTACTTCAAGATTAATTTTATTGTAAGTAAATTAAAATTCATGTCAATTACATCAACACTGACACTGTTGAAAATGGTGGTGTTAAATATGCTTTTCTAATTATGTAATAAAGACTGTATAAGTCGTGATGTTAAATCAGCCGTGCTTGTTAGGTGGGTTTTATTTATTTATTTATTTTTTTTTTTTCTTTTCTTAAATAATGACATAATTAATTGGTAAAAGTACATGGATCTTATCTTTTAAAAAGTGTTTCATCGGCAAAAGAATGGCAGGGACAGTTGATTTTTAGAGGAAAAAATGATATTTTAAGTATTGACAAATTTATCACTAACTTATTATAAGTTATTATATGACTTTCATATTTCTAAATACTTAAATAGTAGCCCAGTTAATATAATTAGTGCTAATTGTTTTCTAGTACAATGCATTTGAGAATGTTGATAACATAAGTTCAAATCCCACTTGTTATAAATATGTGTGAGTGGATTATCAAAAGAAAAAAAAGTTAGAATAATTAGATTAAATTGAATTTATATGCAATTTAAACTTTTAAAAATAAGAATTAAAGTACATATTTTTAAAAGATAAAAGGACATACAGAGCTCTTTTTCAAATATTTGCAGCCACCTGCAAATGTTTGCAACAAATGCCAAGAACATTTCCATATATAAGAGTCTCTAGCAACACAATTGAATTTCACAACACCAATATGAGGCTTAAGCCACTCCTGGCTACTTTGAACATTAACATTCAGGCTATGTGTATTTGTCTATGTTAAGGAATTTTGTAATGACAGATTCGATCTCTTAAATTCCTTGAATAACTTTCGTAAATATTCAATGTAGTTATGGAAATCTGGATCTCTATGTTGAAAGACTTTTTCATTCCTCATTCTCCAAATTGAAATCCATGTTAAAGTAATAACTAAAATAAACTCCTTCTTATTGATATGTCGAGGGAGGAAAGTAGCAAGAGAGTTAAAACAGAATTTCATAAAGGACTGGATATCCACATTTGTAAAGTCATCAAACTTAATACCTTTATACCAACTCAACCATAGAGCCTGAAAGAATCTGCATATTATAAATAAATGTTCCACTGTTTCATTCTCAGCAATAACATCATGTGTTTGTTATATAAACTTGCTAAGATTAGACCTCACTGCCAGAACATTTGATCCTAGCTTCCATAAAAAAAAATTATGCCACTCCTGCAACTTTGATTTCCATATTAACTTCCAAATTCTCCTCTGTCCAATATCATCTGAATTTGTGACTCTAGCTTTATAAGCTGAACTCACAGAGAAAATACGAGTTTTACTTGGTACCCATATCAATTTATCATGCAAAGCCATGTTTGGACTTCTCAATCTGGAAATAAGGCCAACAGTGCTAGGCTCAAACAAACTATTCAATAAGGTCCAATTCCATCCAACTTCATCTCCAAGATCACTAACAGTTCGAAGTTGTGCCATCTTAGTCATCCCTAGTATCCAAGGCTATATATTTCTACCAATGCCAATTTGATAGCACATGCCCTTTGAAATTTCTTTTCTAGTACCACAAATTCCTTACCATACATAAGAATCATAAGGTCTTATTTTGACTTGCATGAAAGGCTTGTTGATACAATACTTCTGTTTCAAAATTTTTACCCACAATTTGTCCAAGTCAAATGCCAATTGCCAACCTAATTTTGTAATCAATGCCTGGTTTAGAATGATGCAAAGATCTGAATCCCAAACCACCTAGGTCTTTAGGTTTACATATTGATTTCCAACTTTTTAGTTCATGATAAATCCAATTTATTAGAGCAATAATAGCTTTTATTTCTTAAAACTTGCTTGGTTATTCGAGAATATTTGCACATTGTATTGATTTGAATATTATTCGTGCATTTTTGGAGATGAGTGAACTTTTTGTTATTTAATTTGAATTTATCTTGCAATTCATTGAAAAGACTTGTTTTTTGAAGTTCATTCATGGTAATTTCATATGCTAGCTTTATAAAGAACAAAACGAACAAAAAAAGAAGCATCGAACAAGTTTGCCACAGCTTTGTAATAGCAAAATGCACCATAATTGAAACAGTGAGGATATACAACGCTAAATATTTAGCGCTGAGCTTGGGCTTTTAATAAAAGGAAAAAAATGGGCAATTAATAACTCACCTTTTTAAGGCAAATTTGAAAGTTAACATAAGAATTTTACCTCATATCAATTAAACCCAAGAGTCAAAACATAAAAGAGGAGGAACCTACATAAAGACCTTGGAGAGAGGAGCATAACAGCAACTATTGGATCTAGAAAGAGTCCAATTATCTACGTTGTGCAAAGATCAATTTAGAAGGCTGATTCGCAAGGATTATTAGTAAAGAAAGAAAGAATTAGATATTTTGTAATTCAATTGATTGAGAACTTTATTGAAGAATTTTTTTATTGATTTCTCCCTTCTTTTATTGTTTTTTAATTTTCTTTCAATCTCTATAACTCAATAGATATTAATTTTAATATTTATGAATTTATAATTGATTTCTTGAATATGATGGGTTAAATATCTTCTAGCTATGATTGTAAATGAACAAGTTAATGTAGTTTTTATTTTTCATTTATAAAAGTCTATGGTTTGCTTTAGTAAAAAAGGTGTTAGTTATTCAAGTTTATTTTATTGTTAAATTCCTATTTGTTACTTGATCACTAATTGATAAGATAATTAAATTAAGATTAATGCTGGAAAGATTAGTTGATGTTGAATGAAGCTTGAATAATGTGAGTTTAATTTAAATTTAAGGATAAAAATTAAAGTTGCAACTAATATAGGAATATATAGTTATCTCAAATAACCCTAAATGATTGGTGCATAAAATGATATTCTTATACTCAGTTGTACATAGAAATGTGTTTTATTAAAACGTAGGATGTATAAACATTGCAAATTCGAAAGAATTCATTGTAATTTATGAATTCTGGTTACCGGTATATTTTATCATAGTATTGCCATAGCATCTTTACAACATTCATGCTTTAACTGAATTACTTGTTACATTTGCAATCCTAATTGATTTACTCATTTGAGATCCTTGTCCTCCTTCTTGTTGAGCTTTATTTTAGTATTCTTACTGTTGTCAACTCGTTCTTATTAATTTCTTTCTTATTTTATTTTATTACACAAAACATCACTTATCAATTCTACTTCGTTAATTTTTATAATACTTTCTAATATTCTAATCTCTATAAGAACAATCTTTATTATTATTATATTACTTGTTTGCAACACGTGGACTTGCATAGCATCTTATATACTCTTTAAGCAACAGTTCACAATCCCTTAGAGTAATTGATATTTGAGTTCCACCAAAATCTTCTAATTAGAGTATCTGCTTTTCTTATAGACTGATTTTGGAACCTTGAAAGTGCTCATAGTGTAGATAGGAGAGGACTGTAAAACTGAACTTACGAGAATAGCTTTTCCAGCATTTTATAGAAATTTAGATCTCCATCCTTTGGTTTTTGCTGAAATATTATCAAGATTTTCCAAAATTCTCTTGTTTTATTTTTCTGAATGAACAAAGGATTACCCAAATGTGTAATCGAGGTATTACTTTGTCCAATACCCATCAGTCTAATAATATTTATCTTTAGCAACCGATCTATGTTTGTTGAAAAAAACAGTCCAAACTTATTGGATATTGGCTAGATAAGTTGCCATACCTTTGCAGCACTTGTTACAGAGAATTAACTTCATTTTCCTTTGCAGCACAAAACAGAAAACATTATTTGCATAGAAAAGATATAGTAGGGGTTTACATACTAATAAATCAACTCACCCAACCGAAATTGAGTAGAACTATACGGAAATTTTTATTTTATATACTCAAATAGGTTAGCTTTGGTTTTAGAAAAGCAAAAAGTACTGGGATCGAATTCTACAAATTTTTACAATTCTAAAGTGGTAATTGTTTGTAAAGTAGCTAAGGACTCGAGGTCTCGAGCTATATGGTAAGTATGGTGTCGAGGTATCCTTAGACGTGTTTATGGAGTAAATAATGATGTGCTACTTCAAATTAATGAAAAGCAATATTAGTGCAATTAATTGTTTTGCAAATCATGAACACCTAATGCTTGATAGAGAGAATAAATAATATGATTGATGTAAAGTATATGAATAACCAACAACATAACTTCACTGACCTGCATGTGAACTCGGCCGCATGACTTATTATTTTTTGTTTTATTTGAGCCACACGTGGGCACTAACCTGATAAATGCTTGTTGTTTTTCAAATTACTCAGAAAGAACTTATAGGTTCAATGGAATGATTAAGTGTGAAAAAGCTTTTCAAAATATCAAAGAATGCCTCGGTATGCCCCTTCTAAGTTAGTACCTATGCCTAGGCTATAGAAACTTTGTTTCTATATCTGGCAATGAATGATCGAACAAGCAATGCAATTTTGTTGGTGGAGTGGGATGGCATTCAGATTCCAGAGACCGGGGTAGTATGTTCTATGTGTTGGTGCAGACGTAAAAATGGAGGTACTCAATGATCAGGAGTGAACCTTACAGGCAAACTGTAAGGGTTACAAAACTGCAAGGTTCATTTGTAAGGGTGCTCATAATATGATTGTCCCACGTGCTGCAGACACATGGAATGGAGCACAATAAAGTTACAATAGAAGTGAGAAGCATTCAGATTACAAGCTCAAGTTTGTTATTTTTCTGTTGTGATGTAATTCAGTGGCCTGACTGTTACAAAAGAAATGAACTCAGCTATATAAGTTTGAGAGAGATGTAAAAGTTGATTGCATTCATTCATTATTATTTTTTTTTTTTGACCTTTGAGCCAATTAATGAAAACTCACGTACTTTTATTCAGATATTTTTCTTCTTCTTGAGTTCTTGATCAACAGAGTAATCATTTTCTTTCTGTTTGAGGTTTATGTTCACTATGTTAGTCAAATATTGACCGAGCCACATGAATCTTACCTTAGAAAAGTTGGCGCATGCCCTTATAATGGCTTTGAGGAAACCAAGAGATTACTTGGGTGCACAAAAGAAACCACCATTTGTAGTCCTTCTTTGATTGCTGATTCACTCACCTTTGGATCTTACTATTAAGAAATAGATTTGAGGGTTAAATGGTTCCTTTGTTTAGATAATAAATGTCATTCGGTCTTCTAGTTTAAAAAATATCTTTTTAAATCTTTTTGTTTATAAAAAATGTATTTTAAAATTCATTTACTTGTAAATAATATTTTACGTAAGATCAGTTAATTTTATATCTAATTTTTCGTGAAATTAATAGTCCAACTCATTTTTCATAAATAAAAGGGATTTAAAAACACATTTTTTACAAATAAACGAACTTAAAAAAATATTTTATAAGTTGGAGGACGAGTTCAGGACTAATACAGAGTCTATACTATATCAGCGGTAAATTGGACAAAAATAGCATGATTTGGTACAAATACGAACCGTTTTGCAATTTTTTTAAAGTGTGCATTTACAAACTTGCCCTTAGAAAAACATACGTGAATTTACCGAATTTCTGAGGCTAATTCTTTGGATGAACGATACATCGAGTAAGAGAGAGACAGGAGGTTAAAAAGAAAACGAAGAACATCTGATAAGAGTGATTTGTATCAAAATTCAGAAAAGAGTAAATAACTTTTCTGTAACATGTACAGACTAAAAATGTTATTTCTGTATAGAGTACATAAATAACTTTTTTATTCTGTACATGTTACAAAAAAAAATCTTAAAATCATAATAAATACTTTTGAATGTGAATGCAAGTTTATGTACATGGTACAGAATAATATTTTTATTCTGTACATGATACATAAAAAATCTTGAAGGTTATTCTGTACAGATTTTATTCTGTACATGTACAGAATAGTTTACACAGAAAGACAAAACAGAGCAACCAAGGTCACTAGTTAACCATAACAAGAGAGGATCCTTTTGAAGGTTTTTCTCAAATTTCACGAAGAAATAAAAAAGTTAAAATTCATCAGATTCACCCATACCCACAAATATATTATAAGTTAAATGGGTCTTACCCAGTTTCAAGTTCAAAAGGAAGGAGTTCTTAGAATCCAGGAAGGACATCCTCTGGTAAGGTGGGGCACAAGTCGAGTAACATGCTAATGGCTTAGTATGCTTGGGTTTTCATTTTATGGGGTGCGGTATTAAAATCTGGATTAAGAATAGGGATGGAGCTTTTGGATGGCTATCGACTGAGTTGAATGATATCAGAGAGAGAAAAACTAAAATGAAATTGAGAGGCTAGGTTTATGTAGAAGGGCAAAATCATAAAATCTTCCTTCTATAACGACGTCGTGCCGCGAGGAATGGGAAAAATGCAACTTACGTTGATCTAGCCTCTATTATAAGTCTTTATTTCGTTGGAGGACTAAACATTACCATTCACAAAGTAAAAAGACCCACTACATTTTTCCCTCAGAAATAAGACATCACTGAACTCTCACCAGAGGATTTGATTGACACCCAAATTGCATCCGACACCTTCAAAAGTCAATACCATTCAGCTTAGAACCAGTTGGAGAGGACTGTAAAACTGAACTTACGAGAATAGCTTTTCCAGCATTTTATAGAAATTTAGATCTCCATCCTTTGGTTTTTGCTGAAATATTATCAAGATTTTCCAAAATTCTCTTGTTTTATTTTTCTGAATGAACAAAGGATTACCCAAATGTGTAATCGAGGTATTACTTTGTCCAATACCCATCAGTCTAATAATATTTATCTTTAGCAACCGATCTATGTTTGTTGAAAAACACAGTCCAAACTTATTGGATATTGGCTAGATAAGTTGCCATACCTTTGCAGCACTTGTTACAGAGAATTAACTTCATTTTCCTTTGCAGCACAAAACAGAAAACATTATTTGCATAGAAAAGATATAGTAGGGGTTGACATACTAATAAATCAACTCACCCAACCGAAATTGAGTAGAACTATACGGAAATTTTTATTTTATATACTCAAATAGGTTAGCTTTGGTTTTAGAAAAGCAAAAAGTACTGGGATCGAATTCTACAAATTTTTACAATTTCTAAAGTGGTAATTGTTTGTAAAGTAGCTAAGGACTCGAGGTCTCGAGCTATATGGTAAGTATGTTGTCGAGGTATCCTTAGACGTGTTTATGGAGTAAATAATGATGTGCTACTTCAAATTAATGAAAAGCAATATTAGTGCAATTAATTGTTTTGCAAATCATGAACACCTAATGCTTGATAGAGAGAATAAATAATATGATTGATGTAAAGTATATGAATAACCAACAACATAACTTCACTGACCTGCATGTGAACTCGGCCGCATGACTTATTATTTTTTGTTTTATTTGAGCCACACGTGGGCACTAACCTGATAAATGCTTGTTGTTTTTCAAATTACTCAGAAAGAACTTATAGGTTCAATGGAATGATTAAGTGTGAAAAAGCTTTTCAAAATATCAAAGAATGCCTCGGTATGCCCCTTCTAAGTTAGTACCTATGCCTAGGCTATAGAAACTTTGTTTCTATATCTGGCAATGAATGATCGAACAAGCAATGCAATTTTGTTGGTGGAGTGGGATGGCATTCAGATTCCAGAGACCGGGGTAGTATGTTCTATGTGTTGGTGCAGACGTAAAAATGGAGGTACTCAATGATCAGGAGTGAACCTTACACAGGCAAACTGTAAGGGTTACAAAACTGCATGGTTCATTTGTAAGGGTGCTCATAATATGATTGTCCCACGTGCTGCAGACACATGGAATGGAACACAATAAAGTTACAATAGAAGTGAGAAGCATTCAGATTACAAGCTCAAGTTTGTTATTTTTCTGTTGTGATGTAATTCAGTGGCCTGACTGTTACAAAAGAAATGAACTCAGCTATATAAGTTTGAGAGAGATGTAAAAGTTGATTGCATTCATTCATTATTATTTTTTTTTGACCTTTGAGCCAATTAATGAAAACTCACGTACTTTTATTCAGATATTTTTCTTCTTCTTGAGTTCTTGATCAACAGAGTAATCATTTTCTTTCTGTTTGAGGTTTATGTTCACTATGTTAGTCAAATATTGACCGAGCCATTTTCATGAATAAAGGCTTAAAACCTTTTTAGAAAAGATTGGCGCATGCCCTTATAATGGGCTTTAGGAAACAGAGCATTATTGGGAATTGACAAAAAACCACATTTGGAATAGACCGTTTTGCAATTTTTTTAAAGTGTGCATTTACAAACTTGCCCTTAGAAAAACATACGTGAATTTACCGAATTTCTGAGGCTAATTCTTTGGATGAACGATACATCGAGTAAGAGAGAGACAGGAGGTTAAAAAGAAAACGAAGAACATCTGATAAGAGTGATTTGTATCAAAATTCAGAAAAGAGTAAATAACTTTTCTGTAACATGTACAGACTAAAAATGTTATTTCTGTATAGAGTACATAAATAACTTTTTTATTCTGTACATGTTACAAAAAAAAATCTTAAAATCATAATAAATACTTTTGAATGTGAATGCAAGTTTATGTACATGGTACAGAATAATATTTTTATTCTGTACATGATACATAAAAAATCTTGAAGGTTATTCTGTACAGATTTTATTCTGTACATGTACAGAATAGTTTACACAGAAAGACAAAACAGAGCAACCAAGGTCACTAGTTAACCATAACAAGAGAGGATCCTTTTGAAGGTTTTTCTCAAATTTCACGAAGAAATAAAAAAGTTAAAATTCATCAGATTCACCCATACCCACAAATATATTATAAGTTAAATGGGTCTTACCCAGTTTCAAGTTCAAAAGGAAGGAGTTCTTAGAATCCAGGAAGGACATCCTCTGGTAAGGTGGGGCACAAGTCGAGTAACATGCTAATGGCTTAGTATGCTTGGGTTTTCATTTTATGGGGTGCGGTATTAAAATCTGGATTAAGAATAGGGATGGAGCTTTTGGATGGCTATCGACTGAGTTGAATGATATCAGAGAGAGAAAAACTAAAATGAAATTGAGAGGCTAGGTTTATGTAGAAGGGCAAAATCATAAAATCTTCCTTCTATAACGACGTCGTGCCGCGAGGAATGGGAAAAATGCAACTTACGTTGATCTAGCCTCTATTATAAGTCTTTATTTCGTTGGAGGACTAAACATTACCATTCACAAAGTAAAAAGACCCACTACATTTTTCCCTCAGAAATAAGACATCACTGAACTCTCACCAGAGGATTTGATTGACACCCAAATTGCATCCGACACCTTCAAAAGTCAATACCATTCAGCTTAGAACCAGTTCAAAAATGACATTTTCTAACTTTACATAAAATTATGAACCGAATTGAATAACCCATGATACGAAATGACCAATATCATGAACTAAAATTTATTGAGATTTTACTGTTCCATGAATCTATAAAACGCCAAGGATATGACACTATTACAAAATTACAAGAATAATATCTTTATATATTGGTGAAGATAGCAATATATTAAACCAATATAAGTATATAACTACTCAAATATTCTAACATTGGATGAGGAACCGATATTACGTCAGTTGCCCAATTCCGCATTCAAATATAGCAAAAGGAAAGCGCAAAGAACAGCTATGCAATTGTTTTCTAGGGTTGGAGGTAACAATACGGGCAATAACACACCAATATGAAGCTAATTCCATTGTATATCTATCTCAATGAGAGAACTTTGAGATTAACTTGTCAACATGAATGATTATATCATCAATACGGGGGCGAACTGCAGCCTGCGGCTGAAGCATCCATGTTACAAACTGGTGAAGAGCTTCTGGATATGAAGGCTTGGGTCCAGCTGGCCACTTTACATGTGCATTGACAATTGCCAATTGTAGACTTCCTCCAGACTCCCCAAGTGCATACTCAAACGGAGACACCCCATACCTGAAATAGCAAACATAAAGCAAAGGGACAAACAGGGTCCAAGTAAAGCAGCCTGACCAGAGAATACACTTTACTTTTCTACCCTAGTCACAGTGGTGGTGGTGGTGATGTCAGGTCAACATTAGGGGCATGTTTAATTTGACTGTATTCTATAATAAAATGTAAAGGAATTACAGCATTAGCAGTCATCTTTATTACGCCTGCAGCCCTTTGTAATCCTCATTAAGCCTTCAACCTTCTCTATTTTTCTCACAATTTGTATAATCATTTATGATTTTTTTTTTCTCATTCTATCTCTTTTAGTAATAAAAAAAAATTATTTTTTAATTTTACTTTATTTATATTTTTATAATCTTTATTTTAATATTATTATTTATTTTGATTACACTGCTTAAACAAACATTGTACTGTTTCTTTTACATTCAATTCCATTACAATTACCATTCTCATTACTTTTATATTCAGCGAACGAAACGTCACCCTAAGTATTCCAATTAGCAAAATCTACAAAGAATTCCAAGATGCTTATGCATGTATAAAAATCACGCAAAAATGCAGACTATGCATACAATACACCTCCTTGGCTGCCCTATGCAAGAGCTAAGAACTGAAGATCTATATGCATTAGTAATGTAATAAGTACAAAAAATGTCAAATAGAAAGGTGAAACAATGTCAAATAGAAAGAAGAAAAAATTTGCTTTGGCCCTTTTTATGTCCCAAAGTGAAGGTCAAACCTCACTGTAACTGTTAAAAGGGACATAACAACTGTCAAAGAGAATTATCTTCCAGAGTCTCAAATAAAGTTTTTACCAAGTGACGCACCTCGTATTTGACAAATTGTAGTTATCCCAAATAACAAATCCATGTCAAATGCACTCATAAGTATATGATAGTGACAGTGACAATGACACTGTCCGGCTGTCCCAAATATATTCAGCAAGCATCATCAATTATGTGTAGCGCACACGTGAAAATGGAAATTTTATAGATGGACTGAAATTCTCATCAACCTATATGGGAGTACATATTCAGAATTCATACATAGGATTCTATCTACGAGTTCTAGTTTAATCAGCACAAGTATTTAGTATACTCACATTGAACTCTATGTCTGCTGTCGGTTATGTTGGTAAAGTGGCTCAAAAGCCACAATTAAAAAAGGGTTTTAGGAATTGAAGATTAATATTCATATAGATTAATGACTTTTGATATATTTGGAAGAGGAAGTGGAAAGGTGTGTGAGTGGTGTAATAATTTCAAGGTATACCAAGGGATCTGTATGTTACATTAATTACACATCTCCTTATTTTATTTTTGATCAAGTATTTTATGTTAACTTGTAAGGGATCGTAGAAGTCATGGTAACTAAACAATGTATTATTCATTGCTCCTGGAGTACGCTCCCTAAGAATCTCATTGGTTACTTTATTTATCAAACATTTGATAGTTGTATTTTTCAAAAAAATGGTTGCATTAATCTTACATTTCATTGAGTTTAAATACCACAACATCACTTACTTTAAGAGCAATGAATAATTTCTTATAACTAAATATATTTCCTGTCCAAAGTTAATTAGTCATCAGTCAATACATTGTTTAATTACAACCGTTGAGACCTACACTAATAGAAAAGATAAATTATTCCCTAGCATCTTTACTTTGATAACTGGTAGTGTAAAAACTTGCGTAATAAATTATCTCTTCATCTTATCCCTATGTATATACATAAGGGTGTGCAAAAAATTCGATTTTCTGATCAATTCGATCAATCTAATTCGATTCGTTAATTTTTTAACAATTTTGATCCGATGATCAGATTGAAATTTTCTCAATCCGTTAAGTTCGAATCGAATGATAGATTTCACTATATACTATCCAATCCGATCCTCCAACAAAAAAAATAAATATATTTACATTTATACATATGACATTCTTATTAGCTATTCTTATTTTTATTATACATCACATCATACCTTAACAATATTAATGGAATCCTAAAAGATTAAATAACAAATTTAATTTATTATTTAAATAGATTGTTAATTTTATTTAAATGAATATTGTAATTTGTATCGTGTTATTTTTTTTTATGTACTTTTGAGTCGTACTTTAATATTATTATTTGATATTTTTTGGAGTTTATTTTTCAAATATGTTTATATTATATGAAAATTCAAGTTTTTTATTCAAAATTGTTTAAAAAAGAACAAAACAAGTTTATTGATCGGATTTAACCGATCCAATCTTAAGAGTTTTTTTATCAGATCAAATTTAAAATGCAATTGGATCGAAGGCGGATAAAGATTTTAATCCGATGATCACCCCTATATACATGCATACATAAATACATATATATGTATATGTGTATATGTGTATATGTGTATGTGTGTATATATATATGTGTGTGTGTATATATATATCAAGCGTTTTCATGTTAGTCAAAGGCAATTGAGACACAATAGTTGTGTTTTACTAGTGTCCAAGTCTCTTATATTGTGATGCTGCAAATAGAAAATGTTTAGTAATTTTTGGGTTTCCTTGTTTTGGGTCTTTTATGAGTGCGAGAATTTGGGTATTAGAGCTAATGGTTAGGAGGTCCTATTGAAGAAAGATATGAAAACAAGAATGTTTAAGACTCAAAATGTCACTGTCAAAGGTTGGGCGCAAAAAGGGCTTCTTAAGGTGAACTTTAAGAAGCGATCGTATGCCTTGAAGACAAACGAAGGTGGGTGGTGACGTTAAAAGTCATGTAAATAGATTTAGACGATGTGTTTCTGAACAGGTTGATGAAGATCAGCCAATGGTTTTGCTCTCTTCACTGCGCGAGTCATATCATTCATTAGTGTTTTCATTGCTTGACGGAAAGAAGATATTGGCGGTGCGTAAGATGTTAAGGACTTTCTTGGAAAATGGTAATAAGATGGAACTAGCTAGTTCTGTTAAGGTTAATAAGGTGATTGTCATATTGGAAACTTTCTGGGGAGTGCAGTAGCAAGCATGTATTAAGGTGAATTGTTGCTTTCTGCATTTTGAGAGTTTTCATGTTAGTCAAAGCCAAGTGAGAAGCAGTACTTGTGCAGTAGAAGCAGTCTTCTATTGTGATGCCGCAAATCATAGAACACGTTTGGTAATTTTTGGGTCTCTTTGTTTGGGGTTTTAGTATGAGAGATTTTGGATGTAATGGGGGTTTAATGGAGTTTTGAGTTTGAGTGTTATTTTGGATTCATAAGATTAATCTTTGATACAATATTAGGTATTCGGTTAAGACTCTTTAGTAGATTTATTTGACTTTGAGTATGGACCAGGTAGTTTGCAAAAACATGTTGAATTTCTTCTGCTCTTTCTTTCTTGTTATTTTTCGCTTCCACATTCGTATGTTGTTTTTGGTTATTTTTGTGCTTTTGCTGCTTCAACAAGTTAGGTTTCTTAAGCAATTGAACAAATTACAGAAAGTAAACAAGAAAGGAAAAATGCACAAGAATAAGTGATCATAGGAAAAAATCTAAAACTCTTTAAGTTTCTAACACAGCAACAAGCAATGGTTAGCACTTACATTATAGCATACAAAGTGCATCCCAGTGACCAAATATCAGTTCTCTCATCAATGTCTGCATCGCTTGGGCAATCCCATAATTCAGGAGCACGAAATGGTGCTGAACAATGCTCAGATGCCCATTCCTTCACACAGGAACGAAAATTATGTGTAGATTAGGTTGGCAAGAATTGACATGATGACAAAGAAGAGGAAGAAGATTAGAGATTAGAATGAAATTAAGATTGAGGTAAAAGATAAATAAATAGGGTAGATGATTCTGTGTTCAATGGCCATCCTACAACCATGTCTGATTATTACTACGATAGAGAGGTATATATTTATGGGCACAATGTAGTAAATAAATAACTTAATAGTGGAAAAACCTCAGGAAGGAGACCATTATAAACATTAGTCAAGAAATCATTTTACTCCTATTCTCTAATCTCCATCATCTGTGCTAACTGATGCTTGTCAAACAGGACTGACAATTAATATGGCTTAAAACCCTAATGTTCTGGTACCTCTCAAGAAAAGCAAACAATAAAATATTAACCATATTCAAGTTTCCATCCAACTTCCTATCAAAAAAACAATACCATCTAACAAGTGTAAAGAAGCTAAGAACTTTTTGAAAACGAAAAAAATTAATGTCACATTATTAAATTATATGCTAAAACATATTTATAGACATATACATGAACCTAAAAATGTTAAAGGATGAAAAAACTAAACATAATGCATAAAAAACAATATTGGGAATAGAAAAGAAATAGGCACCTGCAGTTGTAGTGCCTCTGAACGAGACCGAACGTGTCTCCTTGCAGGACGAGCACTGCCAAAATCCATCAAAATAGCAAGGGGTGCTAGTCCCTTTCTATGAGTTATAAGGACATTGCCAGGCTTAACATCATTATGTGCATATGGCGGATCAAAACTGTGCATATGTTTAAGTCCTGCACAGAGCTGTTAAATGTTTTTTTAAGTAAAATGTGTTAGAAACAGGTAGATATTAAAACTGACTGTTCTTTGTATGTAGCAAGTTATCACGTTTGGAGGGCCAAAAAGATAAAGCACGTTACATATACTCAATTTGTAAATTGAGAGATAACTATCCCATTACTGAGCATTAATGCAACTTGTCATCAAACCAATACAGTATAAACATAACTACAGAAAAATCAAGTAAATCTATAATAACATGAGCTATGAATGCCCACTATTCATACATTTTGTTTGACATTATAATTACTTTTATATCCACAGAGATTTCATGACAATTGGATCGGACAAAATCAAAAAAGACCAAATTGGTACTTCAGCTTACCCAACAAAAGCTTCTGAGCAGGGGTGGATGTAGTGGTTTCCAAGGGGGACACTATCATTCCAACAAATTATCATTGTGCACCCTGAAAATTCTTATTACTTAGGCCTTTTCAGTTGTGCCTCTTTAAATTGTAACTGCATGAACTGCTAACTTTGATATATAGTTATCTTTTTCATTTGGTTTTTAGAGACTTATTGTTGTGTGTATTTCCTTCTCATGGAAGCTTCCTATAGGGACACATCAGCTGTGTTGACTGATTTGACCATTGACTAAGCATACTAATTTGACCAAAAGACTCCACCAAGGAATATTCCTCCTATTTCTAGGATAATAATGATAGAGTTTGCATGAGATATTATCTCTACCATAACAACCAGGATATACATGGAAATGTCTTGGAGGTATCAGGTATCACTCATTCCTTTCCTATAAATACAGTTTCAACAACCATGCGGGTACACATTCTCATAAACTCAAAAACACAGGAGCAACTTCACTTCTCACTTCCATTCTTGATTCAGATTTCTTTCTTATTTATCTCATAGTACATTGGACAGGCACCACACCAGTGTCCAAGGGTTTCTTTGATCACAGGAAAGACAAAGTATAGGATATTGGTTAAATTTTTATTGAATACTTATTGTTACCTCTATATTACACAACCCTATACACATTCTAACTTCTCCCACCACAGTTTCCTCTTCTTTTTTTCCCAAAGTTTTCAATGTTTGTACTTTCTTTATATATATATATATATATATATATATATTTTTTTTTTTTTTTTTTTTTTTTTTTTTCCTTAGAGTTTATTCAATTCTTCTTCAAACTACTCTCTTTTTTTCTTAAGCTCCTCAAAATATATTAGGGAAATTACCTCAAATAGTACTCTAAAACTCCTAATAATAATAATAATAAAAACAGCACCCTTCCCTTAAACTGAGAAGGGATATGAGTTAGTGTCTTAGTGCTAAGGATGCTATTTATGTTGTTATTAGGGATGTTGGGTTTTTTATTTTTCCGATATATTATTGCTTAATGCTACATACATATATTGTACTAGTTTCATCTTGATTGTATTTATCTCCACAAAGTAGTTATCCTTTTCAAATAAAATGATGTTGAAAATTTGAAATTAGTCTTGGCAAAAAACAAACTAAAAATTTCATTTTTAGATCAAAATATACTGGTGTGGTTTGAATTGTGATTCAGTGAGCAGGGAGAACATGTTCCCAAAGTGGTCTAAGAACTTAAGTTGCACATTATGAGATCAATTTGGAAGAAAATATTGACAAAGGGGTTCTTTTTACCCCTGTTTACTTATGATTTTATATGTGCCCCGTAAACTTAACATTGAGATACGCCACTGCCTCTAAGAAAAGGCATTCTGGCAATTGTTTGAGCCTTCGTTTCTCTTCTACTCTAGAGACCTCACATATTAAGTAGAGAGGATGTAATCCAATGTAGCAGGCAAATCAAGAAGGATAGGACAGCTCTGATCATTAGACTTTTATAGGTACCACTAATATTGATGCTCTTACCTAAACATCCAGAGTGGGCTAAAGGCTCAATTTGATTCCAGAACTTGATTTCAGCTACATTTGCTTTAACATTTTTAATTTTATCAAGACTGATAATAGATTTAATTGATGGAACCATGTGACAGCATTGAATAATGATTTTTTATGAGTGAACAAGTTTTCAAACCTAGAATACGAAATTACTTTTTTGAGTCTAGATTAGTAAATTCATAGTATTTCCACTTTATTTGCTCTTTTGTTTTCTTTCCTTGTATTCAATGAAAGACTTTACATTGTCATGTGGAAAGAGCTTTCACATCTTGAAAGACTTTATTTCTTAAAACCTTCGTGACTAAGAGCCTGCTAGCATGTGCTTATTTTAGAAGTTGTTTCAAAAGAAGTAATTTTTGATTAAAAGTGGTTTTGAAATAACCATTTAGGTGTTTTGGTGAAAATATTAGAAGTAGTTTTAATTGACACTTTAGTAATAATTTAAAATTTGAGCATGCATTCAAAGCTACTTCTTCCAAAAGTAAGTATTACTTTACTTAAAAGCTCAAATAATGCTTCTTAAATTTTTAAAAGCACTTTGCATAGATTGAAAAATACTCTTATAAATGCTCTGATATATTTTGTGCTCTAATATATTTGAAAATGCTTTCAATCAAAAAGTGAATCGATTCAAATTGAACCTACTACTTATGTGGTCACTTATTATATGTTTTTATCAACAGTCTTTGTTTCTTCAATAAAAATTTATTTTTCATATTACTAAAAATCTTTTAATAATAAAATTTTCATCATAAATAAAAAAAATAAGTACCTAAAATTGAAATTTAATTTTAACAATATGATTTTACTGATTTTCTTGAAACTAAATACTAAAACATTGCATGCATGTGTCCCAAAACTAGTTAAAACTTAAAACAAACAAGAAAAGTTGCATAAACTTCTGAAATTAGTTTAAGCTCTACACTACAGAAAATAAATCTTCTTTATGAAAAAAGAAACCAGATCATTAATAAATATTAACTAAGGACTCCCACTAACTAACTGGCAACTCTCTAAAGTTGATTTTCATCATAAATAAAGAATAAATACCTAAAAGTAGAATTTTATTTTAACATTATAATTTTACTGATTTGCTACAAGCTAAATACTAAACGTGCATGAAAGTGCACCAAAACAAGTTAAAAGAAACAAAAACTTGTATTAGCTTCTCAAATTAGTTCAAGCTCTACTCTTTTGAAAATATATCTTCCTTAAGCAAAAAGGAACTACATTTCTAATAAATATAAATTAACTACTCCAAAAGTGATTTGCAATTTTATCCTCTATAGATCGACAACACATCTTTTTCTTGTAGTATCGTAACTCAATTCACCCCAAACACAACAGATGACCAAATCATTAGCATACCACTAATGTTTTGAGAAATTTTATTGTGGAATAACCCCTTATCCTTTGATAGAAGAAATGGTATCATATCAGATAGTTACACTTACAGAAATCATTTATAATTACCTGCCGGAATATGTGAAGAACATCTGTTGTAGAGAAAAACTCCTTTTTAGTCTGCATAACTTTGGCATTATCTAGTAGTGTTCCATCTAAGTGAACAGGAAACAACAAGTATGCTTCATGTTTCCAAGATCCTTCTTGTGTAGGCTGCCACAACCATTAAAGTAATAGAAGAAATATAATAAAGTGTAAATAAAGAGGCAAATAGGTTACAGCTCCTATTTTTCTAATAATCATATCAGTGCAGAAGAGAGAATTTTTAAAAGACAAAAAATTATAATCACATTCTACCGTAAGCACCAGAGTCAGTTGGAAGGTGCAACTTCGATATATAAAATTTTGAAGAAAAACAAAGTTAAATTTGTAGATATGAACTGGAAAAATTTGAAAGCTATTTTTTAGTTACATGCGGAACATGTGTTCCTGGAGAGTTAAATGAAATTACTCAAAGAAGCCAAAAAAAAACTTCCAAGAAGACAAAATCACCCAGGAACTCTATTGCAAAATACCAATAGATTTGCTCTTTGAAATATTTCCATCAATTAGTTCACCAAGAAATATTATAGTCAAATGAAAAAATTAACCAAACACATTTGTGACAATAAAATCTGATGGAAACAAGAAGTTTTACTATTAGAACACTTCCAGAAGAAAACATTGTGAGATTTCGACTCTTCATTTTTTCTTCATTTTTCACGAATTACAAGCATCCAAGCGACATAACATGGATGATATTGGACACTCCAATTTGATAGAAATTTTCAAACAAATTGAGAAAATGAGCATATATAACACCCAAATATTCATCCAACAATTTACGGCTTTTGGTTTTCTTAAAGTCAATGTAACTTAGGAGATCAAAATAAATAATAAATACTGATGCTAACCTTAACAGAAATAATGGCATGATCCAGAAGCGGAAGCAGATTTTGGTGACTGAAAAGTGAGGAAACACGGATTTCCTCTCTAACAAGCTCCAACTGTTCAGCGTTCTGAATGAGAACCTTTTTCATGGCATAAGTTCCATCATCTACCAATAAGCAAGAATTACAATTTAATTAATTTAGCAATTTGTTCAGTTACTTACAAGAGGAAAAGAAAACACATTCAAACAAATGAAATTATTTTTTCGATAGTGCAAAACAAATAGATATCATTACTCGGGAATTAGAAGCATATCACAAACAAATGGGACAAAGCATGACTATGAGACCAAACCTCAAATCTAATGGGAAGAACATACGAAGCCTAAATATCTATCGAGTTTGTGAGCTTAATTAAGACTAGATCCAAGGAACTAACGAGAAAAGAAAAGCTTATATCGAATAAATCCTAAACTATCAGGTTCAATAGTGAAGACAATTCATGTAATTATAAATCTAAGTAATTGGAGAGATCCAATGCATAAAAAGACGGATTTTTAAATAGATGAAGAACATACACAAAGCACACATCATAAAGAAAAAAAATGCATGTCATGTTAAAATTCATACAAAAGCTTAATAAAAAAAAATTGTAATAAAGGTATACAATTGAAAACAGGATCACTGCGAATCTGAAAAAATAAAATATTGATCACATAACTGTAAACAATATAAATGGCCATAGATCATAAGATCAGAAAGGAAAGGATGAATCCAGATCAATCAGCCGAAAACCAAAAGAAAAATGAGATCAGGAGAGGAGAGAGAGAGAGAGAGAGATCGAACCGGAGATATGAGAAGAGTCCTTGATTTTCTTAGCTAAGCCACCACTAGAGGTAGTGTCGGCAAGAACCTCCTTGACGAGGTAGACATAGGCGAAGCCACCTTCACCTAGCTGCCTCACAATCTTGAATCGGTTCTCATTGATCCAAACATCTCCTCCACCATTAACAGCATCATAAAGAGCATTCAACCCAGAAAATGTACATCCCATCTTCTCCTACTCTCTCTTTTTTTCACGAATGCATATAGATCTTTCGAAACACCTATTACTCAGTACAAATAAAAACAAAGTGAAATCGGATTCTTAAAGTCAGGTTTTGAAGACCTGATTTCATTCAACCATGTCTACGATGTACGAGCTTGAGTGTTATTTAGGTTTTTTATTTTATTTTATTTATTTGTTATTTAATTTTGTTCTTTTTAGTTTCCTGATAAGAGCTCGAGTGTGATTTGGTATCTTTTTCTTTTTCCTTTTTTTTTTTTTTTTTGATAGAAGGATTTGGTGTCTCTCTTATCATTGAATTTATTGCAATTTTATTTTTAGTCTTCGCCCATTGGATCTCTAACTCGCATTCCAAGTCCAACACACACGTGGAGTTTTCCTTTCAAACCCGAAAAGACGGAATAACGGATTCTCTCTCACTTATTTTCTTTTTGAAAAAGGGCAATTCTCAACAAAAAAAAAAAATCTAAAATTTTACTATATTTTATTAAATAATTAAATATTTTAAATATAATAAAATAATAAATTTAACCATTTTACTTAAAATTAAAAAATATATCTCACACTCCATATTCCACCCTCTTAAAAAGCAACATTTTTTTAAAAAAAATTCATACATCTCCACCTCCGCCTCCATATTTACCATCAACAACTTTAAACCTAACCTAAAATATTAAAAATGGAGAATAGATATATGAATGATATAAAAGAAGTGAAATTTTTTGAAGAAAATAGAGACAAAAAGTAATTAAAATAGGTATATAATTTTTTTTGGCAAATCACGCAGTGTTTCGGTAAACATTACCGAACATATCATATAGATTCAGCAACCCCTACCGAACATATATGATATATTTGGTGTCCCCTACTGAACATACCGAACCTTTTATAAATTTCCCACAATTTCCTATCGAACCTCTGTGAGAAAAAAATAATTCAATTTTTTTCATAGGATTTAACATACAAGTTACAAGACGGACAAAGTATCGATTGTACCAAATTATTCGAAACAGATGGAGTGAGATATGTTATATATTTTTAATAAATACTATGTATTACGTAATTTGAATGTATTAATTTTTGTTATTTTACTACAGATATTTATTTCAAAAGAATAGTTGATCTCATGGACGAAGTCTAATAGGATAAGTAATGGGATAGTGGTTGTGATGAAAAATTATGACACGTGTTCAAATGGTAGAAGACCTAGAATTGATTTTGCATGTGAAAGAAGTGGAGTTTATCGTTCAAAAGTAAAATCGAAAGACTCCAAAGATAAAAAAGATGATTAGAAGGAGAAACTAATTAGAACAAGAAAATATAATTGTCCATTTTTTTAAAAGGAAAAATGATCAAAAATAGTTCTCATTGTAAGTTGACAATTAGTTGTGGTACACATAATTATCAATTGACACGATATTTTGAAGGTCATCCACATGCCGAAAAATTCAATAATGAAGAAATGAATTTGTTAGTTGATATGATAAAGTGCAACGTTATGCCAAAACACATTTTTTATAGGATAAAGCAAAATAATTAACAAAATTGTAGTACAATGAAATATATATACAATATCCGTCAAAAACATAGGCTCAAAGAACAACATGGAAGGTCAATTTTTCAACAATTGATGCATTTATTGGTTGTTCACAATTATATTGAATGACATAGGAGCAATGATGTTGATGAGGTTATTACAAGTCTATTTTTTGTTCATCAATCTCTATTGATTTGTTAAGAGCTTTTTTCATGTGATTATTATGGATTGCACCTACAAGATTAACAAGTATAAATTGCCGTCTTCTTAAGATTATTGAGGTTACTTTTACAAATATGACATTCTCTATTATGTGTGCATATTTGAAATTTGAAAAAGAGGATAATTATCGTTGGGTATTAGGAGAGATTGAAATCATTGATGTATACAAACTCTATGCCAAGTGTTATCTTAAAAATAGAGAGAAAGCTCTTATGAATGCAGTCACATAAGTGTTCCCTACATCTGCTCACCATCTTTGTAGATGACATATCTCAAAAAATATATTAGAAAATACAAAGAAATTATTCAAAGATAAAAAAAGATAATGAAATTTTAACCATTTTTGGTATAATGTTATATTATCTAAGACTGTTATTGAATCTGAATTGAACATAGAATATATTGAGAAAAACTTTTTTGAATTTAAAGAAAAAATTTATTTTATCTTGGACAAATTTACATATACATTTAGGAAATTCAACAACATAATAGGGTAGAAAGTGCACATGCTGCGTTGAAACGACAATTGAAGACATCACAAAGGAACTTGGTGTCAAACTGGGATAACATTCACCAGTTACTCGAGTTCCAACATACACAGATTAAAGCTTCATTTGAAATGAGCTTAACTACACGCCAACAACATTTGAAGCACGAGTGGTTGTACAAGGAGTTAGAGAATGTGTTTCACATACGACACTAGAAATTATTTTTTATAAATCTCAGATAGTAGATCAGGTATCATTTGATGCTACAACTTGTGGGTGTGCAAAACATCGAACTCATGGACTACCATGTGCTCATATCATTGAACAATACAAACGATTGAGTCGTCCTATTGAGTTTTCTTCACTTCATTCTTATTAGAAGAAACTCAATTTTGCACCCACATCACAAGATAATGATTTAGATTTGGATTGCAACTATTTGTATGAGAAGTTCATGAGACACTTTCATAGTGGTGACAAGAATGTAAAAATTTAAATGTACAGAATATTCAACCTCTTAAGGGATAATTTGGATGAGCCACTCGTGAAAAATGCTCATAGAGGTCATCCTACTAAGGTTGAATGTTCCACACGACGAGATCCTTCAAGTTTTGAGTATGTTATATCCAAGAATGCACTTGATACAAATCAAGGTTCCTAAATAATTGTATCTTTAGTGGGGCCCAATTCACAAAAAAGAAAAAGTTACCAGTTAAAAGAGCTCAACTAATTGCGTCTTCATCATATATTCTCAATTGTCTATTGAAATCAAACCATTTGTAAGGAGATTTAATGACGTATCAGGAGACGGTAATTGTGGATTTAGAATGCTATAGCCATTAGACTTGAATTTGGAGAGGAATCATGGCCTCAAGTGAGGTCTGACATGCTTAATAAAATACAAAATCATTACGATGATTATACTTGCTTGTATGATAATCTAGAAGTAACGAAGGAGCTCGTTCATAAACTTTCTCATTTCAATGGAAGTTGCGATTATGAAAAATATATGACATTATTAGACATGAGACATATCATTGATTCCATATATACTATCGTCGTTGTTGCATTCAATTTACATGGCTCATGGACTTTTCTCCCTCTTTGGTTTGAGGCACCTACCGAACAAAAAATAATTTCTATATGTTTTGTCGATAAGAATCATTTTGTGAAGGTAAATTTCATTTTAATATTTATGCTATAACTGTATTATTAATCAGATATATATTAATTTTATTGTTTGATACAATAGAGGTATATTTGCAACTTGAATCTCCAATACCACATATACACTCAACTTGGCATGTATTTCATAAACCAGTGCACAAGGTTAGATTACATCATATGCAAAGCAAATTAAAGATTACAATTCATTACAATTATCTTCGAGTAATATGTATACAAATTTAAATATTATATTTGACTTAGATTGTGATGATTAGTTCATTATATATTAAGAATTAAACCAATATAAATATATGCATTGACTACCATATATTTTGAAAGAAATAATATATATTATTGAGTATAATTAGTTGATATTAATGTGATAATAAACGTTCAAACTAAATATATTGAATGCCATTAAAAGTCAAGTACAAATAATTAAAAAAAAAAATTAACATGGCTGATGAGTATCTATAGCTATGAACTAACACATTCTTGCAAGATTTTTGAATCTTCTTGAATTTCTTGTACCATGTTTTGAATGGTTGCTCTTTTCCTTTTGATAAAACATACTCAACAATATGCAATGCTTATCTTACACCCTAACAAATACATAAAAATTAAAAACTAGTCCATATAATAGAAAAATATAATATTAGAGTAACTATTATGTTAATGAATACTAGTAGCTCCTTTAGGTTGTGAATGTTGGGTTGCACAGTGAGTCATTGTTCTACCACATGTTAATTTATGTATTGGGTTTTGCACTTTCACTTGCTCTATATTTTCATACCATTACATGTAATCTGAAGAACAATTAGTTGAGAGATTAACTATTGCATCTTTGGACTGTTGAGATAAGACATGATTATCCCAACTTGTCCAATATTGATCTGCAAAATGAAACTCCACCTTGTACATCTTAGGGTTGGACCCTCTGTTAATTTTAAAAGGCTCAACTAGATAAGGTGGAATACTGAATATGTTAAATTTGTTCAACACCCTATGGCTATGAAAAAGTCCGATGATTTCCAAAAAACGATTGCATCTGTGAAAAAATGCTATCTCTGTAATCTCAGTGCAATATGAATCTAAATAACTTGACAAATCAAAGTATAAACATAATGAATTTAAGATAAAATACAAATAATCTGACAAATCAATTAAAATTAAAAAACATAATAAGAGTAACATACGTCATATGTTGTTAGATCATCGAGCGTTTTTCTCAACTCCTCTAATAATTCTTGTCTATAAAAGCATGGATGTACAACCCCCAACGCTGTGCAAGAAGAAGTTTACTATTGTAGTTTGGGTTTAGTGATGGAACGCATATGAGAATATATTCGTAAATTCATACTTGTAACAAAGTTAAATATCCATATTACTATAAAATTCTTAAGTTTTCTATAACTACAATCAAATACATGTGATTATAATATTATCATAAATATTTTTACTATAATATAATAAAATTATATAAAATTAATTTTATAATTAATTATATTTTAATTATTAATAAAAATTAATTATAACAATAAAAATTTAAATTATAAAAATATTGCTAATTTGATTTATATTATTTTTATATATACTGAATTCTTAAGAATTTAAACAAAATTATCTTAACAAATCACATCTATTATAATATTATTACAATTATTTTTATTAATAATATAAAAAAAATTATACAAAATTCATTTTTTAATTAATTATATTATAGTACAATTTTTATTGTATTTATTTGTCATTAATAAAAAATAATTATAATAATAATGATTTAAATTATAAAAATATTGCTAATTTGATTTTATATTATTTTTATATATGCTAAATTCTTAAGAATTTAAAAAAATATATATCTTAAGCAAATGCCTCCTTTAGATGCATTACTCTCACCAAGTAAGTTGAAACATCAAATAAAACCATATATGACAATTAGTGATGGTGTATTTAATTAAGGTATGTTTTAGAGACCAATATTTTTAACTAATAAATATAATTCTATTTATATATATACAAAGAAGAGTTAGCAATTTTATATTTATTTTATAAATTTTGTTTGATATATATATATATATATATATATATATATATATATATATATTAATTTGATATATTTTGTTGGGTAATATATATAAAGGAGAGTTAGCAATTCTATATTTATTTGATAAATTTTGTTTAATAATTTTTATTTTTTTCATTTGATATATTTTATTGGATAATTTATATTTATTTTAGTAGATAATTAGTGTAAGTATATTTATTTCATACTTTTAATTTAGTTGATAATTTCATATTTATTTTAAGATAAATAATATTTTTTTTCCTATTTATATAATATATTTTATTTGACAATTTATATTTTTAATATATCTATTATTCTATATATAAAGAAAATTTGCTCCATAATATTTATTTGACAATGATTTTATTTGATATTTTCTTTGACAATTATAAAAGAGATAATTTTTTATTTTTATATTAGTATATATGTAAAGTACAGTTTATATTTTTTATTATTTATTTGATAACTTTTGTTTGATAATTTATATTTTTTCTTATTTTTTTCATTTGATATATTTTGTTGGGTAATTTATATTTCTTTTAGTAAATAATTAGTGTATGTATATTTATTTCATGCTTTTAAATTGACTGATAATTTCATATTTATTTTAAGATAGATAATATTTTTTTATTTGTATTTATATAATATTTTTTGTTTCACAATTTATATTTTTAGTGGATTTATTATTCTATATACAAAGAAAATTAGCTTCATAAAATTTATTTGATAGTAATTTTGTTTGATATTTTCTTTAATAATTATAAAAGAGATAATTTTTTGTTTTTATATTAGTATATATGTATTATATATATATAGAATAGTTTGTAATTTTGTATTTATTTGATAACTTTTGTTTGACAATTTATATATATATTTTTTAATTTTTCCCATTTGATATATTTTGTTAAGTAATTTATATTTATTTTAATATATAATTAGTATAAGTATATTTATTTCGTATTTTAATTTGGTTGATAATTTCATATTTATTTGAAGATAAATAATATTTTTTTTATATAATACATTTTGTTTAAAAATTTATTTTTAGTATATGTATAAAAATATTTATTTAATAATAATTTTATTTGATATTTATTTACAAGTTTTTTCTTATAGTCTTTGTTTTTTCCTTTTCTTTATTTATTTATTTTTTGTCAATCTTTTGTTTTGTTTTTGTTTTTTTTACTTTTATGACAATTATTTTTGACTTATTTGATTTTTAATATATGTTTTTTTTTTAAATAATTTATTGAAATGGATTATTGAGTAAGTGATATCAGTTTATCACCACTTAATGCAATTTTCTTTTTTTATTGTTAATTTTATTTGCTTTTAAACACAAGAGGTTATTGTACAATAGATTCAAATATAAATATAAGTATATTTTTTTAGTATATAAATTAAACTTAAATAATTATAAACTATTATGCCACATAAATGAATTCTGGTAAACATCTGCCGCTTGTATAATGTAGTATTATATATATTATTTATAGTGGTTTTACTTAAAGTATTTATTTGAATTTGAAATTTTAATTTTGATAAAAAAAAAACTTATTTTTATGTCTTTTAAATTATATAATAAAGATTATATTAATAAATTCTTTAAAATATAATTTTTAAATAATTTATTATTACTTGTTCTAAAGCTACATGATCAAAACTAATAATCATAATAATTTATTGTACCAAACGAAACCTCAATAACTCAGGAATAGTTGGATACAAATTCAATTTACCTAATATAAATGATGATTTATAGATTCGTTTTTTATTAAAAAGAAAAATAGAATTATACTTTATTTATAAAATAAATTATGCTAATATGGTTTATTATTAGATAATTTGATAAAATTATTCAAATTACAAATTATAAAAAATAAAATTGTTTAAAATAAAAATAATATATATATATATATATATATAAGTTTAAAATAAAGATTGAAACTAAGTATTAAGATAACACGTTTTGGTAATTTTAAAGGTACGAGAGTATAATATTTATTCAATTATAATTTATTAAGATTAAATTTCAAGTTAACTAGCTGGCAATTTTTAAATATTTAGTTATTCATATCAGGAGACTAACTTTACTTGTAATATTAAGTATTGTTTGTTTTGTTTTGTGTATGAATATTTTCATAATTGGTTTTATTAGGGGTGAGCAGCGGATCGAAACTGCCTGTTTTCACTAATCCGAATCCGATATGATCCGAAGCGAATTTGAAGATTTCTAATCCGAATCCGATCCGATAATGTAGTCAATTCGAACCAATCCGAATTCGAACAGATCGAATTTTTCGGATCGGATAGGTCGGATTGAGATTATAATTTATTTTTTATTATTACCATATATAAAACACAATATATACTAACATTTAAAATTTAAATTGGTATATTTTTTAGTAAAATTTATTTATTTATAGTCACAAATTAGATAATCAAATAATAAAAAGTATACTGTTGAATATTATTAAATTATTATAGAGAATTTAACATTTTTATTTTTAAAAAACTAAAATAATAATTTAATGTAATTGTAGTATGTATAATATTTAAATATAACACATTAAAAATAAATATGCATTTATTTATAATTTTAATAGTAATTCAGTCCGGATCGGATTACAGCGGATTATAAAATCTGTCAATCCGAATTCGATCCGAATCCGAACGAATTGTATACTATTCAATCCGAATTCGATCCGACTACAAAATATATCAATCAAATCTGATCCGAATTTGACGGATCGGATTAGATTTATTAATTTAAGCGGATCGATCGGATTATTTGCACACCCTTAATTTTTATATATATGTTTTGTTTAATCCGACGGATTATTTAAGCGGATCAATCAAATCTGATCCGAATCCCATGGTATGATATATGTATAATTGAATCATGACATTACAAATATAAGTTTTTAAAGTATTTTTTTTATACTAAGCTTTTAAAAAATGAAAAATTTTATGTAAAATTTAAAGCAATAAATTTTATATGATATGTTTAATTAATAACAAATATAATAAATAATGATTAAATTGGCAAATGCATATTTTATATGCATATAATATTTTATATTTTATTAAATATTTATTAAATTTATAAATAAAAAATTGTTATAAAAGTAAATGAAATAAGCAAAAAAAAAAAAAAAAAAAAAAAGAGTAAAAAGGACAAATAAAAGAAATAATTTTTATTAATCGTTGTGTTTTTAATATACTATTAAAAATTCTATTTATAATATTTACAAGATACAATATAAAATTTGAATTTAAGATATGATAGAGATTAAATCTCTAATTAAACACAAATTTATGATATAATTGAGATAAATCTTTATTTGAAATAAATCTAACTATAAGATAGATAATATCATATTTAAAATTTGACATCTAAATTATAACACTTCTCTTAGATGTCAAATATATTAAGAATATGTCTCGTTAAAAAATTTTGCTAGAAAATTTCAATGGGACAAAAAACTAGCAAAGGAAAAAAGAGTACATTACGTTTAAGTTACCTCATTAAAATATTTACAGAAAAATATAGTTGGACAAAATCATAGAAAGGAAAAAGAGTACAATACATATAAGATGTGCTCTCCCTCCCCTAATGACATGAGATATTTTTTTAATTAACACATTTTAATATTACTATAACAATCTCTCAAATTTTAAAGTAAATGTAAAAGTGAGCCCACTTGATCGTCATCTAACTTCATATGTAATACATTCATAATTGTAGGCTAAATATATTTATTTCGATAACATGTTATATTTAAATACTAATTTGTAAGGTATATATTATTCTACAAAATAACTTATTTTTTCAGTCATTGCAAAATTAATTACAAACCTTACACTTATAAAACATATTATAGTAATGATATAATTCATATATTCAATTTATAATAAAACTCATCATTTTATTTTTATGTCAGATTCAACATTTATATATGCTCTGATAACATTCATCAATGTCAATAAATACACTAAGCATCAGTTATCCTACTAAATGATGTCAATTGACTATAAAATGAAGGATAATATCAATATGAGATAATTTTCATATCATATAACTAAATAATAACTAGATATATAATGTGCATATATTTTATCCATAAAAAGTATATCAATATAAATTTATCTTTATTTAAGATAATTACTTATCTTTGCTATATTTTTATGAGCACATAAAATAAATCAATGTGCTTTGTATATATAACAAAGGCATGAAAAATATGAAAATATACTAATGTGAATACACTAGATATCTATTAAAATTCATGCAGTAATTTATATTGTTTTAATAGTACATGCCTATAATTATTATAATAATACATATATTTTGAATTTAATGCTTTTATAAGCAACAAATACTATTAATTTATTCATATCAATAATTACATAAATTAATATTATATGACTACTAGTCACTTTTAAAATCATCTTAGACAGGGAGTAAAAATTTTGTATCTCATAACCTCATTATTTTTTTTAATATAAATTCATGTATTTTCAATACATTTTACATTTTTTAGCATTTAAACAAATAATCTTTATAAATATCTAATGAACATTTCTGGTGTTCATATTATATCTTTTAGCTTTGCACATAAATGAATGATTATGTGCCTAGAGTAATTTATCTTTGTCGACATTTACTAAATTTTATAAATATTAAAGATCATTATTATCTCTTGCTTATAAAAGTGAGGTATAAAAGAAAATATATTATACAATATTAATATATTAATATTTTCTTCCTTTAATAATCGAAATAATATCATTTTATATTAGGTATTTGAGACTTTATCACAGTCAATAGTAATAATATTTTTCGATATCATTTCTTGAAGAGTTAACTCACTTTATTATAACAATAATTATATTATTTTTACATCAATATAATTAATAAGCTTTAGATAAATTATGATTATTTGCAGCCATTTCATTTCATTATCCTATAGAAATTTCAATAATTATTTAAGCATTTTACAACTAAATTTTTTATTATTTAAATGCATAAAAAATATATATTATTTTATCATCGAGTAATTTTCTGAACTTCATATTTTATAAAATTAATGCATTTTAAATATTTTTACTATTTTTTTTTAACTCTTCTCCTAATGACAAATTTTTTTTTTATTATCAAAATTATTTAAAAAATTTACTTACCTTCAAAGGCCAAATATGTTTAATATAAATTAAACTTAAAATAGATGTTTTTAAATTTATTAATGAACCCATTTCATATGTTGATTCAGGGCAATAAAAATAATGTAACTTTATTTTACTACTACTATAAATTATAATTAAAAAAATTTAATAATAAATTTGTGGTTTAAACTGAACCCAAAATATATAACATTTTCAAAATAAGATTAATAATATTATTATCATAATAGATAATTTTTTATAAGCGTAAAATTCACTATCAACTATTATCATATATAATGAGTTCATTTTACCTTAAAAACACGTAACACATAATTACTGAATAATAAAAATTTTAGACTTTGATCTACAATCATTTCACTTTCTATTGTATAATGAACCAATTTTGATTCTTCATGACTTATTTGGTCATGATAATTATTTAACATTTTATACATCAAAATTTAATTTATATTTGCGATATAAATCAAAATAAACTTTCCAAATATTGATTTATAATCATATATTTGTGACATTATACTTTGGGCCAATATATACATCATTTAAGTTTAAGTTATTATCTGAAACTTTAGATATCATATTTTATTTGAAATCTCGAATATCACTATTACTAAATATATTCAAAATATTAAATTTATCCACAAATGTTATCAAGAACAATTATATATATAATATTATCCATCAAACGTTAATTCTTCAAAAAATTTATTAAGTTATACATAAAATTATGCTAACTCATAAAATATATTATTAAATAATAATAAGTATTATTACATTATCTTTAAGACATATAAATATTCATAATTTTAATTAATAGACAATAATTACAAGTCTATTGTATATTTCTGTATCCATAACTTTACGAATGATCACTATTCATTAAGATAAAAAGGGACATATACTAATAATGTTAATAATACATTAAAATTTAATTAACATTTTTTATACTGCTTTTATAAAAGCTCATGGTGCATTACAAAATTGAAGTCCAATTATGTTGTGTCATAACTACTCCAAAATATATTTTACTTGTTTATATGGACTTTCAATTTTAATAATACGATAAATATTGTAACTACTACATTGCCAATATGAATATAATAATTTAAGTCATGCACATAATAATCTTTCACTTTTAAAAATAATATAATCAAGATGTATTTTTTTAAATAATCTATGCAAGCACATAATATTTATATACATTTGTTTCTTTATTTCTATTCCATGAGCAAGCTTCACTTATAAAGATAACATACAAAAAATTTCATAACTATTATTAATTCTATTCTCAATATTGCTATGTAAGTACCTACAAGATCTATATACATATTTTTTTTGGCTTTTAATGAAATATATGATTAAATAACATTTTTTTCTTTAATTTTTTTTAAATAAAAAGTTAATAATATAGAATACTTAAAAATCTTGAATGATTATAATTGAATTTTAAAAATATAATAATTATATTTGAATTATAGTGATTATTATGTATCAAATTAATTACTTGCAATAATTCAAGATATACTTTTCTTTTTGATTATATTCATTTTAATATCAATATTAAATAATATTCATTTCAATGATTATAATCAAAATATCCTTATATTCAAAAATATATGTAAGACATATACTGTTTATATAGCTGTTATTATCTTGCTATTTTAATAGCATATGTTACTTATAAAATAACATATTTTAATATGTCAATTTTACTCTCAATATTGCAACTTAATAACATATACAAGGCATTGATTATATTTCATCATATATTTATGTTAGGATCGTAACATAAGGGCTTTCAATAAATAAAATATATGAAACTCTAAAATATGGTTCCAAACTTTCAAGATAATAAACTGATCCTTATCTTTTCTTATACATGTAAATTTTGAATAATATTTTATAATAACGATCTAGCAATATAATTAATATTCACCAAAAGTACTCCCATGAAAGAATGATGGGACAAACCTTCCTTAAAATTATCTTCCTAGAAAGAGTAACATATATTACCAAGAAAGACTAGTGGCACAGAAACTTTTAAGAACTACCCACCTAAATAAAACTCCCTTTAATCCTACCATTGATGCAACCATACATCTGATAAGTTATTTAAGTTACCAAAGTATGATAAAAAAATATTGAAAGTAAATATGAAATTGAGATTTTAATCAATTTATTTACTATTTAAAATCTCACAATCAATAATAATATTAATTAGCATGAAAATCAACCCAAAATTTATGTGTATTTAATTAATAAACATAAATAATTAGATACACATAAATTAAAGTTAAGATGTAAAATAAAAAAGTGATTATAAAATTTATTACTAATAAAGGACTAATTGAATTGTGCCATGAATAGAAATATACATCAAGTCATGATAAATAACATTTTTGCTGCAATTTACTTGCATTCAACTTACTTGAGGGCATTTTCCTATTTTTCTCTCACAACACAATCAACAAAGCTTTCAAGTAAAAACACTTTCAAAATTGATGATACACATAATAATAGCTTAAGAAACGGCACTGGGGTATTTTGATTTTTAGTATTACTATTAGAAATACGAGAAAGAGAGATGAGAGGGTGAAAAATACAAGGGAGAGAGGAGAGAAATTTTTATACTTTTTATTTAATTAAAAAAAAATCCTATTTTATCCTTACCAAAATATCATTTTTTTAAAAATTTAACTAAGTTGAGCGAAACTTAAATCAAAGAATTAAATGTACAAAAGTAATGCATCAACTGTGTGCAATAATACGACTAAATGAACCAAGAATTTGAGAATTTAGTCTAATTCCCTACAGGCTCATTTAAATGTGTTTCATTTAGAAGTAATTTCAAAAAAAATGGTTTGATATGACGTACTTTTAAGAAAAACAGTAAAGTATTTGGCATAAAATTATTTAGAGTAACAATTTAGTAATTAATTAAAAGAGAAGCAAGCATCTCTCAAAAGTAAAAATTAATTATTTTTTCTAAACTAAAAATACAAATAATGCTTCTCAAAATTCATTAGGAAAAAGCAGTTCCCGTTATGTACGTCCTAGTGATTGAATGTCTTACCCAGTGCTGCTAGACCACACACTTTGAGATCAGAAGTTGTCATTATTTTGGTTTTGCAATGCAAGCCCTAAAAACCAAAATAATGAAAACTTCTGATTGACGACGAAAGTAGCATAAATCACTAAATGTCCAGCATGTATTAATTATATAAGCAATCTATCTATATTTACTCCAAGTGGCAGCTTTGATATAATAATCCCAGCATATTAAGAGCAAACAAATATGTATTACCAGAACAACTTAGTTTTTATGTGAAAAATATAACCTGAATTCGACGGACTTAACAAATGTAGATTTCAACTGGATTACAAAGCAAGAATTATAGGGTAAAAAACCTTGGAACATCACTTGAGAAAAGTGCAAGCAAGAAATAAAAAGAAATATACTACCAGTGATGTTAGAAGTTCCAGAGTCCAAGTTGGATTTAACAGACCTGAGGGAATAGTTGGAACCAACACAGACCCACATACCCAGCCACATACTAGTCCTCCAAATCTGCAAAGGTGTGCAGAAATAGGTTTAATGAAGACCAAAATTGCAGGTAAAGAACTTGGTAAATATGAACAAACGTCAAAAAGGGCACACAAAAGACTGCAACTTTTGTCACCATGCTCATTGTTCATTCATGCCGAACACTTACCCAATAATGAAAGCTCTTCCTAGGCTCTTTGTCTTATCATTGAGAAAATAGATGCACGCAGCCAAGGAGACTGCCACCTGAATAGAGAATCATATATTGTTGTAAATAAGCAACTAAACGAATATCTGCTGAAATTCAACAGAAAAGCTTAATAGCATCAATACAAGGGGAATGAGCACATTTTTTGGGAATGCATGAAAAAGACTACTTGCGTACGTTATTAAATCTTTGTTCTTGATTAGGAAAATGTACAGGAAAAGTATTTCATAGTATAATTAACAAGTTTGTTACAGTAGAGAATAAAAAACTAGACACATTTGCAGTTATATATAGTAAGGTCATGTGGTAACGGGTATGTCTCCTAATATGCCTAAACACAGAGATCTATGCAATAGAACAAGACAGTAGCTTCTGCTTTCAACTTCAACTATGTAGGTTATCATACAAAGATGGCAGTAGCTATGTCAAAAAGATATGAAATGTATGGAACAAGTTTTTTCAGATACACGTTTGATGGACAAAATAATGTATTAATCACAGGGAACAAAGAACCCTGCACTTAATTGAATGTTATTTATGTTTGCACAACTTAATTAAACGAAAACGAATATATATGAAAACCATATTCATACGTCCATAATAGCTTAAGCAATTAAACTTCCAGGAGTTGTCAACTCCCTTACAAAAGTAAAGATTATTTACATGTTGACACAATAAGAAAAGCATAGCAGTTAGAGGTTCCAATATCCTTCAAATCCATCACCCACATGTATAAAATGTCTATAGCATCTACCAAGCCATAAAGTAAAAACAAACCTGAAAGGCAGGTCCACCTTCAACTGCATTCATAATACTCCAGCCCGCCATGAATGAAAAGAGGAACAATCTTCTTAAAATCACTTCTATTGGAGGAAGTTCAACAAAATTTAGCAAGTTCTTAATCCACGGAGGAGACTCTTCTACTTTCTTCTTCAACCTGGTCTTTAAATTAATTTTTGTTTTCTTTCTATCCTGAAAGCTAGCAATCAATATTTTCTCAAATGCACCTTCTATTGATTCCACACTACTTTCATGTCCAGCATACTGTTGCAAGAGAAAATTGCGTGATCCCCAAATCTCTTCCTCAGAAGCATCACGGCTAACACCAAGACGCTTATAAGGATCCCAAACTTTCATCCGAGGGAATTTTGGGACATTACCTATTTAGATACATGTTTTCTTTGATTACACATGGGGAATATAGCTACTCTATAGTAACTTTATTAAAAGAATCAACAGCATGGAAAAAATACAGATAAAATAGCTAGAGATATAAGCGGACCACTGTGCCACAAAACAAACCCAACCATTATCAATGAGCTGTAACAAGGTCGACACATATCCAGCTTAAGAATTAAGAACATATGTTTTAGATCTGTGTGGTCCAACAAAAATGTCAAGAAGAGAGTTTACTATGAGTCAGAGTTGAATTTTTAAGCTGAGAAGAGAATCTCAAAATTATACTAATATAGATGATTGTGTTACCAGGACTGTTATTGAACCATATCAGCTGGTCAAAAGATTTGTCTCAGAGTTTCAACTTTTGAGCTTGATGCAAAAAGTATAAAACAGAAGAACTATTCATTACATTAAGCACTCCATATAAATATTAGCAACCTACCAGACAGTTCGACAACAAAGCAATTTAACAACACTTGAAATCTTAATTAACAGAATGCAAGAAGATCACTGAATAATAGCACTAAACTCATAGTAATTTAATAATACAAGAAAAACATCTTTTGGGCAAAGAGAAAAAAAATCTTTTGGACAAAGAGTAAACAGTTAGAATCCAAAAATAAGAAATAAATGAAAAGGCAAATTGAAATGGTCGAATGGCCAGACATGGCAATTCTTTCATAATACTCATGGTATACAGAGATCACAATATTTTCCCTAGGACAAGGCTATACATAAAACCGTGGGCATTATGGTAGGCTCTGCCCTCTTCTCACTCTACCTGCGTTTTAGTTTTGTATCTCTTTCTCTCTTAGAGAGTATACTCCAAAAGTATCAAAATACAAAAATAGGTTCTCTTCAATAAATTTTTTAGAGCACTACTATATTTATCTCAAATTTGAAATAAATAAACTTTTCCATTTTTTAAGCACTTCTAGAGTGCAGAGGTTTGAGTAGTTTTCCTACAGAAATAATCATATAGCCGCGAGCCCGGTTTATTTTTGTAGGCTACACCCTCTTCTCACATGCTACTTGCATTTTAAAATTTCTACCTCTCTATAAAGGAGTGGCTATCTGATATGTTACTTGGACTCTTCTACCTGTGTTCAAGTTCCAAGCCAAATGGCATGGAGCATGCCATTGGGTACTTGAACACTCCAATTTGGGATAAATTTAAAAAAAAAAAAAAAAAAAAGGCACAAAAAAAATGAGCATGTCAAACATCCGGATAAGTATAAAAAATTTAGAGACTCGGTGTCGTACGAGAAACTGTGTTACATAGGCTATAGTACTCTAGCTTGGCATCCATCTTTCATAATCAGAAGTACCTACCTTTTTTATCTTCATACATCTCTCTCTTCAAAAAAAAAAAATACCGAAAAATTCTCATCTTCAACAAGATTTTCAGTTGGGTTCCTTTTGAGGCAAATGAAATGGATAAACTATTGCCCTTTAATAGATACCTATACGTAGTTAAAACTCAAAAGACAGATTTGTATACACACCTCCATATGGCGTATCAACAGCACATCTAGGGCTACGCAAGACAACGGAGTATAACGGTAGACTCTTTGCATTTCCATTAAAAGAGCTATAAAAAAAAAAAAGTACAACAACAAAAAATGTTAAAATTAAGAACTTTGAAGCCCGTAAAATTGTAACAACAGTTTACAATTCGTAAATTGGAGTATTGTAAAGTGTGTTTGTGTGCGTGATAAGGGAGAGACGGAGATAGTACACTTTACGGCAGAGGAAAGAGGATGTGGTATTCGGAGTTGCGGAGAGGGCAAAGAACACCATCCTTTTTCTAGAGAAAAGTTCCTTGCTACAATAGAAAGCCCTAATTTGAATAACTATCGAAAACCATAGAAGAAGAGAGAGTTAGCTCGGCTGATAGTCGGAGAAGCTTATCTGAGGGTCAAAGGAGGAAAGGCGGTCTAACTGAGGGGCTTGCGTTTATCAAGACGACACCCCCACCCTTTCCACTATTCTACGCGTGGAGGATGCGCAATGCGCTCTTTGTTTTTGTTTTTCCTCTTTATTTTATTATGATTGTTGTTGTTTAGTTAAAAATAGTTTTTTTTTTTTTATATATGATTAAATGAAGGTTTTTATGATAATAATTAATAAAGTACGATAATTCATAAAATTAATAAAATGATATCAACAAGGATTATGGAAGAAAATGCGTGTCAAATTGTATAGTTAAACACAACATTGAACGAAAATTAATCAAAACACAACAAAAACACAATTTGCAAAATACATCAAATTCAAAAACGAATTAACCAGACTTGTTGAATGAAATTTGAAGCAGATCATGAAATGTAAACATCTGAGTAAAAAGAAATTAATAATAGAAGATTACCAAACATCTGTAGAGTCATGCATCAACTTTTCCTACTCTAAGGTAACACAAAATCACTATTTTTAACTCAAAATAAAAATTATGCATAATATATTTTTATATATTTATCAGGTATGCAAAGTAAATTACTAAAAGACTATGATAAATAAATTTTTTTACTACCAAATTCTAGTGGTAGTTACAAAAATATCACTAAAATTTAAAATATTACAACAATGCCATCAAACTCTGGTTGTAGTTGCAGAAACTAAGGTTTAAATTGTTACAAAATAACCACAGACATATAATTGTTGCTATGTAAGTACAACCACCAAATGTATGAAAAAAGTAACAGCAATATTTTAACAGTGATCATATTTTTGTAACATTTTTCATTACTTTTTGACAAATTTTAACGGTGATGATACCTATTTACCAACAACAAAAGTTCAGTAATAGTTTTATAATAGTTTAAAATTGAGCGGATCTTTTGTAAGAACCACCATAGTTAATTGGATGGTAAAAAAAATCTATTTACCAAAATTACTAATAACTTAGGGTGTGTTTGGTAATTATTTTGATTTTTGATTCTAATTTTTTTCAATCATGTATATTTGATAACAATTTTTTATTTTAATTTTCATATTTTTAAGGAATTACTATTAAAATGTAGGGTAATTTATGAATTTTCAAAAAGAAGATTTTTGAATAAAATTTTTAGGATTTTTTTTTCATTTTTCCCAAAAAAAAAATTTCTAGAAAATAAATAAAGCCTTATAACTTATGTATACTTAAGTATTATAAAGAAATGATCAAAAATTTCTTTGTAAGTAATAATCAAATTTTTTTCTTTATTTTTCAAATTTTTGAAAATAAAAATAAAAAATATAATTTTTTATCAAATAATTAGTATGTGATTTTTATTTTTATTTTTCTTAAAAATTGCTGAGTATAAATTTTTATTAAATACAATGATAATTACTTTTACAAAATAAAAATAAAAAATTATAAAATCAATTAGCCGTGGTAAGTTGGTTGAAATACTGAGTGCTTACATCATACCATAAAAATTTTGTGAAAAATGAAAAATCTGTATCAGACATGCAAAATATGTGTCGTGGTAAAGCTTACAGGTAATGACAATGTTGTTGGGATTAAAGCCTTAAATGCAAGGTAAATTTGTATTATTGAATTAGAAATAAATAAAATAAAAGTTATTCATTTTAAGGTACAATTTTAGCATAATTTATAAGCAAATTTTTAATGTAGAGTTTGAGAGTATGAAATTTTCACATCCTATGTGAAAAAAGAAATTAAAAGGATCTGGAAACTTTCATACATGTCTGGAATTTTTAAACAAATATGTGTTAGCTGTGTGAAAATAAAAAATGAAAAGATGAACAGTAAAATAAATAGTAACAAATATATTAGAAAATAAATCTAACTCAAACTAGATTATAAATATTAGTATAGCTTAACTCTATATTAGGAGTTTTGCCTAAATAAAAGTGTATTTTATATTTTTTTGGTATATTTATGTATTACTAAAATTCATTTATTAATAGTTATATACAAAATATTATGAATAATAATTAAAATAATTTGTGAGGAATAATTAAATTTGGAAATTATAATTAAGTTAATAGTATTTCCCATAACCATTAGTAATCAAATAATCTTATTTGAATCTTACTTGACAATAGCTTTGTATGATATGACCATCCAGGAATGAACCAAACATATTCAAAACTCTAGATAATATTTTGTTATACAAATAAATATTTCAAACGATCATTAATCTTAACATAACTGAAGACTCTTGTTTATGACATTATGGCTTTTGACTTACTCTCCGAGATTCATATTGTTAGAATCATAATCTTCTATCTTGGAGTCATAATTAAATAGATGGCTAAGAATGTTAATCATATAGATATATATTCACATGCTAAAAAGTAGTTCCTTTGTGTAGTTATTCGAAACTTGAACAATTGTGTGCAGTTATGTCGTATGGTAAAGAATACATGTTTGTAATCAATTAATAAATAAACATTCATTCAAACATTTTGTATCATTCTAATGTTATCTAACACTAGTAGTTTCATAGGGGGCGGAACCAGAAATGATTTTCATGGGGGTTAAAATTAATTTTTTTATTAAAATATTAAAAAATAAAAAATACATCATAATATATAATTAGTAAAAGTTACGATAAACCATGCACAGTTAAATACTAAAATTTTTATATTATATTATAATAGATACATAGCTTTAATACTCAAAAAATATAGAGTTAACATATTATAATTATCTATGTAAATTAAACAAAAATATAATAAGTAAATAAATATTTATATTATTTATGTATAAAATAAATTTATTAACTAAAAAGCTAAGTAAATGAAAAATTTAATCAAATACATCAAAATTTATAAGTGTTAACTAAAATAAAAAGCTTAATTAAATAAATATCTGAAAATGTAAAAAGTACAATATGATTTAGAATTTTAAGTTTGAGACTATATTTAAAAATATACGTTAATAAATAATATAAAAATAACTAATAAAAATAAAATTAAATGAAAAATTAAGCAAAAACAAATATTAAAATTTTCATAATAACGAAAATTTCAAATAAATTTTAAAAGATTATTAAAATAAAATCAAATAATATAATGTAACATCCCGAAATTTTTATACGTAAATAAACCAAAAGAGGGTCAACAATGTTAAATAAAGTTCCCAAATAGTCTACTAATGAAAATATCATCAATTTAAAATATTGATATCCTTAAACTTAATATTTATAAAACTCAATAATAATACAATTTTAGGAACAAAATTTCTTAAACCTAACAAGCTAGACCTAAACTAACTTAGAGGACCAATAATTTTTAATGATGTTGCCAAATCTTCCTCATGGTTCCTGAAAAGTGATGCATGAAACTTGGATGAGTGATACCACTCAGTAAGTAAACTCATCATAATTGAAACATTATGCAACACAACATAAAAACCATACTTAACAAAAATATTTTTTTATAACATGGTTATGCATATAGAGTAATACTTATAATGTATTTACATCTCCTCGAGAACGTGCTTATGCTTATGTAGTAAAACTTGCAATGCATTTTTATTTCTTATATAACATGCTTATGCTTATAGAGCAAAGCTTGTAATACATTGTTACTTCTTAGAAACACTTTTCAAATGGCTTATTTCTTTCTTTATGAGTACCATGAATTATTTCTTAAACTTATTATAGTGAAACTTTATATAAGTCACCCATCAAGAACTGACACGTTTGAAAGGCATATGCAAGTGAGACTTAACTTATAACTTAGTAAAATTGAAATTCCATACATAATTCTCACATGCACACATGCGTTCAAACCAATGGTAATAATTCTTTAGTCCTCGGGTACCCTAACTTACACGAGAGACACTTCTCGTACACGACTCTTAAACTTATCATAACTTATCATATCGTGTCGCTCTAAGACACGTAACTTACATTTGGATGATTCAGGCATCCTATCAAAACATAAACTTTACTTATAAAGATCTTTGTTTTTTTTTAAAGGCTTCATATGAATAAAAGCTTTTATAAAATTTATGCTCATGATGACATGCATGAAATAATGCATATGTCAGACAATGCACAATTGCACATAAGAAAACTTGAGACATAGATCATAGACATTCATAAAAATATTATTTCACCCCTAACATAACACAAATACTTTTTATAACAACAAACAAACATATAATCAGGCAAACAAATAAACATAAACTTAATATTTCAAGTAGGTCAATTTACTTACTTCAAATATGATACAAAATTTTACAATACCATATGATCTAGGCACAGCCAATATTATTATAATTTTCAAGAATAAAAGAATAAATTTATAATCTTAACTATAAGAATATAACTATCTATTTTTCTTTTATTCGTTCTTAAATTCTATTCCTCGTGTGTTTTTATAAATTATGATATTTTTGATAAATAATTTATATTTTAAAATTTCCTTTACACTTATAGAAGATTATCCCAAGAAAAATATAGGACATTTATTATAACCTAAAAATCTAAATTAACATGAGCATGTCTCAATACATGATTTATTACCGAACAAAAAAAATAGTTTCTTCATAAAATTTCTTGAAATCAAACTAGACACTTATATCTATTTGTATTAAAAACTTCAGATTCCAATGATAAAGAAATCATATTCAAAACATGTTTGAAAATCAGTTTACGAAATATGTCTGAAAATTTCTTGGTCAAAGTACCCCTTATTGAAAAATATCTTAAATATTCTTCGAAATTTTCATAAAAAATCATTAACATATAAGTAAAGTTGTTATTAAAATTTTAGATTAAAATAATTATTTTAAATAATTTAAAATTATTTTTATTTTAGATGTTAATACAAAAACTGTAGAGTTTCAATTTTCGTATCTAATTTTAAATATTCACGAAAGTTAGAAAACAAAATATTTTTGAGTGATTCAAAAACCATTAGACTCGAAAACATATCTATATTTTTCAATAAAAATTTCAAGTTCTTAATCAAAACCTAACTATTTTAAAATTATTAGAACATACATTTGACTCAGAATTTAGGGTTTTGAGATTTCATAGCCTCGTTTTTTCCTCTTAATTTTAATACATAAAAAGCAACAAAAATTTTAAAAAATTAGATAATGTTGATTTTCATCATAAAAATTTAAAATTTTGTATTCCCCTCGAACTCTTAATAAAAACATATGACAACTATTGAAAATTGTGAGTTTTTGGACTAGATTCTTACTTTGAGATCATTTCTATTGTTCCTTGAAGACCTATAGTACTAGAAACCAAAAAGAAGAGGGACAGAGAAAAAAAGATTTAACGTGAAAATATTTCACGCTCTTCTTTTAGTTTAGAATTTTTATTTTATTTTGTTTTGTTTCCTTATTGAATACAAACTCTAATCTATTTAAGTAACTTAATCACAATTATATTCCAACACAAATATTCCTTTTTTTTCAAATTAAAATTATTTATTTTTTCTGGTCGTTACATATAATATTAAATAAAGTTAAAACATGAGTTGAAATCTAAAGTTTATCATAAGCTTTTTTTTTTTTTTTTAATTTATTTTTACAATGTTGAGTCTAAAGTTAAATGTTTAATTTTTTTTGGATTATTATATTTAAGAAACAAATTATATAATATACGACTACAATTTTATTTATGTTACTAATAGTTATCAAATATATAAAAAATGAGTACATATTTAACCACTTTATTCACCATTCATGTTATGTTTATCCAAGTATATATTAAATATTGTTAATATATACCAAAATATATTTATACAAAAATTAGACATTATATTATTACAAATAAAATATTTATTTAATGTTAAAATTATACGTATAAATAATTTTTGTATAAAAATTTAGTCGGAACCACGATTCTTTGTAGCTCCAAAAAGCTCCGTCTTATGGTGATTGAAAGTAGCATGATGCTTGATATTGACATTCATGTATACTTGTTTGTCTCCCCTAACAATTGGTGTCCTCATAAAGGGTATTACTACATTGTCAACAACATTAATAATATGTGTCTCGATTATTGAAAATCTTGAGGTGAATGGATTTCTCGTATTAAGAGATAGTGTACATTGTCAGCAATACTAATTATATGTATCTCGATTTTTGAAAATCTTGAGGTGAATGGATTCCTCATAATTAGAGATAGTACAAATGTATTGGAAGGGATCAAATGTTACATGTACCGTATCCCTAAATGACTATCATGTACGTTTTTATTGAATCTCTCAATCATATGGAAGAGAGAAGTTATTCAGGTTTAGGAATCATGAATACTGGACAGCAGATAGGCCCTTGTTTTCTAACTGAACTCAATTTCATGCTTTGAACCTTAGAGATTGTTTTTGTTGTGGTTTGGTGACATACAAGTTTATACGTTGTATGCGTAATAAAGTGTGTCTGAGTATAGATGTCAATTCTACAGGAAGTTGTGTAACTTGTAAATGAATACTAAATAAGATATCGTGAATACTATTTGAACAATAAAAAAATAAAAATAAAAAAATTGAGAGAGTCTCAACTCGGTGAACAATCAAGTCTAGATGATACAGATACTTAAGGACTCACTCTTTTTGTACAAATCGCAGAAAATCACAAATATAAAAGGCAGATAATAGAAAATACAGTAAAACAATAAATACTTTCCAATCACTATAAAGTCTCAATATGTTGGCACATACATCAAAGATACGTTAGTTGTATTAACTCATGCAAGAGTGCATACAAACACAGCAATATAACGTGATAAACTCACTTAGACTCCAATTCTAAGTGGTAACATCTACTGGTTACTTAAGCCAACTATTCAGTAGCCAAATTTACTAAATGAAATAGAATAGTTATTAGTAACTTGATAAAGATAAAATATCAAATACATCTATCAGTCAGGAAACATATGTCTTAACTACCTAGGGTGCTATCACTAGTTGTCTCCACAGCTACATTGATTCTTTCTAGATCTTACTCATAACCAAAGCCACACTACCACGCAGGGTGATGCAAATAATATACAATTTACCCAAAATATGATTTTAGTATAAAATACCTCGTATCAACAATACAAAAACATACTAAAAATATGTGGATACGTAAACTCCACCTCTTAAAAACATACAAAAATACACTCGATGTATTGTTCTTACAGCAACTCTATTTGAAAAAATATTTTCTAACAAACTCCACCACCACCACTTCGTATCTCAATACAGAAACAACACTCGATGTATTGAGAGTACAAAATCTCCTTTTTCAAAAAATTAATTCACAAAAATCTCAAAGTGAATTATGACTTTGAATCATTAATACTGAACAACACTCAACATATTAGTGATACAGAAAATATAAAATATATTTTTGATCAAAAATATTTTTTGCCAAAAAAAAAGTTTTATGCAACACCAATAATTAGCTTAAATAAGTATGAGAAATGGGAATTAAAGAAGTGTGAAATGTGCAATTAATAAGTGAGATGAGGAGGTATTCATACCTAATTTTTTCAGCTTTTTGTACCCTCGTCGACACCTCACCGCGCACCCCCACAAGGCCTCGCTGACCACCCCAACGAACCCCCCATGAGATGTCAACGAGGTCCAACGAGTTACAGTTTCACCCTGTTCACACTCGCAGACTACCTCAGTGAGCCGCTAGTGAGACCTCCACGAGGCCCCAGCAAACCACTGCAAATAAGTTTTTTAAGGCAAAACTTCACCAAATAGAAAGCTATAAACATCCACTAACTCAGAGAAACAAATGCATGTAAAAATACATTTCAACATGTAATTTTTATGCTCTCAATCACCCTGTGATATGTGTATCATACAAATATATAATAGTGTTAAGATCTATGTGAGTGTGTACAATATTGATCACAAGCAAAGTACTGTACATAAAGGTAGACAAAAATACTAAGTAAAATAAACAGACTCCATGTTTTACACACGAAAATGCCAACAAAGACACAAAGGGACTTACAATCTCTCCCTTTGACTTTCCGTGGAAAAATACTATACAACCTATACAATAAAAGCATCAAACACAATATATTTATACAAGATGATCTAACGAAGTTCATTTCCATAAACAAACTCCAACACACACATGACACCCCTAACACATCTACACTCTAAGTGCGTTCATCTTGTAATGCTCCATCTCTCTTCTTCGTCTTGATGCTAACTCTAGCTCTAAGTGAGCTACACGGTTCAAAAACTACATCTGTATCCTGCACACACGAAACAAACACATACCTATGAACGTATCATGTAGATCTATGTGTAGTCTATTAAACAACTATCGTGTTACCCCTACACATGTATACACTGATAGGTTAAACACATGTAGTAAAAAAAAACTCCCTCTAACTTCATACAACACTCCCCTTGAATGTATGTAAGTCAAACAAAAAATGTGATGCAAACCTACACTCACATCCCACACAAAGCAAAAAATAGATGTAAATATGTTGTGCAATATACAAACTTCTCTTCCTTTTTAACACGAAAAGTCAAAAGAACACCCCTCTATGAGGGAGAGAAGACATGTACTGTGCAATAATTATATACATTCATACTACACATGTAGAAATGAAATAAAACATAAATAAAAAGATAGGAAAAAGCACACAATGAAGAAGTCTTTATTACTTTTTTTTTTTAAAAGTAATAAAATACAATGAAATAAAGAAAAATTAAGATTCTTCTCTCCCTTTATCTCTATCAGGATGTCAAGATTCACCCTAAGTTCTTTAACACTTAAGAAAGTCCTGATATAATTTAGAATCTACAAAAAAAATTGGCAGCATCTCACCTGTTTTTTTATTATAAGTCATCCTGTAATAGCATAAATATAACATATACTTGTCTACAATATTCAAACTCATAATTTATACAACTAGTCATAAAAAAAAAATAATACTAATAAGTGGCATCATCCTTTATAGTTCAGAGTCACTAAAGGGTTACAAAACACCCTCTACTATATTTCCCCTCACCAAAAAACTAGACAAAACTCTTAGAACTACCGAGGAACCAAAATTCATACAATGCAATATCTACGATATGATTTAAGTCTCCTTGAAAGATGGTACTCAAATCTTCAATCGAACACTATTGATACTTGAAGGAAAATTTAAAAGAAAATAGAGTGAGTAAAAATTACTCATTGAGTGGACAAGTTTTAAAAGATAATACTTATTAAATCTATCTATTTAACTTTAATAATTTAATTGTAAAATTAAGGCAAGTCATAGAATGAAAATATTTACAAAACATGTTAACAATTTGGGAAAATATAAATAACTGTAAATACATTTATGCAAATAAATTATCTATGAAAAACTTACATGTAATAGATTATAAGAAATATGAAAAATCTCACCACATTTGCACCTAGAAAATAGCTGGTTATATGTGTACAGAGCTATTTGCACAAGCAGACGAAAAAATGTTAAAAAGCTAGATGCCAAACTAATTAGCTTCTTTTTTGTTCCCACTGAAAAGTAACTTGCATATGTACTCATCAAATGAGTTTTCAAGAAGGTTTTTTATGACTCACTAACTAAGTTGAGCATGGTCGATATGTATACTCCAACTTGAGGAAGAGTATTAGCATGAATCGTGTAATTAATGCGTAATATGTTGTAATTAGTACTTGTATATTGATAATAGAACTCTAATTAATACATAATTTTAATTAATACAAGACTCTTGTATTTTTTTATATATATTTCTACTATAAAATATATTAATAATAATAAAATAATAATTTATTCTCGTTATATTTTACTACTCATAATACTCCTCCTATGAAGGCTCTCCATTTTCAGTGAATAGATTTTGCAAAATCTCGTGTTATTGCATAAGACTATTGTGGGTCATGTCCTGATATATAATTATTTAATTCATTTAGAGATGCGTTTAAATTTCAAAACCTGATTGATTATTGGTAGGGGTGGCAATTTCCGATACGATAGCACGATCCGAACACGACACGACACGAATTTTTTTTAGTAAGAATTGATCAATAATTTTTTTATGTTCTAAAAATTTTGTTATTTCTTACTATTATAAATAAGTAACACAAAAAAAATTCAAGTAAAATTTTTAATGTGCCAACCAACACGAAAACACGACACACGAATAACACGAACAAACACGACACGAACACGACAAACACGACACGATTGACACCCCTAAATTTATTGGCTCTCTTATACATGAAGTAACCTGACCTGGTTTCACTGAAATTGGGTCTACCATTATCATAGTCAAACAAAATGTGATGTATCATAAATATTGGCTGGTGTATTTGCAGATGGAGAAATTTCGAATTATAGCTTGCATCAGTTAATTTGACACAATCCATCTAATATGATGTCTGTCAAATAACATACATGGTTTTCCATCAATCATTATTAATTAGGGGATATCCACAAATACATTAGCTGAGAAAAGTGAAAAAAAAAAAAAATTACGAACCAGGTTCCAAAAGGCAGCGGTTGCAGGCTTACGCCTCATTTAAAATTAAAAAATACATAAAATTATTAATAATCTATTATATAGAATAAAAATACAATAAAAATTAAGACAACATAAAATATAAGAATAATATAAATAGTTTAGATATAAAATCATAACTATAAAAATAAATGTTTAAATCACAAATTAAGATTTAAATTAACCACAAAATAAGTTTCAAAATAAACAACAAATAAGTTACAGAATATGTTTTAATATAAGTCATTGCTAGTTTCTTCATTTTCATCTGTTGAGTTTAGGAGTCCTTTAGTTTCTTCCTCTTTTTTTTTTTTTTTTTCATTTAATGAGCTATTGGACTTTATATAAAAAAATTTGAACATAGCTTAAAAACAACACAATTTGGCCCTTTATAGTCCAATAAAAGAGGCATAAGCCTCATGCCGTCTCAAGACGCATAGCCTCAAGGCATATGTCTCATTGGAAAAGCATAAGCCTCAAATTAAGGAGATAAGGCGTTGACCTCAAGGCCCTCATCAACTGCCTCGCCTCAAGGTGAGTCTCAGAAAACCCAAGTGAAATTTAAAAAATTATATAAAATAAAAACATGAATATAAAAATAAATAAATAGATTGTATTGTTCAATTTTTATAAGGATTTAATAAATGAGAACTTAACAAACCCAATGTAAATCGGTTAAGTAAAAATATGAACCAACCCAAACTAATTAAATCCAAAAGCAAAAATGTTGGGTTGGTTCAATTCGAATAGTATCGATTACGTTGGTTCCAGTAAATTTTACAAACCCTTATTAAAAGGGTTCCAATAATAGTTTAAGATTCCATTTGCATTAAAGGTTTACTAAAACCTTGTTTCTGGAAAAACAAAAACGATCTTGAAAAGGAAAATCCCACAAACTCTCAAAACCAAAATATTTGAACACTTTTGAGGAACCAAAATAAGTATAAAACCTTGTTTTTGGAAAGGGTTCCAACAATAGTTTAAGATTCCACTAAATTTTGCAAACCCCTATCAAAAGGTTTCCAACAATAGTTTAATATTCCATTTGCATCGAAGGTTTACTAAAACCTTGTTTCTGGAAGCACAAAGAACAATCTTGAAAAGGAAAACTCCCACAAACCCTCAAAACCAAAATATTGCAACACTTTTGAGGAATCAAAATAGGTATAACCATTTTGAACATTAGTAAAATATTGCCCTAAATTTCTAAAAGCTAAAGCTTAATGGGAGTAAAAGGACATATAATCTAGAATATAAAGAAAAACCCAACACTTAAGAGGAACCAAAATTGGTATTAATCATTCCGACGATAGAGCTCGAAACTCAAATGAGAACAAAAGATTAGAACTTCAAAAATCTACATTGCTAAATTTAATGGCCTAAATTTCTAAAATGTTAAATGTAATAGGACAAAGGACATAACCCAATTAGAATGTTAAAAAATGCATTATTTACAGGAACCAAAACCTGTAAGACTCCTTTCTTAATCTCAACATTAAATCCCACAAGACTCGTGAGTCAAGAAACAAAAAGATCGTGAAAAGGTGATGGAGATTAGATTTAAGGAAAGCTTACCTCGAATTATATTCATTTTCTGAAGAAGTTGTTCTTGAAGAGGACATTGAGACTGTCTCTTCAAATATGAGGAAGAAGTATAGATCCTCCTGCATCCATATAACAAAAAGGAAAAGAACAACAAAGAAAATGCGGGAAAAAATAACATTAAATCCCCATGACTACAAAAATATTTTGCTTTTGCGACATATATTTAGCGAAAAATAAACATTTGTTATAAATTTATATAATTATTTGTAAATAATTTTTTTGACAATTATTTAATAACAAATTGTTAATAATATTAATTAATAAAAATATGTATATATTACTAATATTATAATAAATACATATTTTTAGTATACTATATATTTATAACAAAATATATTAAAAACTAATTTTATAAATTTACGACAAAAGTTTACTTGTCATTAATTGTGAAAAGGTGATGGAAATTAGATTTAAATAAAACTTACCTCGAATTATATTCATTTTCTGAAGAAGTTATTCTTGAAGAGGATAACGACGAGACTGTCCCTTCAAATAATTTGATGAAGAACTACTCATAGATCCTCCTGCATCCATGTAACAATCAAAAAGGGAAAACAAATAGAAAGTCGAAGCAAAAATAGAATGGAAAAACAAGAAAGAAAATGTGGGGAAAAAGACAAAAGAAATTAGAACAGAAAACCCTGCAACAAATATTTAGGGCAAAATCAAAGATTCAAAACAGAGAATTAGTCTAATGAAAAACCAGATCTCTGTTAGCATTGATGGCCTATCAGAAAGTTAATCTTTGATTCGACACAATAAGGTAGCGCAAGAACTGTGATGACCTTGTTGTTCTTTGTTAGTGCTGAAGGACTGTGCGCAAGAGAGCAAGGATATTAGGGATGATTAGGGTTTTCTTATTAAAAAGGCAAGCGAAATTACATATAACTGTTGACTGTTAATCCATGTCAATTAGCTTCTTTGACTGTTAATCCTACTGACCTAATTATTGGAAATCAATATGACTATGATACTTGCCCAGACCAAGTTAACTCTCTTAATATGATTAGAAGACTGATCCACAACTCTTATTCAAGTACTAACAATCCAGGATGAAGGCACCATTCTAATTTTCATGGTCACAAGGTTCTCAAGCACCTCAACAAACCTATAGACCACCCAATCAAAAAATTTCACAATCTAAGTCATGGGATGATGCTTTTCAAAAGTTGAAAAAGTCTACACAAATTTTCATAGATCTACAAAACCAAGCTATACCTGAGCTATGAGATTAGGTAAGAACTAATCAAGATTCTCAAGGTCAATCTATTTCTAATATGGAAAAAAAATGATAGGTCAACTTGCAACCTCATTTCAAAGTGTGGTGGAACACATTGGAAAAGGAAAATTTTAAAGCCAGGCAATTCCTAATCCAAAGGGGGTACATGAAGTTGATTGCAAGTTAACAAAACATCAAGATGAAGCTAAAGCAATCATAACTATAAGGGGAGGTAAAGTACTTGATAACAATATGGAAAATAAAACATTACAGAAACTTCAATAGGTCAAACAACATCAAAGGATGCACCATTAAAAGACCCAAAAGAGAGCAATATGCCGCCGTACCTTCCTAAAGCTCAATTTCCTCAACGATTACTAAAAGTTAAGCAAGAAGCAGTAACCAATGAGGTATTAGAAATCCTTAAGCATGTAAGTATAAATATATCCATTTACTATATGCTATTAACCAAGTTCCTACCTATACTAAATTTTTGAAAGATTTATGTACTAAAAAAGGAAATTGCATGTCCACAAAAAAGCTTTTCTAACTAAAAATCTTAGTTCCACAATTTAGTGTAAAGCTCTACCAAAGTTTAAAGATTCAAGTTGTCCTATCATTTCATGCACATAAGGAAACCATATCGTTGATAAATCTTTGTCGGATTTAAGAGCCAGTGTTAATCTTTTACCATATTCTATGTATTTGTAACTTGGGCTAAGAGAACTAAAAGCAACTACTGTTACTTTACAACTTGCTGATAGTTCTATTAAAATATCACGAGGTATTGTAGAGGATGTTCTTATACAGGTTGAAAATTTTTATTTTTCTGTTGATTTTATTGTTTTTGATACTCAACCTATGCAAGACTCTAAAAAATGTATTCCTATTATTTTGGGTCATCCTTTCTTGGCAACTTCTAATGTGATTATTAGTTGCAGGAATGGTGTTATGAAATTGTCTTTTGGAAACATGACAATTGAGTTGAATGTTTATAATGGTACTAAACAATCATATGACAATGAAGATTGTGTTGAAGTAGATATGATAGAATCATTAGTTGAAAATTCATTTTATTCTAATCAATGTAATGATCCCTTAAATATATGTTTAATTCATTTTAGGTCGTCTTTTGATGATATTGATGGTATTATTGAAGATGTTAATTATTTGTTTGATTTGGTGCCCATTATGAACACTGAAAGATGGAAGTCAAAAATAGAGTCATTCTTACTTTCTAAAAATAAAAATAGTCTATCAATTGAAAACCATTAAAGTTAGGGTTGAAAAAACTACCATACACTTTAGAATATGCATTTTTAGGAGATTTTGACACTTCATCTATTATTATTTCTTCTTATCTTGATACAAAGCAAAAAAAAAATTGCTAAATGTTTTAGGGGAGAATAAATAGGCAATAGGGTGGACCTTAGTTGATATCAAAGGTATTAATCCAATTGATTGTATGCATCATATTCATCTTAATGAAATGCTAAGCCTATTGGGGAAATGTAACATAGATTAAATCCTAAAATGAAAGAGGAGGTAAGATATGAAGTTCTTAAATTTTTGCAAGCATATATCATATATCCTATTTTTGATAGTTCTTGAGTAAGCACTTTACAGTAGCTGAAATAATGAATTGATTCTCACTAGGGTAACTACGGATTGGCATTTTTGTATTAATTTTAGAAAATTAAATTTAGTCAATAGAAAAGATCATTTTTCTCTTCCTTTTATTGATCAAATGCTAAATAGGCTTGCTGATCATGAATTTTATTGCTTTTTAGATGAATATACATATAATCAAATACCCATAGCCCTAGTAGATCAAGAAAAAAACTACTTTTACTTGTCCTTTTGAAACTTTTGCATATAGAATAATGCCTTTTGGATTATGTAATGCACCTGTAACTTTTCAAAGGTGTATGCTCAGCATATTTTCTGATATGGTTGAAAGATTTCTTGAGGTTTTTATTAATGATTTTACTGTCTAAGGAAATTAAATATTGGGTAACTTATACAAAAATTCAATACTTAGGTAAGGCTTCAGAAAGATTCTAAACTTGTAAGTTTTGAGAAAACGTTCTACACTTTGATAAATTTTCAAAAAATTTCAAAAAGTTTCTATACTTAGTAAGTTTTGAAAAAAGTTTATATTTATATATCGGGTAACTTACAAAAAAGTGTTATATTAGGGCAGGTTTTCAAAAATCTCTTATACTAGATAAGTTTCAAAAAAATTAATATTTCTATTTTGGGGTGCTTAACAAAAACTTTAATTTTGGCTAAGTTTTCAAAAAGTTTATACATTTGGTAAGTTTCGAAAAAAGTTTATATTTCTATATTATGTAACTTATAATAAAGTTCTATACATGGGTAAGATTTAAAAAAGTTCTTATACCTAATAAGTTTTGAATAAAAGTTTATATTTCTATATTAGGTAACTTATGAAAAATATATATTTTGGATCAATTTTAAAAGAGTTCTTATATTTGTTAAGTTTTGAAAAAAAATTATATTTCTATATTGGGTAACTTATTAAAAAGTTCTATACTTAGATAAGTTTTCAAAAAGTTTTTAAACTTGGTAAGTTTTGAAAAAAAAAGTTATACACTTTGGTAAGTTAACAAAAAGTTCTTATACTTGATAAGTTTTAAAAAAAATTTACATTTATACTTGGGCAAGTTTTCAAAAAGCTCTTATACTAGATAAGTTTCAAAAAAAAATTATTGTTCTATATTGGAAAACTTAACAAAAATGTCAATTTTGGCTAAGGTTTCAAAAAGTTTATATATTTGGTAAGTTTTTAAAAAAGTTTATATTTCTATATTTGGTAACTTATAAAAAAGTTATATATTTGTGTAAGTTTTCAAAAAGTTTTATACCTGGTAAGTTTTGAAGAAAAAAAAAATCTTTATATTTCTACATTGGGTAACTTATCAAAAAAAATTTCAGAACATTAATTACAGACCATGTACACAAGAATCGTATCTTTCAGCCTAGAAACCATTATTCAATTAAGGCAAACAATTAAAATCTTCTCTTAAAGCTACCTAATTGCCTATATGATATAATTGTTAGTTAGACAATTAATAATTAATATAATTTAATTTGCAATCACAATGGAATAGAGAAATAAACTAATTCATTGTATAAAAAAGATTGAGTTCAAGAGGAAGGGAACAACAAGTTTAGCTATATTCCTAATCATATTCAATAAAATTCCAAAACAATGAGTATACAAGAAAATAGATAAAATTCAAAGGGGCAAAGAAAGAAACAACCAATATTATGACTATCACGCAGGACACAAATCTCTCAACTCTTATTAAAGAGGACCTAAGCTTCAACACCTTCAATCATGAATCCTTATATTGATTTTTCTCATTCTCTAAATTGCTGCATCTTTCTCCAAATATTTATGTTAGTATTGAATCGTTTGTTTGGTTGCTAAGAGGTCTATTTATAGGCTAAGTGTTTTAGGTTACAAACAATTGTAGTTCAAGTAGGAAACTTGTCCAAGTAGAAAATTAGTCCAAATAAGATACTAGAGATTCTGACCATATTTCATGCACATGTCAATAATGCGTGTCGTAGCCCAAATAAGTGAGCACTATGGCCTTAAATTGGATTGCCTAAAAAGTACATGCACCACAACCTGGAGCTCTAGAATTGCCAGTTTGGGACGCGCACTGCAGTCTAACTTTTTCTCTGTCGCGGCCCGTACTTTGGCTACAACATTGCCATAGCATTCTTTTAGCAATTGTGTTATGACTGCACAACTTGTGCCATTTGGACTTTTTTTTTCCTCATTTTGCTATCGTTTTACCTACATTGGCCTAATTAAACATAAGTTGTTTCTCAGTGGGAACAAAAGGGAAGCTAATGAGTTTTCCATCTAGCTTCTCTTTTATAAAATGACAATCAATATCTACATGCTTAGTGCGATCATGCTGTACTAGATTTCGTTATATATCAATAGCTACCCGATTGTCGTAATACAACTGCATAGTACTTTTGAGTCTGAAATCAAAATCAAGTAGCAAACTTCTTATCCACAGCAATTCACAAACTCTATGAGCCATACCTTTATACTCAGCCTCAGCACTAGATCACACCACAACTTTCTGCTTCTTACTTTTTCATATAACCAAATTACCTCCCACAAAAAGGTGAAGTAACCTGATGTCGACCTTCTATCTGCAATATTTTTTGCCTAATCTGCATCTGTAAAGCCACAAAATTCAAGAGAATTTTTGTGTTTAGAGAACATTACTTCTCTCCCTAGAGCTGACTTCAAGTACCTTAAAATTCTCACAACTCATGTGACTTTCACTCGGGTTATGCATGAACTAACTTGCTATATATGCAACATCTGATCTAGTATGTGCCAAGTAAATTAGGCGCCTAACCACCTCTGATAACGAGCTTGATCAGTTGGTATTTGATTTGAATACTTTGCTAGGCGATGGTTTTGCTTAATAGGAGTGTCAATATGTTTGCAATTCAATATACCTGTCTCAGTTAGTATGTCAAGAATGTACTTTCTCTGACATAGAGAAATTCCTTCATTCCCCCTAGCTACCTCAATTCCTAAGAATACTTCAGTTCACTCAAATCCTTCATCTCGAACTCAAAGGCTAATTGTCTTTGTAATTTATCCATATCAACAATATCATTTCCAGTAATTACCATATCCTCAATATAAATAATTAGAATTATTATTTTCCCTTGTTGATGTTTGAGAAAAGTGTGTGGTCTAAACTCTGTTTGTAACCAATCTTTTACATGAACTGTGAAAGCCTTCTAAATCAGGAGAAGCAACTACATACCTAGGTGAAAGACTCATGTGTACCTCCTCGACTAACTCTCCATGAAGGCATTCTTGACATCAAACTATCGAAGTGGCTAATTTAAGCGTACGACAAGCGAAAGCAGAACCCAAATAGTATTCATTTTGTCAATCGGAACAAAAGTCTCATCGTAGTCTACACCATACGTCTAAGTAAATCCTTTTGCTACAAGACTAGCTTTATATATCCATTAGTATTATGTTTCATAGTAAACACCCATCGACAACCACCTACCTTCTTGTCTTATAGTGGAGGCACAAGTTGCCAAGTATTGTTCTTCTATAATGCCTCCATCTCTTCCTCCATTGCCTCTCTTTATTTTGGGTCTCTCAATGCATGCTGTACTACAACAGATATTTGATTTATAAATGATTCATATGGCTTAAACAATCTTTTAGTGGACATGTAGTTGACTACTGGATATTTTAATTTTACATGGATATTTGGTTCATATCTTTTGGTTGGTTAACCCCGAGTAGAGATTTGGTAACACATACTGTCCAACACTAGACTTGATGCTATTAGTATCAGTAGGTGTACATACCTTAGATGAGTGACCTTTAGTACTAAGGAGTTGTTGATCAAGGGTAAGTGATGCTTGAGAGAACAACATTGTCTTCATTTTCATTTTTAGTGAATAGATTGGAGCATCTGCTTTAGTGTACATACCTTGGATACTTGGAGCATTTGCTTCTTCGATGACTGGATTCAATGGGTTAAGAATCTTAACTGGATCCATCAAAATATTAGTAGGTGATCTCTTCTAATTCCTCCCTCTCACCATGATACAGTTATTTGAAATATGAATTCTCCTCCTGACGAGCAGTATTAGGCGAGGAAAAATAACTCATATCCTCAAAAAGGTAACATCCATAGTGACATAATACTTTCTGGTCGGTAGATGAAAGCACTTGTAACCTTTCTGATAACCTCATAACCAACAAACACACACTTAATTGTCCGGGCATCTAACTTAGACCTCTAATATTTAGGAACACGTACAAAAGCAACACAACTAAATACACAGGCAGGAAGATTATAGAATGATGACAATGATACATGAGATGTGAGAACCTCAAATGAGATTTGTTCATGAAGGACACTAGACGGGAGATGATTGATGAGATGGATGGAAGCTTATACATCATTGCCCCAAAGATATTTTGGCATATGAGCACTAAATAGGAGTGCACGAGCCATATCAAGTAAATGACAATTTTTTGTTTCGAACACCCCATTTTGTTATGGTGTTTGTGAGTAAGTAGTTTGGTAAATAACCCCATATGTTTTGAAAAATCTTAAAAAACACGATTAACATATTCTCCCCCATTGTCAAAACGTAGGAAATGATGCCATTATTGTGTTTGAAAAGGGTACGAAAAGTTTGAAAAGCTGAAAAAACTTCATCTTTGGTTCTAAGAAGTGCAACCCACGACAATCTTGTATAGTCATCAATAAACGACACAAAATACCTCATACCTGATACAGTGGGCTCTCTAGACGATCCACAAACATTAGAATGAATTAATTCAAAAGGAAGCACTTTTATTAGAAGTACTAGGAGAATAAGTAATACGATGGCTCTTGGCCAAAACACATGTCTCACAATGTAAAACAAACTCACTAACACTAATAAACAAAATAGGTATGAATTTTTTCATAAGACTAAAATATGGATGCCTTAAGCGGCGATGCCACAACCAATTTCACTTAGCTTGTCAGAACTCAAAGTCAATGCAGTGTGAGTCAGTGCTCCTAGTTTCTCCCCTGCATAGTTCAGATCCAGATGGAGCGATCTACCCTTCAGATACTCTCAACCAATTATTTTCCTGGTAAGAAGATCTTGAAAATCACATACATAGGATAAAATGTTATAGAACATTCAGACTTAATATTCAACTCTAGAACAGATATTAAGTGATGAGATAAATTAGGCACATATAAAACATTATGGAGTTGTAAAGTTGGAGTAATACGGACTGACCCCTTCCCTAAGATAGGAAGGCCTCACAATTAGCATTCGTAACATAAGACACTAGTGGGGAACATAACTCAGTAAAATAAGATTTATCATAAGTCATATGATCAGACGTATCAGAATCAATAATCTAAGTATTGAAGCTATAGGGGTACCCAACAAAGTGAGAAACGTTTAAGGCCATATCAATCTTACCACAACCAGCTATTGAAGCTATAAGGGTACCTCTACATGTCACATGATCCTGTCCAGTCACTCCATAGAAATCTGGTTCTTAGACTACTTACACCGCAGCTGCTTTCGCTTTAGAACTATAAATTTTTCTTTCAGGTCTCAAATGTGGGTTCGATTTCCAACAAGTCTCTCGAATATGCCCAACTTTATTACAATAAAAGCATTGAGGATGAGGGCGGTTGGCAAAACCTGGTGGAGGTCCTTGCTAGTGAAGTGGAATTGAACTTTGTTATTGGAGGAAAAGTGCTTTTGATTTAGCTTGAATGGCTAGACTAAATTCAACCTGTGCCTAATTTAAGACTTTCCTGCTGAGATTCGTCCTTACAAGAATGTAAAAGCTGTGGTCAAGCTCGGAGGGTCTAGCATTTAAAGCAATTCGCCCTTGACACTATTATGTTTCATATCAAGACCTCTTAAGAATGCATGAACTCGCTCAAGCTCCTTTTCTTTCTGGTACCATATATCCTCTTAAATTTTAATTTTGCACGGACGTTTCTGATCAATTTCAGCCCATATATTCTTCAGCTTGGTAAAAAACATAGACAGATTTTCTCTGGCCTACAGCTTTACACATTAATTCGTGAACTTGTATAAAGTCAGATTCATTAGTGTAGAGGTCTCCCAAAATCTTTTATATAGCCTCAACTGTGTCACACTCTTCCACCATTTGATAGTACATCATCGATGATGGCTCTAAATAGAATAGACATTACGAGGCCATCATCATCTTCCCATTTAGTATAAGCCTCCACATCATCTTCACGAGGAGCCTTGATTATTCCAGTCACATGTCCCATCTTCCCACAATGATAAACGGACATGACCCTTTTTCATGTTCAAAAGTTGGTACCATTGAGTTTGGTACCACCGAAAGAGCCACCTTCTGAACTCTTGACAAAGACTTCAAATTTCAAAATTTTAGTTGTCTTATAACTCTGATTTTCTCTTGAATCTCCCATTGAAACAGACAATAATAATATGTAGCGGAATGAAAGGTCACTTCTCTCTTTTTTTTTTTTTTTTTTACCGTTCACTGGCCTGATAGGAAGAGGTGGATTAGGCTTGGGAGTGGGTTCGTAGAGGAATGAGCTAAGGTTGAGAGGAATGGGCTGGTAGCTTGGTGGAGGCAGATCTGGATTGTAGTTATGGTTTGGATATGGGAGGTAGATATGGAGGGAGGCAAATACCAATGGAGTCTGAACTGGTGGAGGCAGATCTAGAGGATGTTGGCAACTGGAGGAAATTGGAACAGATGGCGAATAGGATCATGGGAGACAAGCGTTGCTCGGGAGAGACGACATTGCTAAACTGGTTGAACAGGTGGACAGTGCGGGAGAGACAAACCAGACGAGCGGCGGTGTTGACAGTGATGGTTGACAGGAGAAGAAGAAAAAAGATAAAGTCCCTTTTTGAACCTTTGTTCTGATACCAAGTTAAATATTACGTGAATGAAATATATTTCATATATACTTACCTCACAATAGAAAATAAATTACAAGAGTTCTGAATAAACTAGAATCATGTACAATATAGAATTCTATTACATATAGACACATTAATTACAATATATTATACACTAATTACATGTTTTACGCTAACACTTTTATTGCTGCATTGACATAGTATTGTAGCAATGGTGTCCTGACTGCATAGCTTGTGCTGTTTAACTTTTTTTCACCTTTTGCTACCATTTTACGTGGCCTAATTAAACATAAATTAACCCATTTTTATGATATCATGAAACAAGATAGTTTAGCTTGAAAGTGACTAAATTATAACTTCCCAAGAAAGTAACACCTCTGCTGTTAAAGGAAATAGCTTGACTCTTAAGACTTATAAAGAGTCAACGGAATAAAGAAAAGGTCATCCCTATACAACGTAACAAGTCATCCATTTATGATGAAAAAGAGTTGGGAGCCAATATTTTAAGAAATTATTTAAATGAAGGAATACTTCTCTGGTAGGTCCAAAGGGTCTGAAGAAGCAAGACAGACTCAAGAAATAGGGAAAGAAAGGTATGATGAAGATGGAGATAGATTTTAGTAAAGGGCATCTAGGTCAAATCAAATGTTTTACAATATGGAAAACTTGGACAAATCAAATGCTCATTGAAACAATCTGGGAAAACCATCACAATCTTCCAGATTTGAACAAGAGGATGATCATGGAACTTTGGACACCTATAATAAAGTAGCCCAAGGAGCACATTAAGTTAGAAAAAGCTCGAAAAAGCCTTGATGAAAAGAAAAAAGAGCTGAGTATGATGAGAACCACTCTTGAAGAGAAGAAATCTTCAATCAACCATGAAAAAGATTATCTCTTTTGGGCACTACTTGTGATTAATAAGTTTTGATTTATTAGAGGATCAAGTTTTGGAAAGCAACAAGGAAAATCTTTCTCACATCTTGACTGAAAAGCAACAAGGAAAATCTTTCTATCTTGACTGAAAAGGATGGAGTTGTCTACTATCCAAGAAAAGATATCTGTGTAACTTCTTGAAAGTGTTTAAGGAAAAATAACTTGTTTGCTTTTAGAGAAAAGATCATCAATAAGATCATTTTAATAATAAAGAAGCTTTTTATGGGAACTCAAAAATTGGATGAAGTTTTGAGCAATATCAAGGCCCGCACCTGGTGAATGACGCGAATTCGTCTTCTATTAAAGATGGTGGTTCATTCCTTTTATTGCACTATTCTCACCTCTTATTGCTTCTTCTTATTGCATTAGTGAAGATCTTCTTGTCCCCACTTTGGTGAGCATAGGCTTTGTTCCCACTGTGATAGTTAATGTTTGCGCATCTTCTACCTCCTCCCTTCCTAGTGTTGCTCTTCGAAGTTAGAGACCCAAATTTTCTCACTTTTATGCACATTCTTGTCATCATAATTGGCCACCTTGCCAGTGTTCGAAGCAGTTCTCAGAGATCACCCCTTGCTCTTCTCATTCTTGCTCAGGTTGTGGTTATAATGCACCTATGACACATGTTGAAAGAGCAAAATCTTCTTCCAAATCTTTATGTCTGCTCGTTATTTCCTCATTATACCCTCGTCAAATGCACGTTGATTAGGTATTTAAACACTCATCGATATCTCATCGAGATGCCAGCAACATGTTCAGTTAGAGGTTGGCAAGCTCTAGAGATATATAACCAACCTCATTTCACTTTACACTGTAATTGGCCACCTTGCCAACTAGTGTTCGGAGCAATTCTCATTCTAATTACTCAGGTTGTGGTTTGTCTAAGCATATGAGGGTGCATACCTACGACACAGTGCTAAAAGAGCAAAATCTTCTTCCAAATCTTTCTGTCTGCTCGCTATTTCCTCATCATACCCTCGTCAAATGCATGTTGATCAGGTATTTAAACACTCATCAATCACTCATCGAGATGCCAGCAACATGTTCAGTGAGAGGTTGGCAAGCTCTAGAGATAACCAACTCTTCCCTCATTTCACTTTACATTCATTTGCTTATATCTCATTTCATCCTTAAACACTTACGACATAGTGCTGAAAGAGCAAAATCTTCTTCCAAATCTTTTGCAAACTATCTCTGCCTACTCGCTGTCTCCTCATCATACCCTCGTTGAATGCACATTGATTAGGTATTTAAACACTCATCAATCACTCTTCGAGATGCCAGTAACATGTTCAGTGGGCAAGCTCTAGAGATATATAACCAACCCCTCCCTCATTTCATCCTTAAACACTTGCTACCCTTCCAAGCCTTATCTTACTAAAATGCCCTAAAGAGACTCCCAAATCCTATTAAAACCCCTAATCATAATCTTAACTCAAATTCTTCTAAACCTTAACCCTAATCCTCCCAATATTCTAATAAACCCTAATAATATCTTTTTCATAATCTTAAACCTAACCTCGGCAATAAACCCTAATGACATATCCTAATCCTTACCTTAAACCACTTTATACTCAATTCCAATATCCTGCTCCTAATCTTAAACCTAATCCTCCCAATATCCTAACATATCCTAATCTTTGATATCTTAAACCACTTATATTCTACTCAATTCATAATCTTAACTCGTATTCTTCAACCCTAATCTCCCAATAATAAACCCTAATAACATATCCTTTTCATAATCTTAAACCTAACCTCGGCAATAAACCCTAATGACATATCCTAATCCTTACCTTAAACCACTTTATACTCAATTGTATAACCCAATATAACCCAAATCTTACTCCTATTATTCCAATATCCTGCTCCTAATCTTAAACTTAATCCTTGATATTAAACCACTTATATTCTACTCAATTCTAATAAACCCCTAATTATAAACCCATATCCACTCCATTATTCCAAACCTTAAACCTAAATCCTAATCCTCAATCATAATCCCAATATCCTAAACATCAAAATCATAAACAAATCTAATATCAATCCTAATCCCTAAACGGTCTATAAACCTAATCCTTGGTCGAGGATGCTAAAAATGTTTAAATTCTCAATCTTTCTCTAAATTCACCCTAATTAAATTTAATTTCTTATATTCCTTATAAATCCTCAATCATAATCCCAATATCCTAAACATCAAAATCATAAACAAATCTAATATCCTAATCCCTAAACGGCCTATAAACCTAATCCTTGGTCGAGGATGCTAAAAATGTTTAAATTCTCAATCTTTCTCTAAATTCACCCTAATTAAATTTAATTTCTTATATTCCTTCTAAATCATATTCCAAAACGTGGGACTTAGTCGAGGACGAACATCTTTAAATCCTCAATAAAAAATTCTTAGTTTCTTAATTTCATTTTTTAAAATTCCTTCTAAATCATATTTCTAAGATTTTGATTGAGGACGAACAATCTTTAAATCCTCAATAAAAAATTCTTAATTTCTGAAATTCCTAAATCATATTTCTAAATCCTAATTTTTCTAGTTGGGATGATATCTTGATCGAGGATGCGGTATCAACAATCTTAAATCTTAAATCCCTACCCTAATTTTTCTAAATTCTTCATAATTCCTAAATTCTAAAAATTCCAAATCTTTTATAAATATAGAGGGACAAAAATTCTCAGTTCCTTAAATTTATGAATCGATATTGAGGATGCGGTATCAACAATCTTAAATCTTAAATCTTAAATCCCTACCTTAATTTTTCTAAATTCTTCCTAATTCCTAAAAATTCCAAATCTTCCTAGTTTCTAATTCATAAATATAAAGGGACAAAAATTCTCAGCTCCTTAAATTTATGCTAGTTTCTAAATCCTTCCAAATGTCGAGGACAACAATCATCCTTAATCTTTTCGTAAACTCTTAAAACCCTAATTTTTCTAAATTCTACTAAATTTCTAAAATCCTAAAAACTCTACCATAATTTTTCTAAATTCTTCTAAAAATTCCAAATCCTATCCTAATTTTCAAATCCTAATTCCAAATCCTATCCTAAAATTCTCAGTTCCTTAAATTTATGAATTTTAATTCTTAATTGCTAGATGCTAGTTTCTAAATCCTTCCAAATACTGAGGACAACAATCATCCTTAATCTTTCACTCTTAAACCCTAATTTTTCTAAATTCTACTAAATTTCTAAAATCCTAAACTACTACTCTACCCTATTTTTATAAATTCTTCTTAACTCCAAAATTCCAAAATTCTAAAATTCTAAATCCTATCCTAAATATAGGGACTAAAATTCTCATTTTCTTAAATTTATGAATTTTAATTCTTAATTGCTAGATACTAGTTTCTAAATCCTTCCAAATACTGAGGACAACAATCATCCTTAATCTTTCGCTCTTAAACCCTAATTTTTCTAACTATAAATTTCTAAAATTGTAAACTACTACCATACCCTATTTTTATAAATTCCAAAATTCTAAAATTCTAAATCCTATACTAATTTTCTAATTCATAAGGGACTAAAATTCTCAATTTTTTAAATTTATGAATTTATTCTTAATTGCTATATGCTAATTTCTAAATCCTTCCAAATACCGAGAACAACAATCATCCTTCATATTTCCTATAAACTAAGAAACCCTAATTTTTTTAAATTCTTCCTAAATCCAAAATTCCTAAATTCTAAAAATTCCAAATCCTATTTTAATTCTTAATTGCTAGATACTAGTTTCTAAATCCTTCCAAATACCGAGGACAACAATCATCCTTAATCTTTCACTCTTAAACCCTAATTTTTCTAAATTCTACTAAATTTCTAAAATCCCAAACTACTACTCTACCCTATTTTTATAAATTCTTCTTAACTCCAAAATTTCAAAATTCTAAATCCTATCTAAATATAGGGACTACAATTCTCATTTTCTTAAATTTATGAATTTTAATTTTTAATTGCTAGATACTAGTTTCTAAATCCTTCCAAATACTGAGGACAACAATCATCCTTAATCTTTCGCTCTTAAACCCTAATTTTTCTAACTACTAAAATTCTAAAATATCTACCCTAATTTTTTTAAATTCTTCCTAAATCCAAAATTCCTAAATTCTCAAAATTCCAAATCCTAATTTTCTAATTTATAAATATAAAGGGACTAAAATTCTTAGTTCCTTAAATTTATGAATTTTAATTCTTAATTGCTAAAATCCTAAATCATCATCCTAAATTCAAAATAGAAGATAAAAACTAAAAGGATATATATAATATGATTTACATGCACTAGAAAGCATATTACAATGTAAAAGGGAATTTAGGATATAATATAATTTTGATATAACAAACAATTATCAGAAAAGATTTTTGATAATCATGGCATTATTAGATTTTGGCTTGTTAATTGATTGTTGCATTATGATTTATTCCGCAAATTAACAATGTTGGTTCAGCCAAAATATAAAAGTTGAAACAATTAAAATTAAGATTGCTATTTTCGTGTATATGTTGCAAGATGAGGCTTTCAAGATACCAATCACGAAGTTACCAATATCTTGAAGTAACTGAAAAAAGAAAAAGAAAAAGAATTTATGAATAATAAGACTGAATAGCATAATCCTTCTAAATTCTAATTTTTGCCTAAACCTTGGATGTGGTACCAATCACGAAGTTACCAATATCTTGAAGTAACTGAAAAAAGAAAAAGAAAAAGAATTTATGAATAATAAGACTGAATAGCATAATCCTTCTAAATTCTAATTTTTGCCTAAACCTTGGATGTGGTACCAACAATCTTAATCCCCAATCTTTTCTAAATTCTTAAACATAATTTTCTAGATTCCTTCTTAAACCCTAATTTTTCTAAATTTTTCTTATATGTCCTCCTAAACCTAAACCTATCCTAATTTTCTAAATTATTAGTTTCTTGAATTCCTTCTAAATCCCAAATTTCTTGAATTCCTTCTAAATCCTAAATTTCTAAACTTAAATTGTAAATCCTAATTTTTGTAAAACCTAAATTCCTAAACTCTAAAAATTCAAAATCCTAATTTTCTAATTTGAGGTTATAGATTTAATTAATTCATAAATGTGAATAAGTATTCCTAAATCCTTGCTATATATTCTTAATTCCATAAATTTTCTAAATCCTATCCTAATTAAATTCGTAATTCTTATTTTAATTTTAAATATTAAATTCTATCTTAATTCCTAATTGCTAGATAAGCTTCATAAATGTTAAAATCCTAAATCATCATCATGATTTATAAACCCTAAATCCTAATTTCAAAACAGAAGATAAAACTAAATTAACAATGTTAAAAAATCTTTGATTCAGCGAAAATATAATCTTTGGGATTCAAAAAAGGACAAAATGTAGAAAGAGTTAATTACGATTGCTAACATGTTCTTGTCTATCTATTGCAGCATGAGGCTTTCAGGAGCTTTACCAATCACAAAGTTACCAACAATATCTTGAAGAACTCTTTCTTCCCTCGGTGCTTGTACAATCTTCACCTTATTTTCCTCTGATGAAAAGAAAAAAAAAATTATTCCCTCTACTTGTACAATCCTCACGTTTTTTTTCTCTAATGAAAAAAAGAAAAAAAGGAAAAAAAAAAAAAAAAGAAAGATATCAAATGATTATGAATAATAAGACTGAATAGAATCCACAACAATTCAACTGTTACAAAACGGGGAAAAAAGAAAAGAAACACTTATCCAAAAGACCCTTTCCCTCCCAAATTTTTGACAAGAGATACGTTAATACAAAAAAGTGAACAAACATTACTCACTAAAGAAGATCAACAAAGAAACTCCAAGAAAAAAACCAGTCCTTATCCTTAAAATCCAAAAACACATTATATCAAATTAAATAATTACGGAGAGATTATTATTATTAACTCTAGTTTGGTTATGTGGAAGCCATTGCTAAATCTTGATCTTGAGAACATGATTCGGAAAACACCACCGAGACTTGAAAACAACGAAGAAATGAACCCTTGAAGACGGTTTTTGATCGTCTCTTCTCCTCCTCGACCTTCAGAGTTTGTGTTCCTTTAACTATTTGGGTGGTGGTTATCACTACTTCTCTAAAGAAAGAAAACTAGGCTGTTTCTTTATCTATCTCTTTGAAATTTTCCTTTATTGTATTTTATTGCAGAGTAAAAGCAAACAGTCTTTGTTTACCAGCAATTTGGATTTTGGTGAAGTTTACTGTATTATATTAGAAAATGAAGATGTGTTATGTTTTTATTGAAGGTCTAGAACCGCCTTTAGCTCCAAGCCTCCAACGGTCATATTCTAATCGAGTTTTGATCGTTGAGGGGTGTGGATCCAATGGATTTCAGAACCAATACTTCCCAAGCCAGAGTTCTTATAGCCGTTGTTGTTCCAAAAACAAAAAAAGATTTCTTATAGCCGTTGGTAGCCCTACATTTTTGAATGAGTTCAGACGCTCCTCCCTAAGCCCTCAAAGCCTTTTTTGTTTTTTGGATAATGAGTTCTTATAGCCGTTGTTGTTCCAAAGACAGAAAAAAAAAATGATTTCTTATAGCCGTTGGTAGCCCTACATTTTTGAATGAGTTCAGACGCTCCTATCAAGGTTTGCTTAACACATTTTTGAATCAAGGATACGTTATTTTACCTTTGTTTTTTTGGGGGTCTCTATCTGGCATTAGCTGTTTCCATTTCAGTTCAGTTTTGCGTATGTCGTGATACATTTGTTCTCTTTGTTGTATCGTTGAGTATTTTGCCTTTTAATATTACATTATTTTTATGGTTTATTCTTTGTTTGTTATTGCATCTATGTTTTGCTCATGATTTTAAGTATTTTTATGTATTTTGCAACTGGGTATGTCATAATTTTTGTTGTTGAGCTTTTTGTATTTAGTATGTCTTCTTGTAAGTTCTCTTTGGTTTTTGTTAATTTTGTAACTTCTTATATCTATTTTTGTTGTTCGTAACGTATTATGTATTTTCTTTTGCTTGCATTTCTTGTTTTTGCTACCTTTCCGTGTTTTTGTTTTTTTTTTTTTTTTTTGGGGTGCTTTTTTGCAATTTTGCTTTTTCCTGTTTGAATTTTTTTGTGTGTGCCCATGTTAGTATTTTTCATGAGTTATTTATTTATTTATTACTATTTTTAATTAAAAAAAAAACCTTTTTTGCTTCTTTATTTTATTGATGTTGTATTTTTTTTTTTTTTTTGGAATAATTGAATTTGTATTTTTTTAATTGTAATATGTGTTTGTTCTTTACATTTCACTATGTACTTTATATATTTTTCGGTACGACAAAAAGTAAAATGCTTGATTTTGACGCTCCGAGACAACCTAAAAGGAGCATAGCAACTTCAGAGAATAATTCGTATATGGTATTTTTTTTATATTTATAATTAAACTTTGTTTAAGATTTAATATCATTAATAATGATTTTATTTTTGCTTATAATTTATTTTTGGACCTTATGTATGGTTTCAATTTTATGAATCGCCGCTCTAAAATTGATTTTTTCTGGGCAATGGTGAGCTAAACACCATTTACTTACTTATTATAGATATTGGGTATGTGGATAATATGTCTACCTGGAACAACAATAGAGAAAGAAACGACAAAAGTTGTTGCTAGGCCTTCTTAGTTTACACACTACCAAAACTCTTCCTTTAATCATCTAGATTTTAAGGGATCAAGACCATAAGGCACTCTTATTGAAATTTAATGGGAATGTTGAGCTACCAAAAAAGAGATTTTTCTTTGAAAGAAAGATGGTGGCGGACCCTGAATGTATGGAGATTATTTCTGCAACATGGAGGGTGCAGGTTGATGGATCAAATTGGAGAATGTTGAAATTCGAAAAGCACTTATTCAGTGAAAAATAGACAAGAGAATGAACTCTGCAGCCCAAATAAATTCAATTAAGTAGGAGCTATCAAGGCTGGAGGAATAAATTTCTTATGGTATTGTTTATAGAAGACTCCAAGCTCAGTTGAAACGGGCATGAGAAAAGTAGAATAAGCTGCACTACAACAGTAAGTGGATTATGGGAAGGAAGTTCTGAATGTGAAAAATCTATCAACCGTACTAAATGGGTGCTTTGGAGATAGCTCTGGCGGTGCTTTATGAAAAATATTTTAGGGAAAAGTTGCCATATTATTAGCTCTCACGTGGTCTCCCTCTTCCTCCTCATCTTGCCCTAACACCGCACTCACGCATACTCACATTTCCCAGCCACCGTTCCCACCACCATTCCCTATCTTTCCCAGCCATTATTAGTCCAAAAAAAGCCACAACGAATAGTCCGGTCACCATTACTTCCCACTAGCTCCGACGCCCACCAAAGGTCGGCTAGCTGCCACAACTCCACTCTCTCTCCTCTCCTCAGCACTCCATATCACATCCCTCCATAGCTCCATCGTTACTGATTTCTTTAAACTCAAAATTGGGGATTTCTTAATTAGCAGATGTTTGAATTGTTTTTCTCTTCTGACGGTGTTAGGGAAACACGAGTGTCTATATAGCATTCACTGTACGTGCTCTTGATTATGGACCTGTTATTACTTGTGACAAATTGGACATTGATGATGAAATCAAGGTATGGATTATGCTAGTTTACAATAGTGGATGATTACGTAGAGCTTGCAAGGATTTTTTTAATGTATTCTATTATTTTTGGGCTTGATGCAATGACAATATTTTGTGTCAGTTCTACATGCAAGTCACTTTACAGGTTCTAGTTGAAAAAATGGGGAAAGGAGTTTAATGTTTAAGTCAATTGATTTCTTTTGATGCATCTTTAGGACTTGTTTCTTCTTTCAACTGTGTTAGGAAATTTACGGGTCGAAGCCAATACATAATGAAAGTAAAATTGAGAGAATAAAGATAAAATGGATACAAGTATTTACGTGGTTCACCCAAAATGATTACGGGCTACTCTACGGGCAAAGGTCGGAAGGAATTCACTATACCAAAAAATTTACAATTTCTCTCTAAATACAAGGAGAGAACAATATATCTCTCTCTTATAATAGAAGAATACAATTAATCTCTTTCTCACAATGAGGATAGAACTTTTTCTAAGTAAGGAAGCTCTGAATGCTTAGAATATATGAGATTTTGGAATGGGATGATGGAAATGAGCAAATGATCTCTATATTTATCGAGAGAAAAATGTTACTATTTGAAGCCCACTTACATATGTTTTTTTCTCCCCTTTTCTATGGTAGGTGAGCACACATTGAAATTGCAATAATATTCCATCAATTAAGCCATCTCTTTTGACATTGTGAAAGTGGGCTTCACACTTGTCTTTCAATTTCCCACTTGAAGTCATATTTCACGTTTAGTTCTTCCAACTGCGTTTGCTCAAGTCCTACTGCTTATGTCTCTGCTAGGCCATATGAGGATCGACACCATACAAACTTGTCAGGGTTGATTGATTTTGTCATTACATCTGCTAGGTTTTCATCGGTGTGAATCTTTTGCATATCCACTCTTCCTTTCTCCACTACTTCTCGAATGAAGTAATACTGAACCCTTATGTACTTTGTCCATAAATGAAAGGTTGGATTTCTTGCAATATGCAAGGTTTTCATCGATGTGAATCTTTTGCATATCCACTCTTCCTTTCTCCACTACTTCTCGAATGAAGTAGTACTGAACCCATATGTACTTTGTCCATGAATGAAAGGCTGGATTTCTCGCAATGTGCAAGGCACTCTGACTATCACAAAACAATCTTCTCTTGCTTGTGGATTTACTTTTGTCGAAATCTCCTGCAAAATCTGAATCCACATAACCTCTGACAGTTAATTCTGATCCTCCAAAACATAATACAGCACTTGAGGTTTCTTTGATGTATCTAAGGATTCTCTTTACAGTGTTCTAATGCTACCAAGATTCGCCATAAATCGACTGACCGCTCCCACTGCTTGTGCAATGTCTGGTCTTGTACATATCATAGCGAACATCAAACTTCTCACTGCTGATGCATACAATACTCGAGACATTTCCCTCCTCTCTGCTTCATTGCTAGGAGACATACTTGAGGATAACTTGAAATTAACAAGAAGTGGGGTAGAAATTGGCTTCTAGTCTTGCATGTTGAAGCGTTACAAAATCTTGTTGAAGTGGTTCTTCTAGGAAATCCAAATCTTCTTATTATTTCTGTCTCGGTGAATATGCATCCCTAGAATCTTGTTTGTTGGTCCTAAGTCCTTCATATCAAACTCCCTAGCTAATTGAGCCTTTAATTCTTGGATTCGATCTTTGTTGGATCCTGCTACCAACATGTTGTCCACATACAACAATAAGATAATAAAATCATTATCCCCATCAAACCTTTTGTAGTAATGGTTTGAACTGAGTCTGTTGTATCCAAGGCTAATAATGAAGGAATCAAATCTCTTGTACCAACACCTTGGCGCCTGTTTGAAACCGTATAGAGATTGTTCAACCTACAAACCAAGTCCTCCTTGCTTGTTTAAGCAAAACCTTCTTGTTGAAGCATATAGATTTCTTCTTCAAGTTCTCCATGAAGAAATACAGTTTTTACATCCAACTGCTTTAGATGTAAGTTAAACGTAGCACACATAGTAAAGACTATTCTGACTATTGTAAGTTGTACTATTGGGAAAAATATTTCATTGAAATCAATACATTCTTTTTGAGCATATCCCTTTACCACCAATCTTGCACGATATCGTTCCACTTGATCATTACTATTTTGTTTGATTTTGTAGACACATTTGTTACCAATGATTATTATTCCACTTGGTAATGGTACCAATTTCTAAGTTGTGTTCTTAGAGCTTCAATTTCTTCCTACATTGTTGTCATCTATAGAGATGCATCTTAACTACTTGTAACTTCATGGAAAGTTGGTGGCTCTCCATCCTCCATTAAAAGATAGTACGCAGCATTACTCTCAATAACATACTTCGAGTGTCAAGTTGGCGGCCTTCTTTCACAAGTTGACCGACGTACTTCTGGAGCCTCAAACTCAATTGGTTCCTGTACCTCATGTTGTGGTGTTGCTTTAGTAGAATCTAGAACTTCCACTTGAACTGTTGTAGTTTTTGAATTTTCATTCGACGTGTTATCATCTTCATCTTTTCTTTGTAGTTGATCTTCTACAAAGATCACATCTATGCTAATTGATGTGTATTTTATAGTACTTGCAAGTGTACGAATAACTTGTAGAAAGTGATAAGCAAACCTCCGAGGTTAATCTCTTAAGGAATTGCAATGGTTTTAAACAACCTTTTACTTAATCTAATTAGAATCCTAAAGCAACTAAAACACTAATTAAATAGAATTCTAGTAACACTAAAACTTTAAATAACTAGAATCCTAAACTTAATAAAACTGTAAACAAATTGAATTTGTGAACAAGATCAATAGTGTCGAACAACTAACGAAAACAATTACGCAAATTCTAAATTAACTCAAAAGATTTCAAATATTAATGGAGAATGTATGGACGTTTAGTTTGGTTAGTTATGCTTGCATCGAAAAGTTGTGGTGAATTAACATGAACATAATAAACAAATATTATTGGTTTTCCTTTTAATTACAAAAATACCTACAATCGGGTAATTCTCTTTGTTGATTAACTAAATAATATCCTACGATCGGGTATATCAAATAACAACCAAATTATGCACAAGAAAAATATGTCAATCAAACTAATGCCATGACTAGGTCATTAATTTGAAGTTTTGATTAAGTTTTTTAAAGTAAAGTTAAGGTGATGTTCCTAAAATCAAACTCTAATATTTTTTAACCTAACTATGAATCTCAAATTGGCCCATGAAAATTCACAATTAAATATTTAAATATGCTCTTAATCAAAAGGTAATTTAATTTATTTCAAAGCAATAAAAACATTCACCATAGCAGTTCTAGCAAATATGACAACACAAACTAAACATCCATAATAAAATTAGCCATTCATGTTCATATTAAAATTCATAGACAAATTCAATTTGAACATACACTCAAAGAAGTAACAAGAAGATAAGTAAATTCTATAACAAAAAGAAACCCTAGATCTAAATACCACAATTGGATTGGATGGCGTTATTCTCCAAAAGCTTGATCGTTGATTTTTAATGGTTTCTTAGATCCTTAGAATTAATTCCCTTGCTTCTTTGAGTGGGAAAAAACTCCTAAAATTTGGTTGAGTCTCTTGTTGGTTCTCAAAATTGAAGTGTATGTAAAAGAGACTCTTAAGGGAGTATTTATAGGTGTTAGGGTTACATAGAATCCTGATTGATTCAGGAATAGGTGCGCAGCGGCACAACAAAAAAAAGTGGAACAATAGTCAAAACCCAAGAGGTACTCGCCGCAGCACACATATTTCTCGCCGCGGCGCGTGTTGTCTTCAGATTCTTCACATGTACCCCTTACATATGTGTTGGCTCGTTATGTACGACTTACATAATTTAACTCTTGTTACCCATAAATTGTGATCCGAGCGTCGTAAGTGTTCCGTCTTTGCGTGTTTGCATTATTCAACTCATTTGATGCTAAAAATACCTGAAATACACTAAAACATACCCGTAATTTCGAATTAATAGATTTATGAAAATAATCATATAAACGAGATATAACAAATTTATTTTTTAACAATTAAGCAAATAAATTACGAAATATTAGTGTTTTTCAAGCACTTATCACTGATTATAAGTTTGCCGGTGGTTTCTTGGAATTTGTATATCACATACACAGGACATCCAAATGAATGTAAAGTAGAGTAATCTGCTAGCTAACCAGTCCACATCTCCATCAGTGTCTTTAACTCAATTATCGTTGATGGCGATCGATTTATCACATAACATGCAGTTTTGGCTACTAATGTCCAAAAGGAGTTGGATTGAGCTGATGTCCTCAACATAGCTCTTATCTTTTCTGCAAGAGTTCTGTTCATCTGCTCTGCCACTCCATTTTGTTGAGGCGTGTATGTGACTGTGAACTGTCTTTTGATACCTTCTTACTTACAAAGTGCAAGAAATTTGCCGTCTATATACTCTCTTCCATTATCCGTCCTTAAGCACTTAATCTTCTTCTCTGATTCAAGTTCCACTTGTGCTTTGAAGTCTTTGAATACTTGAAACACATCTGACTTCTTCTTAATTGGATACATCCAACACCTTCTAGAGTAATCATTAATAAAAGACATTAGGTACCTTGCATCTCCTAGTGACATCTTTGGTGATTCTCATACATCAGAATGAATCAAGTCTAGAATGTCTTTACTCCTTGCATCAGATTTGCTAAAACTTCAATCTATGTTGCTTACTAACTTCAATCTATGTTGCTTACTAACTTCAATCTATGTTGCTTACTTGTAACACAATGCTCACAAAAAGGTAGATTTACTGATTTGAGCCCTGGAAGCAACTTTCTATCGGAGAGAATCTTCAAATCTTGTTATGACATGTGGCCTAATTTGAGATGCCACATCATTGTTGATTCTTCTCCTTTATTGGTTGACGCGACACAAGCATCAGCTTCCTATAGTGTTTCCCTTTTAAACATAAATAGATTTGTTGCGATCTTTTCTGCCTTCAAAAACACAAGCACACCTTTGTTAATTTTTATGATCCCATTTTTGACATGGATCTTGCATCCAAGATTGTCTATTTGTCCCAAAGATAATAGATTCTCCCTCAAGCCCTTCACATGTCGTACGTCCTGAATATTACAAAATGTACAATTAAACATTTTTATTTTGATAGTACCAATACCAGCGATTTCCAAAGTATGATCATCACTCATATGTACATAACCTCCTGAGATTGGTTCATATTTGTGGAACCACTATTTTCGAGATGTCATGTGCCATGTTGCTCCTGGTGTAGTAACTAGACATCAGAAAACTGCTTTCTGCCTCCAACCGCTATTGTAGCCTCGCTGCATAAGACTTCACAATTATCAGGGATACTTCTTGTATTCCCTTGAGCATTTAATGGCTTAGGGTTTCTATTCTTTCTTTTACTCTAACAATATTTTTTAACATGCCCTTTCTTGCCACAATTATAGCACTTGAAATTCTTCTTACTTCTTGATTTTGATCTACCATAATTTTGACTCCCACTAGAGCCATGTTTGTTGATCTTCCTCTCATCACCGTCAAAGCTTTCGCTTGCTGTGAACCTACTTATTTGTCTTCTTTGTTTTTACACCGAGTTTCTTCTTCCAAAACAGCAGCTGTAATTTCGTTAAAGAATAGTCTGAAAGGATGTTGTTCGTCAGGTTGATGATGAGTTGATCATATGAGTCAGGTAGACTTTGAAGTAGAAGATTCGCACATACAACTGTCTCTATTTTGTAACCCATTGAAGTTGCAAAAATAGAGTACTCAAGGTGTTGATATGGTCAATCACCGATGTAGATTCTGCCATTCGAAGAGTGTAAAGTTTCCTCTTTAAGAAGATCTTGTTGTGAAGTGACTTGACCTTGTTAGAATATCCCAAAGCTCCTTTGCTGCCTTCTTTTCTGCCACACTAGATAACACTCCATCTCTAGTGCTAAGTGAAGATCAGCAATTACATTGCCATCCATTTTGTTTCACTTGCCATCATCGATTATTCCAGTGGACCTATCTCCAATCGCTTCCAAACAATTATGCTTTCTCAAAATTGCATTAATCTTCATTTTCCACAACGAGAAATTATTTCCGTTGAACTTCTCAACATCAAACTTTGTTGTTTTTGTCATTTTGATATGCTTCTCACTTGAATCAGCTTTCACTATTACACATGACAGTAATTATATATGTGAATAGTAATTGTATATATGAATAGTATTCGTGAACAGTACCTCACAACCAAGGCCCTGATACCACTATTAGAAAATTTACGGGTCGAAACTAATACACAAAGTAAAATTGAGAGAATGAAGATAAAATGGACAAAAGTATTTACGTGGTTCACCCAAAATGATTACGGGCTACTCTACGGGCAAAGGTCGGAAGGAATTCACTATACCGAAAGATTTACAACTTTTCTCTAAATACAAGGAGAGAACAATATATATCTCTCTCTTATAATAGAAAAATATAATTAACCTCTCTCACACAATGAGGATAGAACTCTTTCTAAGTGGGGAAGCTTTGAATGCTTAAAATATATGAGATTTTGGAATGGGATGATGGAAATGAGCAAATGATCTCTCTATTTATAGAGAGAAAAATGTTATTATTTGGAGAGATGACATATTTGCTTACATATGTTTCTTCTTACTATTTGGAGAGATGACATATGCGCTTACATATGTTCTCTTCTCCCATTTTCTATGGTAGATGAACACTCATTGAAATTGCAATAATATTTCATCAATTAAGCTATCTCTTTTGCAATAATATTCAATCAATATAGCCATATATGCAGTACAAGCTTGTGAAAGTGCATAAGCTGGCATTATAGATTTATTGTAGTTCCTATATTACTACCGAGAAAGCACCTTTGGACTAAAATAATATTTGCACTAGTTTGTATGCAGGCACCCAATTTACTTGCAGTGCTGCTATTTTCAAAAGGATTGTTTGTTTTGCATTTAATCGTGGTAGAGGTACTCGTATCTTAGGAGTTGCAATCTATCCTCTTACCATAATTAAAGTCTTTTCAAATTATTGAAATAGGGAAGAATGTAAGAGTTGAAGCCGTTTTCATATGGCTAAAAGTACTAGTCAAGTAAAAGTGGGTGAAAGTAGCCAACCAATAAACTGTTTGTGTAGAAAATAAATGAAATGGATGGTAGTTGGAATAAATGAAGTGGTTGATAGTTAGAATAAATGAAGTGGGTGGTAATTGCAAAAAAAAAAAAAAGAATGAAGAAATAAATGACGGTAATTGCAATAATGAATTAAAAACTCTATAAATAGAAAACTCATTTGCCCATCTAAGTATCCCATCACAAAAATCCCAAGCATTCTAAGCATCACAATCTTCCAAACACAAAGCTTTATAATATTTTATCACTAAGAAGAGTTTTTTCTTCATTGTGAGAAAGAAATTAATTGTATTATCCTATTATTAGAGAGAGATGTATTTTGTTCTCTCCTTGTATTTAGAGAAAGGTTATAAATCTTTTGGTATAGTGAATTCCTTCCGGCCTTTGCACGTGAAGTAGCCCGTAATCATTTTGGGTGAACTACGTAAATACTTGTGTTCATTTTATCTTTATTCTTTTAATTTCATTTTGATTGTATATTAATTTTGACTCGTAAATTTTCAATCAGTGGTATCAGCTTTGGTTGTGGGATATTGTTCAGAGATACTGTTCATGTATACGGTTACTGCTCACGTGTAATAGTGGGAGCCCGTTCAAGTGAGAAGCATATCAAAATGACAAAAACGATAAAGTTCGATGTTGAGAAGTTCAATGAAAGTAATTTCTTGTTGTGAAAAAGATTAAGACAATTTTGAGGAAGGATAATTGCTTAAAAACAATTGGAGATATGCCCACTGAGATCATTGATGATTGAAAGTGGAACGAAAAGGACAACAATGCAATTTTCGATCTACACTTTGCACTAGCCAATGACAAGACTCTATCCAGTGTGGCATAACAGATGACAGCAAAGGAGACTCTAATAAGATTATACGAGGCCAAGTCACTATATAACAAGATCTTCTTAAAAAGGAGAGTGTACACTCTTTGAATGGCCTCATCGGTAACCGACCACATTAATACTTTGAATACTTTATTTTTCAACTTACATTGATGGGTTACAAAATAGAGACAATTGAACGTATAGTGCTTCTACTTCAAAGTCTACATGACTCATATGGTTAACTTATCATGAACCTGGCGAACAACATCCTTTTGGACTATATACTTTTTGAGGAAATTACAAGTACTATTTTGGAAAAAGAAACCTAGTGTAAAAATAAAGAAGACAGACAAGCAGGTTTGCAGCAAGTGAAATCTTTGACGGTGACGAGAGAAAGTTCAAAACAACATGGCTCTAGTAGGAGTTAGAATCATGGTAGATCGAAATCAAGAAGTAAGAAGAAATTCAAGTGCTACAACCGTTACAAGAAGGGACACGCCAAAAAGGATTGTTGGAGTAAAAAGAGGAATGTAGATCCTGAGCTATCAAATACTCAAGGGAATGTAGCAAGTACCCCTTAATAATGGTGAAGTTTTATACAGTGAGGATACAGTGGTGGTTGGAGGTAGAAAGTAGTTCAAGTACTACAATCGTGGCAAGAAGGGGCACATCAATAAGGATTGTTGGAATAAAAAGAAGAATGAAGACCCTAACCTATCAAATGCTCAAAGGAATGTAACAAGTACCCTGAACAATGGTGAAGTTCTATACAGTGAGGCTACAGTGGTGGTTGGAGGCAGAAAACAGTTTTTTGACGTCTAGTTACTAGACTTAGGAAAAACATGGAACATGACATCTCGGAGAGAGTGGTTCCAAAAATATGAACCAATTGCAAGAGTTCTATATACATTGTGATGATCATGCTTTGGAGATCATTGGTATTAGTACTATAAAAATAAAAATGTTTGATGATACAGTTTGCATTATTCAAGAGGTATGACACATGAAGGACTTGAGGATGGGACAAGACACATGTAAAAAATGGGATCATGAAAATTTTCAAACGTGCACTTGTGGTTTTGAGGGCAGAAAATACACATGTTCTATATACGTGGGATCATGCTTTGGAGATCATTGGTATTGGTACTATTAAAATAAAAATGTTTGATGATACAGTTCACACTATTCAACAGGTACGATACATGAAGGGCTTGAGAAAGAATTATTGTCTTTGGGACAAATGGACAGTCTTTGATGCAAGACACATGTCGAAAATGGGATCATGAAAATTTTCAAAGGTGCACTTGTGGTTTTAAGGGCAAAAAAGAAAAGGACACATGTTCTATATATATGGGTGATGATCATGCTTTGGAGATCATTAGTATTGGTATTATTAAAATAAAAATGTTTGATGATACAGTTTGCACTATTCAAGAGATACGAGACATGAAGGGCTTGAGGAAGAATTATTGTCTTTAGGACAAATGGATAGTCTTGGATACAAGACACATGTCGAAAATGAGATCATGAAAATTGTCAAAGATGCACTTGTGGTTTTGAGGGCAGAAAAGATTGTTACGAATCTGTTCATGCTTAAAGAAGAAACACTACAAAAAGTTGACGTGTGTGTCGCGTCAACTAGTAAGAAAGAAGAATCAATGATGATGTGGCATCTCAAATTAAGCCATATGTTAGAACGGGGTTTGAAGATTCTCTCAAACGGAAAGCTATTTCTAAGGATCAAATCAATAAATTTACCTTTTGGTGAGCAATGTGTTACATGTAAGTAGCATAGATTGAAGTTTAGTAGATCTGATGTAAGGACTAAAAGCATTTCTAAACTTGATTCATTCTGATGTATGAGAATCATTAGAGATGTCTCTAGGAGGTGCAAAGTACCTAATGTTTTTCATTGATGATTACCCCAGGACATTTCCAATCAAGAAGAATTCAAATGTGTTTCAAGTGTTCAAAGACTTCAAAGCAGAGGTGGAACTTGAATATGGAAAGAAGATCAAGTTCTTGAGGATGGATAATAGGAAGAGAGTATATAGATAGTGAGTTTCTTGCACTTTGTAAGCAAGAAAGTATCAAAAGACAGTTCACATTCACATATACACCTCAATAAAATGAAGTGTCGGAGTGGATATAACTCTTATAGAAAAGAGAAGAGCTATGTTAAGGACTGCAGGTCAATCCAACTCTTTTTGGGCAAATGCAGTCAAAATTGCATGTTATGTGCTAAATTGATCACCATTAACAACAATTGAGTTAAAGACATCTATGGAGATGTTGACTGGTAAGTCAGTAGATTACTTTACTTTTCATTCATTTGCATGTCCTATGTACGTGATATACAATGCCCCAGAAAGATCAAAGTTGGATCCAAAATCCAGAAGGTCTATGTTCTTGGAATATATTGATGGTGTTAAGGGATATCGCTTGTGGGATCCCACTATTTAAAAGCTTATAATCAGCAGGAATTGATCTTTGCAGAAGTTCAACTACAAACAAAATGAGATGATAGCACATCAAATTAGAATTCAAAGATTACAACAATTCAGATGAAAAATACCAATATAAGAAATTCTAGATTTTACTGAAGTAGCACCATAACACGAGGTACAAGAATCAATTGAGTCCGAGGATCCAGAAGTTTGTTGGTCAATTCATGAAAGAAGGCCGCCAACTTGGCACTCGAAGTATGTTACAGAGAGTATTATTGCATATTGCCTTTTAACAGAGGATGGAGCACCGTCAACCTTCCATAAAGCTACAACTTCAATTCATCTTTGTGGATGACAACAATGTAAGAAGAAATTGAAGCTCTAAAGAAGAACATTACTTGAAAATTGGTACCATTATCAAGTGGAAGTAAAGTTATTGGTAAAAAATGGGTCTACAAGATCACGTGAGATAGCAATGATTAAGTGAAACAATATCATGCAAGATTGGTGGTGAGGGATACGCTTAGAAAGAAGGTATTGATTTCAATAAAATATTTTTTTTCTAGTAGTACGACATATAACAATCAAAATAGGCATGGTTATGTGTGCTACATTTAACTTACATCTGGAGTAGTTGGATGTAAAAATTGCATTTCTTTATAGAGAACTTGATGAAGAAATCTACATGCTTCAACCAGATGGTTTTACGGAAACAAGCAAGAAAACTTGGTTTTGCTGGTTAAACAAATTTTTATACGGTCTCAAACAAGTGCCAAAGTGTTGGATATAATAGATTTGATTCCTTCATTATTAGCCTTGGATAAACTCAATTTCGACCATTGTATGTACCACAAAAGTTTGATGGTGATAATGACTTTATTATCTTGTTTTATGTGGACGACATGTTAGTGGCAAGTCCCAACAAATATCGCATCCAAGAATTAAAGGCTCAGTTGGCTAGGTAGTTTGAGGTGAAGGACTTGTTACCAACAAACAACATTCTAGAAATATAGATTCATCGAGATAGAAATAATAGGAAGCTTTTCGAAAAGAACTACTTCAACAAGATCTTGTGATGCTTCAACATGCAAGATTGTAAGCTAATCTCTACCCCACTTCTTGTTGAGTTCAAGTTATTCTCAAGTATGTTTCCTAGTAATGAAGTAGAGAAGAGGAAAATGTCTTGATCACGGTATGCATCAGCAGTGAGAAGTTTGATGTTCAATATGATATGTACAAGACAAAACATTACATAAGTACTTGTTGAACTACTTCAACAAGATCTTGCGATGTTTCAACATGCAAGATTGTAAGTCAATCTCTACCCCACTTCTTGTTAATTTCAAGTTAATCCTCAATATGTTTCCTAGCAATGAAGCAAAGAGGAGGCAAATGTCTCAAGTACGGTATGTATCAAAGTGAGAAGTTTGATGTTCACTATGATATGTATGATACCAGACATTGCACAAGTAGTGGAAGCAGTTAGTCGATTTATGGAGAATCCTAGTAGAGAGCATTGGAACATTGTAAAGAGGATCCTTAGATACATAAAAGGATCCTTAAGTGCTGCATTATGTTTTGGAGGATCAGAATTAACTGTTAGAGATTATGTAGATTGAGATTTTGTAGGAGAACTTAACAAAAGCAAATCTATTGTGGGCTATGTGTTTACCCTTGTAAGAGGAGCTGCAAGCTAGGTTTCTAAATTGTAGATTGTTGTAGCTTTATCTACAATAGAAGCAGAATAGCAACTACACAAGCTTGCAAGAAAGCAATTTAGTTTCAGAGGTTATTGGAGGAGCTCGGGCACAAGTAGGAGAAGATAATTTTATTTTGTGACAGTCAGAGTGCCTTGCACATTGCAAGAAATCTAGACTTTTATTCATAAACAAAGCACATAAGGGTTCATTATCATAAGGGTTCATTAGCACATAAGGGTTCATTATCACTTTGTTTGAGAAGTAGTGGAGGAAGAAACTGTAGATTTGCAAAAGATTCACGTTGATAAGAACCTAGCAAATGTAATGATAAAACCAATCAACACTGCCAAGTTTGTATGGTGTAGATCCTCGTATGGCCTAGTAGAGACGTAAGAAACAGGGCTTGAGCAAAGGCAGTTGGAAGGGCTAACCGTAAAAGGTGATTTCAAGTGGGAGAATGTAGTTGAAGCCATTTTCACATGGCTAAAAATAATAGTCAAATAAAAGTGGGGAGCCAACCAATAAATAGTTTGTGTAAAAAACAAATGAAGTGGATGATTGTTGAAATAAATGAAGTGGATGATAGTTGTAGTAAATGAAGTGAGTGGTAGTTACAATCAAAGAAAATGAAGAAAGAAGAAATAAATGATGGTGGTTGTAATCGTGAATTAAAAACTCTACAAATAGAGGGCTTATTTGCTCATCTAGCAAATGTAATGACAAAACCAATCAACACTGCCAAGTTTGTATGGTGTAGATCCTCGTATGGCCTAGTAGAACAGGGCTTGATCAAAGGCAGTTGGAAGAGCTAACCGTAAAAGGTGATTTCAAGTGGGAGAATGTAGTTGAAGCCATTTTCATATGGCTAAAAATAATAGTCAAATAAAAGTGGAGGTAGGAGCCAACCAATAAATAGTTTGTGTAGAAAACAAATGAAGTGGATGGTAGTTAGAATAAATGAAGTGGATGATAGTTGTAGTAAATGAAGTTGGTGGTAGTTACAATCAAAGAAAATGAAGAAAGAAGAAATAAATGATGGTGGTTGCAATAGTGAATTAAAAACTTTATAAATAGAGGGCTTATTTGCTCATCTAAGCATCCCATACCATCGCAAAAATTTCAAGCATTATAAGCATCCCAATCTTCCAAACACAAAAGCTATAAGTTTGTGAAATATTTTTCTACTTAGAAGAGTTCTTTTCTCATTGTGAGTTTAATTGTATTCTCCTAATATAAGAGAGGTGTCTTGTTCTCTCCTTGCATTTAGAGAGAGATTGTAAATCATTCGGTATAGTAAATTTTTTTCGACTTTTGCCAGTAGAATAGCCCATAATCATTGTGGGTGAACCACGTAAATACTTGTATCTATTTTATCTTTATTCTCCCAATTTCACTTTAATTGTGTATTAGTTTCGACCCATAAATTTTCTTATAGTGATATCAGAGCTTTGGTTATAGGATATTGTTCATAGTTACTGTTCACATATACAGTAACTACTCATGTGTAATAGTGGGAGCTGGTTCAAGTGAAAAGCATATCTCAATGTTGAGGAGTTCAATGAAAGTAATTTCTTGTTGTGAAAAATGAAGATTAAGACAATTTTGAGGAAGGATAATTGCTTGGAAGTTATTGGATATAGGCCCTCTGAGATCATTGATGATCAAAAGTGGAACAAAAAGGATGGCAATGCAATTGTCAATCTACACTTAGTACTAGCTGATGAAGTGTTATCCAGTGTGGTAGAAAAGAAAACAACAAAGGATATTATAGATACTCTAACAAGACTGTACAAGGTCAAGTCACTACACAACAAGATCTTAAAAATGAGACTATACACTCTTCGAATGACAAAATCCATATCGGTAATCGACCACATAAACTCCTTGAGTACTTTGTTTTTGCAACTTACGTTGATGGGTTATAAAATAGAGACAATTGAACATACAGAACTTCTACTTCAAAGTCTACCACAGTAGATTTTTCTTCTAATTTCATGATATGTATGATTATGGTGTAGTCGTGCTTGGAACATGTGGATGATAGTGTCTCTTTGTCGAGCTTGCAAATATGTAGTAAGTTTGGAATATTAGGCAAAATTGCAGTAAACAAAGCTTTGCTTCCTTTTGCTCAATACTTGGATAAAAAAAAAAGACCTTTGAACTTTCTTTTGCTTTCAATTTCAAGATAAATTGTAAACAGTGGCAATTGAAGCCTAGTGGAAATGGATGGTTTTTTTGTTTTTGTAGTTTAGGAGCACTTGTACTACTTGGGTCAAGTTTATTTTGTACTCTTTCTTTTTTGGGCATTTAATTGCAAAGTAAGGGGTTCTGTGTAATTTGCCCATTTGAGAATATGATTAAGTATAGGTGTGAGGACTCTATCTCTCTGTGTTTCTGGTAAGTTCACTGAATCTAGACTGTATCTAATTAAAAATACGAGCTTATAAATTATTCCATGTATCTATTGCTTGTTACTGTTTTATTACCTTCTATTTCAATTCTCGTTATTATTTGCTATAATGCCTTGATTCTGTTAATAGTTCTCAGTTTTAATTTGTTTAATCTTGATTACCTACAATGTTGTATAACTGTTATTTCTTAGGTGAGAACCTCTAAGAGGTTCATGGGAATTACATTTATATATTGGGTAACTTAAAAAAGTGTTATACTTAGGCAAATTTTCAAAAAGATAAGTTTCAAAAAAAAAAATTATTTTTCTATCTTGGGAAACTTAACAAAAAGGTCATTTTAGCTAAGTTTTCAAAAAGTTTATACATTTGGTAAGTTTTTAAAAAAATTTATATTTCTATATTCGATAACTTATAAAAAAGTTCTAAACTTGAGTAAGTTTTTGAAAAGTCTTATACTTGGTAAGTTTTGAAAAAAAATGTTTATATTTTACATTGGAAAACTTATCAAAAAGTTTTATACTTGGGTAAGTTTTCAAAAAATTTATAAACTTTGTAAGTTTTCAAAAAAAAAAAGTGCTACACTTTGGTAAGTTTTCAAAAAGTTCTCATAGTTAAAAAGTTTTGAAAAAAGTTTATGTTTATATATTAGGTAACTTATAAAAAAATCTTATACTTGGGCAAGTTTTCAAAAAGCTCTTATATTAGGTAAGTTTTCAAAAAAAAAAAAAAAAGTTTATATTTTAATTTTAGAGAACTTAACAAAAACTTCAATTTTGGCTAAGTTTCAAAAAGTTTATACAATTAGTAAGTTTTGAAAAAAGTTTATATTTCTATATTGGGTAACTTATAAAAAAGTTCTATACTTGAGTAAGTTTTCGAAAAGTTCTTAATATGGGTACTTACTAGAATACAGCATGCTGCAATATGAAGGGGGTACTAACAACTGAATTGAGTCCTCTCCGAATTGCAGGAGATAGTTGCCCATTATACAGCTCACCAACTTCACTTGCCTCAATGGGTTCTCCTTCGGGAGGGTTTGGGTCACAACCCTTTTTTAATTAACCTTTCAATAAGCGTTTGGTATCTATCACTACTAACATTGAGTTGATACCACTTTCAATTTATTGGTTCACACCAAACTTTGTTTTTCATTGATGCCTCTAATGCATTATTCTCCTATTGGTATCACTCATCCATCCATCGTACCACACCTTTAACAAACACCATTCTTTTCTCCACTTTCGATAGATAAGTGGTATTGAAAATGATCGATCTATTTGTTTGGGTCCCTTTTTGAATACTAGTTCGGACGTCAATTTTGAGAGGTCAAAAAAACCATTCATTTATTGTAGTTCCCCGGCCTTGCTAGACAAGTTTCAATTTTGGCTGAGTTTTCAAAAAGTTTATACATTTGGTAAGTTTCGAAAAAAAAAAAGTTTATATTTATATATAGAGTAACTTATAAAAAAGTTCTATACTTGGGTAAGTTTTTAAAAAATTATTATATTAGGTAAATTTCGAAAAAAGTTTATTTTGCTATATTGAGTAACTTATCAAAAAGTCCTATATTTGGGTAAATTTTGAAGAAAAAAAAAAAAAAAGAGTCCAATATTTGGTTAAGTTTTCAAAAAGTTCTTATACTTGTTAAGTTTTGAAAAAAGTTTATATTTCTATATTAGATAACTTATAAAAAAGTTATATACTTGAGTAAGTTTTCAAAAAATTCCTATTCCAGGTAAGTTTTGAAAAAAAAATTATATTTATATATATGGTTACTTATAAAAAAATTTATACTTTGGTAAGTTTTCAAAAACTTTTTATACCTAGTAAGTTTTGGAAAAAAGAAATTATATTTCTATAATGGGTAACTTATAAAAAAGTTATATACTTAAATAAGTCTTCAAAAAGTTCATATACCTAGTAAGTTTCGAAAATAAATTTATATTTTTATATTAGGTAACTTATCAAAAAGTTATATTTTGAATAAATTTTCAAAAAGTTTATAAACTTGATAAGTTTTAGAAAAAGTTTATACTTTTATATTGGGTAACTTATAAAAAAGTTTTATACTTTAGTAAATTTCAAAAAGTTTTTACAAGTATTCAAAAAGTTTCTATACTTTATAAGTTTTGAAAAAAGTTTATATTTATATATTGGATAACTTATAAAAAAGTGTTATACTTTGGCAAGTTGAAAACTTGCTCTTATACTAGATAAGTTTCAAAAAAAAATTAATATTTCTATTTTGTGGAACTTAACAAAATGTTCAATTTTAGCTAAGTTTTCAAAAAGTTCATACATTTGGAAAGTTTCGAAAAAAAATTATATTTCTATATTAGGTAACTTATAATAAAATTATATGGGTAAGATTTAAAGAATTTCTTATACTTGATAAGTTTTGAATAAAAGTTTATATTTCTATATTAAATAACTTATTAAAAGTTTATATTTTGGATAATTTTTCAAAAAATTCCAATATTTGTTAAGTTTTGAAAAATGTTTATATTTCTATATTGAATTACTTATAAAAAAGTTTTATACTTAAATAAGTTTTTAAAAAGATTATAAACTTGGTAAGTTTTGAAAAAAAGTTCTACACTTTAGTAAGTTTTCAAAAAGTTCATATACTTAGTAAGTTTTGAAGAAAAAAAAAATTATATTTATATATTGGATAACTTATAAAAAAAGCGTCATACTTGAGCAAGTTTTCAAAAAGCTCTTATACTACATAAGTTTCAAAAAAAAAAAAATTCTATTTTGGGAAACTTAACAAAAAGGTCAATTTTGGCTAAGTTTTCAAAAAGTTTATACGTTTGATCAATTTAGAAAAAAAAAATTATATTATATATTTGGTAACTTATAAAAAGAATTTATACTTAGGTAAGTTTTCAAAAAAAATTTATACCTGATAAATTTTTAGAAAAAAATTTATACCTAGTAAGTTTTCAAAAAGTTTCTAAACTTGTTAAGTTTTGGAAAAAAAAAAAAAAAAGGTCTACACTTTGATAAGTTTTCAAAAAGTTCATATACTTAGGAAGTTTTAAAAAAAAGTTTATGTTTATATATTAAGTAACTTATAAAAAATGTGTTATACTTGGGTAATTTTTCAAAAAATTCTTATACTTGGTAAGTTTTGAAAAAAAAAATTACTGGAAGCAGTTAGTCGATTTATGGAAAATCCTGGTAGAGAGCATTGGAACATTGTAAAGAGGATCCTTAGATACATAAAAGGATCCTTAAGTGCTGCATTATGTTTTGGAGGATCAGAATTAACTGTTAGAGATTATGTAGATTGAGATTTTGGAGAACTTAACAAAAGCAAATCTACTGTGGGCTATGTGTTTACCCTTGTAAGAAGAGTTGTAAGCTAGGTTTCCAAATTGTAGATTGTTGTAGCTTTATCTACAATAGAAGCAGAATAGCAACTACACAAGCTTGCAAGAAAGCAATTTAGTTTCAGAGGTTATTGGAGGAGCTCGGGCACAAGTAGGAGAAGATAATTTTATTTTGTGACAGTCAGAGTGCCTTGCACATTGCAAAAAATCTAGACTTTTATTCATAAACAAAGCACATAAGGGTTCATTATCATAAGGGTTCATTAGCACATAAGGGTTCATTATCACTTTGTTTGAGAAGTAGTGAAGGAAGAAACTGTAGATTTGCAAAATATTCACGTTGATAAGTGATGAACGAAATCGGTACCTAAATACTAATCTCGTAAATGCTTATTTAAATTTATAAAAATCTCGCAAGTGCACGAATCATTTTATAGAAAATGATAAGTATACTCCCAAGGTCGGTCAAAGGAAGGAATTTATGTGGTTTTTAATAATTATTCAAACTCTTAAAAACGAAATTAAAACCTAAACATCCTGTCACGATATTTGAGTTTGTTTGAGTCTAATCTAAAATGGGAAAATAATATAGACATGAATTCAATAAATAATCATGCAATTATATCATTCATAAACAGTGGAGAATTAATGGATAATAATAAGTTAATTATGCTTGCTTCATATTATATAGGTTATGAAATATTTGAATTAAAATTATTGATTCTCTCTTTTATGTATAAATACCACCTTTGGTGGGGTTAGATATTCTTTGTTAATTAAGCAAATCAATTAACACCTATGGGTGGGGTCGATAATTAATTTGGTTAATTAAATTAAAATCATTTTACTAAGAGATTGCAAATGAACCATTTAAATGTCACCTTTGGTGGGGTTAGATATTTTAAACTTTATTCAAGGTGTCCAAATTAAATATAAGAATTTAACTATCTGAATACTGACTTTCATGTTTTAAAACTATTACAGAAAATATGTTGTCAATATATTTTCAAATAATAATTCTTTGTGAAAAACCTTTGAAATAGAGTTTCGCATCAACAATACCAGGCGATTGTACCAATAAGTAGAAGAGCACTACTCTAAATCAGACCAGATAATTAAACCTTAAAATCTAATTTTCAGATTTAAAGTTTGTAATGAAAAATAATGTATTTCTCTCTAACATTCTTTATGTGAAAATCTTGAATAAAAATAATATTTAATTTTGTGAAAATGTTTCACCTATTAATATTCCACAAGCATAACAACATTATAAATTATCTCATATTAATAAACAGCCAGACATGCTTAATTTAATAATTAGCTAGAAAATTAAATATAGCATGTAAAAACAAAACATAAGAAATAATGCTGAAAATAATACATTTAAACATACCTCAACATAATTTCAGAATTGTTTCTGGAAAAAACTCCAAACGGAATTGCATTTCTATTTATTGAATCTAAACTAAAATTATTACGACAAAATAATTAAATAAAATTATAAATAAAATAAAATGAAACTATAAAAATTGGGAGAGAAAACTATCGAAAAACTATGCTAAATTATGTACTGTACTCCCCTGAACGAGCTGCCCGGACGCCTCTATTTATAGCAAATGAAATTCACTGTGCGAGACACGTGTCGATTTCAGATTCGGCAACATTCAGAGTGCGTGACACGTGTCCGACCGCGATTGGTGGAGGAGCTGTGCAGGTCCCATACGTCAGATGTGAGTGGACGGCGACGGCTGAGTGGCAGAAGTGCGCCACGTGGCAGACTGGGATTCGCGGATGGGCGCTGATGCAGCTGGCTGTTGACTGAGTGCGATGCCACGTGGCACGCGATGATTCGTTGGACAGCGCTGAGGCAGTGAGTGCGATGCCACGTGGCGTTTCCTGATACACTGGTCGGCGCGGTGTGTCAGTCAATGTCTGCTGAGCTGTCGTCCACGTGTCACTTCCTGATTGGTGGTCAACGATGACGTGGGTGATGACGTGGACGCTGACTGGGCATTGACTGTGCGTTGACTGGGCTTTGTCTGGGCCTTCCTAAGTACATCCACTTTATTTCTATATAAATCCACATATCTAATTAAATTCATAAAAAATTCAGAAAAATTCCAAAAAAATTGTAAATAATTTCTAAATATTTTTAAACTTTTTAAATGAAGAAAATGTCCCTAATTTGAGAAAATAATAAAATACAACTAATTAATTTATTTTGGAGGCAAAAATTCCTGAAAAATAATAAAATTATATGTGATTCCGAAAATATAGATTTATATGAAATATGATAAAATCATGTAAATATAAATCTATTTAATCAATTAAAGTACATTGAATTCGCATATTTTTAGCATCTTTTAAGCACTTATCAATAAGAACCTAGCAAATGTAATGATAAAACCAATCAACACTGCCAAGTTTGTATGCTGTAGATCCTCGTATGGCCTAGTAGAGACGTAAGAAACAGGGCTTGAGCAAAGGCAGTTGGAAGGGCTAACCGTAAAAGGTGATTTCAAGTGGGAGAATGTAGTTGAAGCCATTTTCACATGGCTAAAAATAATAGTCAAATAAAAGTGGGGGTAAAAGCCAACCAATAAATAGTTTGTGTAAAAAACAATGAAGTGGATGATTGTTGAAATAAATGAAGTGGATGATAGTTGTAAATGAAGTGAGTGGTAGTTACAATCAAAGAAAATGAAGAAAGAAGAAATAAATGATGGTGGTTGTAATAGTTAATTAAAAACTCTACAAATAGAGGGCTTATTTGCTCATCTAGCAAATGTAATGACAAAACCAATCAACACTGCCAAGTTTGTTGTATGATGTAGATCCTCGTATGGCCTAGTAGAACAGGCCTTGATCAAAGGCAGTTGGAAGAGCTAACCGTAAAAGGTGATTTCAAGTGGGAGAATGTAGTTGAAGCCATTTTCATATGGCTAAAAATAATAGTCAAATAAAAGTGGAGGTAGGAGCCAACCAATAAATAGTTTGTGTAGAAAACAAATGAAGTGGATGGTAGTTGGAATAAATGAAGTGGATGATAGTTGTAGTAAATGAAGTTGGTGGTAGTTACAATCAAAGAAAATGAAGAAAGAAGAAATAAATGATGGTGGTTGCAATAGTGAATTAAAAACTTTATAAATAGAGGGCTTATTTGCTCATCTAAGCATCCCATACCATCGCAAAAATTTCAAGCATTATAAGCATCCCAATCTTCCAAACACAAAAGCTATAAGTTTGTGAAATATTTTTCTACTTAGAAGAGTTATTTTCTCATTGTGAGTTTAATTGTATTCTCCTAATATAAGAGAGATATCTTGTTCTCTCCTTGCATTTAGAGAGAGATTGTAAATCATTCGGTATAGTAAATTTTTTTCGACTTTTGCCAGTAGAATAGCCCATAATCATTGTGGGTGAACTACGTAAATACTTGTATCTATTTTATCTTTATTCTCCCAATTTCACTTTAATTGTGTATTAGTTTCGACCCATAAATTTTCTTATAGTGATATCAGAGCTTTGGTTATAGGATATTGTTCATAGTTACTGTTCACATATACAGTAACTACTCATGTATAATAGTGGGAGCTGGTTCAAGTGAAAAGCATATCTCAATGTTGAGGAGTTCAATGAAAGTAATTTCTTGTTGTGAAAAATGAAGATTAAGACAATTTTGAGGAAGGATAATTGCTTGAAAGTTATTGGATATAGGCCCTCTGAGATCATTGATGATCAAAAGTGGAACAAAAAGGATGGCAATGCAATTGTCAATCTACACTTAGCACTAGCTGATGCAGTGTTATCCATTGTGGTAGAAAAGAAAACAACAAAGGATATTATAGATACTCTAACAAAACTGTACAAGGTCAAGTCACTACACAACAAGCTATGAGGTTTGTAGCCTCCTCAAATGTCATCCGTGCATCCTTGAGACTTTGATATTCAAATGGGTTCATCACCTAACAAACAAAACTCAAGAAAAAACATAAAATGCAAAAAGTAAAAAAAAATATAGAAAAACCTAACTAAACAATAATCAATAAAAAAAAAAACTTAAACAAGAAAAATCAACTAAAAAGCTAAGAAAAATAAATAAGATAACAAAAAAACAAATCAAACAAAATAAACTAAATAAACTAAATAAAAATAACAAACACAAATAAAAATAGATACTTTTGAATTTTTTATTTTTTTAAAATTTTGTTCAAATTAGAGGAGAAAGCCTTGTATCAATATTAATCCTAATACACTATCTAAGTTCCCCGGCAACGGCGCCAAAAACTTGTTGGCACGAAATCCGCAAGCGCACGGATCGTGTACAAGTGATAAGTATTTTTAAGAATCGGGTTGTCATACCCACGAGGAACTTATTATGGCGTGTATTAGAATTAAGTACCGAAATATATACTTTCCCTTTCTATTTGAACTATCAATATTTTGTGATTCATTAAAATAAATAAACTAAACTAATTAAATAAATAAAAATCTAGGAATTCAATTTCCCCCATTCTATTTCCATGATTGTTTTTATATCGCATTAATATTGAATTAAAATGCACAAATTATTAATCAACTCTACTCAATTAATTACACCCACATGTCTATGGTCATGTAATTCTAATCCATATAAACCTAGCCCACATGTCTATGGTCGTCTAAGCATACATGGGTCATTAAGTACCTAGAGTTTAAAATGATCACATACAAAATAATGAAAATTTCTTTCTCATTACATATATGCCAATTCAATGCATGTTCATAATTTCATATCAATCTTTCAATTGCACACAAAATTAACATATCACTTAATTAAATGGCCAATTTAATTAAGAGCATTAAGCACATTAAATTAGATAATCCACACATTTCAATAATATCAAATAGGATTTGCAATTCACTATAACTCTACTCATATCAGGATTTAGTTCTCAAAAGAATTCTTCTCATACAATGATTCTATTCACATCAGGATTTATTTCTCACAAGAATTCTACTCATACAAGGATTCCACAATTAAAACAATTCTGCGCAAATAAGGACTCTATTTTCACAACACTTTTATTCACACAAGGATTCTACTTTCTTAACACTTCTACTCATACTAGAATTCTGTTTTCTCATTAAATGAGTCAAATTGGTAAAAGTAACACATGGGTCGAATTAAAAAAGAGTTCTAGTAGAAGTGAAAAACTGGCTCGATCGATCTAATGACTGGCTCGATCGATCGATCCAATTCTCGATCGATCGACCAGATTGATCGATCGATCTAGCTCAACCCAAGAGCACCTAGATCGATGTCGTTCCACACTCGATCGATCGAACCATATACTTGATCGATCGACCAACATGTGCACAATTTATTTTTCGTTACGATCCATACTAAGTGTAGTGCACAATTGTGTGAAGATGTATGCATGATAGAATTTTATACTTGTCATAGGAGCGTTGCAAGCTTGGTGACTCCATCATCATGTATCGTCTGATTAAACGGTGAACTCTTACTCTAGATTACAATCAAACATTTTGTCCACGAAAATTACCAATACAAAATAAACCTTACAATCTCCCCCTTTGGCATTTTCGTGTGACAAAACCACTCTCTCACTACATAACGCTCATGGTTAAAATATCATTACATCAATTACATAGTGGACTGTCTATGATCTGGTGGACCATCTTCGCTTGATACTTGATACGCTCGGTCCACTGAAATTAGATAAACAAATAGCACACAAATTTGGCTTGAAAGCCTCATTGTTTATTAGTTCAGTGTACATAAAGATGCGAATGAAATGTAGTGTATGTGCAACATGAATCTTTCTCCCCCACAACTAATAAATGCAACATCTCCCCCTAAATCCAATCTCCATAGCAACATGAATATTTCTCCCCCTTTTTGTCATACGAAATTGACAACTTATAAAACTATTATTGAAGTGGGCTAAAAATGCAAATGAGATCACACATATATATGTTCAAAGCATGTAGGAGGAATTGCATAAGTCAAAAGAAGAATAATGAAATATGTATGCAATGACTCCCCCTAAGTTCTATGACTCTTTAGACGAAAAACAAATTTAAAAAAGATTTTTTTTTATTTTATTTTTTTTTATTTTTGACCAACAAAGCAATAAACTCATTTAAGACTAATAAGCATACAACCAATTGAAAAATTATTTTTGCTTAAATTTTGATCATTCATTGTATTAGCAAAATAAATAGGTCACACAAGCACACTAACACATATAATGGCATATTGACATTCACTTAAAGTAGTATACAGTGTGAACTCCACTTGTATTTCAATAAATTCATTTAAGACCAATTTTAAGAGACTCAAAAGAAAATAATTTCATCTATCATGCTAAATCATAATTGAGTCTTCATTCTTACATAATGAAATATGTCTATCAAAAGAAATTTCTTATATATATATTTTTTTTAATTTTTTGCTCTTTCTTTTTGTACATGCCAAATAAAATTTCTCAACTAAATTTTTATTTTATTTACCATTTTTTTTAAACATGTACGAGCCATAAATCTAATATGATGACTTTCACACTAGTTATGAGGTAGCCCTCTCCGCTCACTACGGTAGCTTCACACATCATAGTAGGTAGCCCTCTCAATACTAGTTATCTCCCAAAGATGAAACATTTTAAAACCTAAGAAATAGAACTCAACATAATTTCGCAGTCAAGATTAGCTCAAGTCTTAGAGTCTTTCAAAATTAATCGTAAATTTCATCGATGACATACATGAGTGTTCAGTGGGTGTGTGCATAAGTTCAGTCAATAATGTCATCACATGTGAAAAATGCAAGTGTGTGTAAAATTTTGAATTGTTGCATTACATATACAATGAGAATCAAAATAAGCCACTAAATACAAGGTTGTATAAGTATAGGCATTATTTGAATCCAATATCTTATAGGCCTTTTTTTTTTTTTTTTTTTAAATTAATGACAAAAATCTAACAACAAAAACAAAATAAACATATGAAAATACTCACCTAGGGTTATTTAAGCACTCAAACAAAAGTACCTAGGTGGTCTAGCAATAGTGATCAATTGATAGGAAACATGCAATCTTTCCTAACCCAAATTTTCATGAATTTTGATTTCTCTATATTTTTGGGTTGAGACTTAATTGCATTAGGTTTTAAAAACATACTCTTAGACTCATCTTTCCTATTCAAATTCAACATATGCATGGTAGGATGATAATTATGAGTTCTATACCTATAAGCATGAAGATGATCATTAAATCGAAGAGCATTCACCAAAAATCTACACTTAGGTCGAATATGGCCTTTTCTACCACAATGATGACAAACAGGCACAAACTTAACAGTTTTAGTTACTACAGTTGTAGTGGGTGTTTGTGCAAAATTAGTAGCAGTAGAAGTAGAGTTAGAAGACCTTACAAATGTAGTTTTTGAAGTAAAAGGTGTACAGCTTTCATCTAAGAATCCAAGTCCATGTGTATCACCGAAAGGCTTACCAATGCTCAACATCTTGTCTAGTCGTTCAGCTCCAATAGTTAATCTCTTCACTGTTTCCTTTGATTGCTCCAATTCTTGCACAAGCTTTGAATTTTCCTGTTTGATACCTGCAAGACTCAAATTCAACTTGTCAACATGCTCAGACAATTCAACTTTTTCTTTTTCTAAAACTGACAAATTAAGATCTTGAGAATTGACTCGTTCATTCAGCTTTGTTACAGTTATGAGTAGTTTTTCTTTTTCTTTCTTGCATTTAATTAAATCAATAAATAATTCTTCAAAACTGTTTGCATTAAATTTAGCAAGAATATGTCTACTTCCCTCATCATCTGAGTCAAGGTCAGACTCACTGGAGTATTTATCAACAGTTGCTGTAAAAGTTACGTAGTTAGAGTCAACTTTTTCTGAACCATTAGCTTGGTCTTCATCACTTTCTGTGTCACTAAGGGTAGCATTGAAAGCTTTTCTTGTCTTCTTCTTCTTGTTGGCACACTCAACTGCAAAATGACCAAAACCATTGCATTCAAAACATTTAGGTCCATTGGGTTTTGTTTTCTTACCTTCTGAACTCATTTGCACGAATTCTCTTCCCTTACGATCTCTTGATTTTTCTTTAATCTGTAGATCCTTTCTGTTGAACATTTTCTTGAGTTTTCTAGCTAGAGTGAGTAGATCTTCATCTTCTATACCATCATCACTATCACCATCATCATCATTGGTAGTTTTAAGAGCAATACCAATGTTCCTTTTGGGTGTTCGAAGATTCATCTCAAATGTTTGAATTGAACCAACGAGTTCTTCAATCTTGATGGTGTCAATGTCTTTGCTTTCCTCTATTGCTGTAACCTTTGCTTGAAAGCGTTCTGGTAGTGAGCATAAGACTTTTTGAACTAACCTGCGTTCATCAATTTTATCTCCAAGATTTGAAGAAGAGTTAGCAATATCACATAAATTAGCATAAAACTCAGAAAACATTTCATCCTCCTCCATTCTAAGATTTTCAAACTTAGTAGCTAGCATGCAAAGTTTTGTTCGTTTAACTTGGGACGTGCCCTCATAGGCAACCTCTAAAGTGTCCCAAGCAGCCTTAGCAGTTTCAATATCAGAAATACGTCGGAATTCATCCGGCGACACAGCACTAAAAATAGCATTGATACCCTTTTGGTTCCATCCACTACCAATCTTATCTTGAGAAGTCCAATCTATTCTAGGTTTAAGTGTGACTACATTATCCTTGGTAACCGTAGGTGGTTCCCAACCATAAAGCACAGAGTTCCAAACACTTTCATCTAAGGAACGTAAAAAGGCTCTCATACGAGCTTTCCAATATGGGTAATTAGACCCATCAAAGTAAGGTGGACGGGTTGTAGAAAAATCCTCTCTCATATGATCCATAATAAGGTCCTAGGCAACACTAAGTATATCTAGTGACCCGCTCTGATACCAATTGAAAAAGTTTTTAATTACGGATTAAATAAGCCTAGAGGGGGGGTGAATAGGTTATTTTCAATTTTTAACAAATATTAAATATGTAATCTAATCACAACGGCCAGACATGCAATCGCGTGTAAAGATAAAATGTGGAATAAAAATAACACACGATATTTTTAGGTGGAAACAACCTAGGCCACAACAATGACCTAAGAGGAAAACCACCGGTCCACCGGACCACCTAACTATCCACTATGAAAATCAATGTTCAATTACAACCATAGAGTCCAGAACTACCCGTCGCAGATAGATCTCCCTTTCTGTAATTTACTTACGAGTCGTCGCTCCTTTCACAGCCTCCAATAGTTAGATGTCTGGATCCAGACCAACGTTCCGATCTACTTGAGTCACACAAGATCAATCGAACCCGTCACCTTCGGTAATTTTGAGTCACACGAAATACCGAACCCGTCACCTGAAACGTTAGCACAATAACACAAGTGCAAAGTGTGTCCTAGAGCGGATTCAAACAATGAACAATCCTAACTAGCAGATTCAACAGCATGCGATGTAAAAACTAAATCAGCTAGCAAAATCTAGAACAATCATATAAAGCTCAATATCATGAAAGATGAAGAGAAGAAGTTAAAAGCACAAATCAGATATGAAAATATTAGATCAATGTGTGTTCGGTTATTGAAATATGCACAAACTAACCTCCCTTATATAGAGTCCAACTTTTACTTCAAATAGGATTTGCAATTCACTATAACTCTACTCATATCAGGATTTAGTTCTCAAAAGAATTCTTCTCATACAATGATTCTATTCACATCAGGATTTATTTCTCACAAGAATTCTACTCATACAAGGATTCCACAATTAAAACAATTCTGCGCAAATAAGGACTCTATTTTCACAACACTTTTATTCACACAAGGATTCTACTTTCTTAACACTTCTACTCATACTAGAATTATGTTTTCTCATTAAATGAGTCAAATTGGTAAAAGTAACACATGGGTCGAATTAAAAAAGAGTTCTAGTAGAAGTGAAAAACTGGCTCGCCTAGGCAACACTAAGTATATCTAGTGACCCGCTCTGATACCAATTGAGTTGAACAAAAATTTCCAGTCAAGTTCCAACCTTTTAAGGTCAAAAAAAAAAAAAAAAAAAAAAAAAAAAAAACAAAAAAAAAAAAAATAAAAAAAAAAAAAAAAAAAAAAAAAAAAAAAAAAAAAAAAAAAAAAAAAAAAAAAATTTATTTTTTTTTTTAAATTTTAATGAACTATACAATCCCGAGCAAAATTGAACAGAATTTTAAGGTCCGATTGTATACAATTCCTTTTAATTTTTAAAAAAAAAATAAAAAAAAGATATTCCCCTTTCTTTTTTATATAAAAATTAAATATCCGATACAACCCGAGGTACTTAAAAAAAGAATTTTTCATATATTATTATAAATATATAAGCATTATATATAATACTTAAAAAATATTAGGTCAAACCAAAATCAATTAAATTAAAAAAAAAAAAAAAAATAAATTTCCTAAATCCCCTATTTCAAATCAATTTCAAAGGGCAAAACAAAAAAAAGGAAAATTTGGGAGGGGGAAAAGGTTTGGTTGGATTTGCCCCGATTGTGTAAAAACCCCCGGTTTCCCGTATTTTCCGACCCCGGTTCCCGCTTTTTAACCTTTTAGTTATTTCCCCTAACAAGTTTTTATTTTTTTTTTTCTTTCCAATTTACAAAAAACTCAAAAAAAAAAAAAAAAAAATAAAAAGAATTTTATTCCTTATAGGTTGAATTTAATAAAATAATTCTTTTTTCTTTATTTTTACTTTATTTTATTTTATTCATATTTTGACAGTGGATTTTGGATAAAAGTTGGAATTTAAAAATTAAAAAAAAATTTTTGGAATAAAAAGTTTATTTAAAAATTTTGATTTTAAAAAAATTTTATAAAAATAATGGAATTTTAAATCGATTTAAAAAAAAATTTTTTGAAATAAAATTTTGATTTAAAAATTAATTATTTAAAAAAAAAAAAAAATTGATTTAAAATTAAAATTTAAAAATTTTTATAAAAAATTGGATTTAAAATTGATTTAAAAAAAAAAAAAAAATTTTTATTTGGATAAAAATATTTGATTAAAATTATATTTAAAAATTTTTTTGATAAAAATTATTTAAATTAGGTACAAGGGGAAATCCATGTCCCATTCGGTCTTGGGGTGGACCTTTTTATACTTAATTGATTCTTATTTGTCAATTTTTTTACATTCTGCCCCTTAAACTTTTCTTAGTAAATTTTGGCCTTTTATGATTTGAAAAAACTTTTCCCGCTATTATTTGTTTAAAATTTTGATTAAAAAAAAATTTTGGATAAAAAATTTTGGATTTAAAAATTTGAATTAAAAATTTTTTATAAAACTTGGAATTTAAAAAAAAAAAAAAACATTGTATTTAAAATTTTATTTAAAAATTTTTATAAAAATTATTTAAAAATCTCGATTTAAAAAAAATTTGTTAAAAAATTTTGATTTAAAATTTTCATTTGAAAAAAATTTAGGATAAAAATTAAATAAAATCATTAAAAATTTTTTTGATAAAATTTTGATTTAAAAATTAATATTAATATTTAAAATTTTTAATATTTAAAATTTTTTGGATAAAAATTTTTAATTAAAATTTTATAAAATTTTATTTAAAAATTTTTGATAAAAATTTGATAAATTATTAAAAAAAAATATTTTTGGGATAAAATATTTATTTAAAATTTGAATTAAAAAAATTTTGATAAAATGGATTAAATTTTATTTAAAATTTTTAAATTAAATTTTTGATTTTAAAATCATTTATTTAAAATTTTTATTAAAAATTTTAAATTTTAATAATGATTTAAAAAATTTATTTAAAATTGATTTAAAAAAAAAATTGATAAAAAATTATTTAAAATATTAAAAAAAAAATTTTGGAATAAAAAGATTTGATTTAAAATTTTTTAAAAAAAAATTTTGATAAAAATTTGATTTAAAAAAAAATTCAATTTTAAAAAATTCATTTAAAATTAATTATTTGGAAAAAAAAAAAAAAGTTATTTAAAATCTTGATTTAAAAAATTTTTAATAAAAATTGGATTTTAAAAATTTGATTTAAAAAAAATTTTTATTTGGGATAAAAATTATTTGATAAAATTTTATTTAAAAATTTTTTTGGATAAAAATTTTAATTTAATTCATTAAAAAAAAATTTTGATAAAAATTTTGATTAAAATCTAATTTAAAAATTTTTTGATAAAATTTTTTATTTAAAATTGATTTAAAAAAATTTTTATTTAATAAAAATTGATTTTTTTAATGTTTTAAAAAAAAAAAAAAAATTTATTTAAAATTCATTTAAAAATTTTTAAATAAAATTGATTTAACATATTAAAAAAATTTTTTTTGTAATTCCGTTTTTTATATTTATTATTTTACTGAGGTTTATTTTTATTTTTTGTTTTTTTATTTTTTTTTCTTTTTTTTTTTTTAAATTTTTTTGTTTTTTTTTTGTTTTTAAAAAGTTTTTTATCATTTATTAAAAAGTTTTTAATTACGGATTAAATAAGCCTAGAGGGGGGGTGAATAGGTTATTTTCAATTTTTAACAAATATTAAATATGTAATCTAATCACAACGGCCAGACATGCAATCGCGTGTAAAGATAAAATGTGGAATAAAAATAACACACGATATTTTTAGGTGGAAACAACCTAGGCCACAACAATGACCTAAGAGGAAAACCACCGGTCCACCGGACCACCTAACTATCCACTATGAAAATCAATGTTCAATTACAACCATAGAGTCCAGAACTACCCGTCGCAGATAGATCTCCCTTTCTGTAATTTACTTACGAGTCGTCGCTCCTTTCACAGCCTCCAATAGTTAGATGTCTGGATCCAGACCAACGTTCCGATCTACTTGAGTCACACAAGATCAATCGAACCCGTCACCTTCGGTAATTTTGAGTCACACGAAATACCGAACCCGTCACCTGAAACGTTAGCACAATAACACAAGTGCAAAGTGTGTCCTAGAGCGGATTCAAACAATGAACAATCCTAACTAGCAGATTCAACAGCATGCGATGTAAAAACTAAATCAGCTAGCAAAATCTAGAACAATCATATAAAGCTCAATATCATGAAAGATGAAGAGAAGAAGTTAAAAGCACAAATCAGATATGAAAATATTAGATCAATGTGTGTTCGGTTATTGAAATATGCACAAACTAACCTCCCTTATATAGAGTCCAACTTTTACTTCAAATAGGATTTGCAATTCACTATAACTCTACTCATATCAGGATTTAGTTCTCAAAAGAATTCTTCTCATACAATGATTCTATTCACATCAGGATTTATTTCTCACAAGAATTCTACTCATACAAGGATTCCACAATTAAAACAATTCTGCGCAAATAAGGACTCTATTTTCACAACACTTTTATTCACACAAGGATTCTACTTTCTTAACACTTCTACTCATACTAGAATTATGTTTTCTCATTAAATGAGTCAAATTGGTAAAAGTAACACATGGGTCGAATTAAAAAAGAGTTCTAGTAGAAGTGAAAAACTGGCTCGATCGATCTAATGACTGGCTCGATCGATCGATCCAATTCTCGATCGATCGACCAGATTGATCGATCGATCTAGCTCAACCCGAGAGCACCTAGATCGATGTCGTTCCACACTCGATCGATCGATCACTCGATCGATCGAACCATATACTCGATCGATCGACCAACATGTGCACAATTTATTTTTCGTTACGATCCATACTAAGTGTAGTGCACAATTGTGTGAAGATGTATGCATGATAGAATTTTATACCTGTCATAGGAGCGTTGCAAGCTTGGTGACTCCATCATCATGTATCGTCTGATTAAACGGTGAACTCTTGCTCTAGATTACAATCAAACATTTTGTCCACGAAAATTGCCAATACAAAATAAACCTTACACAGGCAATTCCTAATCCAAAGAGGGTACATGGGGTACATGAAGTTGATTGCAAGTGAATAAAACATCAAGAGAAAGCTAAAGCAATCACGACTTTAAGGGGAGGTAAGGTACTTGACAAGATGGAAAATAAAACTTTGTAGGAAACTTTATTGGGTCAAACTACATCAAAGGATGTACCATTACAAGACCCAAAAGAGAGCAACATATCGCTGTACCTTCCTAAAGCTCCATTTCCTCAACGATTACTAAAAGTTAAGCAAGAAATAGCAACCAATTAGGTATTGAAAATCTTTAAGCAGGTAAGTATCAATATATCCCTTTGCTTGATGATATTAACCAAGTTCCTGCCTATGCTAAAGTTTTGAAAGATTTATTTACTAAAAAATGCAATTGTCCACAAAAAAGCTTTTCTAACTAAAAATCTTAGTTCCCTAATTTAGTGTAAAGCTCCACCAAAATTTAAAGATTCAAGTTGTCCTATCATTTCATGCACAATAGGAAACCATATCGTTGATAAATCTTTGTTGGATTTACGAGCCAATGTTAATCTTTTACCATATTCTGTGTATTTGCATCTCGGGTTAAGAGAACTAAAACTAACTACTATTAGTTTATAACTTGCTGATAGTTCTGTTAAAATACTGCAAGGAATTGTGAAGAATGTTCTCATACAGGTTGAAAACTTTTATTTTTTTGTTGATTTTATTATTCTTGATACTCAACCTATGCACACTCTAAAAAACAAGTCCTATTATTTTGGGTCATCCTTTCTTGGCAACTTCTAATGAGATTATTAATTGCAGGAATAGAGTTATGAAATTGTCTTTTGGAAACATGACAATTGAGCTAAACGTTTATAATGTTGCTAAACAATCATATGACAATGAAGATTGTGTTGAAGTAGATATGATAGAATCATTAGTTCAAAATTCATTTTATTCTAATCAATGTGATGATCCCTTAAATATATGTTTAACTCATTTTGGGTCGTCTTTTGATATTGATGGTATTATTGAAGATGTTAATTAATTGCTTGATTTGGCTCCCATTATGAATACTAAAAGATGGAAATAAAAAATAGAGTCATTCTCACTTTCTGAAAATAAAAACAGTCTATTAATTAAAAAGCTGCCAAAGTTAGGGTAGACAAAACTACCCTACACTTTAGAATATACATTTTTAGGAGATTTTGACACTTTAACTATTATTATTTCTTCTTCTCTTGATGCGGAGAAAAAAAATTGTTAAATGTTTTAAGGGAGAATAAAGAGGCAATAGGGTGGACCTTCGGTGATATCAAAGGTATTAATCCAATTGATTGTATGCATCGTATTCATCTTGATGAAAATTCTACGCCTATTGGGGAAATGCAATGTAGATTAAATCTTAAAATGAAAGAGGTGGTAAGATATGAAGTTCTTAAATTTTTGCAAGCATATATCATATATCCTATTTTTGATAGTTATTGGGTAAGCACTTTACATGTTGTTCCAAAGAAGTCAAGAATTACAGTAGTTGAAAATGCGAATAATGAATTGATTTCCACTAGAGTAACTAATGGACACTATTTTGGACTTATTATTTGTTAGTTTTTAAATATTTATTTCATGATTTATTTCGGTATTATTTGGTGGGTATAATCATGATTTGTAGGTTCAAGCAAGTGTGAGATGAATAGTGAATTTAAGTGGTCAAAAAGTGCTGAAGAATGTAAGCCTTACATTATATTCCATTTACTATGTAAGGCAAGATAAACAAGTGAAAAAGAACGTAAGCCTTACGTTAGGAATTAGCAAATGTGTAAAGGACCCTTACAAGGCATGTACAATGGGTTGTGCCATAACAGGAAAATATGTGTGCCGCGGTGGCCCACTCTCGAGTTCTATTATGGGAAGCCAAAATCAACACGCGCATCGATAGGTAATAATGTGTGTCGCGGCGGTAAAGTCCTTGTTTTTACTATAGAGTCCAGTTTTCAAACGGTACCGCGACAGAAGGAAATGCTAGCAGTGGTGGAACAGTCTCAGATTTTTTACCAGCCCAGCATTTCATCCTGCACAACGACAGAAGAAAACGCGCGCCGCAGCCCTCGTTTCCAGAAGTCACTTACTCGTCTAGATTTTTACACACTCCTAACCTAACCTATAAATACAACACATAAACCTCTCCCAACCATCTCATGAATAGTAGCTTGAAAAACGCCACCACAACCCTCTTCTTCCACTTTCTAGAGAGAAATCCTCCATTGAAGCTCCTTTAAGAACCAATTGGAAGAGGTGACCATCCAACTCCAAGAAAGGTATTGCAAGAGTGGAAATAGGGGTAACTCCATTGTTTGTAGCTTTCTTTCTCTTTTGAATATTAAGAATGCTTATTGTAATAGAAAATATTAATTTGAATTTTATTATGAATAGCTAAACTCATTGTGTGGGATTTAGTTATGGTTTCATGAGTGGATGAATATTTTTGTGATTTAATTTGAATTTAAGTGATTTATGTCTTGTTCATTATTCTTAATATCTATGTTCATGATTAATTTTGATCATTTTAATTTATGAACATTAGAGAATAAATTGGAATTGTGTATTAGAAATATCATCTTTGCTTAGTTTAGTAATCTTGAAAAGAACTTAATCTAAGTTCATTGACTTATCTTAGATTAGGTGGCTAATTTAATTCCCTAAGTGTTTATGCTAATTGATTAATTAACGTTCCGGATCAAAGAAATTAATTAATGAATTAAGGAAAAATCTCCATTGATTTGTGATTTTCTAGGGTTTATTAGGAAAAATCTCCATTGATTTGTGATTTTCTAGGGTTTATTAGGAAAAATCAATAAATCTAACTTTTCGTGCTTAATTGTGAAATTTACATAAAATGTTATAACTACGATTGGCTAGCTAACTACTTTCTCACACTTTTTCATCATATCACTTCGGCTAATTTTTCGTTCGTCTATTTTAATTCTTTTGAGATTTTACAATTTTGGCAACCATATCTTCAACCAATTTTATTAGAGTGTTTAGGATTTACTTTCGCAAATAATTTTTAAGAAACAATTAGCATATTTTAAAACCATCGCAATTCTTTGAGAGATCGACCTTGGAGTTTGCTTATCACTTGCTACGAGTGATTCATACACTTGCGAGTATTATAATTTGCATATCAAATTTTTGGCACCGTTATCGAAAAATTGGCATTTTAAAATTGTTTATTTGTTTTCTTTTTAGTTAATTTTCTTAATTTGTTGGTTTTTGTATTTTTTTCATTTTCATATTTTTGTTACTTGTTTGAAGTCAATTAGTGTCTGGTGCTTTGATTTTGTTGTTGTTTTTTTATAGTGTATACAAGGTAGGAGATCCCTTAGAAATCCTTCATAAATAACATTAATAGGAGGAGAGCACATTTGAGATGATTTGACACCAACATTCTGGAGGAAGAAGAACAATCAAACATGGGAGATCCTCTACCTCCTCCTGGAGAAATGGCGATAAAGGAGTATGCAAGGCCAATTATTAGCACTACAACTTCTTGAATCCAATTGGGAGAAGTGGCTAGAAATTATGAGCTTAAAAATATTCGTTATTCTATGTTGCATTCTTTATATGGGATTCTTAATGAAGATCCACTCACATTTGTTCGTGATTTTAATGAAGATCAATTGAGAATGAGATGTTTCTCATACACGTTCAAAGATAAAGCAAAGTCATGGCTAATGACTCTTCCACCAAGTTCTCTCTTAACTTGGGAAGCAGTATACAACAGATTCATGGAAAAGTTCTATTCCCATCAAAAAACTGATGACCTAAGGACAAAAATTACAACATTCTCATAGATGGATGGATAACCTTTTCATAAGGCATGAGATAGGTTCAAACTGCTTCTTATCCAGTGCCTACACCATCATTTTCTACTACAGCTCCAGAATCAATTTTTCTATGATGGATTGACACAACAATGTCAATTCAGTGTGGATAATGTCGCAGGAGGAGCTATGGGAGAAAAGACCACAGTTGAGACATACGAGCTATATGAGATGTTGGGTGCCAATTCCCAACAAAAGAGTGCTAGAGGAAGGAGAGTTGGAGTTAATGAGGTAGCTCCGGGTAATGAAATGGCAATACAAATTGCAGAGCTAACTAAGCAAATTGCACTCCTTACCTCCAAGGATACACCAACTCAAGAGGTATGCAGTATTTGTAGTACTTATGGGCATAGTGCTAACACTTGTCCATTTGTTTGTGATTCTAATATAGATACAAGCCAATAGCAAGCCAACGCAATGGAAGGATATCAACCTCGACCAAGGAATGATCCTTATACAAATACCTACAATCTGAGTTGGAGAAACCATCCAAAATTCTCTTCGAAGGGAAACAGCAACCTTGCCTATGCTCAGAATCATTTTCAAAACAACCCTTCCAATAACTTGCAACTAACTCAACCAAACAAGCCAACTTTGGAGGATAACTTGAACTCCTGTATTCAAGTGAGTCGGCACAACCACATGAAGAACAATCAAAGGTTGGACTCATTGGAGGCTTCCATGAAAAGGGTTGAAGGCCAAGTTGGCCAATTAGTGGAGCATCTCCAGAGGCAAGAAAAAGGAAAATTGCCTTGTCAACCCAAGCAAGTGAAGGTAGTTAACGTCAATCGAAGTGGTAAGGTAGTCAATAAAAGTTTACCTAAAATTTTTGATGATTTACCATTTAGTGCAGGAAACATGAAAGGAGACAATACAATTTCCAAAGGGAGTGGTGAGACAAATGATAAGCTTGATGAGCCTTCCAAAGAAGTAATTAGAGAGTCATCAACCAACCCACAATTGCACAAAACATCGGAGCCTTATCGACCACTAATACCATTTTCACACCGTCTCAAGGTTAATAAACAGGATAAGCAATTTTTTGATTTATTTAATATGCTTTCCAAAGTTCAAATTAATTTGCCTTTGCTGGATGTGATTAGTAATGTACCTTCCTATGCTAAATTTTTCAAAGATTTAAATACTAGGAAGAGAAAATATGGATTGAATGAGAGAATTGTTGTGTCTGAAATTTCAAGTGCAATACTTCAACAAAATTTACCATCGAAACTGAAAGATTCCGGTAGTTTTAACATTAACATCACCTTGGAAAATAAGAAAGTGGTAAAAATTATGCTAGACTTAGGTGCAAGTATTAATTTAATGCATTATTCGATTTATTTGCAACTAGATTTAGGAGAATTGAAACCTACAATCATGTCCCTTCAATTAGTTGATAGATCTGTTAAATACCCAAAGGGGATGGTTAAGGGTTTGCTTGTACAGGTTGATAAGCTGATTATACATGTTGATTTTGTCATTTTGGATATGCAGGAAAACACATCTATGGACAAGGAATATATTATTCTTCTTGGTAGACCCTTCATGGCCACTACCAAGACTATTATAGATGTTCATAGTGGAAGCTTGACTATGATAGTTTTGGGAGAAACTGTTCATTTTAAAGTGTTTGATTCTTCTCTGTAACCTTCTGTTTCTACTATTGATAAATTCTCTTACATTGATCATATTGTTACTCTTGTTCATAATACCTTTTTGCAGGACGAGATTGAAGATAAACTTGAGTATGTTTTAACAGTTGATAATAGAGTAGAGGAGGATTTGGATGAAGAAACTAAGGGATACATTGAATTGCTAACTAGTGCTAAGCCTTTAGAAAAACCTAATGTACCCTTAGTGTTACCTAAGTCCCCATTTAGGAAAGACAACACTCCACCTAAACTTGAATTGAAAGAGTTACCTAAGCATCTGAAATATGTGTTTTTGGGAGAAGGGGATGCCTATCTGATTATTATTTCATCTACTTTGACCCAAACCCAAGAAAGGGAGTTAGTGAAAGTACTCAAGAAATATAGGAAGGCTATAGGGTGGAGCATTGGAGACATTAGAGGTATTAGTCCCGCAATGTGTGTGCATAAGATAATTCTAGAGGACAATACCAAACCTATGAGAGAAGCCCAAAGGAGACTTAACTATATTATGCAAGAGGTGGAGAAAATTTAAATTTTGAAATTCTTGAAAGTGGGGGTTATTTATCCTATATCAGAGAATAAATGGGTTAGTCTGGTACATATGGTACCTAAAAAATCTGGGATCACAATGGTTAAAAATGATAAGAATGAGTTAGTACCCACTAGGATGATTACAAGTTGGAAGATGTGCATTGATTTTTGTAAACTCAATTTGTACACAAAGAAAGATTATTTTCCTCTTCCTTTTATTGACCAAATGCTAGAACGTTTAGTAGGGCATGACTTTTACTGTTTTCTGGATGGTCTTTCAGGTTATCACCAAGTACCCATGCCCATTTAGGACATTTTCCGTCAGAAGGATGGCATTCAATTTATGCAACGTGATGAATACTATTTTGACCTACTATTTGTTACGTTTTTAAGCATCTATTTTGCATTTAATCTCAATATAATCTTGTTTTGGAGGGTATTTTATTGTTTTGTAGGTCAAAGTAGGTTTGGGAAGAAACGTGGACAAAGAGAGCAAAAGTGTTTAAAAATGTAAGCATTACATTGAGGAACGTAAGCCTTACATCGAGAATCAGCAAAGCATGTACATACATGTGCATACATGTACATACATGTACATACCATGTACACTGTTACATGCAAGGCGCGCCGCGGCGAAGGAATTGTGTGCCGCGGCGAGAGGCTCTCGGGTTGAAACATGAAAATCATCAAAACATTGTGCGCCGCGGCGAGGAAAAGTTATGCCCCGGCGAGGAGGTTTCTGCTTTGGACCCAAAATCATGAACACATTGCGCGCCGCGGCGAGGGAAAGTTATGCCGCGGCGGGGAGGTTTCTGTTTTTATTCGTAATTCAATATCACATGTGCGCCGCGGCATGGAAAAGGGTGCGCCGCGGCTTGCGCGCGCGGATTGGACTCCTCCTGGGCCACGAGATTTACAGAATTTTTGGAAACCCTTACAAAAAAGGAAAACCTAATGAAACACAACCTTCTCTCCAGCCTCCAACAGATTTGAGATCATTCAGCCTCCACCAACTCGTGAACAGTAGCGTAAATAGTTCTTTTCTTCTTCTTCTCCACATTCTTGAGAGAGAAAATTACTCCATTAATGCTCCTCCATTGAAGCTCCATCAACAATCTTGAAGAAGGTGATCATCCAACTTCAAGGGCTTGTTTTAAAAGTGGAAGTGGGGTAATTTATTGTTTGTAATCTCTTTTCTCCTTAAGAATTCATAGAATGTTATTTGTAATGAAAAATATTGATTTGGATTTCATTATGAGTAACTAAACTCTTTATGTGTGAGATTTTGGTGATGTAACTATGATTTGATGATTGATTGTGTGGATAATTTTATGATTAAGTAATTTAATTCATGGTCATTGTTTTTAATACGTATGTTCATCAATTATTTCTGGCCAATTTGATTTGTGAATGTATGAAACATTTTAGGGTTGAGTTTTAGAAAGGCCATCTGAATTCAATTGAGCACTCTTGAGCATGAGCCTAGTTTAAGTGCATTGATTTGTCTTGAATTAGGTGATTAAACTATTTTCCTAGGTTTAAGGCTAATTAACTAATTAACGGTCTGGATCAAAGAAGCTAATTAGTTAATTAAGGAAAAATCGCCATTGATTTGGGATTTTCTAGGATTAGAGAAAATAATCATTAAATTCTATTTTTTCGTGCTTAATTGTCAAAACCACATAAATCAACTCATCATTAATTAGTTTACTAACCAATTTCTCACACTCGTTCATCTCATCGTTTCAACAAAACTTTCACACACTTACTTTTATTGTTTTAGTATTTTTATGATTTTAGAAACCATTTACAAAACCAACCTTCGATTCGAGTGTTTAGAATTTATTTTATTGTCACGTTTTGGATTACATTTAACTCTTTTGAAAACCACCGCAATTCCTTTGAGAGACGATCTTGGGAGTATACTTGTCACTTACTTCAAGTGGCTCATGCACTTGCGAGCTTTTATAAATTACAAAATTTGGTTATCAAGTTTTTGTGCATCACAACGCTCCCGCCACATTTCAGAGATATATGATGTCTATCTTTTCAGACATGGTGGAGAAATTCATTGAGGTATGCATGGATGATTTTTCAATTTTTGAAAATTCTTTTGATAATTGTTTGCATAACTTGACTGTTGTGCTTGAACGATGCATTGAATACAATTTGACACTTAGTTGAAAAAAGAGTCATTTTATGGTTAAATAAGGCATTGTATTAGGACATGTCATTTCTAGTAGAGGTATTGAGGTAGATAGAGTAAAAATTGATTTGATAGCTAAATTGCCACCTCCCATTAATGTTAAGGGAATTATGAGCTTCTTAGGTCATGTCAGTTTCTATAGGATATTTATTAAAGATTTTTCTAAAATAAGTCATCCCTTGTGTAATTTGTTGGCTAAGGATGTTTCCTTTGTGTTTGATGATGATTGCTTTATTGCTTTTACTACTTTGTTGGTTGAGTTTTGTGCCTATTATCATAGCACCTGATTGGTCAATACCCTTTGAGATAATGTGTGATACTTCATATTTTTCTATTGGGGTAACGAGTAAATAAGCGTTTGCATGTCATTTACTATGCTAGTAAAGCTCTTAATGACGCCCAACTTAACTATTCGACCACTAAAAAAGAATTATTGACTGTTGTATTTTTCTTAGATAAATTTAAATCTTATTTGGTACAATATAAAGTCATTGTGCATTTGAATTATGCGACTTTAAGATATTTGTTACAAAGCCAAGATTGATTATGTGGCTTTTCCTTTTACAAGAATTTAACTTAAATGTCGTAGCGGATCCAAATGAAATTGATACTACTGAGAGTTACAAAGAAATTGATATTGTTGAGATTTTTCCTGATGAACAATTATATTCTGTAGGCTCAAACCCTTGGTATGCTAACATCATAAATTTTTTGGCTAGTTGTTTGTTGAGGCCTAACATTTCTTTTCAGAAAAAAGAAAAGATTTTTTTTATACTTGCAGCCAATACTTTTAGGATGACCCATACTTGTTCAAGCTTTGTCAAGATCAAGTCATCCGGAGGTGTGTGCCAGAAGAAGAGCATGCAAGCATTTTGGCCTTTTACCATGAGCTTCACTATAGAGGACATTTTGGGGGTAAGAAAACTGTCATTAAGGTACTCCAATCTGATTTTTACTGGCCTACTTTATTTAAAGATGCTCAAATTTTTTGCATGCAATGTGATAGATGTTAGAGAACTATGAATATAGGTAGACGTAATGAAATGCCTCTGACATTTAATTTAGTTGTTCAATTATTTGATGTTTGGGGAATTGACTTGATGGGTCCTTTCCTCCCTTCTTCAAAATTTGAGTACATTTTGGTTCCTGTTGATTATATATCCAAGTGGGTAGAGGCTATACCCACTAAAACTAATGATGCTAATTGTGTTGTGAAGTTTTTGAAGGATATAATATTTAGCAGGTTTGGAACACAGAGGGCGATAATCAGTGATGGAGGGAGCCATTTTTGTGATAAGCTTTTTGATGGATTGTTGAGCAAGTATAACATCACTCATAAAATGGCTACTCCATATCATCCACAAACATTCGGACAAGTTGAAGTTAGTAATCGTCAAATCAAGGGTATTTTGGAACGTACGGTGCAACCTTCAAGGAAGGATTGGGCTTCAAAGATCAATGATACATTATGGGCTTACCATACAGCGTACAAAGCACCTATTGGAATGAGTCCTTACCGGTTGATTTATGGAAAGGCTTGCCATTGCCTGTTAGGCTAGAGCATAGGGCATATTGGGCAATCAAACAATTGAACATGGACTATCAACAAGCGGGAGAGAAACGTTTGCTTCACCTGATGAGCTTGAGGAGATTCAGAATCAAGCTTAAAAGAATGTCAAGATTTATAAAGAACGCACCAAGCATTACCATGACAAAGGGCTCATTAGTAAGTCTCTCTATCCTGTAATGAAAGTTCTTTTATTTAACTTTCATTTTAAACTTTTTTCAGGAAAGGTTAGATTAAGATGAAGTAGGTCATATCAAATTGTTGAAGTTTTTCCCCATGGAGCTATTGGGTTCCTCATCCAATTGTGCAGTGCTTGGTTTTGCCCAAAATGAAAGAACCTTTATCATTTGCATCTGTGTATTCTCATCACTTGAATCAAATCGTTGCTTGAATGCATCCAAAAATGGTGTGCAATCCAACTTCTCTTTCTTAAACCTTGATGAGAGAGAATAATTAAGTTTCTTCCAATGACTATGAATCAATGATAACTCAAGGGGTTGACCTAGTCGTTTATATTCTGTAATCTCATGGGCACAAGGCAATCCATGAGTTCGACGCTTTACACAACCACATGCTACAACATCAGTCCATACATTCTCTGCCCTTTCTGCTTCTTTCAAAATAATTTCCTTTGCGTTTAAAGACACAAAACCTCTTAACTTACTAAATAACCGCGCTGGTTTGAAATGATGTTGGATTGTGATTATGCTTTTTCAAACGAAGCTTTGATTTCAGTATGTTGTAGCTCCAACAGTTGATGAATGTTTTCCCAGTTAGTAACTAAATTTCCTTGTGATGACCTCAATTGTTTTTTCAATGCAGAGTGTGCACTTTCAGCCCTATTAAACAAATTAATTCTTAGTTCAGTAATATAATTACTATTAACAATATAATTTTATAAAATAAATATAAATATAATATTACCTATTTATTGTGGTATTGCCAAAATGCATATGTAGGTCTGTCCATGCTGAGACAAAATTTTCCTTATATTTACTTAACCACGCTTCCTTAATGTATGCAATTGCATCATTTACATCTCCAAAATTGTTTTCAAGTTGAGATACGTTGTTAGCATATTCTTCAAAAGACTTAGATAATTCAACATTTTTCCACATATTTTGGAAGGAAATCCATTTATCTTGATCTCCAAAATATTTCTTTGTATTTGCAATTACATTTTTCGAAATATGTCACCTACAAAGTGGATTAAATGAAGAAGGGAAAGCATTCTTAATTGCATTCATAAGAGCCAATTCTCTATCTGTTAATATAACACCAGGCATAATATCATCCATTAAACTCTTTAACATCATTAATGCCCAACTATAATTGTTCTCTTTCTCATATTCAAGATACACTTGCGCAATTGAGAATGTCTTTTTTGTAGATGTTATCCCAACAATCTCAAGAAAAGGTAATCTATATTTATTTGTCTTATACGTGCAATCCATAATTAGAACATGAGAGAAAGCTCGTAATAAGTCAATAGACTGCGGATGCGCAAAGAACAAGTCTGTAACGACATTATCCTTCTCACTCTTCCTGTGCCACTCTATGTATTTATGCTCCTGCAATTTGTGCAACAACTGTTGCATTATAGACCGTTCTGCTTGTTCAGTGACTCTATACTTTGAACATGCATTATAAATATGCTTCATTGTAGTTGCATTGTTCTCATCACGTTGTTTGATTCTATATAAAATATATTTCGGTCTTACATTGCACTTTGACATATCTACCAACAAATCCAGCTTTGAGTTAGTAAGTCTTCCAGCATATGTATGTCCCTCAAAATTTTGCACCAAAGAATGATTGTGCATGCCACAAATAATTTTTACCATCCATTCATTACCCTTCAATAATTTTTTTTTTAATAATTACAAGTTTTGTTAATTATAATAAGTATATTGGTATCTTAAATAAAAATTACAAATTGAAAAAAAAAATAAAACTTACTGGATCTTCTCTGAAATGATGTTCCACACGTCGTGGAATGGAAGAAAGTCTATGTAAAGGATTTTGTACACGAACATGCAAAATAGATTGATACTACTCCATAAATTGTGGAACACAATCTGAAGGATGGGAAACTACTTCACCACAAGAATGCTCTGATAATAAGTGACTGTCCCAACTACTCCAATACTAGTCTGGAATATTGAACTGTACTATGTATTGGGCTGCATTTGGTCCTCTCATAGCTCTAGATGGGGCAATTGGATCAGGTGGTATTGTTTGAACACGTCTAAATTGACGTAGAACTCGGTGACTATGGTACGGCTCAACAACATCAATAACTTTTATACATCCATGAAAGAATGTAATATCTGGTAAGTCATTGTGTGTATAAGGATCTCATATAACCTACAAAATAAATTAAAAATAACATAAATAAGATTATTATTGTAATAACTAAAATAAACACCATGTTTGAATAGGATATTTTACTTACATCTGTTGGACATAAATCATCAAGCTGTTCACGAAGGGATTGTAAGTATACTGGATCAACGCTGACTCGTGTCTGTATCAACCAACGATGAACACGTGGCTGACTATCCATATAGTTTGGATTATACGAAGGAGTTACAGCAGGGAAAATGTTCATATATCCATGATTGCAACAAGGTTATATATCCAGCTACTTGTCTTGAGCCATGTCGACTAGATGCACCAAGTTGTCGATATAAATAAGCTAATGTCCCTGTCCCCCATGCATACTCACTTACCCTATCCAAATCCATAAAGAGAGTCAAATAACTTACTTTTACAGAACCACCAGTCTTATCAAAAAACAACGTGCATCCAAGTAAGTACAATAAAAATGCTCTAGCTGCACAATCAATAAACTCGTCATCATCCCTCATGGCTAAGTTACTAAATTTTTTTTTCAACCAATCTATCTTAATAGTTTGTCCTCTATCACTCAATTATTTTTTTGCTTCTTCCTCATCGATTCTAAAAGCATTCATCAGGAGACGTATAGCATCACCTCTATTTAACTTTTCAGGAGGTCCGGTGCATGCCTGACCGGTAATGCGAAGACCTAAAAGGTATTCCACATCATGCAAGGTAATAGTCATCTCCCCAAATGGCATATGAAAAGTATTTGTCTTAGGATGCCATCGTTCAACGAATGCCGACACAAAAACCTTGTCAACTTATTCATATGTTGCACTTCTCAAATGTGAAAGGCCGGATCTCTCTATGCGATCTTTAAACCTCATACAGTTGCAATTCCTAAGGTCCCAAGCTTTTAGTTTCTCTGAGTGTGCAATAGTTTTCAATAAACCTCACTCCTAAAAAAATATAAGTTATATTTCAACTCAAAGATATAATCATACCAAAATTTAAAAAAAAAAAAAAAAACATTTTTTAAAAACAAATTACACTTACCTCATTATCCCATATTTTGGATGCTATGTGAATCTTGTAACTTTTCAGTACTATTAAGTTGTTTAGCCCACCCGAAAATGATGAATGTTACTCGTGTCTCCCATCATCCTCTAACTCATTATGTAAGTGCTCACTTTCCTCCACATCCTCATTATTTATTGTTTGCTCTTCTACCTGCTCAATTTCATTATTACTGAGGGGCAATGGTTCTGGTAAAGTTTCAATTACTCCTTGATCTTGCTGTGGTTCTTCTAAAGTGCTTGTTTTCTTACTCTTTCTTCGGTACATAATACCTTCCATTTTGTATCTTTCCTTATTCATTCAGTGCATATCAGCCGTTGGTCATTATCTCGACATATCTACATATTATATTTTATGTCAATAACAAGATCCTAATATATTTTTAAGTAGTAAATTACATTTCATTCATCAAAGCATGTAACAAATTCAATATTTGATAAATAGGAATGGGAAGAAATTCATAGCTTCGATACTAGTTTCTTCATTTTAATAAGTACAAACACTGAACAGTGAAATTTTCTTATTGAATAGGCAGAGAAAAAGTCGAAATAAAGTAAACCTGAAATCCCCAAAGTACCACAATTGCCAAAACCTGAGTTACCAAAGATTGATGTCCCAAAAGTACCTGAATTACCTAAACCTCAAATTGAAAAATTGCCTGAATTTCCTGAGTTGCCTAAACCCACTACCCCTTAAATCTTCATGACAAATGATACATATACCTGTTAGTTCATGTGTCACCGATTTTAAAAAGATTCCTTTCCATGTTATTTCTTCTTTAATTTGTGTGAATTTATGGAGTGTTTTGAAGGACATGTATACATATATCCCAAGGTTTATGAGTCATTTTCATATGTAGAAGTATACTGTGTTTGTTATGTTCTGTTACATAAACAGAGTAGTCTTGTAATAGGAGATTCATTATGTGATGTTAATAATTTATATTATATTTTTTAGAAGCTTGGATTTCAATCCAATATGTGTGAGTTGCAAAATATTATTTCAAAAAATTTCTCATTAATTGCCAATCGATTTCATTGCAATTTTCAAACATATAAAAACAATATACACCGTTAAAGGTTACTATAAACAGCATATGCATTCCATTTTAGGAATATTAATACACTCACTTTTCTTATGTTTTTAACCAAGAGAAAAATTAGACAAACAAAAAACAAATTATAACACATAATAAAATAAATGATAATAACACACATAATTAATTATAAAATTAAGATGATGAATAAAACGAATTATTAAAATTTGTAGAAGATCTTTTTTTCTGAAAATAAAATCTACCACAAGAGGAACAATAGGCTTCTTCTTCAACATTTTCCTTTCTTTTTTCTTCCCATAGTAAATATCATTCTCACCAAGGCTTAATATTTGAGCCAAAGTAGTATTTTCTTCCATCCTTTTCATAAATTCTATCCTCTTCTCTTCTTTAAAAAGATTGACTGATGTTAACTAACGTAAAATTTGGTGTAGAAGTAATTATAAGAATCAAGAACATATAACATTGACAAAGGAATTGCAGAATAATATTAATTAATAGAGATTGAATTTAACGTATATAGCAGTCATTTATGGTTATCCTCAAGATAACACTTTTTTATCATAAATATTTGTGATCTAATTAATTTCCGAGCAGTCATTTCCCAATTGCAACCTTCATTCTTAGACACCCTATTTTTATCATTCCTTTTGAAATGTATCTTCCTCCCAAATCTAATTCCATATAATCTAACAGCTAACTTGACAACTTTGACATTAGCAAATAACATATGTATACTCAATTCAACATTCTCTGCATTAATGTCATTGAACCAAGTTATTGTAACATCAGCTTTAGATGATATCACTATCTTTGTGTGCATAAATACCCTCATCTACATAATTATGCTCGTCTACTTCAGCAACATCATATACCTCACCATCAACATCTCTTAATTTACACTGACTAGAATCTTCCTCTTTTTCCTCCATATATATACTCGCTTCCCTTTTAGAATTAATTGGTATGAAATTAGTCATATGCACAGCAATTTCATCATTTACTATCTCATGAAGCCCCATGTTCGAAGCCAAATTAAAAAGACAAACTAACCAGCACGTGCCATTTCTAACAATATAATATGCAATAACAAATTTTACAAACTGACCTGATTTTTGTTTGAATTAAAATGTGCAGGTGGGAAGAACCGTCGGCAAGAATCGGCGGCAATCAAACCACCAGGAAATCGTCACCGGAAATAAGGCAAGGAAGATAGAGTATGGGCGGCAGCGATGGTGGCAATAGAAACTCTCCACGGCGACGGCACACGCAGAGATGGAATTCTGTGGGTGTGGGTATCGTCGGCAACGGTAAGCCTGTGGGTGTGGGTATCGTCGGAAGCGATAGCAATAGCAACAGAAATTGTCGTCGGCAGCGGTGGTGCCGGCAAACGCAAAGAGAGAGCGTCTCGCGATGTGTGGGATGTATTTGGTTCTCTGATATTTTTCTTAATTTATTGATTTTAATATGTAGGGGGTGTGTAGTTAGTATATTTAGGGGGATGTGAATAGAACGGCCCTCTTAAAATCCATCAGTGAATTACTTATATAGCAAAAATATGATAAAAAGTGTTAATTTTATCTAAATAGTAAATTTAGGTAGTAAAACTCACCGTTTTATTTAAATAGTAAATATAATTTTTACCAAAATATCCTTTTATTCAGTCCTTTGATTTCTGATATCTGCTCCACTGGAATTCTTAATTCTTTGATCCACGAATGGTGTTTTGGCAATATTGTGTTGAAGAAGAATTACTGGTTCAGTGGAATGATAATGAAGTTAGCTATTTTCGACTATGTCTGCAAAGAAGTATTTAGTTTAATTCCAATCACCCACCGGAAGAAGAAGAACAGCTTATGGACCTTGTACATTCACATTTTGTATGTACAGGTTACATACATATTTATTTTGTATGTAACCTGTACATTCACATTTTGTATGTACAGGTCATATGAATGTACAGGTTACATACAAATTTATTTTGTAACCTGTACATTCACATTTTGTATGTACAGGTCATGTGTATGTACAGGTTACATACAAATTTATTTTGTATGTAACCTGTACATTCACATGAAATGCATTGTATTGTTTGTATGTTATTGTTGTTTTGAACAGCTTACAAAATGTAAATGTACAAGTTACATACAAAATGTAAATGTACAGGTTACATACAAATTTGTATGTACAGGTTACATACAAATTTGTATGTAACCTGTACATTCACATGTACCACTTTGAATATATCTACATGAAAAAAAAAATTACATACAAAATAAATTTGTATGTAACCTGTACATTCACATGACCTGTACATACAAAATGTGAATGTACAGGTTACATACAAAATAAATGTGTATGTAACCTGTACATACAAAATGTGAATGTACAAGTTCCATAAGCTGTTCTTCTTCTTCTTCCAGTGGGTGATTGGAATTAAACTAAATACTTATTTGCAGACATAGTCGAAAGCTTGAGAACAAAACCTAAGTGATATTGCAAATAAATAAAAGGAATCTCAGTTTGATAACTACTTAAAAATCAAACTTAATCAGAAATTAAAACACTCTTTAATAGAGTTGCATCCTCTGATTCAATTAGAGAGTCTTGTTTTTCTGACATAGCGAAAGAAGGTGCTCTGCTTCTCTTTCAATTTCTGTTTCTTGTTCTTCATTGCAGGAAGAACAGTTCGTTGCAACAATGGCGGTGGTGATGGATTTGGGGGTTAAAAGTGTTATTTGTATCTTGCCAAAATACAGTTGTTTTGCTATATTAGACAAAACGTAAATTTTTATTATATATGCATCAGTTCAGGGAATTAAATCAAAATCCATGCCCTTTTTAGGTTAATCAATTGGGCCCTTTTGATGGGCTGAGTTTAAGGATTTATGGGTCACTCCTATAGTGAGCCCAATCCATATTCAAACAGGAGTCACTATGGGAACCATCATTGTCGTTGTTCTTGGGTATGAAATCTGATTGATGAACCATTTTTAGAATGAATGAGAAAAGAGACATCTAGTATTACTTATAGATCAGAGATGGTGTGTTTGATTATGAAGGAAAGAGAGAGAAATGTGTGACAGGGGTAGGACTGAGGAGGTTGTTGAAATGGCTACTCGAAGGAGAGAAAGATGGTGAAGCACCACGGAATACTATGCTATTGTTTATATACCCATGGAGATGTATTTTGACCATAAATGTAAGAATTTTTTTTTTTTTTTTTTTTTTTGCTTAATTGTAATATTACTTGATTTTATATTTTAAAAAAATTAAGAAGTTCAATTGATAGTATTAAAACAACACAACTTTGAGAAATATAACATTTTTTGAAATGATGAAATAGTCCTAATTTGGTGAACAACCAAATTTAGGTGACATAGATACTTAAGAACTCGCACTTTTCGTACAGGCAACAAAAACAACATAAACAGATAACAAACAACATATAATCACAAACAAAAATAAGGTTCATAATAGAAATATAATAAAGTAATAAATGATTTTCAATTACCATATAGTCTAAATATGTTGGCACATATATTAAGGACATGTTTATAATACTAACTCATGCAACAAATCAATCAAACACAATAATATAACATTGTAAACCTACTTAGACTCCAATTTTAAGTCGTAACACCAACGGGTTGCCTAAGGCAACTCAGTAGCCAAATTCACTAAATAAAATAAAATAAAATAGTTACTTCAGAGTTAATAAAGATAAAATTTTAAATACCTTTTTCAATCAGGGACCGTTTAAAATGCCTATAGTGCTATCACCAGCTGTCTCCACAGTTACTTTCATCCTCACAGGATCTGGCTCACCTCCATAATCACACCACCATGCAGTATGATACAAATACTTGTAATTAGTATGCGTGGACAATATATATGTTGTTTACCCAAAATATAATTTTAAAATAAACTGCTCGTACCAACAATACGGAAATACACTCAACATATTGTTGACACAAAAATTTCACCTTGCAATAACAATACAAAAATACACTATATATATTGTTATTACGAAAATTCTATTTGATAAAAATATTTAATTAAACTCCACCATCACCTGTACCTCAATACAGAAAAATACTCAATGTATTAAAAATACAAAATCTCACTTTTTAAATAAAATTTCACAAAAATCTCCAAGTAAAATTATCACCTTCGAATCACTAATACGGAAACGCACTCCATGTAATAGTGATACAAAAAATAAAAAATATTTTTTGATGGCATAAAAAATATTTTTTGTCAAAACAAATTTTACTTAACACAAAAAATTTAACTCATAATGTAGAAAAGTGAATGAGATAAGGTGTATTGAAAGGTGCAAAGAGATGTAATAAATAGAGTGAGAGAAAAGACATTTATAACTAATTTTTCAACTTTTGGACCCCTCGAGGATACCTCGCCAAGCACCCCCTGTGAGGCCTTGCTGACCACTTCAGCAAACCTCCCGAGAGGTATCAACGAGATCCAACGAATCACAGATCTACCCTATGCACCCTTGCAGACCCCTCACAGATCCCTTGCTGACCACCTCAAAGAGCCACCTGCTAGACCCCCACGAGGTCCCCAATGAACTACCAAAAAGTTTTTTTTAATTAAAAACTAATTTATTTGAAAATCCACAAATACCCGCCAATTGTAAAAATTAAAAGTAAAAATAACTTAAACATACATACTATATGCTCTCAACCACCTCGTAGTGTGTGTAATATGCAAACATACAAAGTATTATAAATCTACTTGAGTGTGTGTGATACTAATCACAAGCAAAGCACCGTACAAAAAGGTAGACAAAAACACTAAGTAAATAAACAGACTTTGTGTTTTGTACACATGAATGCCAACAAAGACACAAAGGAACTTACAGGATTTACAATCTCCCCCTTTGGCCTTGTGTGACAAAACACAGCACAACCTATACAAGGTAAGCATCCAACACAATATACTCATGCAAGATGATCTAAAGAAATTTATTCCCATGAATAAACTCCAACATAGACAAGACATTCCTAACACACATATACTCTAAGTGCATCTGTCTTATAGTACTTCATCCATCTTTATGAATCAACACGTACGTCTTGATGCTAACACTAGCTCCTAGTGAGCTATAAGGTCAAAATTTACATCTATAATCTGCACAAATGAAACAAACACATACCCATAAAGGTATCACGCAGACCTATGTGTAACCTAACCAAATATTATCGTGTTACCCTATATAAGTACACACCGATAGACTAAACACAAGTAGTCAAGCAAACTCCTCCTGACTTCATGCAACACTCCTCTTAAATGCATGCAAGTCAAACAATATGGTATGATGCAAACTTACACTCACATCCCAAATAGAGCAAAAAAAAATTGACATAAACAAGTTGTGCAACATACAAACTTCTCCCCCACACATAAATCAAAGGAACACCCCTATATAAGGGCAAGGCATACAATCATGCAATAATTATATACACTCATACAACATATGCTGGAAAAAAAAATTAAAGCATAATTAAAAGAGAAATAAGCACACAACAAATAAATCATTTTAATTAAAATTAAAGATTTTATTACAACTTTTTAGAAAAAGATATAAATTACAAAGAAAGACTAAGATTCTTCTCTCCCTTCATCTCTATCAGAGTCACGCCCAGAACCAATGGCAGACTCCCTCTATTTAGAGGTTGAGAAGGCTACAAAAGGTCAGGAAATCCAACACCAAAAGTAGCAAGCTGACCAAACATCTATGCAAAGAAATCAAATGTCTGAGACAACTAAATGTCTGAATCTCTGAGAAGTGCACTAGTGCTGACTCCAACAGAATGAATCAGAGAAGGATCCACTCTCCCAATAGGATGAACTGACGATCAAGAACGAAAAGACCAAGGAGACACATGATGAACAAGCTACTGACACTCTATTCTACCCATTTTGTCATTAAGATTCGTTAACATCTAATGATAAAGTCTGCATTCTTGGAGCTCTTGAGTAAGTTCTTCAAGAACCCTATAAATCATGTAGTCAAAGCATCCACCTTCGCACTCAATGAGGGTGATTCAGTAGATTGAGGAGGAGAAATAGAAAAATAAGTAGAATGAGAAGCACTACAAGACAAAAAAGAAGAAGGCTCAAAGTTCCTAAAATAATGGTATGATGCCTAAAGATGTCTGATATAAAAGAATACAACTAAAAATAGAAACTTTAATGACATCACCAAAGACAAATTGTCCCCAATAAGTAATCAAATAAGGATAATAAACATTAGAAGAAAAAAAAAAGGAGAGAAAAAAACGACAAATGATAGTCCTAAAGATCATACTAGTGAGATTTATAGGCTCATGATCAAGAATGACACAAAGAAAATGACCCCTAACATTAGGCACAAATGAGAAATGAGTACATAAAAAGTTTCAACTCAATGAACAACTAAGTCTAAATAATATAGACGCCTAAGAATTCGCCCTTCTCATACAAGCAGCAAAAATAACATAAATAGATAACAAACAACAAATAATCACAAAAAAATAAGACTGATAATAAAAATGAAATAAAGTGATAAATTCTTTCCAATCACTATATAGTCTCAATATGTTGGCACATATATTGAGGATATGTTGATTGTACTAACTCATACAACAAATTAATCAAACACAGCAATATAATGTAGTAAACGTATTTAGGCTTCAATCTTAAGTTGTAATATCCACGGGTTGCTTAAGACAACCACTCAGCAACCAAATTCACTAAATGAAATAAAACAGTTACTACCGACTTGATAAAGATAAAACGCCAAGTACCCCTTTTAGTCAGGGACCACCTGTCCTAACTGCCTAGATTGATATCGCCAATTGTCTCCATATCTACTTTAATTCTCACTGGATTTGGCTCACCTCTAAAGCCACACGACCACGTTTTGTGATACAAATACATATAATCAGTACACGTGTACAATATATTTGTTGTTTAACCAAAATATGATTTTAGAATAAACTTTTTATATCAACAATACAAAAACACACTCAACATATTGTTGATACATAAACTCCACATCTTAATAGCAATACAGAAATACACTCAACATATTGTTATTACGGAAACTCCATTTGATAAAAAAAATTTAATAAAACTCCACTACCACTTCGTACCTCAATACAAAAAAAAATATTCAATATATTGATAATACAAAATCTCTCTTTTAAATAAAATTTCGCAAAAATATCTAAGTAAAATTAATACCTCTGAATCACTAATACATAAACACATTAAATGTAATAGTGATACAGGAAATATTTTTTGCGAAAACAAATTTTACTCAACACAAAAAATTTAACTCATAAAAGTGTAAAAAATTGTATGAGAAAAGGTGTATTGAGAGGTGTAAAGAGATGTAATAAATAGAGTAAGAGAAAGAATATTTGTAGCTGATTTTTGAGCTTTTCGTACCCTCTCAAGTACATCGTCGAGCATCCTCGCAAGGCCTTGTTAACTACCCCAGCGAACCCCCGCTAGGTATTAGCGAGTTATACATCCACCATGTGCACCCTCGCAAACCCTTAGCTGACCACTTCAACGAATTACCTGTGAGATCCCCAGTGAAACACCAAAAAGTTATTTTTTTAATTAAAAATTTATCCATTTGAAAATTCACAAACACTTTCCAATTGTAAAAATCAAAAGTAAAAAAACATAAACATGCATAATACATGCTCTCAATCACCCTGTGATGTGTGTAATATGCAAACATAAAAAGTATTATAAATTTACGTGAGTGTGTGCGATACTGATCACAAGCAAAACATCATACAAAGAGATAACAAAAATACTAAGTAAAATAAATAAACTTTGTATTTTGCACACGAAAATGTCAACAAAAATACAAAGGGACTAATATGACTTATGGAGGAAATATTGAAGTTCAAGAATTCCGTTTAGATTAATATAATTTATTTTTGTTTTGAAGGCTATGAATTTTTTTTGGTATTAATTTATTTAAGTAGTAAAGTTGGTACTTTGAAAAAAAGTCATACTTCAAGCATGCTGGTGATACAATATTTTAAATTTGAAGTTTTCTTAATACTTGATTAAATTTCGAGAGTGTTTGTGATATTTACCCTATTTTCTTATTACATTATTGATTTGGTTGTATGTTTTTTTTAGTTGGAAATTTGTTAATATATATTTTTGAAATATAAGAAAAGAAATATTATTCAGAAAAGTGTGTTTTATTTCGAATATGACAACGTACGTGTAAGCATTTGAAACAAAGAATAACTCCATTATAGCTTTCTTAAGAGTTGGAATCACAATCAATTTTTTTTCAAATGAACACATTCTTTATATGAAAATAAACATAAGTTAATTAAAAAAAAGTAATTGGCAAAGAAAATACTATAAACATCTTTATTGTTTGATATGCATACACTTCGTGAAAGTGTAGAATGCGTTCAGAAGAGTTATATTTTCTCTGTTGCATGTTTGAAAAACTTACTATTTTTAAAATTTTCAAAAAGCTTTACATTTTAATATATAAAAAAAGTGAAATATTTATAATTTTCCTCGTGTCACTACTTTCATCACCTACCCAAATAACATACCTACGAGTCACATTGAAATGAAACTTTCAACAACACATAATAACATAATTGAAATTTAAAGGTTTTGAGGGTGGAAGTAGGTTAGCACTTATGTATAGAGGTTTACCCAATCGTCCTAAAATCTTCGCAAACTTCTTATAGTCAGTTGTCACAATGACATCACATGGGGCTTATTACTTTTCAGGTTAATTTATCCGGTGAAATCTAATTGAATCATAATTTCCAACTCTCATATAAAAACAAAAGGAAAAAAAAATATTTATCAAGGTACTTCAATTATAAACAAGGCTATAAAAGAGTTGCAAGCAACTTCATACCAAATTTGACCGGTAGTACTTCTCACTGCATCATTAAAATGCTTCAAAATTTGAAAGCAAGGAATCCTTATTTAAATTTTCAACAAAAAAAAATGCTTATGAAATAACAATCACATTGGCTCTATATATCAAGGAAGATTGCTTAAATTTCCTCAATTAAGTCACCAAAATCCATGAAGACTCTGTGCAGCTGTAAGTTGTTAAATGACTACTAACATATGAGTTTTAGGCACAAATACTTCTATTTCTTCAATTTAGGGTGATCTAAAAGCTTTGCCAGCATAACGTACATTCACAAGTTCCTCTTCAATGCGCAGAAGCTGTAACCGAATAGAAGCAGAAAAAGTTAGCAATTATTAACCATTACAGAGATACAGTGGCAAAAGTAGACACTACACAATATTAATTTTGTATGCCAAGAACAAGTATAAAAGATTAACAAGGATATGTAGATAAATACTTGTAGCATTTAACCTAAAGATCCAATAGGATTGTGAGAGTCATTAACATTATAAACAGCAGTTTCTGTAAGTAGATGTAAATGTTAGGATAGCTGCTTTAACAATTATTTTGTGATGTTCGGAGGTTTAGTTCTTTATGTTGATATTTCTCATGTGGAACCATAGAAGGAATTCAATCACTAATTGGTATCTCTACTACGTATTGAAGTAATAGTGAATTCCATATACCGTGTACACTCACAGCAGTGTATTCCTTAATAGAATCTCTTGCCCATGGATTCAATTCAAAGGTTGACCTATTCCAAACCGACACAGGTGAACAAGTAAAGTATATTAGGGCGCTTGAGATAACCATGTCGAAGGAACTCAACAAAATGACCCCATAACTTCGAGAGAAAGGGTGCTTTCCTATTTTTTGATTAGGAAATATTAGATTTACCAAAATGTACTCAATACGGGTACTGCATTAACTATTTTTTTAATAAAAAAGGGATACGATACCTTTTCTATGTTAACTTGGTGGTTTAATACCAACAATAACTACTCTTATTGTTAAAGCTGCATTGTGCTTCCTTTACCATACAGCCTTGCATGAACAAGAAAATCAACTAGTCCTAGTTGATGTCTCCTGTTGTCAAGGTTTTTACGTATGGTTAAAGTGCAGGTGAGCAGGTGAGCAAACTACTAGATCAACAACTTGAATCAAGTGGCTATCTAAGCCTTGTTCTTATGTCCTATAAATAAGTAGTTAAGCAATGCAAATTATCCCAACGTAGTTTCTAACTCATGAGTATATTAACTTTCTTGTGCTAAACCAACAACAAGAAGAACAATGTTTAGAATGCTCCTCAAGGGGTTACAGCAATTCTCTGTGAGAATTGCAAAACAAAACCTCAGCCAAAAGCTGTAAAATTAAGAATGTCACTCCCACTACCCATGCCCACTAGTTATAATAGAAAATGACAGAGAAAAAGATAGCTGAGCTGGAGGTTGCTGCACACCTTCTCAATCTTACAAGTAAAGACTAACTTACCCTTAATATTAATTAGTAACAAGCAAAACAAAATATAATAATTTGAGCTTAGTGAGAATATTTAGCAAAGACTACTCTTGTAATATAGATGCTCCTGCATCATAGCCTCCTCCTATGAAAGAATTCGACTCAGAATTCATTAGAAGGCCAATTGCTTCTTCAGGTGGGTGGTAGGTATGAATATCAGACTCATTAAAGGTGTTAGAGATGTTCCAGTCAGAGGATAACTCAATGACATAGGAATTGGAGTTAATCTTCTGTTGGATGTCCATAGTTTCTTGGTTGCAGTTTCGGGCACTAAGTTGGTGGTAGTCTCTGCTTGTTAAGGTGAACCATAACCAATTCCCCTTCCTCGAATTCCTATAGTTTCCTGTGTTTGGCAACTTGTGCTTTGTCCTTAAAATTCATTCTTGTAATATGCTCCCTGATTTCCTGGTGGAATTGTTGGTAATTTGTAGCCCACTTAGTAGCAAGTTGACTTTTTATATTAGGAATAGAAGAGATGTCAAGTGTGAAATTAGGGACTTTTGTATAGACTATGGAGAATGGTGCCTATGCTCCTGTTTGGGATAGTATTGAGAGCAAATTCGACCCAAGGAAGCAATATATCCCACTGATTAGGTTGTTCTTGAACTAAGAACCTTAGCATGTTGTCCACTGATCTGTAGATCACTTCAATTTGTCCATCAATCTAGGAGTGGTAGGCATTAGAAAAGTTGAGGGTGGTTGATAGTCTCTTCCACAATTCGTTCCAAAAATGACCTATAAACTTGACGTTCTTATTTGAAGTGATAGATTTAGAAATGCCATGTAACATTACAATTTTCTTAAAGAAAATGGAGGCAATGTGGCTAGCATCATGAGACTTCCTACATGGTAAAAGATGTGACATCTTGAAAAATCTATCAACCACCACAAGGATAGAATTCACATGCCGTTGAGTCCTAAGATAAAATCCATGCTCAAATCTTCCCAAACAGTGTAAGGCAACATAGTTTCTAACGCAGGAGTATATTAACATTCTTGTGCTAAACCAACAACAAGAAGAACAATGCTTAGAATGTTCCTCAAGGGGTTACGACAATTCTCTGTGAGAATTGCAAAACAAAATCTCAACCAAAAGGTACAAAATTCAGAATGTTACTTCCACTACCCATGCCCACTAGTTATAACAGAAAATGATAGAGAAAAAGATAGCTGAGCTGGAGGTTATTGCTTGGAGCAACCTTGGACCACATCACCTTCTCAACCTTACAAGTAAAGACTAACTTACCCTTAATATTAATAGTAGTAACAAGCAAAAGAAAATATAATAATTAGAGCTTAGTTAGAATATTTAGCAAACACTACTCTTGTAATATAGATGCTCCTGCATCAGAGCCTCCACCTGTGAAACAATTTGACTCAGAATTCATTAGAAGGACAATTGCTTCTTCAGGTGAGTGGTAGGTATGAATATTAGACACATTAAAGGTGTTAGAGATGTTCCAAAGGGTAACTTGATGACATAGGAATTGGAGTTAATCTTCTGTTGGATCCTAAAAGGTCCATAGTTACTTGGTTGCAATTTCGAGCGCTAGTTTGGTGGTAGCCTCTGCTTGTTGAGGTGAACCATAACCAATTCCCCTTCCTCAAAGTTCTGTAGTTTCTTGTGTTTGTCAACTTGTGCTTTGTACTTAGAATTCATTCTTGTAATATGCTCCCTGATTTCATGATGGAATTGTTGGTAATCTGTAGCCCACTTAGTAGCAAGTTGAATTTTTGGATTAGGAATAGAAGAGATGTCGAGTGTGAAATTAGGGACTTTTGTATAGACTATGAAGAATGGTGATCTGCCTATGCTCCTGCTTGGGACACTATATGCTCCTGGAGGTTGTGTTGCTTGCAACAACCTCAAACCACATCACTTTCTCAGCCTTACAAGTAAAAACTAACTTATCCTTAATAATAATTAATAGTAACAAATAAAACAAAATATAATAATTAGAGCTTAGTTAGAATATTTAGCAAAGACTAATCTTGTAATAGAGATGCTCCTGCATCAGTTTCTCTTCAAGTATTAGAGAGCAAAATCGTATTCAAGTTCATGTTTCCGTCTTCAAGTATTAGAGAGCAAAATCATATTCAAGCTCATGTTTTCGTTTTGCTTCTTCATCAGAGAAGAATAACATGGTGAATGAGTATGGCTCGAGTAGTAGGGTGTATTTGGGATCAAGTTTATGAAAGGAGTTGTACTTTTGTGATTGTGTTAAATTTTCAAAGTGGATTTTACTCTATCTTTGGCAGCTCATGATTTTCTCCAGTGATGGAGTTTCTATGTTAATTCTTCTATTGTGTTGATTGTTATTGTTCACTATTTTATTTATTCGTTACATTTTGTTACTTGCTAAAATAGGAGATCCTACAGGTGAATTTGTAATATTCTCAAGGGTACTCTTTAAAAGGTCTAGATTTAGTGTGGGTCCTTTAGTGGTGCGTTGGAGCTTTGGTGTGGAGTGGTAGACAAGATATGTAAAACAAGTGGTACAATGATATTTTCTACAACAGGAAATCGTGGCAATAAATCTATAATATTTTACTACTAGAAAGGTATAAAATTCCGAACAGTTTCAACATCTGACCATGTACAAGCAAAGTGGTTTGTTATTTGTGCACATAAAATTGTGTTGCTAAGTGTTAACGAACGATGAATAGGGAACAGGTGAAGAAATCAGGCATACCTGATTGTACTTGGCCAGACGCTCGCTACGACAGGGAGCCCCTGTTTTGATCTATACAACACGAGCAATAATCAAGTAACTACCAATAATAGCGAATCATTAAAGATTGAATACATTGAAGAGTTCAGCCAAACCTGTCCGCTAGCCAGGCCAATAGAAAGATCAGCAATAAAGTTATCTTCAGTTTCTCCACTGCGATGGCTGACCATCACACCCCAACCTGCAGCTTTTGAGTCAAGTGCTGCTTGAATAGATTCAGTTACTGTACCGATCTGATTAACCTGCAATTTAATGGATCAAGTATTTCAAGCTAGTATGAAGAATCCAGCCTTCTAACAGGTAGATATTATATTCCACCATTTTAACCTCAAAAACTAGAAGCCAATAGGTTTCAGTGGTGAAACCAATACAAGATTAAGTATCTTCGTCATACAAACTTGGAAGTCAATGTTACCATGTACTTTGTCTGTAAAAACTAATTGTAAGTTACGTATAAACAAACTTAAATTCTACTAGACATTTGAAAGCATATTGTATTTTAAATAGTTAAGTTTTAAATGTATCTTAAAATAGACATGTTTAGGAAGAATAGGTAGAGAACCATGAAATATCTATCTGGCTGCAATAGATTTCTTTAACATTTAAAAGGCAAGAGTAAGCCATTATAAATATCAGAGTACCAAAATAATCCATTGGAAGCATGAATAGAAAACTGATAAGCAATGCTGCTTTTAAAATATTTGGTACAGGTACATAGCAATATTGCGTGGTCATTTGTAAATAATACACTATACACTTGGAATGCATACAAAAATGATACTCTTCAATTGCAAATTTGCAACACATATCCAACATCTTTTTTGAGAAAAAAATTTAATTGCCATGCACTGAATGAAAATTTTGTATCGTGACTAATATGTTGTTGCATCAACGGGGAAGGATGAACTCTAGGAAAATGATAATATAACATCTGAATTTTCCATAAATAACATTTCAAACCAACGAGTGTTTGTTTCCATAGTTTCTCAATTGAAAGAATAATGCATTGAACACTGATTAAAACCAGTAAATTAGTAAGGGAGCTAAAAATTGCATATTTTGCTTTATTTTGCTTTATACAAGAAAAAATATATCAAGAAGTGCCGGAATGCACATTTTAGATACAAATGTTTACCTTTAAAAGTAAAGCATTGCATGCGTTCTTCTGGATGGCAGCAGCAATTCTTTTTGGATTAGTTACCAACAAGTCATCTCCAACAATCTGAATATCAACTGAAGACTGTAATGAAGCCCACGAGCTCCAGTCATCTTGGTCGAAAGGATCTTCAATAGAAACAATAGGGAAATCCTTAATAAACTCCCTATAAAGTTCAGCAAGGCTTTGAGCTGAGAGCACATGAACCCCATCATTTGGTTGTTTCTTGAAGTTAAGATCGTATTTCCCATCCTTAGTTAAAAACTCTGAAGCTGCAACATCCATGCCTATTTTGATCTGCAACATTGTTACGAGCATCATGCACAATCAAAAGTAGTTTGATTGCAACAGAAAATAATAAAATTAAATGGGGTATAGCTGTAGTTAAAGTAAGAGACCAAATAATCCCCACCTTGCCTGTATAACCAGCCCTTTCAATGGCGTCCATGAGCAAGACTAGTCCCTCTCTGTTATCCTGAACATTAGGTGCAAAGCCCCCTTCATCTCCAACATTGCAAGCATCTTGTCCATATTTTTGTTTAATAATTCCCTTCAGTATATGATAAACTGTTTCATCAAAGAAAAGAGATCAGCTTAAATGAACAAAGCAAGATAAGCATCATGCCAGACAACTACACCATACCTACCTATTTTACATGGACACTTTAAGGACACCAAGAACTGTAAATTGTTGGACATGTGTCCAGGTGTAGGACATGCCCATTTTTCTAAATTTTATGTAAATTTATACCAGATGGAGCATCTGATTACCTACACCATGTCCATACAGATTGCTTGGATACGAGTACTTCATTAAAAATAAAAAGTTAAATTAAAATAGTAGCATACAAGGTTTACAAGACAAATATGAGTACATGACCCAGCACCATCTATGAAAATATAAATATAAAACCTGTAACAAACTGACAACATCGAGCAAACTAGATGATAAAACCAGACAATAGAAAAATCTCAATTTTAGGAAAATATAGCAATAAGAGAATGCTGTAATCTTTATCAAGTCAGTTGGCTCACCTTCACTACCCATTTGAAGTGCATCGGCAAATGAAGTTGCACCTACTGGTAATATCATAAACTCTTGCATTGCTAGATTATTCCCAGCATGGCTACCCCCATTAATCACATTAAAAGCTGGAACTGGCATAACAAGCTCCTTTGTTCCTGATAGTTCCTGTATATGCTTGTATAAGGGTACTCCCTTTGCTCCAGCACCTGCTCTACAAATGCTCAGCGACACTCCCAACATAGCATTAGCCCCCATGTTTGACTTGTTTGAAGTTCCATCAATTTCCAGCATAATAGCATCCACAACAGCTTGATTTCTTGCAAAGCAGATAGATGTAAAATATATATATATATATATCAGACCAGCAACAAATTACAAAAACACAGGTGATCTGATCATATCATCTACCTAAACTCACCAACCATGGAGTCTCATATCCAAGTACAACTATTACAAATTTATTCACTATTGTAAGTACTGGCTGTTGATGAGGAAATTAATAATACAAGAGCATAAAGAAAACCAACAAGAACTTAGAACCAACCTGACATCGATGCCAATGAGCTTGGGACCTAAAACTTCGTTGACATTCTTGACAGCATTAAGGACACCTTTACCTCCATAGACGCTCTTATCCCCATCTCTAAGCTCCAAAGCTTCATAAATCCCCGTAGAAGCCCCACTGGGAACAGCTGATCGGTAAAGATCATCGGTAAAGAGATCAACTTCAACCGTAGGATTGCCCCTACTGTCAATGATCTGCCTGGCCTTAACTGACTTGAGCTTGTACTCTTTTGAAGCTTTCGTCATTGGTGATGAGGAAGCAACGGCGCCGGAGGAGCATAGAACTGATGATGATCGATCGGAAGAGGAAGGTTTTGGAGAAGTGATAAAGAAGGACCGTTGGGGTTTTTGTGAAAAGGGTTTTGAGGAAAGAAGGGACTTTTGGAGGAGGAGATTAGAGGTTGGTTGGAAAGCTAACGCCATTTTCTTAAGAGACGGAGAAAGAGGGAGTATGTTAGACGAGAGAGAGTGTGTGTTTGTATTTGTGTTTGTGTTTGAAAATTTTATAGAGGGGAAATGGAAAAGCGTTGAAATGTCCGCTTGATGGCGATGAAAGCAGGGTGGGTTTTCGTTTTAGTTTTCTGTTTTTCTTTTTCTTTTTCTTTATTTATTTATTTATTTAAATTTGTTTCATTGTTTTTTTCATATATCTGGCTTCTGAGGGTTGTTGGGAGTTGGGTTAGATCGGAGGCAATAGAGACTCAGAGAGTTAGGTGACTGCACCATGCGCTCACTCGTCTTTCCCGTATAGGTTATGTCGTTGGTGTGGTCTTGATATAAAACGCTGATTAAAAATATTTAAAATAACGAATTCTTTTAATATTTTTGTAAATTGTATTGTAACTTTCTAAAATTTCATTATTTAATGAAACTAAATATATATAACTTATTAGTTGTATTATATATAAGTCAATATTTATATAAAATTAATCAATTTTAATTTTTTTCAAATTTTTCATATTAAAGTATTATTTAATTATAACTTATTATAATTCAAAAAATTTACAAGTCATTAAGGTGTTTTACATTTATACATATTTAGCTACGTGAATTTTTCTTAATTATTTTTTTATTGTGCTATTTTTTATTTTTTATTTTTGTAATTTTTATTTTTTAAATAATTTTATACTATTTTTTTCATTTTATTTAATTTCAATATAATTTATATAGATATCAAAATTTAAAAATTCATTTTTTCTTTATAAAAAAATAACTTTAATCATTTTGAGTCACAAATATAATATTTAAATAAAAAATTTTAATTAGTCTCTATTATTAGCTTTAGTAGTCTCTATTTTTTTAAATAGATATATTTTCACAATTTCAATATATTTTTTTTCAAATATTCATTAATTTTGATAATATTTTTTTATATTTTCATCAATATCAATATTTTTATCTGTTATTTATAATTGAAAAAAGAAAAAAAAATCATTTTATTTAAAGTTGAAATGTGTTATCAAGTAATATGGCAAAAGTTATTGAATAGAGCATATGTACCCATTTTTATTGTCTAATCATATTACACTACCTAAGTTATGAATTCATCTCAACATGAGATGAATAAAAGTTCTTAAAAAAATAAAAAAAAAAATTCAAATTTTTATACGACGTAGGATTCTGCTTTGTAATCAATAATACTTTCAAGTTCAAGTTTTTAAACTTAAGTTTCAAAAGCAAGTTTTTGTTTTTTCTTTTATTTTATTTTGAAAACTAAAATATAGTCTAAACACACGCACCAAAAAAAAAACTCATCACAAAAAGGTGAGAACATAAATCCAAAAGTCAACTTTTATGTTTTTATTATTTTTTCAATGTTTTATTTAAAAAAATGCTTCGTAAATTATTTATATAATTTTTTTTTTCCAAATATAGATGCAAAACATAAAATTGATCATTAAGAATAAAATGTTACAAAAAAATTACTATATTTAAATGTTCTAACTACAAAAATTAATGAACTTATTCGATATTTATTTCTATAAAAAAAATATGCGCAATGCATATAAAAAATTAAAAATAAAACTGCATCTATAAAAAAAATGTTATGTACTTGAACTTTTTTTAATAAATATTTTGTCCATATTACATCATTTTACTATTTTATGTGTCACGATCTCTGATATTACCTCACATTTATGATTGTACACTTAGTAGGTTCGATCCATTAGTGCAATATAGTCACACTATATTTTTAAAAATAAAGATATTAAGTGATATGCCTTAAAAATTATGTATCATTATTTTGTGAATCTAAATATAATTCTTAATAAAATAAACATTCACTTAAATATTTATGTCATTCAAATGTTGGCCAACATTAATAGTTATGTAGTGAAAAATGTAGGTGGCATGATTTTGATTCAAGAGTTTGTTTGTACTAGTTCATATCTTATAAAAGATTGTGTTCACATAGAGGGCATTGTTTTGACAAGCAATGTATATTCTATGATTGTTCGGTAAAATAGTGGCTTAACTGATTTGAAGTTTTGCAGTTAATTAAGAGTTGTGCTTTTGTATTAAATTCACAAATTAGATTTAGAGTATTATCGATTGATTATAAAAAAAATTGTATATATGATTGGTTGCTTTAATTGGCTCATAAGTGTAGCATTGCGCCTATACATTTTGTTTTAAGTAATCTTTTTTTCAACAAGAAAGAATAGATTGTTCAAAAAATATACAGTATAACGTCTGCTTTTATTCATTAACTCGAACAATTATTATGAATACTTTTAAGATAATACTTACCTTTACAAATCAATGTTTAATGTGTGTTAGGTATGTGCAATTTATTTATTAAAAATTTGAGTTCAATCCATTGGGTTAGGTTAAAATATTATTTTAATGAATTTCGGTTATAATCCAAGGAACGCGCACACGCATGATCGGTAATAAATTGAATTAGGTATAACTAGAAACTGAGCAACCTGAAATGCATTTTTCTATAATTAAAAAATATATGATAATGGAGAGGTTCGAATTTTTTAGCTTCATTCTTTCAATGAATATGCCTTACTACTATACACTCACAACTTTACTCTCGTTACTACGCTTTAATATTAGTATTTTATACAATTACGATAGTAATATAAAACACATTTATTTCCACATTACCTACAAAGAATAATGCATCCCAACTTTCTTTCATAAAAGAAGGTTTTTCCACCTCAATTAATTAACTTTTGGGCTCTACAATGGACCGAAGAGAAATATATAAGTTTTTGTGGTTTTTACTCTTCTAATAAACTAATAACTTTAATTTAATTTAATATTTTTTGTAATTTATTATTTTAATTAATTATATTTTAAAATTTATATTAAAAAAATGGGCAGAGTTAACTATTAAATCAACATGATTTATTGAAGAAATTATTGAATATAATATATTGTATGCTCGTATAAATTTAAATCGTTAGTGTTATTCATGTATTTAATATTAATTCTTTTTTTTATAAAAATGAACAATTCAAATTGATTTATTTTACTATGTGTGAAACACAACAGTTGTATGTAAATTAAGGGTTGAGTTGACTTATTTTCCTCTTAAAATTGGCCGATTTTGGCCCAATTAATTGTGAATCCAAAATATTCCGATTGATCCAAAATATTACTAGCCAATGTCTACTCCTAATTCTTATGGATTTCAAAATAATGTATCTATCTTTATTTAGGAGTTTTTTTTGTCAATTCCATCGGATCCCCACTTGGCTTTGGCAAGTATAATGTCAGAACTCTGAGATTAAGAACTAAGGGCAAAATGATAATTTTTCAAATTCGACTTTGTGATCCTTATAATGCCTTGGTACATGGCCATTGAGCATATTGGAATAATAACTTTTAAAAAAGTTATTATTCAAAGCTTTTACATCAAGCACTGTATTATTTACAAGTTTTATTAAGAACTCGTCAATGTTTCTCTTAACTAGAATAATACAATATTTTAAACGAATACTTATTACATGAGTCAAATATAATCAAACGTAAGATATATCAATTACTTGACTTTCAAGACATACCACGTAGGAGTATTCATGGTTCGGTTCGATATAATTTTTAGCAAAAAAAATTAATCAAATTAGACTGTTTATATAAGTTTAACCAAATATGATAAGACCGTTTGACTTATAAAATTGTTGAAATAAGACGATTTGGTTAATGGTTTTTTTATTATTAAATTTTTCTTCGAAATCATATTGTTGAAACTTGAAATTAACAAAAGAAAAAACTTTAAATCTTACAAAATTACTTTAAATATGCTACAAATATAAATCATATAATATCTCATATAGACTAATAATTAAGTTGATAAAATTTATAAAAAATAAAATCATCATAATATACATGCAACTGAAAACTGTAAACTATATGTTAAATAGATAAAAATGCAAAAAAAAAAAATGTAATATTTAATTTTTAATAATAATATAAAATATTTGCCGTTTTTTAAAATAAATACTAATATATTATATTTATAAAAAAATTATATATAATATATAACGGTTTGATTCAGTTTAGATGGTTAAAAAATTCATAAATCAAACCGAATTGGACTATTTGACTCATATAATTGTACGATCTAATTTAATTCTGTCCGATTTTTCAATTTAATTCGATTTGTTCAAGTTCTTGGAAAACCTAATACCACCTAAAACCTTCTAACTATTGCATGGCATTGTGGAATGTTGATGCATCTTAATAAAAGTTTGAATCACGTCAAATATTTTTTTTGACAAAATTATTCATATATTTTAAAGTATTAATATTAATTATCCTTCTAGAATAATAAAAACTTTAAATATTATAATAAAATAAGAATTATATCAAATAAAAATTCTAATAATATGATGATTATCGTATCCAATAAGGACTCTAATCATATGATAATTACTACATCTAATAAAAACTATAATCATATAATCATTGTTATATTAAATAAAGACTCTAAATATTATTATACTTTTACAATTAATTTAGAATTATAAGAAAATTAATTTTGTATTTATTTCATATTTTGTTAAAACTAATCAAAAATTAAAAATAAAATAAGTAAAATAATTAACGTATAATGCACGTGTTTTTAATTAATATAAACAAATATAAATAAACGGATGTTAACTTCATTTCTAATATTTTTGGTTTAATTGTGTATAATAAGTAATTATGTATCGCCAACTAAATATCTCTATATCAATTACCCTCGATTAAAGTCATTCCATTCTTAATGAATAAGGGTCATAATAATTAAATAACAAATATAAATAAATGAAATATAATATATCTACTTTTTTATATATATAATAAAGGATTTTGTTTCATTAAAAGTGATTTATAAGAAAGATTATAGATAATTCTTTCAAACACGTTAAAGATTTATATTGCAAGTCAAGACCAAATATCACCAAGTATTTCCAAAAATAAGTGTAAGAAAACATATAAGTTTTTTAAGTTTACTATATTTTTCAAATTACCGTATGGCTTGAATTTAAACAACTACATTTAAGATGCAATTTTGGAACAAATAAGTAATAATTATTGAAAATCCTAACCTTAACAACAATGAAACCAATTAACAACATAAAATTAACATAAACAACATATAAGAGAATCATTTCAAACATTAAATAATTCATATATAAAAGATTTAACATATTCATAATCACAACATAATTAGTAGAACACAAATTATTTAAATATAGGGAAAGGAAAATTGCCCAAATGTCGGACAACCCACCGACTTTGAAGAAGGTTATTGGATCAGCTGCGAGACAAAACAGTGGCACCACAAACTCCATTATCGAAGCAACTAGAAGCCACGGCCAATGAACGACACAATTGGTAAAAAACTAGCAGACAACGTCGAAAGATCAACAAATGCATAGGCAGATGCAAAAGGATTCATGAACTCCACCGACAGTGGCGAAGTCTAAAACCCTAACCCTAACCCTAACCCTAGCTGACTCTCAAAATTAATACGCCTTTCTCTCTCTTTTCACTCTTTAATTCTCTATTCTTTCTTAATATAATATTATTTATTATAAGTTCAATAATAATATAAAAACACATTTTTATTCTTCAATCCCATAATCCTAACATTTGTGGTCACAATGATTGAATTATTTTATAAGTATATTACTACCAATGTTGAGTAATGCTACCACTATTAAAACAAATGAAATTGAACAATAAGTAAACAAAGTAAAAATAATTAAACATGCATTTTAGATAAATTAGTTACAAATGTTCTTATAAATGTTTACAATTTGGTATATTAGAAAATATAAGAATCTAGAGCCTATGGAGTCCCCGATTTATTCATGTAATTCATGAATAGTTTTTCCTAATTGCCTATAAACATGGGCAATTAAGTACATGCACAAATCTTATCTATATTCCTCTCTCAAGCATCTATCAAATTATTTAATGCAATTAGTTACATTCTCAAACTATTTCACTCACACAATATATATTAAGCACACTTGTACTAATATTAAATGCAACTAATTATATTCTCACAGTATTTCAATCACATGTCATTAATTCATGGACCAATCATTAATTGACTCTATCAACTTTTGATTAATATTTTAATAACATTCAATTATTAATTAAATTATTAAAGCATGTTAGAAACATTGTCCCATATTGCTTGAGTATTATATTAATATAAAGCTTATAAATAATTATGAAACTTAACTATCTTAAAAGTTTACCTTTTAAGGAGTAGATGTCCTTTCATTTTTTCCCCTTGTTATTTGTCTTAATACCTCTATTTTTTTTTTCTTAATTTACATTATCAAATCACAATTTTTAAAACAATTGTAGTTTTATTTTCGTAATATTTGTTTTAAATATTTTTTTGTATGTTAATTTATTTTTTTTTTGCTCTTCTTTGCACTTTTTTTTTTCATTCTTTTGCTACACCTTTTGTTTTTTTAGTATATAATAATTTTTTTTTATGTTTAATTAAACATATGTATTTTTTGTATAATTCAACCATTTATACTTAATAAAACGTAAAAGTTATTTAAAAAAAAAGACATATGTGTTATATCAAGGAAAAATCATATGTTGCATAATAAAAAAAAATGTAATATTGTATGTATCACTTCAGGAAAAAAAACATATGTGTCATCTCCTAAAAAGAAACATATGTGTCATTTAACCAAAAAAAACATATGCATCATTTATCAAAAAGAACACATGTGCCGTTTGCCCAAAAAGAACAAAAGTAAGGTAGGGTGAGGAAAAATAGAGGTTATTTTTGAAACAAGTTGAGTAAGAGATCATTAAAAAATTGGAGGGCAAAATGTTTATATATATATAATCATTTAAATTAATAAAAAAAATTAAAATGAGTGCACAAGTTTAACGAGGAACTATTGATTGGGTGCAAATGACTATACTCGAGAAAAATGAAGGAACATGCAACTTTTAAGGCAACTAGTGGAACAAGATTTTAACTAAAAGAAGGGAGAGAACTATGGCAAAACTTTATCAATAGTTATGCTTAAATTCATTTAGAAACTCTTATTCATTACTGGAGTTTTTAATTACAGGATATTACAGATGGATGTTTTATAACTCATTCTTCAATTACTATTTTAAAGAGACTATGTAATTTAATCAAAACATTTTGTAGTTCATTGCCATTAATAAAATTTGGTAAGCTTGAGTCATTTATGATTTTTTAATTTTATATAATAAGCTATTTATGAATTTATTTTGTAACCTATGATTTTTATAAGTTTCATGTGATAATTTATTTCTCTCAAAATATTGTGGTGTTTTTAGTGATGGCTTAAAATTTTCATTTTTTTTTTACCTAAAAAATATAAAGAAAAAATAAAATTAACTTAACCCGCCAAATCCAAAATCCCATTCCCGCCAAAGCGCACCCTAGAAACAAGATACATGTCTACCTTACAAGATTAAGAAGAGAGAATAGCAGAATTGAAATCGCCCCAAATTAGTGCAATCCATAGCCAAAGCCAAAACCTCCAGGAACCCATTTTTGTTAGGAGCCTTAACTTAAAATCATGAAAGTTCGATCAATGAAGCTGAGAGAAGCTCACAAGTTGGCTGGCAATGGACGTCCCTCGTTCTGCTCTGTAGTATGGGACATTCAAGCCCAACACCTTGTCACCGCATCCGCTTCCGACCCCACAATTTCCATCCATGACGTTCTTTTACCTTCTGCTGCGCCCAAACTACTCCGCCACCATCGTGACGGTGTTACGGCTCTTGCTCTTAGTTCCAATTCCAGTTGCCTTGCTTCTGGATCTGTTGACCACTCCGTCAAGCTCTACAAGTTTCCCAGTTAGTGTTCCTTCATTGGCGTTTTTGGAAGTTGTCTTTTTTTATTTATTTATGGGTTTTTGCCGTTTTTAAGGATTTGATTTGTTGCAATTTGTTTTTCTAAACATTGTTGTCTATAGAATCGAAGTATAAAATGCAATAATAACATTGCGAATTTGATTGAAATTTACTCTTCAAGAAATTTAGGGGTATCCCCGTTAGATCCCCTTTATGACATGGGAGTTTTAGGGTTTGAAAGGAAGTGTTATGTATAAAACTTGATGTGCTTCTACTACTTTATGAAGCCAATAGTTCCCATTTTTTCTCCGTTTTCCCATTAGCATTAGGTCAAACAGGAAAATAAATCAATAAGGTTCTTACACTATGCCATTTTAGTAAATTTTGAAATTATGTGGTTGCTCTGCTAAATTGGGAACCATCTTCTTGGCATTTCCCAGAATTTCTAGTTAGTCTCTGGGTTTCGAAAAGGACATGGAAAAAGTAAAACATTCTGATGTTTTTTACATGGTTACTTGATCACAGCCTATGAGGTTGTAATGTCTTGAAATTCTTTCATATATGTGAACAAAAACACTCTTATTTTTCTTGGTTAACTGCTCAGTGGACTAATTATAAATGTAGAAGTTCTTAATTTTGTAGCCTTGAATAAACCCTATATGGCACGCACACTGGTAGTATGATATCTTTCTTGAGCTATTTGACCATATGACGATATTTTGAGAAATAAATAATCTTATCTGGCATGCAGCGGTATTAAGAAATTTGTATCTGAAAGTGGGTACCGATTCTTAAAAAGATGCAGTAAGTCATTGCTTTACTTACCTTAATGCAATTATAAGTTTTGCATTAAAATCATTTACAAGATTAATTATTTAAGATGCAAATTCCCTGTTTCTAGAAAAGTTTTTCAGATGCTTCAGGAGATTTTGACTTTTTTGGAGTGATCGTCCATGAGATTTTGACTTTGAAGTGTTAAATATTTGATCAGAAACAGCAAAAATAATAACTTTGTTCAATAATATAACATGCAATGAAAAGTAAAATAAATACTTGTACGTGGAGGCGATCAATTTCTATCTATGCATGAATTGTATACATGTCAAATGGTTACATAGAATAACCACACTCAATTCTATGCAATTTATTGGCTTATTGATTATAAAACTTTTTTGTTTTATTTATAATAAAGTCGAACTTAAAAGTCTAAATCTAATGGGCTGATTTAGGCTTTAGAGTGCGGCAATTCTATGGGCTTATCACACATAATAATACATCTAGTCTATCCAATTATGGACCTAAATAAAATACATGCTTGTTTAATATTTGGCTTATTACACCAATTTTGTCATAACATACTTTATAAATTATCAATAATTATGCTCATTCATATAAAATAATTCCAACATGAAGTTCTTTAACTTCGTATGATGCATGCATGGTGAGTCTATGTAAACTCTACAGATGAAAATCTGTTTTTATTTTCTTTCACGTGTTAAAAGGCTACCAACTGTTTCAGTTACGGTTTTCAAAAGTGTTATTTTGATAATGTTTCTATTTTGATTTTCAACAGGTGGGGAGTTTGAGACTAATATTACCAGGTTCACACTGCCAATACGTGTCCTAGCATTTAACAGATCAGGAACCATGTTGGCTGCTGCTGGTGATGATGAAGGCATTAAGCTTATAAATACAGTTGATGGTTCAATTGCAAGGGTTCTCAAAGGACATAAAGGACCTGTAACTGGCTTAGCTTTTGATCCGAAAAATGAATACTTGGCATCCCTTGATTCATTAGGGACCATCATATATTGGGAACTCCATTCTGGAAACGCATTACACACCCTTAAAGGGATAGTTCCTAATTCTGGTTTGGGGCTTTCTGTCATGAATGTACTTAGCTGGAGTCCTGATGGGGAAACTTTAGCTGTTCCAGGCTTAAGAAATGATTTAGTGATGTACGATAGAGATACTGCTGAAAAAGTATTTTCATTAAGAGGTGAGCATATGGAATCTATTTGTTTCTTGTCTTGGTCACCTAACGGTAAATACATGGCCACTTCTGGTTTAGATAATCAGGTTCTCATATGGGATATTGAACGGAGGCAAGACATTGATCGACATAAATTTGATGATACAATCTGTTGCTTGGCATGGAAGCCAATAGGCAATGCATTGGCTGTCATTGATGTTATGGAAAGTATGGTATCTGGGAATCAGTTATTCCATCATCCATGAAGTCACCTACCGAAGGGATTCCAAGTGTACAATCAAAGAACAATAATGGGGTCCTTTTTTTCGAAGAAGAGGATCAGGAACTTAGTATGTCTACTAGTGCTAGTGATATTGGTGAAGATATTCATGGGGAATCTGAACCATCTAGCAGGAAAAGACTTCGTAAATCGATTGTAATGGATAATAGTTGTATTGAAGAGGACAGTGATGGGTTTATGTTGGCTCCTAAAGATGAATCTTACAAAAAATCATATAAAATACACAAAGGAAACACAAATTATGGGAATGATGGACCAAAAAGAAATTTGTTATCTACCAGAATGAAAATGCAGGAGGCATTTCAGCCTGGTGCTACTCCTTTTCAACCTGGAAAAAGGCGCTTTTTGTGCTACAACATGCTAGGAAGTATAACCTCAATTGAACATGATGGCTACTCTCATATAGAGGTATTGTACAATTTTAGCTTCTCAATGATCTCCCTTACTCCATATGATGTTTAGTAGGGGTTGGATGATTTTAAGTCATGGATCAAAATAATTATTGTAATTTTAATAAATCGTCTCAACTGTCTGATTATTTTATTCAATGGTTTCAACTTCACTGTTTGGTAGATTTATTCTACAATCAAATAAATTTCAAAGATGTGTAAATGCCTTTTCTTATGGATGTGTATGCTTCCTTACTGTTGTTAAAATAAATTGCTTGCCGTGAACAAAGGGCTGTAGTACTGAAATTTTAGTTTATTTTTGTGGCAGATAGATTTCCATGATACTAGCAGAGGTCCACGAGTTCCTTCAATGAATGATCATTTTGGTTTCACAATGGCTTCATTGAATGAAAGAGGAAGTGTCTTTGCAAATCCTTGCAAGGGTGAGAAACATATGAGTACCCTCATGTATCGCCCCTTTAGTAGTTGGGCCAATAATAGTGAGGTAAGGTCATATGTATTTCCAAGGTTTTCTGTTTATGTTATTATTTGAATTTTCACTTGTATTTATGTGAATGTCTTTGTAATCACACATCCTGACTTTTAATGTATGATGCAAACTTAGTGGTCCATGCGATTTGAGGGGGAGGAAGTGAAAGTGGTTGCAGTTGGTGCATCGTGGGTGGCTGCAATTACCAGTCTTAATTTCCTCCGCATTTTCACTGAGGGTGGTTTACAGGTTTCTCCATATGAACTTTTAATTATATTAAACTTTTTGATGTTGGTTTTTTTATTTTAGGGTAGGTGATATTAGCAAATAATATTCAAGAATAATAAAAAAAATCTAGAAAATGTATTTTTTCAAATATAACCCATTTTAATAGTTAATAGTTTCATTTTCTAGGAGTACCATTTAGATGTTCATTTCCTCTCTTCAACCTTAACATGCTGATTTTTATTGACTAAACCTAAGTTGACTGCTACCAATCATATATTGGTTGAGGCAGATTGGTTACCAGAGTTTACTGCTGTTGGCCAACCGTTGACTGCATATTGATCAGGCCATATTGAAATCAGTTGAAAAGAAAAAACTGCAGAAAGAAAAGAAAGGCAGACACAGTTACTGATAATTTTCTATTTCATACCACTTAAAGAATTACAATCTGACATGTTTTATATACAAGAAGCTATTCTTAGACATTTATTCTATGAGCTAAAAAATAAAGAATTTTTTTTACTGTTTACTGTTTATGGAAATAAAAGCCGGATAGTTTATGGAAAGCTGGATAATTTATGAAAATAAAAGATTGATATTTAAAATAGCCAGCTAATGCCACCTAATTAGATATCATAATATTTAATATTCAATATCTTTTACATTCTTCCTCAAGTTAGGCTGAAAAACATTAAACATTCCTAGCTTGCCAACCATTTTTTCAAAAATTGGTTTGAAAAGTCCTTTTGTCAGTATATTTGCAGCTTGTTGCGAGGAAGGAACATACAAATACTTATGGTTCCATCTTTTATTTTCTCTTTAATAAAATGCCTGGATTACTCAACATGTTTAGTGTGCTTGTGATGAACTGGATTATGAGACATGGCTATTGTCGCTTTGTCACAATAGATCTTCATTGGTGCACTCTTAAACATTTTAAGTTCCATCAACAACATTTTCAACTACAATAATTCACAAATTTCATTGGCTAGAGCTCGTAATTCGGCCCCTACACTACTTCTAGAAATAATTATTTGCTTTTTACTCTTTCATGTTAATACCATAAGATGGTACAATACTCAGTAGTTGATCTCAGGTCCTTTTTAGAACCTGTCCAATCAGTATCAGTAAATGCCTCACTCCTTTTTTATTCATTTTTTTTTGAAAAAAAGACCTTGTCTTGGAGTTCCCTTGAGGTATCTTAGAATTTGAAACACTGCTTCCATATGTTCTTTTACTGATGCATGCATGTACTGGCTAACCAATTCAACTGCAAAGGCAATATTAGGTCTAGTATGAGAAAGATATATAAGCTTATCAACTAGACGTTGATATTGACCTTTAGCAACAGGAGTAGTTTCTAGATTCTCTCAGTTTTTGATTTGGATGTAAAGGTGTATCTGTTGGCTTACATCCTAACATCTTAAGATCTAACACATACTTCCTTTGTGAAACTAAAATTCTACTTCGATTCCTAGCTACCTCAATTCTAAGAAAGTACCTAAGAGAACTAAGATCTTTTATTTCAAATTTCTTAGCGAGATTGCTTTTAAGTTGATCCATTTCCATAATATCATCACTAGTAAGGATTATGTCATTAACATATACAATTAACATTGTAGTTTTGCCTCTCAAGTGTTTATAAAATAGAGTGTGATTTGTTTGAGCCTACTGATAACCTTGTTAAAGTATAGTCTTGGTGAATCTCTCAAACCACGCTCGTGGTGACTGTTTTAATCCATAGAAGGATTTCTTTAGTCTACATACTTTGCCATGCATTTTTTTCTTTATTAAAGCTGGGTGGTAATTCCATATAAACCTCTTCTTCTAGATCATTGTTGAGAAAGATATTTTTGACATCAAGTTGTTGTAGTCTCCAATCCAAATTTGCTGCTAAAGATAAAAGAACTTTGACAATATTCAATTTTGCAACTGGGGTAAATGTTTCTTGATAATCAATCCCATAAATTTGAGAGTAATTTTTTGCTACAAGTCTTGCTTTGTAGCGTTCAACTGATCTATCAGACTTATATTTTACTGTGAATATCCATTTGTAGCAAACTGGAGCTTTCTCTTGGAATTTTAACAACATCTTAAGTTTCATTCTTTTTCAAGGCTCTCATTTCTTCTTCTACAACCAACTTCCATTGAGGATTTTCCATGGCTTCTTCTATAGTTCTTGGAACTTCTACTGCAGACAAATTCATTGCCAAGGCTTGCGTTGAAGAAGACAAGTGATTATAGGCAACAAACTTTGATATAGGGTGCTGAGTATAACTCCTTACACCTTTTTTAAGAGCTATAGGAACATCAAGATTACTAATGGTAGGAAAAAACAAGGACTGATTACCTATCTCCGGTTTAGTTTCATGGTCTTGTTGAAAGTTCATGGGATGTTCATCTCTTTGAGGATTCTTTCGTCTCGAATAGACACAAAGCTTTGGAGATTGGAGTTGTGAATGGAGCCCTGTCTTCGAACTGTTGTGACTTGGGGTTTTTTCAATGCGTGGTGATGAGATTGTGGTTGGTTGTGATTTTGATTTTTAGTTTCAAGAATGTGAGAAGTTAGAGGTTGATATGAAGAAGATTTAGGCTTAGGTTCAAGAGGAGGCTAAAGTGATGTAAGAGGAGAAAATTTGGGTTCAAAAGACCAAAAATGACCATCACTATCACTTAAATTCTCCCCCTAAGGGGAATTTTTGGAAAAAAAAATGATTGATCCTAAAAAAAATGTAACGTCTATGAAAACGTAATATTTTATTGTCTTAGGTGAATAACACTTGTATCTTTTTTGTGTTGGTGAGTATCATAAGAATACACACTTACGTGAATTGGGATCAAGTTTACTTCTCTCATGGTTGTAAATGTGAACAAAAAGCAGTACATCTAAACATTTTTAAAGGAATAGAGGTGAAAGATCTTGTTTGTGGGTAGGTTTTTAAGAAGGTATTTAGAGGACTTTCATAATTGAGTACCTTGGTAAGCATTCTATTTATCAGATAGCAAGCAGTTAGGACAGCATCCCCAAAGGTATTTTGGAACATTATTTATAAACATGAGTGCTCTAGCAACTTTTAACAAGTGATGATTTTTACTTTCAACTACATTTGGTTGTGGGGTTATAAAACACGAGCTTTGATAAAGAATGCCATTTTGTGAAATAAAGTTACCAAGGATAGAATTATAATATTCTTTTTCATTGTTTGTCCTAAGAATTTTTATGGTGGTATTATATTGGTTTTTCACCATATAAGCAAATTTTTTGAAAATGTGTTCGTTTTGTATTTTTCTTTCATGAGATATATCCAACAAACTCTAGTGTGATCATCAATAAGTGTGAAAAATCACCTTTTTTCAAATAAATGTTGTACCCGAGATGGACCCCAAATATCGCTACGTATTAATGCAAATGGCATTGAGGTTTTGTAAACTTGAGAGGGATATGACGAACGATTATGTTTTGCTAATTGATAAATTTCACATTTAAATGTCTTTATTATGATGATGGAAACAAATTTTTTAAGTAAGAAAAACTTGGGTGGCCTGATCTACGATGCCACAACATTATTTTTTGTTCTCTAGAAAGAGACTCACAACTCAGCTTGAGCTTGTCTATTTAAAACCAAATTTGCCTCGAAGTAGTATAGTCTCCCATGTTCTCTAGCATTGCCAATCATCTTTCTCGAAGTCAAGTCCTGAAAATTACAAGTAAATTGGAAAAAATGAGCATTACACTTTAAATCTTTAGTAAGTTTACAAATTACTAGACAAATTTGGCACATGTAGTATTGATTTTAGGTTGTTATTTGGGTTAATTTGAATTGTTCCAATTTTGGTTACTGTTGAAAGAGAACCATTTGCAACTTTAACTTTAAAATTTTCGAGGTTAGGAACATATGATCATATGGTCTGTTGCACTAAAATCAAGGATCTAAGATTTTGAAAATATAGTGTTATTGTGCAAAGCCCAAGAAAAAAAACCTTTTTGAGCCAAAAAAGAACCAGATGTGGTGTGAGCAATTGATACAGTTGTTCCATTTGCTCTTTGGTAAGAGAAAGATTTGTTGTACTATGATTCTCGGTTTATTTGGGATTATGGTTGATTTGATTTTTCTGAGTTTCAGCAGAGTGCTGCTGTCCAGCAACATCGTATCCAGTAGGTAATTGTTGATTTTCACGGCTCTTGTTCATATTTGGAGGTCTCTCATGTAGTTTCCAACACCTATCTTTGGTATGATTAGTTTTCTTGTAATAATCACACCAAAGATTGTTTTTGCGAGAGGAATTTCGAGGCAAATATGAACTATTGTTGCGAGTAGAGACTAGAGTAGACCCTTTTGCAATAGGGGACAGTCGATTGGGGCCTAACATAACTCGCTTTTTGTTGACTTCTCGTCAAACTTTAGCAATAGAAGGTAGTGGTTTGATTCCTACTAACCTGCCACAAACTTCATCTAACTCCGAATTCAATCCAGCCAAAAAATCATAGATCCTCTCCTTTTGAACTTGTTTCTTATACTTTCTAGCATCAATAGAACATGACCAATCAATATAACATGGCCAATCAATATTAACAAAGAGATCAATTTCCTACTATAACCTAGTTAAAGCAGTAAAATATTGAGTCATTTCTTGTTTTTCTTGCTTTAACTCTCTTGCTCTATTTCTAAGATCAAACAATTGTGTTGAGTTTTCAAGATCTGAAGAAGCCAGATTAAGAGCATCCCATATTTATTTGGTTGTAGAATAATACAAATATGATTCCTTGATATCCTCCTCCATTGAATTTACAAGCCAAGCCATCACCATAAAATTTTGAGCATCCTATGTTGAACATTGTGGATCTTCGGTTGTTGGTTTTATCAAAGAACCATCTATATAGCCCAAAGTCCACACCCCTTAATAACCATCATCATAGAGAGGGACCTTTGCAAGAAATTGTGACTATTTAATTTAGTGGTTGTAATTTGAAGATAACCACTTTCAAAAGAAGAAGCTGTGGCCAAAATATGAACTGTAGTTGGTGAACTTGTGGGAACAGATTGAGAAGTTTCAAAAAAAAAAACTCAGAACCATCCCTGCGCTCACCTGTTAAAGCTGTTTTATACATTTTTTCAACCCAACTTATTTAATAGCTCTAATAACATGAAATCAGTTGAAATGAAAAACCTAAAACAAAAAACTGTAGTTGTAATTTGAAGATAACCACTTTCAAAAGAAGAAGCTGTGGCCAAAATATGAACTATAGTTGGTGAACTTGTAGGAACAGATTAAGAAGTTTCAAAAAAAAAAAACTCAGAACCATCCCTGCGCTCACCTGTTAAAGCTGTTTTATACATTTTTTCAACCCAACTTATTTAATAGCTCTAATAACATGAAATCAGTTGAAATGAAAAACCTAAAACAAAAAACTGCAGAAAGAAAAGAAAGGCAGAGACAGCTACTGTTAATTTTCTATTTCATACCACTTAAAGAATTAGAATCTGACATTTTTTATATACAGAAAGCTATTCTTAGACATTTATTCTATGAGCTAAAAAATAAGGAAAAAAATTTACTGTTTACTGTTTATGGAAATAAAAACTGGGCAGTTTTATAGAAACAAAAGCTGGACAGTTTATGGAAATAAAAACTGGGCAGTTTTATATTTAAAACAGTCAGCTAATGCCACCTAATCAGATATCCTAATATTTAATATTTGATATCTTCTACACATATAAAGTGGTTGTCATCTTATTGAAGGCCAGGCCGTATAAAGTGGGTGTCATCTAATTGAATAAAGATGAAACTTCATCTAGTTGAGTGCAGATGAAGTGGACTTCATCTTTATAATGTTGAGCCAAGTGAAGTGACTTTATCTAGAAGAATATAAATGAAGTGGATTTTATCAACTGAGCTAAATGAAGGCGCCTTTATTAGATTAAGTGGATTTCATCTTGGTAAATCCAAATGAAATTGTCATAATTAGATAAAGTAACTTTCATTATGATCAACTATAGATGAAGACTTTGTAGAAAAAGTTGATTTTGGCCAATCTTTGTGTTACATTGGTCATTGTTCTGGGATATTAACATCTGTAGATTATTTCATTTTTGTGATTCATTTAGTAGCAATTAACTTAATGCTCTTAAAAGCAGCTTCCATGATGGGGTAGTTTGCCTTTAAAGGCAAGATTTGGAGGGGCATGACATGAACATGCAAAAGAAAGCTGTGCATTCAATAATAAAAAAAGTAAAAATTAGAAGATGAAAGCAGTTCATAGGAATAGTGGAAAGAACTGGCGTTTTCTAACACCATGAAAATTTTGTATTATAATCATAGATTGTGTTAAAATCATAGATGAGATTCATCTAAAGAGTTGCTTGTGAAAAATGTACAAGGATGCACTTTTCTGTGACTATAACTAGAGTTATATTTTTCAATTATAGTGTAGCAGGAATTAAATAAAGAAAAATAAAGAAATGGAAGAATGCTTTACTTTGTTTCTAGCAAAACTGGTCTGAACAAACTTCATACAACTTAAAAGGAAAACCTGTTTTCTTTTGCATTCTTATCAGTGTTTATTCACATGTATGATTTTTTATTGTGTTTCTTTTCAGAAAAATGTTCTCTCCCTTGATGGACCAGTGGTGACTGCATCAGGTTTCAAAGACGAACTTGCTGTTGTTACTGGTGTTCCTCAGTGTATTCCTTCGAATGATCAGGTCTTTTTTAATTCGTATTAATCCCTTTATTGAAGTGTTTACGGGTCCAATGCTCAACCAGATTTAGCTTGACTTGGACAACATATATTTAAATTTCAATGAATAGAAATCCCAAATATCTGTTTAAAGTATGGGAAGCATAATTGAGTGTCTATTGTTTGCTGGTATCATGTGTCATGACAACAGAAACAATTTAACTTTTGATGGTTTTGTTCACTGTCTCTATTTATCTTTACATTTGGAGAATTTAGATTTTTTTTTCTTCTTAACTTGCAGGGGCTCGAATTCAAAGTATTTAACTTATCTAATGGCACTCAGCTCCTTCGAGGGCATCTACCACTAACTCCTGGTTCTCATTTAGTATGGTTTGGATTTAGTGAAGAAGGTAAATTGAGTTCATACGACTCCAAGGTATGTCTTCCATATTTTGTCAGATTGTGATTGTGAATATTGCTTATAATTTTTGGAACTGAGTCTGGTTGGATTTGCAGGGGTTTTTGAGAGTTTTTACTACTCAATTTGGTGGAAGTTGGCTTCCACTCTTCAGGTTTTCAGTTCTTTTCTCAAAGGAAATCAAAAGATTCCAAAAGCTAAATTCTTCTTCTTAGAACTCTAACATTCACAATTAGTATTTGATACGCAGTTCTAATAAAGAAAAGAAGTCCAGTGAAAACTATTGGGTGGTTGGGTTGAACGAAAGCAAATTGTTTTGTATTGCTTGTAAAAGTCCTGATTCCTACCCACAGGTACATGAGGTCGCTTGCTATCTTTTTGCCCTTTTTTTCATCTTCATATCTTGACTTTCTAGGATTTTCAGGTTATGCCGAAACCAGTTCTCACTCCATTAAATCTTTCATTTCCTCTCGCGTCTTCGGATCTGGGAGCTGATGCCCTAGAAAATGAATTAATGCTAAATAACATGCATCTGTCTGAGGTTTGTGCTCACTTTATCTTAAGATCAGATTTCTGGCTCTTTTTATCCTTTGCTATTTGTGTATAACAGTATAATCAACTTTCATTCTTGCCGATTAGAATAATGTTTTGCCAACCTCTTGTATTTTGAATATTGGAACCCCTATGTTTATAATTATGCCCTTGGATTCTCTTCTATAGGAAGTCAATTCAATGTTTTTAGTTCTGCTAATGAGTATTAACTTACAGATTCTAAAAGAAATAGAAGAATTGTCCAGTGCTGGTTTGGATATCAGTTCACTTGATGATGAATCTTTCAATTTAGAAGCAGCTCAAGATAGATGCATCCTAAAGCTTATAGCTTCCTGCTGCAACGGTGAGTAAACTTTGAAATGATTTATCAGTATGAAACAAGGCACACATGTGGCACAATTTTAGGACGCTTTGCATTTAGACTCTATTTGGCTTAGTTCATCTTTTGTCATGACCAAGGCATTGGGAATATTATTGCAAGAAACAAGGCATTGTTAGGCAAGTGGCTTTTGAGATTCCCGTTCGAGGAAAACTCTATTTGATATAGAGTTATTAGAAGCAAGGAAAACTCTTATGCCAAAAGTATGAGTTGAATGAGATTTAGTGGGATGTAGGTTGTGGTTTGCAAGGTTGTGCACGTAGTCTTTGGATGACAATTGCTAAAACATTTAATTTTTTTCTTTCTAATTTGAGTTATGATACTTGAGATTGAAAGGAATTGTTTCTCTACTTATTTCATTCATAGATGCTACATATTTATATACAAAGCTAGAGACATTAACTAGTGAAAGACACCTAATATACAACTCAATTAGTGATAGACACCTAATATACAACTAATACATCTAACACTCACCCTCAAGTTGGAGCATAAATATTAATCATGCTCAATTTGTTACAAAGATAATTAACCCGAACCCCATTTAAAGCTTTCGTGAAAATATCTCCTAGTTGTTCTCCAGTCTTCACATATCCTGTAGAAATCAAACCTTGCTGAATTTTCTCGCGAACAAAATGACAATCAATTTCAATGTGTTTAGTTCGCTCATGAAACACAGGATTAGAAGCAATATGAAGAACAGCTTGGTTATCACACCATAATTTTGCTGGTACTGAAGTTTTAAGACATTTTTCATTCAAGAGCTGATATATCCACATTATCTCACATGCAGATTGTGCCATAGCCCTATATTCTGACTCTGCACTCGATCGTGACACAATATTCTGCTTCTTACTCTTCCATGAGACCAAATTTCCTCCAACGAAAATACAATAGCCTGATGTGGATCTTCTATCCACTTTAGAACCTGCCCAATCTGCATCTGAAAAACATTCAATATTAGTGTGTCCATGATTTGCATACAAGATACCACGTCCAGGTGCTCCTTTCAGATAACACAAAATTTGCTCTAATGCTGCCCAATGATGAATTGTTGGGGATGACATAAATTGGCTAACAACACTGACCGAATATGCAATATCTGGACGAGTCACAGTAAGGTAATTCAGTTTTCCAACCAACCTTCGATATTTCTCAAAATCTTTAAATAGCTCCCCATCTCCTGTAAGGTGGATGTTCGAAGTTATTGGAGCACTACAGGGCTTTGCTCCCAATTTTCCTGTCTCAGTTAATAAGTCAAGTACATATTTTCTCTGAAATAGAAAGATACCTTTTTTTACTCCTTGTGACTTCAACGCCTAAGAAATACTTTAGCATCCCCAAATCCTTCGTGTGAAACTGAGTATGCAGGAAAGACTTAAGAGATGATATTCCCGTGGTATCACTTCCAGTAATAACAATGTCATCCACATACACAACTAAAAGAATGATACCATGTTCTGATTGTTTGTAGAACACAAAATGGTCAGACTTGCTTTTCATCATACCAAACGTTTCTATAGCTTGACTAAATTTTCCAAACCAAGCACACGAGGACTCTGTTTCAAACCATACAAAGATTTGCGGAGACGACAAACTCGCCTATACTTTCCCTGAGCAACAAAACCCGGAGGTTGCAACATAAACACCTCCTCTTGAAGATCACCATGAAGAAAAGCATTCTTGATATCTAGTTGATGCAAAGGCCAATGGTGAGTAGCTGCCATAAAAATAAACAACCGAACAGAGGTCAATTTAGCAACAGAAGAGAAAGTGTCAGAATAGTCCACTCCATAGGTTTGAGCATATCCCTTAGCAACAAGACGGGCCTTTAATCGAGCAACTGACCCATCCGGATTAATCTTAACTGTGAACACCCATTTGCATCCTATAGCCCGTTTTCCCGAAGGTAAATCAACCAAGTCCCAAGTACCATTGTCATCTAAAGCATTCATTTCCTCTATCATTGCATGATGCCAACCAGGATGAGATATGGCTTCGTGAACAATTTTAGGGATAGAAATAGGATCAAGAGAAACAATAAAAGAGCAAGAGGAAGACGACAAGCAGTTATAAGAAACAAAAGAAGAAATAGGATAAGTATATTGACGTTTACCTTTGCGTAATGCAATAGGAAGATCATCGCTCAGGACTGGATCTGATGACGAAGGAGCAGGTGCAAGACATGAATGAGAAGATCTCTGTCTGGAGTAGACTTGAGTAATAGGAGGCTTGACAGGAGCTGGATCCGAGACAGGTTCAAATGATGTGATAGAATAGACTAAGACATCATCATCCTCCCTCTGACGTGCAGGAGGAGGAGAAGACGAAAAATAGGGTGTGTCTTCCATGAAAGTAACATCAATTGAGACAAGATATTTGTTAAGAGTAGGACAATAACATCTATAACCTTTTTGAAGACGAGAATAACCAAGGAAGATACACTTCAAAGACTTGGGATCTAATTTAGTAACATGTGGACGAACATCTCGAACAAAACAAGTGCTACCAAATATCCTAGGGTCAACCGAAAATAGTGACTTATTAGGAAACATAATTTTGTAAGGAATCTCACCATGAAGAACAGATGAGGGCATGTGATTAATAAGAAAACATGCTGTTGAAACTGCATCGGCCCAAAAAGGTTTATAAACATTCATTTGAAATAATAAGGCACGTGCAGTTTCAAGAAGATGTCTGTTCTTACGTTCTGCCACTCCATTTTGAGATGGAGTATCAACACAAGAAGTTTCATGAAGCATGCCATTTTGAACCATATAAGATTGAAACAAAGCTGATGTATATTCTTTGGCATTATCACTTCGCAAAGTACGAATTGAAGCATTAAATTGAGTTTTAATTTCAGCACAAAATGCGCAAAAAATAGAAAACAATTCAGAGCGACTCTTCATTAAATATAACCAAGTTACACGAGAATAATCATCCACAAAAGTAACAAAATACTTAAATCCCAGTTTGGACAAAATAGGACAAGGACCCCAAACATCAGAATGAACTAATTCAAAAGGAATACTAGCACGTTTATTAACTCTTGGTTTTGAACTTAGACGATGGTGTTTTGCAAACTGACAAGACTCACAATTTAATGAAGACACCTTACTAAACTGAGGACAAAGCTTCTTGAGTAAAGGAAGAGATGGATGACCCAGTCTACAATGTGCCTCGAAGGGAGAGGTTATACCAGAGCAAGCAACAGATTTCGGTATTGGTGTGTCAAGCATGTAGAGGCCTCCAAATTCATGTCCTTTATCAATAATCTTCTTCGTCATAAGATCCTGAAATAAGCAATGAGTAGGAAAGAATGAGATGCAACAGTTAAGATTGCGAGTAAGTTGACTTACAGAAATCAAATTAAAGGATAAGTTAGGTAAATGTAAGACAGACGACAAAGGAAGTAAGGGAGTGGGAGTAATTGTGCCAGACCCAAGAACACGAGATGGTGACCCATCGGCTAAGGTAACAGTAGAGGTGGAAGTGTGTGACTGAAGAGTAGAAAAGAGACTAGAATTACCTGTCATATGATCTGTGGCACCAGAATCAATAACCCATTTGGAAGATGAGGAAAGAAGACACGCATTTGGTTTACCTGAATCAGCAATAGCAGTGACAGAAGATGATGAAGACTTTAGTGATTCTTGATACTGTGAGAACTTGGTAAATTCATCTGCAGAGATAAGAACCGATTTTTCAAAAGTATCACAAGTGGAGGCAATATGGGCAGAGTGACCTTTCTGATTCTTGTACTGAAGCTTTCTGCAGTAACGTATCGTATGTCCTGGTTTACGACAATAGGAACACACAATACCTCTTTGATCCTGTGGTCGAGTTTGAAACCCTTGCAAGCCGCCTCCTTTGTTTCCACTCATATAGGTTGGCCGTCCAGGCTCATAATTATTATTTCGGCTAACCAAAGCACCATTTAATTGAGTAGGTGGGGGTGGAGTGCCTTCTGTACGAAGTACTCGACTAAATACTTCTTGTAAAGAGGTGATCTCAGAACTAGAAAGAATCTGTGACTTAGCAGTTTCAAAATCAGAGGGAAGACCAGCAAGAAAACTCATGATCGCCATTTGTTCCCGTTGGCATTTCTGAACCTTCACATCAGGGCTAAAAGGCATCAAACTATTTAGTTCCTCATAAGTCTTTTTAAATTCCATAAAATAATTCGTGAGGGACTGATCTTGTTTGTCTGCACGGTAAAATGCTTTGCATACCTCATACATGCGAGAAAGGTTTCCTTTACCAGAATATAAGAAATCCAAATAATCCATCAATTCCTTAACGAATTCACAATGGTTGATCAAGCCAATGACTTCGCTCTCAATAGAATTCCGAATCTGTAGGAATAGGTGGGCATCTTCTCTAAGCCATGTCTGCTTTGAATCATCGTTAGGAGGATCGTTAGTCAAATGAGTATCTTTGTCAATACTTCTCAAATAAATTCGAATTGTCTTGCTCCAAGCCAAATAATTTGAGCCATTGAGCTTATGGTCCGTGATTTTAGACATCACAGGCACCATATCCGTCACAACATTGGATTTCTTTTCAGCCATAACTCTACAAACAACAAGGCAGCGAACAAGCGAACAAACAAAATTCAACAAGAGCAGCGAACAAGAACACAAAATTGGCCAAAAACCAAGTTGAAAGAACCCAAACCTGAATAATCACAAAGCGATGAGTGCCAAACCACCACAGATGACTCAGGGGAATGCCAGAGAGCAACACAAGGACGATCGGAGAAAACGGCTGAAGGAGACGCGCCTGCACGCGCTGGCGAGTGAGAAATTTGCAAAAAGTCGTGGTGGCGCGTGGGGCACACTCGCGGCTCGTATGATCACCGGAATTGGGGATTAGGCTGGTCGGCGACTGGGCTGGCTCCCGGTGCAGGTGGTGAGAAAAAAAAATTGCGATGCAGAAAATAGCTCGGTGGCGCGTGGGGCCTACGCGCTGCTCGTCTGGTTGTCGGACGTCGGGGTTTGGCCGGTCGGTGACTGGGCTGTCTCCCTGTGTCGGCTGTGAGAATAAATGTGCACTCCAAAAGGGTGTTCCAAGTTGGAACCAAAAAATGTACTAAAGCATAATTTGTGTTTATCAAAATCAGAACCTAATTTGAAGGAGAGAAAAAAAAAAATCTCAATTTTGTAACCCTAATGCTCTGATACCATGATACTTGAGATTGAAAGGAATTGTTTCTCTACTTATTTCATTCATAGATGCTACATATTTATATACAAAGCTAGAGACATTAACTAGTGAAAAACACCTAATATACAACTCAATTAGTGATAGACACCTAATATACAACTAATACATCTAACAAGTTACAAAGTGGAGAATGGAGAAAAAATTCCATTAGATTCTTGGTTGGATGTTGGTTTTCTTTCAATAAGATATCCACTTTTGTATAATTTTTGTCAGGATAAAAATGTCATAATAAGCATGTTGTTTTCTCTAGAGGGTTGGAATATTAGATTGAGGAGAAACTTAAACGATTGAAAAGTATGTTGTTAGTTTAATGTTACATTTACTAGTAATAACTATTAGAGTTAATAGTATTGATAAAAAGATATGTATTAATTAGTCATTTGATAGTTTTTTTTTGTAAATTTTATTTTGAGCTCCTTGTAGATGATCACAATTTAATAGATTTTGATTCAGTGTCAAAGTGTTATAGTTCAAGGAAAGTTAAGGTGTTGAAGTTGTTAATTATTCTTGGTATACTTTACGCAATTGGTCGAAGTTAATCAAAATTTTATAGGCTTTATCTTTCACCTAATTGGTGTGTTCTTTGTAAGAGAAGTTCAGACGAGATTACTCATCTATTTCTACATTGCTCAATCTTGCATAATTTTTGATCTAAGCTTCAAAGCAACATGGGTGTTTAATGGGCAATTGCCAGATCAATTTTTTGTTGCTAAAAGAGTTAACGTGTATGGCAATAGTATGAAGGCTAAAAAAGTGACAATGCTGTGAAGCTATGAGATATGTGCAATTTTATGGGTTTTATGGAGTGAGGAAAAATGGGATTTTTGAGAAAACTGAAAATGCTAGTAATATCATATGGGAGAAAGCTGTAGGTTTCATTTTCAAAAGAATTTAAAGATCATTCTTAGTTTCTTTTAAGTTAGAATTGGTGAGCTTGGTTATTTTAAGAATATGCTTTGGGCTTTGTAAAGAGTAGACTTTAGTATTGTTAAGTTTTTTTTTTGAGTGAATTGTTTGTCTATATTTTGTACTTTTGTAACTATTTTTAGATATAAATATATTATGAAAAAAATAAAATTATGCATGTATTTTTCAGACTTAAACATGCACATGTATTGGCACATGAGTGCATCTCTAAGGGCATATGCTGTTGAATTAGTTGTTTACAATTGGAAACAATTGTCATTAGCTGTTCAAATTAATGTCATTAGCTATTAGAGTTTGATTAATCCCTATATATATCATGTATATGTACTGATATAAACATGAATGAAAAATATGAATTCATTAGATTGAACATGTTATCAGAGTCACCACCCATGGTTTTGTGAACAAAATCTATCTCATGCGAACTTCCTTCATACACTCAGCCACCAACCAAACTCATTTAGATTTCTAGCCACTAGAAACTACCCATTACCAGCTGCTGTTACTTACCACCTATTCAGCCACCTTAAATCGCTAGCCTTGCCACCCATTCTCGAAGTAGGAAAGAAAAGAAGAAAGAAAAGGGAGAAAAGGAAAAAAAAAAAAATGAGAGTACATCTTTCTGAGTCATAAGAGACTAATCCATTCTAGTTGTTTAAACCAAGACAACTAATTATATTGGTAAGGCTTTCAATATTTCTACATCTGTTTTGAATAATACATAGATAATTAATTCTGATGCAACATATCACATGACATATAATGCTAGGCAGATTTTGATATTTCAACCCTTTACAAAACAATGTCTTTATTGCAAATGGTACTTGAATCCTAATCATTGGAGAAGAATCTTTAACTCTAATTGATACATTAAAATCAGAGTCCATTTTAGTTTCATCTTTAAATTTTAATTGTCTGTTTCTTAAACAACCATTACTTTATCTTGTGCTGTAATGCTTTGGTCTGATTGTGAGTGTAAGGACATCAAAATCAAAAAAGCGATTGGTTGTGGTATTAGGCGAAGGAAGTTGTATTACTTGGATTTAGAATCAAAGAGTATTGAAAACTCACAAAAAGTACTAATAGTTGTTGGTTCTTGTTAGATGTAATTAGTTGTCTATTAGGTGTATATCACTAGTGTAGTTGGATATTAGGTGTCTTTCACTAGTCTATGTCTCTAACTTTGTATATAAATATGTAGCATCTATGAATGAATGAATAAGAGAAAACAATTCCTTTCAATCTCAGATTACATGGTATCAAAGCATTAAGTTTTCTGAGATTTTATTTTTCTCCTCTCCTTCAAATTAGTGAATTTTTTGGTCCCAATTTGGAACACCCTTTTTGGAGTGCATTTTTTTCTCACCGCCGGCACAAGGAGGCAGTCCAGTCGCCGACGGCCAAACCCCGACGTCCAGTTGCCGACCGGCCGCGCGTGGGACCCACGCGCCACCACAAGTTTCTGCACAGTATTTTTTTTCCTTCACCGCCGGCACCTAAAGGCAGCCCAGACGCCGACTGGCCAAAACCCAAAATCTGGTGACCAGACGAGCCGCGAGTGGACCCCACGCGCCAACGCAAGCTTCTGCGTAATTTCCACGCGTCGGCGCGCGACGGCGCGTTCCAGCCTAAAATCTTCTCCGGTCGTCCTCGGGTTGCTTGCCGGCGTTCCCTTGTGTCGTCTGCTGTCCTCGGGTTGCTTGCCGGCGTTCCCCTATTTCGGCATTCCTCGTGACTACTGTTTCGGCGCGTAACGGCGTTTCAGCCTGAAATTTTCTCCGGTCTGTTGTGGTTCGGCACTCTTTGGTTCAGGTTTGGGTTCTTCCAATTCTAGTTTCGGCCAATTTTGTGTACTTGTTCGCTACCTTTTTTGTTCGCTGCTTTGTTGGATTTTATTTGTTCGCTTGTTCGCTGTCTTGTTGTTTGAAGAGTTATGGCTGAAAAGAAATCCAATGTTGTTACGGATATGGTACCTGTGATGTCTAAAATCACGGACCATAAGCTCAATGGCTCGAATTATTTGGCTTGGAGCAAGACAATTCGAATTTATTTGAGAAGTATTGACAAAGATACTCATTTGACTAACAATCCTCCTAATGATGATTCAAAGCAGACATGGCTTAGAGAAGATGCCCGCTTATTCCTACAGATTCGGAATTCTATTGAGAGCGAAGTCATTGCTTTATCAACCATTGTGAATTCGTTAAGGAATTGATGGATTATTTGGATTTCTTATATTCTGGTAAAGGAAACCTTTCTCGCATGTATGAGGTGTGCAAAACATTTTACCGTGCAGAAAAACAAGATCAGTCCCTCACGAATTATTTTATGGAATTTAAAAAGACTTATGAGGAACTAAATAGTTTGATGCCTTTTAGCCCTGATGTGAAAGTTCAGCAATGCCAACGGGAACAAATGGCGGTTATGAGTTTTCTTGCTGGTCTTCCCTCTGATTTTGAAACTGCTAAGTCACAGATTCTTTCTAGTTCTGAGATCACCTCTTTACAAGAAGTATTTAGTCGAGTACTTCGTACAGAAGGCACTCCACCTCCACCTACTCAATTAAATGGTGCTTTGATCAGCCGAAATAATAATTATGAGCCTGGACGGCCAACCTATATGAGTGGAAACAAAGGAGGCGGCTTACAAGGGTTTCAAACTCGACCACAGGATCCAGGAGGTATTGTGTGTTTCTATTGTCGTAAACCAGGACATACGATACGTTACTGCAGAAAGCTTCAGTCCAAGAATCAGAAAGGTCACTCGGCCCATATTGCATCCACTTGTGATACTTCTGAAAAATCAGTTCTTATCTCTGCAGATGAATTTACCAAGTTCTCACAGTATCAAGAATCACTAAAGTCTTCATCATCTTCTGTCACTGCTATTGCTGATTCAGGTAAACCAAATGCGTGTCTTCTTTCCTCATCTTCCAAATGGGTTATTGATTTTGGTGCCACAGATCATATGACAGGTAATTCTAGTCTCTTTTCTACTCTTAAGTCACACACTTTCACCTCAACTGTTACCTTAGCCGATGGGTCACCATCTCGTGTTCTTGGGTCTGGCACAATTACTCCCACTCCCTTACTTCCTTTGTCGTCTGTCTTACATTTACCTAACTTATCTTTTAATTTGATCTCGGTAAGTCAGCTCACTCACAATCTTAACTGTTGCATCACATTCTTTCCTAATCATTGCTTATTTCAGGATCTTATGACGAAGAAGATTATTGGTAGAGGACATGAGTCTGGAGGCCTCTATATTCTTGACACATCAATATTGAAATCTGTTGCTTGCTCTGGTGTCACCTCTCCCTTCGAGGCACATTGTAGACTGGGTCATCCATCTCTTCCTTTACTCAAGCAGCTTTGTCTTCAGTTTAATAAGGTTTCTTCATTAAATTGTGAGTCTTGTCAGTTTGCAAAACACCATCGTCTAAGTTCAAAACCAAGAGTTAATAAACGTGCTAGTATTCCTTTTGAATTAGTTCATTCTGATGTTTGGGGTCCTTGTCCTATTTTGTCCAAACCGGGATTTAAGTATTTTGTTACTTTTGTGGATGATTATTCTCGTGTAACTTGGTTATATTTAATGAAGAGTCGCTCTGAATTGTTTTCTATTTTTTGCGCATTTTGTGCTGAAATTAAAACTCAATTTAATGCTTCAATTCGTACTTTGCGAAGTGATAATGCCAAAGAATATACATCAGCTTTGTTTCAATCTTATATGGTTCAAAATGGCATGCTTCATGAAACTTCTTGTGTTGATACTCCATCTCAAAATGGAGTGGCAGAACGTAAGAACCGACATCTTCTTGAAACTGCACGTGCCTTATTATTTCAAATGAATGTTTATAAACCTTTTTGGGCCGATGCAGTTTCAACAGCATGTTTTCTTATTAAGCATGCCCTCATCTGTTCTTCATGGTGAGATTCCTTACAAAGTTCTGTTTCCTAATAGGTCACTATTTCCGGTTGACCCTAGGATATTTGGTAGTACTTGTTTTGTTCGAGATGTTCGTTCACATGTTACTAAATTAGATCCCAAGTCTTTGAAGTGTATCTTCCTTGGTTATTCTCGTCTTCAAAAAGGTTATAGATGTTATTGTCCTACTCTTAACAAATATCTTGTCTCAATTGATGTTACTTTCATGGAAGACACACCCTATTTTTCGTCTTCTCCTCTTCCTGCACGTCAGAGGGAGGATGATGATGTTTTAGTCTATTCTATCACATCATTTGAACCTGTCTCAGATCCAGCTCCTGTCAAGCCTCCTATTACTCAAGTCTACTCCAGACAGAGATCTTCTCATTCATGTCTTGCACCTGCTCCTTCGTCATCAGATCCAGTCCTGAGCGATGATCTTCTTATTGCATTACGCAAAGGTAAACATCAATGTATTTATCCTATTTCTTCTTTTGTTTCTTATAACTGCTTGTCGTCTTCCTCTTGCTCTTTTATTGTTTCTCTTGATCCTATTTCTATCCCTAAAATTGTTCACGAAGCCATATCTCATCCTGGTTGGCATCATGCAATGATAGAGGAAATGAATGCTTTAGATGACAATGGTACTTGGGACTTGGTTGATTTACCTTCGGGAAAACGGGCTATAGGATGCAAATGGGTGTTCACAGTTAAGATTAATCCGGATGGGTCAGTTGCTCGATTAAAGGCCCATCTTGTTGCTAAGGGATATGCTCAAACCTATGGAGTGGACTATTCTGACACTTTCTCTTCTGTTGCTAAATTGACCTCTGTTCGGTTGTTTATTTCTATGGCAGCTACTCACCATTGGCCTTTGCATCAACTAGATATCAAGAATGCTTTTCTTCATGGTGATCTTCAAGAGGAGATGTTTATGGAGCAACCTCCGGGTTTTGTTGCTCAGGGAAAGTATAGGCGAGTTTGTCGTCTCCGCAAATCTTTGTATGGTTTGAAACAGAGTCCCCGTGTGCTTGGTTTGGAAAATTTAGTCAAGCTATAGAAACGTTTGGTATGATGAAAAGCAAGTCTGACCATTTTGTGTTCTACAAACAATCAGAACATGGTATCATTCTTTTAGTTGTGTATGTGGATGACATTGTTATTACTGGAAGTGATACCACGGGAATATCATCTCTTAAGTCTTTCCTGCATACTCAGTTTCACACGAAGGATTTGGGAATGCTAAAGTATTTCTTAGGCGTTGAAGTCACAAGGAGTAAAAAAATGTATCTTTCTATTTCAGAGAAAATATGTACTTGACTTATTAACTGAGACAGGAAAATTGGGAGCAAAGCCCTGTAGTGCTCCAATAACTCCGAACATCCACCTTACAGGAGATGGGGAGCTATTTAAAGATTCTGAGAAATATCGAAGGTTGGTTGGAAAACTGAATTACCTTACTGTGACTCGTCCAGATATTGCATATTCGGTCAGTGTTGTTAGCCAATTTATGTCATCCCCAACAATTCATCATTGGGCAGCATTAGAGCAAATTTTGTGTTATCTGAAAGGAGCACCTGGACGTGGTATCTTGTATGCAAATCATGGGCACACTAATATTGAATGTTTTTCAGATGCAGATTGGGCAGGTTCTAAAGTGGATAGAAAATCCACATCAGGCTATTGTATTTTCGTTGGAGGAAATTTGGTCTCATGGAAGAGTAAGAAGCAGAATGTTGTGTCACGATCGAGTGTAGAGTCAGAATATAGGGCTATGGCACAATCTGCATGTGAGATAATGTGAATATATTAGCTCTTGAATGAAGTATGTCTTAAAACTTCAATACCAGCAAAATTATGGTGTGATAACCAAGCTGCTCTTCATATTGCTTCTAATCCAGTGTTTCATGAGCGAACTAAACACATTGAAATTGATTGTCATTTTGTTCGCGAGAAAATTCAGCAAGGTTTGATTTCTACAGGATATGTGAAGACTTGAGAACAACTAGGAGATATTTTCACGAAAGCTTTAAATGGAGTTCGAGTTAATTATCTTTGTAACAAGTTGGGCATGATTAATATTTATGCTCCAACTTGAGGGGGAGTGTTAGATGTAATTAGTTGTCTATTAGGTGTATATCACTAGTGTAGTTGGATATTAGGTGTCTTTCACTAGTCTATGTCTCTAACTTTGTATATAAATATGTAGCATCTATGAATGAATGAATAAGAGAAAACAATTCCTTTCAATCTCAGATTACAGTTCTAAAGAAAGAAATATGGTTATTGCATCATCGTTTTAGGCATGCTTTCTTTAGTTATCTTAAAAAATTATTTCATAGTTTATTTTTAGTAGTTGATGTTTGTAGTTTTCATTGTGATGTTTGTGAATTTGTGAAGAGTCATTGTGCTTCGTTTCCATTATGATTGAATAAAAGTTCACTTCCTTTCATGATTATTCATTGTGATGTCTGGAATTCGTTTAAAGTTATTACTTTGGGACGATCGCAGTGGTTTGTAACGTTTATTGATTGTATCTTAATGACATGGCTATGCTTGATGAAATCTAAAAGTGAAGTGAACTCGTTGATCCAAAGATTCTATTAAATGATTGAAACTCAGTATAATATAAAGATTTAAGTTTTTCGGAGTGATAATGGGGGAGAATACCAGAGTACTGAGCTTCAACAATATTTGGAGGCATAAAAAATGATTCATCACACAACTTGCTCCAATACATCACAACAAAATAGAGTGGTAGAGCATAAGAATTGACATTTGTTAGCAATGGTACGAGCTTTGTTAATTGAAGTTTATATGCCATTATTCTATTGTTGGGGAGAAACACTCATTTTTGTAGCCTCTTTAATCAATCAGGTCTCCTTTAGCACCATCAATTCCAAATCTTTGCAAATGTAGTTGTCTCAAATTTACTCCCTCGTGACTTTGGTTGTGTGATGTATGTACACTTACACAAACATCAAAGTACAAAATTAACTCCTTAAGTATTGTGATGTGTTTTTGTTAGGTATGCCACTCATAACAAAGGATATCGGTGTTACCATCCCTCATTTAAAAAATTATTTGTCACAATGGATGTTGTCTTCTATGAAGATATAATGTATTTTTTCAAAGCTAAATTTTAGGGAAAATATTAAAAGGAAATTTAAACTTTAAATTATGATGAAAGTGATAACCAAAATGTGAAAAATTTAGATATAAGTGACAAGGAATTGGATTATACTATTGATGTCTCACAGATTGAATCAAAACTAAAAAATATATGAATTAAATTTAAGTGGTATGTCATTAGATGAAAATGTTATCTTCTGTTGATATATCATATCAATTGCTTACTGAAGATGTTCTTGAGTCATATAGAAGATAGTTACCACAACATCACAGAAGAAGGTATTCCTAAACTCACATATGAACTCAAACTTTCTAGTAAAGTATCTCATGAGTTATTATGTGTCTAATCATTGTTTGTCAAAATCAAATATGTCATTTGTGAATCAATTATTATTGTATTTATTTCTAACAATGTGTATGAAGCTTTAGCTGACTTAAAGTGAAAAAATGTTATGAATGAAGAGCTAAGATCCTTACAAATAAACAAAACTTAGGAACTTGTAGATCACCTACCAATAAAGAAAATTGTTAGATGTCGATGGATTTTTACAGTGAAGTACCTAGTAGATAGTACAATTGAGTGTTATAAAGTAAGATTGGTGGCAAAATGATAGACTCAAACATATGGGATTAATTATACAGAGATTTTTGCATCAAGTAGCAAAAATAAACATCGTTCGAGTCGTGTTATCCTTATTTGCAAATAAGAATTGACCATATAAGAAAGCATTTTTTATGTTGAACTTGATATAATGGTCAATTTAGATTTGCAGCTAACGATAACACGACTCGAATGGTGTTTATTTTTGCTACTTGTACAAAAATCTATGAAAGCATTTGACTACCATTAGAGTAATTTAGACAATACTTTATTCCTAAAGAAACAACAAAGTAAGATCATTGCTCTTATTGTATATGTGAATGATATGATAGTAACATGGAATGATTTTAAAGAAAAAAAAGTTTTTCAAAGTTATTTGTCTATAGAATTTGAAATGAAAGATCTTAGGTTATTCAAGTATTTTCTTGTGATCGAGGTTTCTCGATCAAATGATGAAATCTTTTTATTTTAAAGAAAATATGCCTTCGATCTACAACAAGAGATTGGTATGTCAGCATGTCACACTAGTAAAAGGTCTAAAATTGTGTGTTGAGTAACTAGGTACTAATTGATAAAGGAAGATACCAAAGATTTGTAGGGAAGTTAATGTACTTGTCTCATACTAAACCAGATATGACTTATGCTTTAAGTATTGTTAGCTAATTTATGCATAATTTTAAAGAACAACATATGAATGCAGTTATTCGCATTTTGTGGTATTTGAAGTCTACTAAAAAAAAGAGTATTATTCACCAAAAATACAAACTATCAATGTATAAAAGCATATACTCATATCGATTGAGCTGGTGATAAAGATGATATGCGATCTATTCTTGGCTAGTTTACCTTTATAGAAGATAATCTTGTGGTATAAAGAAGCAAGAAATAAAACGTTATAGCTTGCTGAAGTGCAGAAGCTGAATTCAAAGGTTTAGCAAATGTATTTTGTGAGGCACTATGGCTAAGACACTTGTTACAAGATTTGGGTTTTCTTTTTAAACGATCTGTTCAAATATTTTGTGACAATAAAATAGTGTGTAATATCGCACATAATTCAGTTCAACACGATTGTACAAAGCACGTCGAGTTAGATAGAATTTTCATCAAGGAAAAGTTAGATGGAAAGATCGTAGAATTACTAAAGATCCGTTCAGAGGATCAGTTGGTTGGTATTCTCACCAAAGCATTCTCAAATGAAGTGTTCTTAAAGTTTTTAGACAAATTGAGCATGTGGAACATGTATGTACCAACTTGAGTAGGAGTGTTGAATTAATTGTTTACAGCTAGAAACAGTTTTCTTTAGCTGTCCAAATTAATGTCACTAATTATTAGAGTTTGATTAATCCTTAAAGATAACATATATATGTCCTGATATAAACATGAATGAAAAATATGAATTTATTAGATTAAACACATGCATGTATATTGGTGTCTTTGAAGGAACAGAAGCAGATTATTAAGTCCTGGTTTCCGTTTTTTTTTTTTTTTTCAGGTGATAAGCTTGTGAGGGCAACTGAACTTGTTAAGCTTTTGTCTCTTGAAAAATCAGTGAGGGCTGCAATTAAGCTTGCTACTGTTTTGAAGCTCCCTCACTTGGCAGAAAGGATAAATGACATGTTAGAGGTTAGTATTTAATGCCCCAATAAATGGTATTTTGCACCAGAGCGTACCAGATTAGCCACTATTTTGTTTAAATATACTCCTTTTTTCTTAAATTTTCTACTTTTAAATAGGAGAGGTTGATCATGGAGAGTAAAGAGACTGTTCCGACTACAACTATACCTAGCTCAAATTGCAATGCTGCATCCATTACATGTGATGTAGCATCATTTAGCAAGCCACATAATTTCACCAAAACATATGATACTTCCGAAACTGCTATTCCTTCGTCCTCGCCGAAACTGTCTGCTCCTCTGTTTACTAAGAAAGCCAAGTCACAAGGTGCTAAGGTTGACATGGGTAAAACAGAGATAAAGCAGACTCTAGCTGTTGATGAAATTGGGAAGCTAAAGAAGCCACAAGAGCAGGATGATGCAGAAGAGGTGAGAAAACATCAGATGGAGTCTCTTCATCCTTGTAATGCGTTTTCGAAGTTGTCCTCAAACAAAGAAAAAGAAAAGGCGGAAGTAGTTCAGCTGCAATCTAATCGCCCATCGAATCCATTCTTCAAGTCATCTATCAAATGAAGTTGCACCATTCTGAAAACAAGGTCTTTTCATCTTAAGTATGTGCAACAACAATTGAAGTGACAAACAATTATAGATTTAAGATAAATTGGTCCATTTGTCTTGTCCAGTTTTAGCGAACAACTTGAGATGAATAGAATTATTCTGCTGAAAACAACGAGAAAATTAAAAGCAGATATGTAAAGGTAAGAAAGAGCTGTAACAAAAATTTTCCGCACCTTTCCTCTCCAAGGCTCTAGAGAAGGAAGTTGTAATTATGCATTAGCAAAAAACCAAATGCTTATTTCCTATCTAAAACGGGCATTGATCATATACCTGAAGTTTTGCTTTGACATCTTGATCGTAAATTGGTTACCCCAAGTTATTTCAACATGGCTCACGTTACTAAATTAATCCATAAGTTGGATAAAGTACATGAATAATGGTAACATTTGACAGCTCTCGCTTTGTGTCACAGAAAATAGTGTCAATTTTTTTTTTTCATTGTTCATTTATTAATATTATTTTAGTTGTCTTTTACTTGGCTTAGTTAAGGTGGTTATAGGTGTTTGTTCCTTAAAAATATAGTTTAATACAATTGATGACTGATGTTCCATTTATGACCTTAAATGTATTTAAATACTTTTTATTTTATCTCTCCTTACACAGTTACAAACCTTTTTGTTCATTTAGTCTTTAGCTTTTTCATTTTCCTCATTCTCCTTGTTCCACGTCCAAGACTTGGGTTATACATAGAGGATAAAAACTAATTTTAATTAGTGACAAAAGAAATAAAAAGAAAAAGAGTCAGCAAGAGAAAAAAGAAAGATAGCTTATACCTAAAATTGAATAAATAAATAAATATGAAAAGATGAGAAAATATACCTTTGATGCGTTATTGTCTATTGTGGGAGACAGGGATAGTTGTAGTGAGGATTGAGGAAGATAATGAGTAAGGTGACCATTAGGCGTGTAAGACACTTTTTCTTTATATTCTTTTATTATTTTAAATTTATAATTTTTTTTTTTACAGCTGATCAATATGCCCAAAATATTTTTCCTATAATTGAAAAGGCTAATAAGCTTAATTTTATATATGGTAATTTATTTTATATTAAAAAATTGGACTGGGTTTTAGGCAATCAAAAACCCGCATAAGGCACATTTAGTAATTTAGGTGTATTTATTAACGATTTTGATTCTTAATTTATAATTTTTAAAATAATTTTTTATCAGGTTTGTTTGATAATGATTTTTTATTTTTATTTTTCTATTTTTAAGCAATCACTACAAAATATGAGGTAATTCATAAATTTTTAAATTAAGATTTGTTTAATCAAATTTTTGAATTTTGAATTTTTTTCATTTCTACTGAATTTTTTTTTAGAGAGTAAATCAAGTTTTATAATTTTTATACGTTTAAATATTAGAATAAAATGAATTGGTTTGCTAAGAGGAATAATATAATTAAAAACTTAAAATTGGAAATAATAACATTTTTTTTATTTCTATTTTTATAGTTTAAAAAAACAGAAAATAAATTTTTTCCCAAACAATTTATAGGTGACTTTTTTTTTCTTCATAAAAATCACTAAGTAAAAATTGTTATACATCGGTAATTATTTTTATAAAAAATTTAAAATTATGAACTAATTATTTAATCATAAATTATAAATTAAATTTTTTATCAAATATGCACTTATAAGAAAATTCTCCTTAGGCTAATTTTATAAGTTTATAAGTTTTGGAGATTTTTTATTATTATGTAGATTAAGATTAATTAAATTTTTAATAGCTTAAATCTTCACAAAAATTTTAGGTATATTTGTTGTTATGCAATTAAATTTAAAGAACAAGCTATAGATACAATTAATTTTTTTTATTTTTTATTATGAAAATAGTTATAATAATTATTGTCTCATATATGATAATATTAAATTATTAATAAAAGATATTATTTTTAAGTAAAATTTATTTAATTTAATTCTATAGTTTTATAAATCTTTAATATTTTTTAAAGAAATTATACGAAAATGGTGTTCGGGGATTAGGCTGGGCTGGGTAGGTAACTACCAAGTAACATGTACAATGCTGTTAACGCCAAAATTAAAATTTATGTATAAATTTTGGTTTTTACTAGACGAATTAACATCCAGGTGCGTGGGTATATATATATAATTGATTATAAAAAACCAAAATTACAAATTTGAAATATGGTTTTCAAATTTTTTTAATTTAAAAAACAATAAAAAAAGTGTATAAAATTAAATTTTTTTTGAAGTTAAAATAAAATTAATTACCAAGTAATTTAAAACTTAAGTTTTAAAGCTGAAATTTTTTAAAAAATATTTTATAAACATGCTCATAAATAATGTCATAAATTTATAATAATAAAAATAATATTTTAAAAATATATTTTATAATTAATTAAAATTTAATATTAAATAAATTTAATTAACAATAGTACTAACTTAAATGATATTTAACTAACAAAACTGGAATATATAGATTATGCTTTGTATGCGCCGGACAGTAGATGTGTCTGGCTATAAGTATTTACAGATGTTATTAAAAAAAAAACAAAAAACAAAAAAGTGCTTAGACTCTCATTTTTCGTGTCCAAGGATTTACCAAAAGAGTAATGTTATATATATATATATATATATATATATATATATGTTTGAATGTGAATTTGTAAATTAATTATGTGAATATTTATCAATAAAAATTAATTATATTATATATTATAATAAAAATAAAATAAGGTTTGTCGCAGAAGACAGAGACACTTGTCTGAAATCACGTGGGGCCACGCTTCAGCTTTTAGGACCAGCCAAAAGTGCACGAGAACCAGCACGTGAGGGAAGCACGTCATCAAGAAAACCAAACCTCTCAGCCGCTACGGCTCTCACCTCTCCAACCTTTCGCTTTCAACACGTGAATGACCCATAAACGACAGGTCACTTTGGAAAGGAAAGCACATGCCCCCACTTTTGTGTTTTCTCTTACCTTTTATTTATTTTTAGTTACAATTACTTCCCTTTTGTTTATTTTATTCATTTATTTTAAATCTTTTTAATTTTTCTTTTAACTATATATATATATATATATATATATATATATATATATAAAATTTTAAATCATACTTAATATTTTATTTGATAAAATTATATTAAATTATTGATATTAATTACTATTTTTAAATATATTATCACATTTAATAAAAATTTTAAACAAGATAATCACAATAAAATAATAATCACATTCAACAAAGACTCTAATTATAATAATTGTCAAATTTAATAAGAATTATAAACATGATAATAAAATAAGATTTTAATTATATAATAATTATCATATCAAATAAGGACTCTAAATATTATTTATTTTATTATATTAAATTATATTATATTTATTAAATTAATTAAAAAAATTAAATAAATAAAATAATTTACATGTTCTTATTTTTAATTATTCAATATATTTTCTTTTAACTCTTTCTTACTTAAAAAAAAAAAATTTATTAGTTTTAATCTATTAGTTAATGCTAATCAAAACGTTGTAAAAAAAAATAAAAATAAAATTAAGGATAAAATAAGTGTTTTTTTTTACTTGCATTATTTCATGTTTTTAATTGGTTTGAAAACCACGAATTCCTCTTGAAAATGCAACAAAGCTAATGTTGTTGTGGGCCTACTCTTATCCTCACGTGATACCTTCACGAGAAAGTGAGAACGACTTCCCACCGCCTGATTTTCTATTTACTACTTAGCACGTGCTCTCACGTATCCAATTGGTCCTATGAAATCACCACTTCATTAGTTAATATCACGCCCAATTTTTTGTTTTTTTTATATTTATTATTCATTATTTTTAAAATATATTTTATTGTAATTTTATTAATTATTTTATTTATCAAAAGTTATATTTTAAAAAAAAATAGTTATATTAATAGTGTATTTTATTGAGTTGAAATATTATATCATCACTTATTTTGTGAATAATAAATAATTTCTCTAATTTTGAGTTATTATCTAAGTTTGTTGGGTCGAAATAATCATATAATTTTAAGTAAGTGATATATTAATTTTGTAATTTTTAAAATGAGTTAATTTAGTTATATAATTTAAAAACATGGTTAATTACATATAAATTTAAAAAAGTAATCTTTTTTAAAGGGGTAAAATATGAAAGAAAAAGAAAAAGAAAAAGAAAAAAAAAAAAAGAAACATCTCTCTTTCTACCAAGCTCATCAAGGAAACCAAGTGACATGGGAAGACTAGCAAAACGTTAACAAATTTGGGACTGAACCTTGATGATGAAATTAGAATCACCACAAAAAATAATGAGGATTTTAACTATACGAGCAATGAGTTGATTCTTACATTCGAAAATTTGGTTCGTTTCTAAATAAGTGAAGTATTTGTCATGTGCCAAAAAAAAGAGGAGAAAATTGAGATAGAAAAGATGAGAAAGACAACTAGCAAAAAAATGAAAAAAATTTAAGAGAAGAAAAGGAATCTATACTTGTATGCAAAGTTGAAGGACTCTATTAATGTAAAGGAGGATTAGAATAAAACTGAAAGAAGTCTATCATCAGCTTGCTTTCTCTAAAAAAAGAAAAGAAAATTTAGTTCATTTAATTTTTTTTATTTTGTAAAGATTTCATATTTTACCCTCCTAAAAGATCAATTTTTTTTTTTATTTAAAAAATTGGACTTAATTAATCACTTTTTTAAATTACAAGATTAAATTAACATACTTTAATAATTACATAACTAATATATCACTTACTAAAATTAAAAAAACATAAAACTTTTATTATCTCCATGAAATGATGAAATGTGCTTGAACATAGTGCCTTTGTTTTTCTGCAATTCTCCTATTTTATATTTTGTCTAATTTGTATTTTGTAATATGAGAAATTATTGATGGTTCTTAAATCATATTTGTACGATGGTCAGACTAATTAAAACATGAATGAAAATAATGATATATATATATATATATTTGTTTGACTTGTACCATCACATTAGGATTAACAATTTTTCAAAAAACTCCTATTTCTATTTTCTTTAATGTAGATGTTTTTCCTTTTGGATTTGGTACAATTGGTAGCAATATTGATGTTTTTGATAATGCACACCCACATACAATATTAAGTAGAGGTGTTCAAATCGCATTGTTTATAGCTTTTATTAAATCGCATTGTTTCTTGCCTTTCAAAATCCGACTTTATTAATTTGATTCATATTTTAATTCAAATCTAAACCAATTTATAGTATGTACACCCATAATATTTAAGCTATTCTTCTTCTATGGTTCTAAACTTATAATTGGTTCACTTGGATCTATGAGCTTATAAAAGTTATAATCTAGTCTTCAAACTTGTTAAGCAATTACATAAGTCCCAACAGTAGTGGAAAATAAGTAATAAAATTAAAGGAGGATCGAGACTTGTTATACGTCTTTAAGATAACTTTTTTTTATCTTCATACAAGTATTTGAGATTAAGGAAAAATTACCTCATAAGAAACAAAGATCAAATAATAGTTTATGAATACTAACATAAATTGTTTATGCAAATTATCTTGTACCTCCTCTCTATGACATTGAACCTAGCTGTAGAATACAATTTTACTGCAGGAAAAAAGAGAGAAAGAGAGAGAGAATGGCAATTTTTGTGTGTGTATATATTTTTTTAGTTACAAAACCAATTTATAGCCGATCAAATGTTGCTAAAACTGATGTAACAAATAAATACGAAACTATTGTTAACCTCTAACAAATATTAGCGGCTTGCTTGTTGCAAAGTATTAAAAATTTTAACTGTATAATTTTTATTTAATTATATATTTAATTGTAAAATTAAATCATATCGTATAATATAAAAATAATATAATTATGTAAAATTTATACTATCAATACTTGTGAGTATAAACTGTAAAAGTAGATGATTTACTTTGTTTGTGCCCCTTAAAAATTGACTCTCCTAGACTTTTAAGTGTTTACTTTAATAGAAATATGAGAAAAGTGTCATGAAGGTCCTTCAGATTATGTCATGTGTGTCATTTGGTCCTTTAGATTATAAGTGGTGTCATTTGGTCCCTTAGTTTTAGAAAAAGGGGCCAATTAAGGACAAAACACATGATTTTAATGATTTTTTAATTAAAATATTATTTTTTAAGAGGTCAATTAATGAAAAATTGTATTATTTTAATGTTTATGATATTAAAATATTAATTTAAAAAATAATATTTTAATTAAAAAATCATTAAAATCATGTGTTTTGTCCTTAATTGGCCCCTTTTTTTAAAACTAAGGGACCAAATGATACCACTTATAATCTAAGGGACCAAATGACACACATGACATAATCTAAGGAACTTCTATGGCCCCGCTCCCTAGAAATATTGATCGAAAAGAAAATAAGTCCATATAATTCCTTTATATTAGGCTAAAATAATACCTATGATCCTCTAACTTTGATTCAATTTATATTTTAATTTTCTAACATTTTTTCTTAATATTTAATCCCCTAACTTTTTAAATTTAATGATATTAATCAAACTACTAATTTTTTGTGTAATTTAATATCTATTTTTCCTCCTCATTTCCCCCCCCCCCCCCCCCCCCCCTCCCTCTCCCTCTCCCTACCCATTTTTTAACGAAAAAAGAAGTTTGTGGTAGTTTGATAGTTTTATAAATTTTTTAAAAAAGTCATGTCATTATAGCATTTTATTTTCAAAATTACAACTATTCAATATATCTTTTGCCAAAAGATACTTACTAATCATTGCAACTTTTTTGCTGCTAAAGACTGTTTTTTTAATTTTAGAAAATGTTCCAACAAACATGCACTCAAGCACCATTGTCATCGTTATCTTCACGAGTACTGCTAGTATTTCTTTGTAATTGATCATCTAACGTAAGATGGCAATTTAAAAATAGGTCCCCTAGTATGATAAGTCAAAAAAATTTGAACTCATCGAAATTAGTCTTTTTAAAATGTATCGGAATGTCCAAACTTCGAGTTCTCTGGTTTAATGGCAATTGGTATGCTAAACTTTCTCCAAACTTTTCTTAACCTTTTATTAAACTAATTGAAGGGGATTTATTAGCTCCTGCAACCCAATTTTATGTGTGAAAAATTTAAAAAAGTTGAATTGAATCATGTGATTTTGGATTATGAAGCAGTGATATATAATGGTTATAGATTCTGAGGATTGATCTAATACTGGATGGTCAGCTTTGTAAAAAGTTAATATAAGAACCACTTGTTAGGTTTTATATCTGTTTAATAAGATGGTATTGATGAGATCAAAATCATTTCTACTACTTTCAAATATTAGATGGAACTTTTAGTTAATTTCTTAATTATTCAAATATGAGACGGTTCTTATGCCATTACATATAAACCTTATTTTTTTTCTCTTCAGAATATTGTTGATTTATCGACTTATTTTACATTCTATTTCAATAGTATTTAGTTTATGAGAAACAAGAGTTTATGAAGTTAATTGGAATTGGAATAGGTAGCCACTGATAAATCAAAATTTGTTCGGTTGAATAATTGTAAAATTTATTTAAACATTTGCCTAGGGTCGGAGCCATAACTTTTTTTTAAAGGGGGTTGAAATTCAATTTTTTATTTATTTATAAAAAGTAAAAAATTAGTATAATTTACAGTAGAGTATATTTAATTCAAATTGAATTTTTCATGTCATATTATAATATAAATATATAGTTAGCATTCAAAAAATATAGAGTTAACACATTATAATTAACTTATAATGAAAATTAAAAAAAATATAATAAGTTAATGAGTATTAGTATCATTCATAAAGAAAATAAATTTATTAATTAACAAAATCTAAGCAAATAAAAAGCTCAATCAAACATATCAAAATTTATAATTGTTAAAACTAAAACTAAAATAAACATATGAAAATGTAAAAAATAAAATATGATTTAGAATTTTAAGCTTGAGACTATATTTAAAAATATATGTTTATAAGTAATATAAGAATAACTAATAATAATAAATATAATAAAATTTTTATATAACTTTTTTTTAAATAAATTCTAAAAGATTATTAAAATAAAATGTCAAATAATATAATATTAAATAAAATTAAAATTTTGGTTGAAATAAACTATGATAAACATAAACTTAAAAGCTTTAATATGAAACTTATTATATACTTATTTTATTTTATTTTATTTTTATAATGTTGAATCTAAAGTTAAATATTTTAATTTTTTTTGGATTATCACATGTAAGAAATTTTTTTACATAGTATACGACTATAATTTTATTTCGGTTACTAATAGTTACCAAATACATGAAAAAAAGTATATACTTAACTACTTTATTTACAATTCATGTCATTTTTATCTACGTATTTATTAAATATTATTAATATATATCAAAATATGTACATAAAAACTAAACACAATATATTACTACAAATAAAATATTTATTTAATGCTAAAAATATACATTTAATTAATTTTTTGTAAAAAAATTAGCCTACAATATATACACGTCGACCTAGTGTTGTCAAAGGGGTGGGATGCGGTTAGATTTCACGTCCCCATCCCACACTAATTGTTCTTGAAAATAGGACATATATTTTCTACCAGAGTTTCAAAGAATTTGTAAGGATCGAATTTTTCTTACTAACGAATAATATATATATAATTATATATTTTAATATTAAAAAATAACAAAATTTATGCATAAAAATAAATAATTTTAAAACTGTGTTTAATAGATATTAAATTTAATGTATAAATTATAAATATAATTAAATTATTTATTTTTTGGGTTATTAAAGAATAAAAATAAAATATATTTTTAACTATAATGTTGTATTCTTTTAAGCAAAATATATAAAATAATAAGAAATTTGGGTTCCGAAATTTGATGGGGAAAAAAATGTGATCCCCTAATGAATTTTCTTTACAGTTATCTACTCCGGTGGAAAAAATTTACAACATTATATCCACCCAACCTAGAAGTCTTTGGATCATCCTTGGAAGCACTTCTAGCAAAAATTTCAATGAAATAGGAAAAATATATAGGCGAGAAATTAATGCACCTTAGTTATATTCATATTTTTGAGAGACAAAATAAGTAATATTGTCAATTTTTTCACATGTTGGATAATTGTGGAGAATATTTAGTTTTTTATTGATGTAAATAATTCAATAGAAAAAATGTCTTTATAGCGTCAGGTTGGAGATCACACTCCGTCCATCATTCAAAATCCAATTTCCTATAATTTTATGCAATTTTTATGTATACCTTTTACAAATTCAATTATTTTTAATTAAATATAAATTTTATTTTGACTATTTAACAACAAAATAAAATAAATAATATAATAATATATGAATATAATCAAAAGCTCTTATTTATTATATAATTTTTTACAGCACCGTTTTTTGACATTTGAGATTTAAAAAATAAAAGAGATAAAATGATATAAATCTATTGCCCTAAATCTCAACACTTGAAAATTAGTGATGTAAAAAATTAGGTAATAAATTATGTCTCATGGTTCTATCCCAATAATATACATTATTTATATCCAAAATATAATATTTATTAAAATTAAATGCAAATTTTTTATTTTACATTAAAAAAAAATTATTAATTTTCAGCATATAAACTTTAATTATACTTGTATTTTTTATTAGTGGAGAATCCTTCAATTATATATATATATATACGAAACTTCAATGGATCTTAACCATTTTCCTGCCCTGTACCATTCCATTTGACAACTCTACAAATAAGTGGAGCTCAATGATAGTGTTTTTTATATGTAGGTGTAAAAGAAAAATTCTCCATTAACAGCATTTATGGAACTTATGTACATTATGTATATGTTTTTTTGGAACGTAAAAAAGAAAAAAAAAAAAAAAAATCGACTTTGAAAATCAATTTAAATCTCCAAACACGCTATTTTGATAACCAAAGTCCACTATGTTATTTATTCAATATAGCCTTCTCTCTTTTCAATCTTATTTTTTCTTATTATTTTTATATATTTACGTGTTGCTAATATCAATACTCAAGTACACTCAATATTGACTTGCTAGTGTTATTTTTAATTGTTGGTACACATTAATGATCATGTTCTTGGGTTTTGTCGATTTTATACATTATTTTTTTAAATTGATATTAATTTGGTAAAAAACAGTAAAGTGCATCGAAAAAGACCAAAAGTAAAGGATAATTTAGTCATTTAAGTATTTTATTATTTTCTCTCTTTACATGATGAAAAATGGAATGAATGTAGGAGAAAAAATTGACTAAAGGGGAGAAATTATAGTAGAAGAGGTTAAGGTGTATTCATTTAAACAAATTTAAGAACCAATAAAAGTTTACCTATATTTAATTAAATCTTTTTAAGACTTTTTAAAAGTTATAAAAGTTCGTATTCAATTATTACTTTTTAAAAATTATTAAGACTTTTCAATTAAATCTTTTTAAGACTTTTTAAAAATTATAAAAGTTCAAGTGTATTCAATTATTACTTTATAAAAATAATATGATATTGAAAGTGTTAATAACTTTTAAAAAGTTCACTTAATCAGAGATTTTTAATAATTTTAAATATTTTTTATGTACAAATTAAATAAAGTATACTATTACAACATCTTCTCCCATAATATTTATAGACTTTTTTTTTTTATTAACTTTTTTCCTCAACCTTGTCATCTTTTTCATCGACAGCTGCGATGGTAGAATAGGAGAAGAAATTTATGACAATGGGAGTGAGATGATTTTGAGAAAATTGGGTTATCGGGAAGAAGGTGGAGGTGTTGGCGGGTTTGGGTCAATGATGGTGAGTAGTTGTTTTTCCATGAGTGTTGCTTGCTCAAGAGAGCTTTGGTAATGGTGGTGTATCTTCCTTGGCTCCATGGAATCTCAAAACCTTTTGTTTCTTCTGAGAAATAAGAAAAATATGATATTAATAAATTCTATAAAAGTTCCTAGAAGTATATAAAAATCTAGGAAAAAATTCATACATGTAAAATTAAATAAATATAAGAGAAGAAACTAAAAGAAAGCAAATAGAATAAGTAATTCTCATTGATTGTTATGTTTATAATACACTGCTAAATATGCTATTTATAAGATTCAAAATATAACATGAATTTTTAATCTAAGATATAATAGAGATTAAATATCTAATTAAATATAAATTTATGATAAAATAGAGATAAATTTTTATTTAAAATAAATCTAACTATAAGAGAGATAATATCATATTTGAGATTTGACATCTAAATTATAACACCTTCTTGAATGTTAAATGCATTAAGAATATGTTTCGTTAAAAACTTTGCCTGAAAAACCTAGTGGGAAAAAAACTAACAAAGAAAAAGAGATTACATTTTTCTTATGTAAATGCTAAGGCTACTTTGTTAATACCTTTATATGAAAACTCAGTGAGATAAAATTGTGGAAAGAAAAAAAGTACAACGTATTTATAGATGTATTTTTCCTGATGATAACAATTTCTCAATATAAAATATCCTTTTAATTAGCATATTTTAACATTATTATGATACTCTCAAATGTTGAAATAAATGTCATAACTCATGTTGAGTGAGTTTATTTGATCTTCATTTGACTTTGTATGTAGTATAATTTTTTTTATATTCCATAGTTGTAGGCTAAATATATTTACTTCAATCACATATTACATTTAAATACTAACTTATAAGGTACATGTGGTTATTATATAAAAATAATTTGTTTTGTCAGTTATTACAAAATTAATTAAAAATATTGCAGTAATGATAACATAAGTAACATAATAATTCATATATCCAATTTATTCCAATATACTCTAAAATAAAACTTATCATTTTGTTATTCTGTAGGAATCAACATTCATTTATACTCTAATAACATTTATCAATGTTAATAAATACACTGAGCATGAATTATCTTAATAAATAGTACAAACTGATTATAAATTGAAGAACAATAAGATACAACTTTCATATTGTGCAATCAAATAATAATTAGATACATAATGTGCATATATTTTATTCATAAAAAGTAATTCAATACAAGTTTACTTCTCTTTAAAATAATTACTTATTTTTCCATGTTTTTGGAAGCACATCAAATAAATAAACATGGTTTGTATCCATAACAAAATTATCAAACATGTGAATATTAAATTTTAATGCTAATATTAATGTACTATATATTTATTAAAATTTATACAGTCATTCACATTACTTTAATAGTACATGCCTATAAATTATTATAATAATATATGGCATTTAAAATTTATGATTTTATAAACAATAAGTACTATTAATTTATTTACATAAGTAACTATATAGAAATCAATATTAAGTGAGTACTAGTCACATTTAAAGTCATCTTATATGTACAGAAGTAAAATTTTGTATCTTATAGTTTCATCAATTTTTGAAATAAATTTATGTATTTTCAACATATTTTACATTTTTAAGCACTTAGACAACTAATTCTTATAAATATCTAATAAATATCATAGCTGTATATACTATATCTATTTTACTTTTCACATAAATGAATAAATATGTGCCTAAAATAATATTTTTATTGTATATGACCAATACTTTTCTTTGTTAACATTTAATAACTTTTAACATTATTAAAATTCTTATCATCTCTTGATTATTAAACAGAGACATGAAAGAAAATATGTTGTACAAGAATAATATATTAATATTTTCTTTTTTTATAATTGAAATTATATTATTTTATACCATGTACGTGAGATTTTATAAGAATCAATAGTTGTTATAGTCTTTTTTGATATTATTTCTTGGAGTATTAACTCCTTATAATACAACAATAATTATATCATTTTTGCATAAATATAATTAGCAAATTTTAAAAAATTATGAACGCTTGTTGTTATATCATTTTATTGTCTTATAGGGACATTAATAATTGTTCGAGTATTTCAAAGCTAACTTTTTTACTATCTAAATGCATCGATAATATATAGTATTCTATTATCGAGTAATTTTATGAACTTCATGTTTTATAAAAAATGATACATTTCAAGTAATTTCATGTCATTATCTTTTATTGCAAAAATTATTTTTTTATCAACATTATTTAAGAAGTATTGTTACCCTTAAGAAGGTCCAATATATTCATTGAAACTCAAGATACATGTCTTTAAATTTATTAGTGGATCCATCTTAATATGTTGAGTCATTGCAATAAGAACAATGCAACTCTATTTGCCACTAATGTAAGTTGTAATTAATAAATAATAAATTTATAGATTAAATTGAATCCAAAATATATCTTATTTTCATAATAAGATTGATAATATTATTTTTATAATAGATGATTTTTCAAAGGCGTGAGATTCACTATCAATTTTCTCAAATATAGTAAGTTTATTTTGCTTAAGGAACATTTAACACATATAATTACTAGTAAATAAATGTTTAGACTTTGTTCCACAACCTTTTAACTTTCTATTATATAGTAAACCATTTTTGATTATTTATTACTTATTTTGGTCATGATATTTATTTAAGCTTCCTATGAATTAAAATTTATTTGTAATATAAATTAAAAGAAGCTTTTCAAATATTAAATTCTAGTCATGTATTTGTGGCATTATAGTTTAGACCAACATATGCACAATCAATGCAATTTTTATCATTAAGTTCAATCTTTTGGAAAAAAAATTTCAAGTTTAAGCTCCTATATAAGACTTTAGATACAATGCAATTATATTTTATTTGTAGTCTCGAATATCGTTATTATCAAATATATTCAAAATATTAAATTTTTCTTTAACTTTGAAGAATTTAAGCACAATATAATATAGAGAAAAGTGTCATAGAGGTCCTTCAGATTATGTCATGTGTGTCATTTGGTCCCTTAGATTATAAGTGGTGTCATTTGATCCCTTAGTTTTAGAAAAAGGGGTCAATTAAGGACAAAACACATGATTTTAATGATTTTTTAATTAAAATATTAATTTTTAAGAGGTCAATTAATGAAAAATTGTATTATTTTAATGTTTATGATATTAAAATATTAATTTAAAAAATAATATTTTAATTAAAAAATCATTAAAATCATGTGTTTTGTCCTTAATTGGCCCCTTTTTCTAAAACTAAGGGACCAAATGACACCACTTATAATCTAAGGGACCAAATGACACACATGACATAATCTAAGGGACTTCTATGGCCCCGCTCCCTATAATATAATTCATTATACTTTAATTCTTCAAAATTATTTTTCAAGTTATACAAGAAATTGTGCTAACTCAAAAAATATATCAATTAAATAATAATAAATATTTTTACATTATCTTTAAGACACATAAGTATTCACTATTTAAATTAATAAGCAATAGTTATAAGCCACTTTATATGTTTTTAATCCATAGTTTATGAATGACCATTATCTATCAAGATCAAAAGGAGACATATATTAGATAATATTGATAAGGCATTATACTTTAATTAACATTATTTTATTTTGCTTCTATTGAACCTCATGGCCCATTATAAAGTTAGAGTTCAAATACGTAATGGCATAATAATAACTTCAAAATAAATTTTATTTACCTATATAAACTTTCAATTTTAATAATATGATAAAGATAATAACTATCATATTGTCGATATAAATACAATAGTTTAAGTAATGGACATGATTAATATAAAACATTTATTTTTAGAAATGATATGATCAAAATGCCTTTGCTTTCTTAATAATATATGCAAGCACATAATATTTATATATGTGTGTGTTTCTATTTGTTATTTTATGAACAATTTTACTTGCAAAGACAACATATAAAGGAATCATAACAGTTGTCAATTTTACTCTCAATGTTGCTGTGTAAGCACATACGAAATCTTTATATATATTTCATTTGGCTCTCAATGAAATTTATAATTTAATAACCTCTTTTTTACTCCAAAATTTTTCAAAGAAAAGATTAATAATATTAAGCACTTAAAAATCTTGAATGAACATGATTAAATTTTAAAAATATAATACTCATATTTGAATCATAGGTAATGATTATTATATATCAAATTAATCATTTACAATCTTTCAACATATATTTTTATACTTTGATTATATTCATTTCAATGTCAATATTAAATGACATTTATATTAATGATGATATGATCAAAATACTTTTATATCTATAGTCATATGTTGGATATATACTATTTATATAGATGTTATTATCTTGCTAGCAAACAAAAAATAATATATATTGTTAATATCTTATAATAAATTATTTTCAAATTCTATTGATAACAACAACAGTAAGACTAAACTAAAAATATATTATTTGATAATATTTTTTTCATTACAATATTGAATTTGAATCTTAAAAATGGTTAAATTGGTTAAATGATTCAAAGAATTTTCTGAAAAAATAACAAACCAGCTTTTTATAATAATAATTAAATAAAAATATATATCAATTATAACAAATTATTTATAGAAAAATATATATAAATACTAAAAATATGTAATCTAAGATAAAAGAGTTTAATTTTGAGACATTTTCAGAATTTATTGGCTTTTAAAAGAGCAAATAAACGATAAATATTATTGATTGATGATATCCAATAAAATCGATTAAAAAATAAAATATAAAAATCTTGTTATATTTTAAATGAAAATAAGATTTAAGTTTAATATATTGTGATATGACATTATACCAAAAATGGTTTGTAGTATCTTATGGCTAAGGTCATTTTACATGTATAAAACTACAAGTCTTAAAAAATAATCTCGTTGATAAGGAGTTGTAAAACTAAATAAATATAAGAGAAGAGAAGGAAAGAAGCTAATAGAATAAATAATTCTTATTGATTGTTGTGTTTATAATATACTGCTAAAGATCCTATTTATAGGGTTCAAGATACAATATGAATATTGAATTTAAGATATAATAGAGATTAAATCTCTAATTAAATACAAATTTATGATACAATAGAGATAAATTTAATTATAATATCATATTTAATATTTAATATTTAAATTATAATAATATAAATCTATTCAAATTTATATACTGTTCTTAAACGTTGGATAACATATACAGGAAGTCTTTAAAAAATCTAGTAAAATCTGTAGACTTTTTAGAGTTTGAAATCCATCAAAGTCTCTCTAAATTCTAATTGAATACACTCTTTTTAGATAAATAGAATTGGGGATGAAATAGACAAATATTGGGGAGAGAAGATGGTATTGTATTTAATAATTCAAGTTTGAAAATAAAAAAAATTTCAAGTAAAATCTGTAGACTTTTTAGAGTTTGAAATCCATCAAAGCCTCGTAGACTTTTTATATGCCAGTGGCTTGAAAACCAAATGGCATATAAAACCTTGTTATAAGGTTAAAATGAATAAAAGATTAAATATAGAATTTATTTGTATTTAATAATAAAAATGACAAAAATAATATGTTTAAAAAATATAAAAAAAAAATGTCCCCCAATTTCTCTACTATCATTATAGTTTTAGTGTTTAATCTATTTGCTCCCCAATTTAGAGTAATTGACCTAAATAATTTGTATTCTGGATAAAAATTATATTTTTTAAAATTAACAATAATATGACTAAAATTGTGAGTTTTGATTACATTAAAATTAGATAAATTATAAAAATACCTTTAACTGTATAATACTTACATATTAATGTTATGTAAATTGTGTTATATACTCATTTAACATGTATGCAAATTGTGTTACATATCATATGCAGTATGTAAATGAATTTATATATACAATATGACAGTATATAAATGAATTTATATTTCAATATGGCAGTATGTAAATGAATTTATATACCAACATGACAGTATGTAAATAAATTTACATATCTACTACTCTGATATATAAACATGTTACATACTCAACATGAGTACGTAACATAGTTTACATACATGATCTCTAGAATGTAAATTATGTTACATATATGTATGTAAATTATTTACATATTATATAAACTGTGTTATATACTATATAAACAGGTATGTAAACTGTCTACATATTATGTAAATTATTTACATATTATGTAAATAGGCAAGTAAATTGTTTATAAACTATGTAAACTATTTACATACTATACAAATATAAATGTAAATTACATAAAATGGTTAAACTGATAAAAGTATAAAATAATAATCTCAAATATTATAAAATAATATCGTAGAGCGATAAATAAAAAATCATCTTAAACTAGTATATTCTGAGTCATTAATTCCTCCAACTTACACGATGAGCTAGCCACGTGATCATTTGGGAGGCTTAGATGTTGTGGTAGGCAGACGTACTTAATCACGTGATGAAGTGTGGATTCTATCGAGAAGCTGACCCGTCCCCATTTTAACTTGATTTGTAGCTAATAACAATAATATGTTTGTTAATACATAATTAAAATTTATTATTATTTATTAAAAAATTTGGCTATAAAATAATATTATGTCGTAAATAAACATATGTACATATATTATATGTTTGCTATTTTGATATTAATTTGATTACATACATATCTATTTATATATTAAATTTTTATTTTTAATTCTTTTTATGTAGTGTATATATTTTTTACAATGCAAAAATATAAGTTTTTTTTTATGCATTACACATTTTTTTCATAACATTAAAAATATTTTTTAATAAAAAATAAAAATAAAAATAATTGAATTATATATAAAAAAAAAAAAAAATTATGTCTATTACGTTACCAAGAAAAGGACACAATGATTTTTTAAAAAAAAAAAAAAATAGATTGCATAGAAAAATCTGCCTTATGAACCATCACCACTCTATATTGAGAAGTTTTTATTTAGATCAGGCTTACTTATTTACTGTGAAGTGTAATAAAACTTTACGGTTATATTTTCTTAAAAATAAATGTATATTTTTATTTTTTATTTTTTTTGAGTTTCCTACTCTGCCAACCACCCCTGTATAGTGTATACATCACATTATTTACTATCCCAATTTAATTTTTTTTTTCATTAATTATTAAAATTTAAATATAGTAAAAATAATTTAAAATACATATCAAAGTATAAAAAAAAAAAACTCCACAAACTAACAGATATGTCATGAGGAAATATTTGTGACACATTAAAGTGAACAATGAACTTTCAATACTAACTTGCTCAGCCAACCAACCTTTTAACTTTAGCAGTGATTTACCAAATGATTTAAAAACTTATACTCAAAATTAATATTCACAAATTTCCTAATAACTTTCAAAAATTGATCATATATAATGCTCACAAGTCTTTGAGACAAAAACATAAACACTTTTGCATCAAAATTGTTAAAAAAGAGTGTTTTAACCGATGGTTAAATGTCATTTTGAGTGAGACTTATTTGGTATAAATGTGTGGTCAGATTTGAATTCCCTTTTATGAGGGCTTCGAAATTATATATTTATATGCTTAAAATGATAATGGGATGAATAAAAAATTATGTCTTAAAGTTTACTCATTCAGAAGGAAAAAATGTAGTGTTTTTTGTTTGTCCCACATAAGAAAACTAAAAACATTTGGAATGCTTTATATAACATTTGTTTTCTTATGAGAGGTAAGCTTATATAGCATAAATTTTTTCTCTACATCCGCACACATGGAGGGGTGCAAATACTCGAATGCCACCCAAAAATTTGAAATTCCAATTGAGGGGTCACACATCAGCAAAATGGAGTAGCTGAACGAAAGAATCGTACCTTGAAAGAAATGATGAATACAATGCTATTAAGTTTACGGTTACCCCAAAACTTGTAAGAGAAAGTCATTTTGTCGGCTAACTATCTTTTAAATAAGGTATAAAAGACACCGTATGAATTACTTAAAGGAATGATATTTCCTTATAAATATTTATGAGTGGGAGTTTTTTGCTAAAGTAGTCGTACCTATACCTAAAAAGGTGAAGATAGGTTCAAAAATAATAGATTGCATTTTCTTTGGATATGCACATAATAGTAGCGCTTATCATTTTCTTGTGCATCAGTCAAAGATCACAAACATGCACAAGAACATGATAATGGAATCGAGGAATGCATATTTCTTTGAACATGTATTTTCATGTAAATCTCAAAAAGAATCAACTTCGCCTAAACGAACATATGACACTATGAATGAAGATAGTCAAGAACAATAACCTAAACAAGAGGTTGAGGTTGAACCTAGACTTAGCAAAAGAGTTAGGATAGAGATGTCCTACAATCCATTTTTTTGACCTACTAGCTAGAAAGTGAACATTAAACCTATGAAGAAGCTATAAACTCTTCTAAAGGTCCTCAATGAAAGGAGGCCATCAATAGTGAAATTGAGCCCACTCTACAAAATCACACTTTGAAATTAATTGATTTACCTCCGGGTAATAAAACACTAGGATTCAAGCAAATTTTCAAGGGAAAACATAAATTAGATAGATCAATTGAAAAGTACAAGGCCATGCATGTAATTAAATGTTACAAACAACTACATGACCTTGATTACTTTGATACTTATTCTCCTGTGACAAGAATAACATACATGAGGATGATAATTGCAATTGCAGCTTTGCAAAATCTAGAGATACATCAAGTGGATGTAAAGACAATCTTTCTAAATGGAGATTTATATGGATCAATTTGAAGGTTTTTCCACCCTAGGGCAAGAAGAAAATGCCAATAAATTGGTAAAGTCATTATATGACTTGAAGCAAGCATCAAAACAATGTCATGAAAAGTTTGATAATGTTATGAAAACAATGAATCTAAGATCAATGAATATGAAGATTTGTATATGTCAAGAACAATAAACGTGACTATGTTATCTTGTATCTCTATGTTGATGACATTGTAATTGTGGGTAGTATTGATCAAATCTATCAAGAACATGCTGAACTCAAGGTTTCACATGAAAGACATGGGACCGCTAACATAATTTTGGGAATTAAATATCGAGGATATCAAGCGACCACATTCTAAGTCAATGTCATTATGTTGACAAAATACTTGAGATGTTCAACAAAGGTGATTTTGGAATTTTTAAAACACCGATAGATGTTAATCTACACCTATCCAAGAATAGAGGTGAGAGTATGTCTCAACTTAAATATTTTAGAGTGATAAGAAGTCTTGTGTACTTAATGAGTTTTACAAGATCGAACATAGCTTATCCTGCAAGTAAACTAAATAGGTATAACAATAATTCAGGATCTGATCACTAGAAAAGTATTAATAGATTGCTTACATACTTGAGATAGATATGTAGCTATGGACTGCACTACATGATATATCCAACTATATTAGAATAATACAATGATGCTAACTAGATATTTGATATAAAAGACTCTAAGTCTACCAGTGGGTATCTGTTCATACTGGAAGGTGCAACTATTTTATGGAAATCATCTAAACAGATTTGTATAGCTAGATCCCTAATGGAATCTAAATTCATTGCTTTGGATAAATGTGGCAAAGAGACCAAATGACTACGTAATTTCTTAGAGGATATTCTAAAGTAGGCAAAGCCTATGCTTGCAATTTGCATCCATTGTGATAGTTAATCTACAGTTGGTAGGGTACAGAATAATACGTATAATGGTAAGTCTCAACATATATGTTATAAACATAATACAATTAGACAGCTACTCTTAACTAGAGTTATCTTTGTTGACTATGTGAAGTCAAAAGATAACATAGCAGATTCGTTAACCAAATAGCTAAATAGAGAGTTAGTTGAAACATCATTGAAGAAAATGGGACTAAAAGTCCATGAATGAATAATGTTTTGTAAAGGAAATCTAACCTACTTGACTAGAGATCTCAAGATCTTAGTTCAAAAGAACAACTTAGTTGTAAAGACTTGGTGAGATCACTATGAGAGTTTATTCTTAAGTCCATTCCTATGATAAAAACAGTGATACTCGTAAATAAAGGCTAAACTAAAATTTTTTAATGATTATTACGAAGAAAATATCGAGCAAAGTATTACAGCTTACTCTTTGCAGATTACTCTTATAAATAAGAAATTGTCTATATGAGAGAAAAGTGGAGCCACTTCAAAAGGGAATTGTTGGTCTCAACTCTTGAGAAACTGTTACATAACCATGCATATGTTCATGGCCAAAATGAATATAACAGTGAGAACTGGATTATATCAGAAATAATTCTTGTATGAGGTATGTCATCGTTTACATAAACGGCAGAACTGTTCAGGGATATCGCGTCTACTATTAGCCAGTAAAGTACACATATTCTCATAAAAGAAGGTTCAAAGGATAATACCTATCTATCCTACATAGGTCTTAAAACGTTGAACCCAAGTGTCAAATTAATTTGAGTCAATTTTCTTTTGAAAAAACTCCAAAAAAATTTATTCATGTGAAAAATTGTTGAAAAAGTGGGTGTTTTAATCCATAATTAAATGTTATTTTGAGGCATCATTTTGAATGAAATTTACCTAATATAAGTGTGTGCTCATGATTGATATAGGGTCTCTTTGCGAGGATTTCAAAATCGTACATTTACATGCTCAAAATGATAATGAGGTTAATGAGAAACAGTATCTTAAAGTTCACTCATTGAGAAGAAAAAAATGTAGTATTTTCTGTTTGTCCCACATGAAAAAACTAAAAATACTTGTAATGCTTTATATAGCATTTACTTTCCTATGAGAGGAAAACATGTGTAGCATAAATGCTCTCTTTACATGCGCCCACATGGGAGAAAATCCTCGGATGCCTGGCCCAAAAATTTGAAATTCTCTTTGCAAGTTCGCACAACCTGCGCACACGAATATCGTCCAATTTCGATGGGCCTTGCATAGTCTGATTTTTGCTAGAAGTAATTTTTGTTTTTTCTTATCAAAATAACATTGTAAGTGTTGCACTTCTCTGCATCAGTTAAAGTAATTTATTTTCTACTTCAGTTTCAGCAGAAGGCATTTATTACAGCAATTTTTTGGCAGTTTTGATAATCATTTCTGTATCAATTTTTCTCCAACAGTCACATATGAGTGGCTATAAATTGGCTTGGTAATTAAGGGAAAAGAATAAAGCAAAAACACCTTATCTCCTAGAAATTTCTTGCAGCAAATACTTTTTTACTTTCCAAAAATTTTAAATTCTAGTACTAAGTTCAATGTGATAAAGAACGGGTAGAATTCTTGTTCGCTTTAAAAATTTAGGTTGGTGTGCTTAAATTATTTTAGATTGTTGTGTTCTGAAAAATATTTTTTCTTTAATTTTAAACACTCGGTGTAAGAAAAAAAAATGTATCTTAAAAATATTGTATTTATGGGCCTGATTTTTTTTTTTTTTGTATTTACTTTCTTATAATTTACAGTTTATAATTTTTATGTAATTTTACTCTTATCAATTTATATACGAAGTATTTTTTCTTATTTGTCTATTACTTTATTTCTTACAAAAATGAAATAAAGGAACAACAAACCACAAAATAAGGATTTATTTAAAGCTGAAAAGAGATTACAAAAACATAAAATCAGAAACCAAATCACACAAGAATCGAACCTCACCAATGCTGAAGAAGGAGAACCACACCAACACTCAAAACCACTGCAAGTCTGCAACACACAATGCAACTAGTGCCAATAGCACCAAGTGATAACACCAAACAAAGACATCGAGAAAAGCAATGGATGAGTAGGCGGTGAAAGACCAATGCAAAACCCTTGGCAACGACCCTGAAGCAGCTAGAAAACTTATCATAGAATTCAACCCCTTAAATAAACTAGAGTGCTAAAACCTTATTGACCCAAACCAAACAAATAAAAAAGGAGGGGACAAGGAGTACGAAGTGGGTTGATGGGAGATGTGAGAAGAAAGAAGAGAATTGTGATAGCCGTTGAACCAAAGAAAAGGCAAAAGGTTAAATTCCTAAGGTGGGATTTGGTTCGCCGAATATAAAAATAACGATAATAGTAATTGTAATTAAATTGAATATAAAAGAAATAACATTATTATTATAATGTTTGTTTAAGCATTGTAATCAAAATAAATAATAATATTAAAATAAATATTATAAAATTATAAATAAAATAAAATTAAAAAATAAACTTATTTTTTTACTAAAAGAGATAGAATGAGAAAAAAAAAATATAAATGATTGTACAAATTGTGGAAAAAAAAAAAAATAGAGCGTTACAGCGTATTCCCAAGAGTTGCAAGAATAATAATGATTACTGTTACTGCTGTAATCCCTTTACATTATATTACAAAATATAACCAAACTAAACACAATAATATTCTAAATAAAAAAAAAAAAAAAAAAGAACTCACTAAATCATCCTGCCAATGCGATGAGCCAGGCTCTCCGAAAACTTTCTCCTACAATACTACTGTAGGATAAAAAAAATATTTAAATCAATTTGAAATTATATTATATTATTTATAATATAATATAAATAATAACAAATCTAAGTAATAATATTGTACAATTAGTTTTATTGTGTTCTGTCAAAAGAATTATAACTTTCATATTTTTTTTTATCCATGAATTTTCTGTTTTATTCATATAATTAATTAAAATTTAGTATCATTATAATTAATTTAAAAAAATTGTTGCGATAATAAATATTAAAAATTGTATGTCATCCTAAAACGTTAAAGTGATAGCAGGGGCGATGTAAATGATCAAAATTCAAATTAACCGGCAAAAAGGATTAATTAACTGGTCCCTGGAAAGAATCTTTTTAAGGATAGAATGTCCATGATTCCATGTTACTACTTCTCACAGGCATCTTTTCATTTTACCACAAATCTGTGACTTACAAAGTACAAATTCATCACTTGGGTCGGAAGACAATTCTTAGAAGAGACAACCCTTTTTCTGAACACTTTTAAGAGGTTTCAAGAACACGAATTCTAAGAGATACAAATTATTTAGCACATAAATTAGCTAGTCTTTTGTTAAAAAACAAGAAGAAGGGTACTTCTAAGTAATAGACTTGACTTTATTATACATGTAAAACGATTTATGTAAACTATTAATTATATCAATAAAACTTGTGAGATGATTAATAAAAAAAATTATATGTTAAATACATCTAAATTCCAATGATATATTTCTATTGAATATAATTATGTCATTCTGAACGCATTTATCAATAACATTACAAGACTTCATTTAAATTTCATCGCAAACTTTAGATATAGATTTTAAAAAATATACTACAACTCATTCATACTTAAGTAATGAAAAATTAGGAAAAACAATATTTATAATGCTTATTAAAATTTATGATCACAAAAATAAAAATTATATATTTAACTTATATATTTTTACTCCAAAAATATAACCCAAAAACTTTACATTGGACGCTACTTAGGTTTTTTTTTTTTTTTTTTTTGAGAAAAGTAAATTTCATTGATTTAAATAAGATCACATTAATAACTTATAAATCAAAATATCGAAAATATATTAAATAATTAAAATTGTTTTGAAAGTTGTAACAACATATCTATAGCACAAAGATTCGAGCATTTCTACTTTAGCTCTTTATAGTTTACATCTAAGCTTGGCTCTTCTAACAACTAATATGATAAATTTTTCCACACACTTTGACATTTAAAACCTTGAGTTTTTTTAATTATGAACCATAACGAAACTCAACATAAAGATAATAAATCTATGGTCAAATCTAGGAAAAACACTTATTAAAACATAACAAAACATACCTAATGTTATCATAAATCAGATTAGATTTAGGCGAAGAAAAATCACACTAGATCTAAATTATAATAGATCTAAATTTACGTGAGACGAAAAATAAATCACATAATAACTCTTTTGTGATATTTATTCAAAACGAAAACAACAAAGTAAAAGATCAAATCAGTGCTAATTCGAGCCAAACAGAGCTAGAAATGTCATTGGTGTTGAAAAATGAGATAGAGGAGCCACTAGATGATCCATGACTAAGAAGCCTCAGAGATGAATCCCAAAAGCTCCCAAAATAGACTGAATATGCCAACTGCAGGAGAAGATCAAGTAGAGTAAACTAGTGATGTAGGTAAAGAAGGCGTTGGGACAATAAAGATAATGACTGACTTTAACTTATATAGCATTAAAAATATTTCCTTATATATCTATAATGGGAAAAATGCCAAATTAGTATTGAAATTATGATAAAAGATGCATTTAAGTTTTGAAATTGTTGTTTTAAAAACTACAAATTCATTTTTTTAATAGGTTAAATTAGTTTTAAAAGGCTAACGACATTAGTTTATTATGATAAAAATAACGGTTATCCTATCAATGATTAAAAATGAGATAACTAAAGGAATTTTATGTCTTTTTATCCTAATTTTATTTTTTTATAACCATAACTACCTAACAAATTAGATTAAAAAAAATATAAACTACTAGAACTCATTCTCTATATCTTTTTGGCATTTTTTTTATTTTTCATTTCCTAGCAAATATATTTATATAACTGTTTGAAAGATTATTTGTAAAAATGGTTTCAATTGAATTAAACATTTAGGTTCAATATCAATTGAATGTAAAATCAATAATATTTTAGTTGGATAATCTCATTTTCCTTCCACATTTGAGATTTTAAAAATATAAACTGAATTGTTCTAGGTTTTAAAAATATAATACTAAGTTCAAATAATTAGAATTATAAACTTTAACTCAATTTTTATTAAGTTGAAAGATATTTTGTAAGGTTGTATGTAAAGTCATTTTGTAAAAACTTCAATAAATATATGATGACCTCTCTATATATAATTTATTATAGTTTTGTTTACCATTCAATTGTATTATACTATTTTAATTTTATTAGTATATGCATAATATATCATACTTTAATAAACTTGAAATATAAATTTACGGTCAATTAATTACCTTAAAAATTAGTCAATTATTAGAGCTAAAATTAGAGTGAAAATTGTTGAAAAACGTTAAAAGAGAAAGAATTTTTTTTCTTACAAATATCATTTGAGATAATATATTTGAGAAGAATATTATCGTTATTTTTTTAACGCAAATTAAAAAATAGGACTAGTTTTATAATTTTTTTTTTATAAATTATAAAATTTGAGATGTCTTATCTAAAAATTTTATGACTAAATTATTTTTTTAAAATAATAATAAAACCTACGGTGCCATGCACCCTATCTATATATATATATATATATATATATATATACGTGTCAGAATGTTTTGATCAATTATGATAAAAGAAGGTGAATTGAACCTACTATAAAACAGTGAGAGGGAACTAAATCAAAATAAAAATCTAACATGAGTCTGTGATATTTAAACAAAACACAAAAAAAAGTTGATAATAATTCGTACAATAAAATAATTCATATATACTTTTAGTTTCACCTTTTCAAAAGATTTTACACTTTTTTCCCCCTCTTTCTCTCATCTTTCTGCCATTTAATTTTAATATTTAATACATAATTAAATTAATCATACCATTGTTGGTATATAATGAACTATGAGATTTATACCACACAATTTTATTACTTATGACAATTATATATGCATAGACGTTATTTGTTTATTTGTTCATGAGAGATATTATTACGTATAATGGGAGCATTGGAACACGTTGATCTAGCTTTTCATTTTTGAAAAAAAGTAAAAAGTATAAGAAATAGAGATTGAACCAACAATTACAATTAATAAATAGCATATAATAATTTATATATAAAATTTTATCCTCAAACATTCAATGAGTAATCAGTCATTGTATTATATAACCACTGACATTTGTTTTGGAAAGTTCTTTTAAGTCACATTAATTGTGTTATTAGGCCACTATGGTCATTTAACTTATAAAAGGAACACATAAGTTATTAAAATTTTTAAAATTAGGATATCTTTAATCACATAATTTTAAATTTATTAAAATATCTCTTTTTTATATTAAAAAACGGACCCTTTAATCATATAATTTTAAAATTTTGTGATTATATTATTTCATTTTAAAGACTAAGCAACTTATGTGTTTTTTGTATAAATTATATTATTAAAGTGTCATATTAGCATAAATAAAGTGATTTCTAAGATAATTTTTCCTTTTTTCTAGACTAAATTATGTCATTATTGCCTAAATTTACACTTAAGTTCTCAAACTTTTAAACTCTATAATTTTATCCCTAAAATTTTAAAGTTTCATGCAAAGGTCTATAAACTTTTAAATTCTACAATTTAGTCCCCAAATTTTTAAAAATTACATATAGGTCCTAAAATTTTGATACAAAAATATGTATTGTAGTACCCAAGATAGGACCTATGTGTGAATTTTTAAAAGTTTGGGACTAAATTGTATAATTTAAAAGTTTAGGGACCTATGTGTGAAATTTTAAAAATTTAGAATTAAATTATATAATTTAAAAGTTTGAGAATTTAAGTATAAATTTAATTAAAGTTTAAAGTTCAATGAAATAATTAAACTTTAATGCTTGTGTTTTAAATTTTCATTTTTAATCGAATCTTCTTCTTTTTTTTTTTTAATAATTTTAATTAAACCTTTTTAAAATTTAATTCTTGACCCGTACTGCAAAAACAATTATTCAATTATCCTAATTTATTTTACAAAAATATTATTCAATATTTCTTTTTTATATATTGGCTGGCTCCTTTTTTTAATAAAAAAAGGTGAAATATAATTAAATCATAAAGATGAGAATATAAAAGCGAGAGGTAACATAGTATTGCCAGATACATACCATGTCTCTCTCACAATTAAAGGCTCAATACATTCACAAAAGTGCAAATCCAAACAAACTGGACGCTCCGAGTAGAGATTTGAAAATAATTGAATTAACATTTTTAAAATAAATCAGGTTTTTCTGCAAAATATTTTTTATTGATTCATAATAAAAATACATTAATAGCATCTAAATTCAAAATTGAAAATACATCAAAAATTGTATTGTAATTTTTTTTAATCTCTTTATAGTTTCTATTTAAGTTTGACTCTCGACAGTATGATAAATTTTTAAGAATGTTTGCTATATGATGTATTGAGTTATTTATTTTGTGAAACAAAACTTTGAACAAGAAAATCATATCTAAATTTAAATATGAGAATAAAATTTGTCAAAAAATAATCATGTCTAACATTATCTTAAATAAAATTTAGATAAAGAAATTACCATAAATATATCTAACGGAAGAAATAAATAAAAGTTTATTTACGAAGAGAAAGTTTCTATGTTTTCTTTTTCCCAAAAAAAGAAGAAAAAAAAAGACAGGTATGATTTTTCATATGATAGATTTTTTTTTCTCCATTTATTGAGACTAACACTTATATTTAAAGATATCAATAATGAACTAATACTAAAAATTATTATCAAAAAAATCTTAATAATAATTATGTATTTTTTCACCGACTTTTAATTCATAATTTCGTGCATGTAATACAATTAGTTTCATACTTAAATGAGAGATTGTAATATATGTTGACTTTGATATTGCTACCTACTAATATATTTTGTACGTTACATCAAATCTCTAAAATAATTTATATGTTAAGTTTAAAAATAAAATATTATTTAAATAATCACCTAATACATGTTTCTTGGTGAATATCAAATACAATTTTTTTTTTCTTTTTTGTGAAAATTCGAATCATATTATTCTTGTTACATTGAACTTACTTTGGAAGACTATAATTATTTCTCAAGATGCTTGATTTAAAAAATAGTCTTTTCATAAAAAAGTGCCACCGTTTTATTTTTCTTGTACAAAGAATTAATGATATAAAAGAAATAAAAAAAAATAGTATTATTATAATTACTTTTATTATTATTGTTACAATAAAAATATATAAATTTAATTTTATATCTTTATAATTAAATACTCATTAATATCACTTGTATTAATAAAATTATTATTAATAAAAAATAATTTTAATATTAATAATTTTAATTATGATAATATCATTAAAATAAAAAAGTTACAATAACAAAATAATTTTTGATATAAGAAAAGGGAATAGAATCTGCATAGCACATGGGGGAGAGGGGAGGGAAGGTGAGAGAAAGATGAAAAAGCACCCCGCGTTTTCCGGCACAGCTTAAATCGCAATTACAAATAAAGAAAGAAAAGAAGGCCTTGCACGTGATGTATGGGTACCACCACTCAGCCCCTCCATCATCTGTTTGTCACCAACATCCTCTCTCGTGTTCTCAGCTATAAAAATAACAAAAACAATTTTTATTATACTTTAATGATGTGTTATATAAAACTATTTATCATCTTACATTTTTAAATTTATATGTATTTACTAATACATAATTTAATAAATGCAAAAATTTGTTAAATATAAAACACACTAATAAAATAACCAATTTTTTTTTTTTTTTTTATCTCAAGTTGGTGAAACAGCCAATAATAAATTTAAGAAAAATAGGCTCTAATTATTTTTTATTACTTTAATTGTTATATTATTATATAAATAAAATTGCTATAAAATAAAATATGAGCAAAGCTGTAACAGTATGATTGTTAATTCAGATAATTGGGATCTGTGCCCTAATCATTATTTATTCTTGCCTCAAATATCGAGTATTATTTTTGTTGATGTTTTTTTTGGGGAGGTGGTTAATCGTCAAATGTATGGCATCAACACACTGTTCTTAAGTTAATCCTAATTTAGGTTCGTAAAATAAAAATGTTAATCGTTTAAGTTTAACCTCATGTCCCCTCGCTAGCGTACTTAATTTTTGAGAGGGAAAAAATGATCGGTTTTGATAAAAATATTAAAATTTTAATTTTATAAAAACATCAAAAAACTCGATGTAAATATAAAAAATATATAAAATTAAAATTTTAATATTTATATATCAATATTGATAATATTTTTAATATTTTATACATATGCTTATTATCTTGGCTAAAGGTATAAGTGTAGAGATTGTTGGTAAATTTGAATAAAAATTATAATTGTTGTTTGAATGTTTTGGAGTGATTTGCTTAAATAATTTTAAATTTGATTAAAAGTTAAAATTTTTAAAACTAGCAATAATAAGTTCAAAATTGTACATTTTAGTTATATTAAAATTAAATAAATTATAAAAATGTCCTATCAATTTGACTCATACCTGTTATACTGCACAGTATGTAAACAGTTTGCATAGTATGTAACACAGTTTACATAGTATGTAACACAGTTTACATAATATGTAAACAATTTACATACCTGATAGTATATTTACATATCTGATTATAGTATATTTTTTAAAATTTCAGTCTTATTTTTGCTAATATTTATAATCTTAAATTGAATGTCAGACCCACAGTCATAAAACAAAAACATAGATAGTGAAAGAGACAAGGAAAAGAGTTGATATTTGCCAAATAATAACCTTTTTTCTTTTTTTTTTCCTTTAGAAGATCAAATATAGAATAAAAAAACAGAGAAAGAGATAAGGAAGAAAGTTGATATTTTCAATTGAGGTCTGTTGCATAATGTTTATAAGAGATACTATTGGAACATAATATAACTTTTTAGAAGACAATTACATACAAATAACATCAAATATTGAAGAATACAGTTAGCCTATCAATGTTTTCATCTGAATAAATGTTCTCTGTTGCTGAACGTATGTAAGGAAAATGAAAATAAATTCATATCTAGAGAGTTTAACACAATTTACATAGTATGTAACACAGTTTATATACTATTTAAAACAGTTTACATAATATGTAACACAATTTGCATACCTGTATGTAACACAGTTTACATATCAGAACAAATAAACGTTACATACCTCATAGAAAATTGTATAATCTATTTTTCTTCCTTTTTTCAAAATTTGCAGAAAATTATAGAATCTGTTTTGGACATTCTCATTCTGATAAATTTAATGTGCTTGTATGTTATTTGAGTTTGTATATTATTCTTCAATTCTTGGCTCAGTTGGAATGCTTTACTTACTTGAGTTTGTATACTCTGTTTTACTATATCAGTTTATCACCCAACAAGAATTGGTTAAATAATAAAAAATGGGAGATTAATGAATCAATGAAATGGATAAAAAAAAATCAGCTTTCAATAGAAAAAAAAAAAACAGGAAGGCATGAAAAAAAGATATAAACAATGAATAAAAGTCAAATATAAAAGAAAAAAAAATATGAGTTTAGAATTAATAGCTATTAAAGGATAAAATAATAAAATAATAGTTCCAAAACGATGTCGTGAAACTATAAATAGAAAATATATTATTCTACCTTTGTGCCCGTTTGTGTAATTAATTTTGTTTGCCTGTTTGGGCTATTTATTTCTTTATCTTTTTACTTCATTTGCTATATTTTGTTTATATCAATATAAACTCGTTAAAGACGTGTGTTATGGTCTTAAATTGTTATAATTTTTAAATTTTTTCTTTTCGGTTACATCCGCAATATATTGAAATTTATGTGATAATAATGACAAATGAATAAAGAACCAAAAATTAAACAATTTTTTTAGTAAATTACATATACATTATTGTACAAAATTTTTAATAAAAAAGATACAACTCTTTTTAATTTAACGTACTTTAAAATGAAAGATATTGGCAAGATATGCAATTATTTTAAGAATAAGTATATTTTCATCCCATGTTATCTCAAATATGATTCATAATTTTTTATAGAGCATTTTTTTTTCCAAATTATTTTATGTGTCATTAAAATTTTTATTTTCGACATTTATATCTAAAATTATTTTAATTATGATTCCAAATTTTAATATTACAAGACACTGTATGCGTGCTTTGCACGTGAGAACATCGAATATAATTTTATAAATTCTTTTAGTTTTGTAATTTTATATTATATAAGAAATATGTGGACTAAGAATAAAATAAAACTACGTTTTTTTGTACAAGTTATATATTTTGAGACAATATAATTACAAAATTTTATATGTTGCAATAGAATTTAGTTAGATTATATTATACATATAATTAGATAAATTATTGGGAAAACAACAAAAATAACATCATTTAAAATTTATAATAACAAAAATACCACATTTTATGTTTAAACTTAAAACTTTACAATTAAAAAAATTATTGATATATTTTTTTTTCTTTAAACAAAAATACACACATTCAATTGGAATTAAACGACGACAATTTAGACCCTTTTAATATTGAATGTTCAATATTACATATTCAAATTAAACATTTAATGTTATTGGGATAGTAATTTTGTTATTATAAATTTTAAGGGTATTATTTTTGATAATTTTTCCTAAATTATTTTCTATTGCAAGCAAATTTACAAATAAATATTTAATTAATACAATTTTAAAACTTCACTATCAATAAATTTAAGTTTAAACTTTTTAGTTTCTTATATATGTAATTAGAGTCTCAACGTTACTCCCAAGTCCAAACCTCCAATTTTTGTTAATTTCGACTCCCAAAACTTACAATTTTTGTATCCTACTTAAAGTCTCATATATTTTTTAGACAGAGTTAGCAGCAGCCATTCATGCGATAATGTATGCTGAAAAATTTAGGTAAAGATGGCTTTGATTGGAATCAGACTTAGCATATGTTGTTATTCTTTTTCAAAATTAGTCTTTTTCGGTGCCTTGGATATGATATTTGGCTTGGATTTATTGTTTAGAGAAAGTTACTCAAATGAAATTTGACTATTCGTATATTTTCAAATAAGTTAATGTTGTAGCTAATAATATAGCCTTTAGGGTTTCTAGTTTTTGTACAACAACTTAGTGGTGGGATGCCTCATCTTTCGTTAGTTTTATCATTTTTGCATATGCTAACAACAAATCCAATTATAAATTTTGATGAGACTAAGTTGTATTCTTTTCTTGATATTTAATAATACTAATATAGTAGAGGCCGGATGAAAAAGGTGTCCATCCAATTGGAATGTCTTGGTGTGCCCATTGAGGCATACTAGCTACAATCATTCATTCAAAAAAGTTCCAACAATGAATGAAATAAGCAACATGAGAAAAATTGCATAGAAAAATATTAAAAATAACAAAAAAAAAATACTCTTAAAATTTATAATAATAAAAATTTCATTAACATTGAACGACATCCAATTAGGCGAAATTACACATTAAACGGGTCTAAATTATTACAATTCAATTTGAACGGTGTGCAAAAAAAAATGATGTAATAATTATTTTTTTAATTTTGAAAACATGTGATATGAACACAAGAAATATTATTTTTATTATTATAATATTATTTTTGTTATTTTTTCAAAAATGTTTCCTATTGGTGATTTTATTTTGAGTTCTTATTTTTAATTAAACTGATAGAGTCTCTACATTTTCTTTTGGACAGATACTTTTTTTGTACCTATATTATTGTTTTGAAAAGTATCCATATTATTTAAAAGATACCCATGTAGTCGAAAGTAATTTTTATACATAAAAATTGAAGGCCAATTTAGTCTTTTTTATTTTTTCATTTCTCTTTTTCATCTTTTTTTTTTTTTAAACAATAAACTCTAAAACATAAACAATAAAATATAAATCATAAACCCTAAACATTAAACACAAACGATATATTTTTATTACAATTTTAAAAATAAAACAAATATTATTTTTAATTTTAGATGAATAAAAACTTAATAAATATAATTTTATTACTGAAAACTTCAAATAGATTAAGTTAGGTATCCATTACAGTTTAACCCAAATTTTTTGGTAGTACAAAATTTTTACATAACCGTATTATTTTTATACTATATAATATATTCTAATTTTACAGTCAAATGCATGATTGTATAAAAATGATACAATCAAGTGTCTTTAGTACTTTGTAACAAACAAGCCATAAACCTTAAAAACATAAATCTTAAACCCTAAATTCTAAATCATAAATACCAAACGCTAAAATATAAACCTTAAACCATTAATCATAAACACTAAATCCATGGAAACAATGAGTGAGAGGGGAAAAAGAGAGAGGATAAAATAATAAAAATAAAAAAATATATATTTAAATGATTAAAATACCCTTCAATTTTTGTACAAATATTTATTTTTTGACTAAATGGGTTCCTTTTGGATAATTATGGTATTTTTAAGGTATAACTAGAGAACTCAAGCATAACAATAACAAGGGTACTAATAAGATACCTACCCTTTTTGATACCAACACTTTTAACTTATTTTATCAAAAATACAAATAAAAGACCTATGGCATGTTTAGTTGATAGTAATTATAATTGTAATAGGAATCATTCAGGGTATTATTGGTATTTGGTTTGACTGTACTCTGTAATGGAATGTAAAGAGATTACAGCAGTAGCAATAATCCTCATTACGCCTGCAGCCCTTAGGAATACGCTATAATGCTCTATTTTTCTCACAAATTGTATAATCATTTATGATTTTTTTGCTCATTCTATCTCTTTTAGAAATAAAAAAAAGTTTATTTTTAAATTTTACTTCATGTATTATTTTATAATTTTTATTTTAATATTATTATTTATTTTGATTACATTGCTTAAACAAACATCGTAATAGTAATACTGTTTCCTTTACATTCAATTTCATTACAATTACTATTCTCATTATTTTTATATTCAGCGAACCAAACACTACCTTAGTCTTTAATCTCAGCTTATGCAATATTGAATAACCCACCATTTTGGCTAACCATTTTTGGAAGGAAAAAAAATTAAAAAAAAATAAATCAAATATAATTATATTACATATAAATTAATATTCAATTACTTTTTTATTGATAATATAAATGAATACAATCAATCAATTAATAAATAAATAAAGCTTTGGATGTTACATAAACTTGTCCCACAATGTTGTTAGTTTGAAAGATTACCTTATTCATTTTAAGTTTTGAATGTTTACTTAATTTGACCATTTCATCATCTTTCAGTCCATGCATTACAATTATTTTTGGGCTTTCGCTGCAATACAATACAATAGAAAAGCAAATGAACATCATTATGCAATTGTGGTAGCAAAAATAAAAGAAATAACAATAATAAAAATAAATAAATAAAAAACAAAAGCGTATGGAATAGAAATAACATGAAAGTGAGAGGTGAAGACACATATTTATAGATAAATGACAAAAAAAAAAAAAAAAGAGGTGCATATTAATGGGGTATGATTAAGAGCGGTGAATAAAATTTTAGTTTATAGAAAAATAATTTGTTTTCATTATTTTGATACATTATCCATTATATGTTAATTAATCTACCATGTACAAATCTATGTAACTGCTAGTACAATTTAAATGTAATAATTACACTTAAATTTGAGGTAATAAAATAGTTTAAGTTTTATTTAATCGATTTGGGATTATAACTTGCGGTATTCATTACAAAAATTATATAGTATAAGTGCATTTTAGTTCTTAATATAATAGCAATAATATTTAACTAAATAAGTTGAAGAGAAAGTGAAAAGATAGATGAAAATGAAAATGGAACGGTAATAAAATATTGAACCTAGTATTTGTAATTAGAAAACTATAAATAAAAATCAATATCATATAATTAACTAAAATATTTAACAAAATATGATTTAGTTTTTACTATTTTTTTTTTATACATTCTCCATTATATATTAACTAATTTACCATGTATATAACTGCTATTACAATTTTAAAAGTAATTAGTTACACTTAAATTTTAGATAAGAAAGTGAATAAAATTTTATGTAGGTTATAACTTCGGATATTCATTATATAAATTATACAGTCTAAATCTATTGATGTCATTTACTGCATTTTAATTATTAATAATGACAACCTCTCTTTAGAACTTGTTTTCCCAAATTGTTGAAAATTCTTAATAATAATATTCAACTAAATAAGTTGCATAGAAAGTGAAAAATTAATTGAAAAAGCAATAAAAATGTTGAATATATTATTTGTAATTAAAAAAACTGAAAATAAAAAAATAATTTCATATAATTATCTAAAATATTTAACTGAATATGTTGCACTCTCTTATTTGTTAGGAAATGAAAGGCAAATAAGATTAATATTTAATTTTTCGAGCCTTGTACCAAACGAAAAGTTAAATATTAGAAGTTAATGTAAAATGTTAAAAATTTATTTATTGAAATTTTGAAGTATCGTTAAAAATAAAGGTAATTTTTAACTTTTCTTTAAGAATAACAAAGTAGAATAGAACCAGATAACAATGGTTCAAGAAAATTGTTGAAGATTAAACTTCTCAGGCCCTACCTTAAAATACTAAAGTATTATTTTTGTTTTATTTTTAAGATACCAACGTCTTGTTTTTTGAATAAATATGCTTTTAGAGCTAAATGGATAAATATTGTGATAAATTGATATTTTTTAGTGTTTTAATAGATCTAAATGTTATAATAAAAAAATGTATAACATGCCAAATGTTTAACGTTGTAATAAGAAAAACTAAATAACATGAATTTAAAGAAAAAATTAAGTGGCCTCCAACAGTAGCGGATCTAGGATTTTTAAGGAGGGGGCACCATGTAAAATTAAAAAACATATCATATATATAATATACATACTGGCCAAAAAAAAAAAAGTGAAAAGAGAACAAATAAAAAACATATCTTATATTTATATATATACATACGGGCCAAAAAAAAAAAAAAGTGAAAACAGAACAAAACAAAAAAACATGTCTATATATATATATATATATATATACATACTTACCGTCAGGAAAGGAAGAGAACAGTGGTCAGTGCGTACTGGGCAGTAACGAATCGAAGAGAAGACTTGAACAGTAGCAGTAGCGATTGACAAATCTTAGATCTGGTCGAGCTGCTTAATTATTTTGTAAGGAAAGGAAAAGAACAGTGGAGAATTTTTTGAAAAGAAACGAGAGTAAATGTGAGTTCTGAGAGTAAAGACGAAGAGATAGTTAATTACTAAGCTTTATTCCACTAATTACGATATTAATAAAATAGATAAAAAAAATTGAACAGTAAAAAAAATTATAAATGAGGTGGATACCTCCTTTAAATATTTTAAAAAAAATTTAAATTATTATTATTTAGAAAAGTATATAAAATTCCAGCCGGGGCCCGTGCCCCTCCTCACTATCGAATAAATCCGCCCCTGGCCTCCAAGGCGAAGCCAGAAAAAAAAAATTAGGGAGTTGAATTTTTTTTTTTTTCAAAGTAAAAGTTATAGTAGACTATACTCAATTTATTTTTATGTCATATTATAATAAAAACATAAAGTTAAAGCTCAAAAAATATAAATTTAACACATTATAATTAAATTATAACAAAAATTAAACAAAAATATAATAAATTCATAATTATTAGTATTATTTATAAATAAAATAAATGTATTAACTAAAAAATCTAAGCAAATAGAAAACTCAATTAAACATACTAAAATTTATAATTGTTAAAACTAAAATAAAGGTATGAAAATGTAAAAAGTAAAATATGATTTAGAATTTTAAGCTGGAGACTATATTTAAAACTATATGTTTATAAACAATATAAGACTGACCAATAATAATAATAAAAATAATAAATGTTTTATATAAAAAAAATTTCAAATAAATTGTAGAAAATTATTAAAATAAAATGTCAAAAATTTAATATTAGATAAAGTTAAAATTTAAGTTAAAATAAAATATGATAAACATAAATTTAAAAGGTTTAATATGAAGTTTATCATATACTTATTTTTTTAATTTTATTTTTATAACGTTGAGTTTAAATTTAAATATTTTAAAAAAATTATTATCACATTTAAGAAGAATTTTTACATAATAAATGAAAACAATTTTATTTTGTTACTAATAGTTACAAAATATATATATATATATATTTTACAATTCATATCATTTTTATCCATTTATTTGTTAAATATTGTTAATATATTTTTAAAAATGTATATTAAAATTATACACAATATATTATTACAAATAAAATATTTATTTGATTCTAAAAATATATATGTAATTAATTTTTTATAAAAAAAATTGACCGAGGCTGTACTCCACTATCCTCCTCCTCTGCTGGCCTCTAATTATAACCATTTATTATTATGATTTATAAAATAAATTATTATCCATGAAAAAAAAAAGATAAATAAAATTCTAAAACATATTTTAATAATGTCAAATAAAAAAAAATTGTCAATAAAAATAGAAGTAAAAAATAAAACTAAATAAATGATAGACAAAAAAATAAAAAAAAATATTTTTTTCTTACTTATAATCAGAATCAAAAAATAAAACATTTTTTTCACACATATAATAAGAATCAAAATATCTAAAAGTATAAAAAATATTAAAATAAGGCACATTTCATAATTTAACTTCTCTCACCTCTATTCTATTTTAGACCAATACCTAATACCTTGTCCTCTTTTGTAATTGTCAAAAAAAAAAAAAAAAAAAGAAGAAACACTTTATTTTTACACACAATATAAAAGATAAGATATAATAATAAAAAAATATCCAACAAAATTATAGTAAAATAAATATTATGAAGCAATTTTTTTTTATATATAAAGAGATCTACTAAAAATATAAAATTTCAAACAAAATATATTATATAAATAGAAAGTATAAAAAAATAAAAATATTATTCATCTTAAAATAAATATAAAATTATTAAAAAAAAAGTATGAAATAAATATACTTACATTAATTATCAACTAAAAACAATAAATTATCCAAAAAAATTATATCAAAGAAATAAAAATATATATTATCAAACAAAAATTATCAAATAAATACAAAATTACTAACTCTTCTTTATATATATATACTAATATAAATAATAGATATAGATAAATAGATAAGCTAAGAATGTGTTTTATTTGTATATTCTTTTTTCCTAGGAAAAAAAAAAACTTCACTAGAAGGGAGCGACAAAGTAATGTCTCGCCTATATCATGAAAATAAAAAAAAAAATTAAAAGCTACTAATCGCGTGCTAGCAGTTTAGCTTTGTTTATAATATATTATGAAAATATACGAACAGCAAGATTTAAATTGCATAACTTTTATTGAAAAAGAAAATAGTGTTAAACTCGCATGCAACTCAAGCCAACTGAATTGTCACGTGTGCTCGTTGTCATGTACCATTTAAATCAACCATCATTTGACAACTCATGATTTTTTTTTTTTTTTTGAAAGAAAATGTTTTTACTTCGGTTGGCAAATGGACATTATCAAACTGATTTAAAAAAAAAAAAAAGTATTTTAAATTAATAGGGATTGCCGAAAACATAAAAAAAAAAAAAAAAAATTATAAAATATAAAGTTACTCGGGATTGCCGAAAAATATAAAAAATAAACAAAAATTGAATCATAGAGTTCCGTGACCATAATCCCATGAGACAGCCGGAGTAGACGGCTAGAAATAGCCACCCACCCAATATCATTTTAGCACTTCGGTCTAGATCTTAACGGCGTTATGTTCGGCCGCAACGTAGTCATTTAAACGGCGTTCACGGCCAACAGAAATTTTCACTTCAAATAAATATAAAGAAACATTAAAAAATAAAAATAAAGGAAGAAAATGAGAATGACTGAAAGTAAGCAAACTATAGAGCTAGCAAAGAAGAGAGTGTATAAAAGATATATTCAACAACTAAAGCACTCACGCACAAAGAGAAAGATAGAGAGAGTTCAAGCCCCAACTATCGCCGTAGTGTTTGTTGTCAAAGTGAAGCATTTAAAAAACTAGCGAGAGATACTCTGTTGAAAGCTCTACGGATAATAATAATATACACTCTTCGCTTAAAGCATTTCGATCTGAATCTGAAGCACCTGTAAACTTTTTTCTTCCCAGACTTAGATTGAATTATAAGAGCTTTTCATGTTCTTAGTTTCAATCAATCAAGGTTTGGATTGTTGTTGAGGCAGTTTAAAGTTGAGACTCCACGTAAATTTCTGGCTTTTGAAACAAAGGTAAGCTCGTATTTATATACACACACACACACACACACCAATATATTTCATCTGCACATGTTTAGATATTATGTTAATTCTTTCCATAAAAAATTTCTAATGTGCTTTTTCCGTTTTTCGTCTACTACAAAATTTGGATCTCCCCCTCCCAGGTTCCTCTGTATTCCAATTTGAATTGTGCATCAGTCAATTTTTTATGGCTCTATTTATAACTTTAATTTCATTGCAGATTTATCAATTTCATACTATCAAGTGCTTCTGAACATTTTATTCGGCGTTGAATTTGTCGTAGAGGAATTTTCTCGAGAATCGGGAGGTAATTTTCTCGAGAAAAAAACGTTCCGGAAAAACAAATTGATCTCCTGGCTGTTGGCGAATTTTTAGACTAGTTTTTTCAGCTCGATGGTTTTGAATCGGCGTTAGCTCTCGGTTTTCTTCTTGAAGAATTTACTGTGAATGTGCTTCCGATTTTCTTGCGAAGTGTATGTGTTTTAATTTACAGAGATTTTACCCTTTTTAACAATTAATTAACTGCGGATCTGTTCAGCTCTCTACAAATTTGAGTCCGAAAAGCCTCAATTTTGTTTCATCGAGCTCAAATTTCTGAATCAATCCATAAAATTCCTGCTAAAATTCAGGTTTCAGTCGACACCGTTTTGGAGAATTCTGCTGAATAACGAAGATAAAACAACCAGACAGTTAGGATAATATTCAGAAATTGTGGATGGAGCTTTCTCAACCCCGTCCCTATGGAACCGAAGGTATTAAATTTACCGAAAATAGAGTCCTTTAAATTTATGTTGATCTTCCTATCCCATTAAAAACAGATTTTCGGTAAAGTTCATAATTAAACTGTTTCGAATCGTTCTTATTGTTGTCTGTCTATTGTTTTTTTTTTTTTTTTTTTTTTCTTTTTCGTTTTTCTCTCTTTTTTGGGTTAATTAGTTTATTTTGATCTACCTGTGATTTCAAAGTATTTCTACACAGGAGGAGGTAAGCCAACGCATGACTTTCTGTCACTGTACAGTCATCCAACCGCTCATCAAGATCCAAGACCATCTTCTCAAGGTATTTTTCTTTTCCTTATTGCCTCCGTCCTTGAAGTTTGATAAATTATCAGTTTTGTTCCCTAAATTTTTAAAATATTCGGTTAAGTCCCACTAACTGACCAACATGTTTGGTTGACCAAATTGCTCGATTTATTAAGATTTAAGAGTCAATTTACCCATTATTATTTGTAAGGCTTATACAAACCATTAATTTTTTTTTTTTAAGTTAATTGTGCCTATTAAAATTAGGGGTTGGGTGATGCCAATGTCATTAAATTTATATTTTTGATATATTTTTGTTTTTAAAATTTCAATTTATACACCAAGATTCTATTTTTAGGGAGAAAAAACTATAAACTTTAGTTTAAATTTTAAAAATTAAAAGATTTTTTATCTTAATAAAATTTATATACTAAAATATTTAAAATATAATAGTTTAAGAATTTATTTTTGTACATGATCTTGCTAAAGTATAAAGTTTAGCACCATAAAGTAATTTTTCTTAAAACTAATATTAAAAAAAATTATTTTAATAGCAATACAACAAAACATTACATCGGTACGGATTATGTAAATTAAAAACCTTCGGGTATTGATTAATACATTTTATAATGTCAATTTTATTTTTAAAAATGACTTATTTGATTATATTCAAAACGTGAGAGAGCAAATTGACAAATTTAAGAAACGTCAAGGTGTGAGTGAGACGTAATTATTTTTTATTATTTAAAAAAAAAAATTGTTTTCTTTTTTGAAAAGTTTAATATGATTTTGGTTATATGTGATTTATGTTCGAATTAAATGCGCGAGAAATATCTGATATCTCAGATAATTCGCTAACATGGCGATTATGCATGCACGTGACTGTAATTGAATCATAGATCTGGGCCATAACTCACAAGCTTTAAATATGGCAGCGAAATCCCAAAAGGAAAGGGCTGTGTCTGTTACCACGATCAGCATTTGCGTTTCAAGTGGGACCCATTAGTGATGTTAAACTTGATTTGACTCATCACAAAACCACGCCCTAATTTATAGGTAGCATGATATTCATGAATTTACTGTTGAGCACGCCCTTTATGTTCATTCATCAAATTACTGTTGAGCGTGCGTGACCCTTCTGGCTTTTAGCAATTATATGAAAACTATATTTACCACATTAATTGCTATTACACAACAACACCTTGATATAAATAAAACATTGGAAACGGCATGGTAATAAACAAGTTGGGTTAAAAGAAAAGAGCATTATAGCCTATAGAAAAAGAACACGAAAAAACTTGGCTTTTTTATGACCAAAAAGAACTTGGATCTATTGTGGCTGAAGTTCTAAGTACTTGGAGCCGCCATACAGTCCAGAGATACATGGTGCTTTTTTCTTTCTTCAATAAATAAAGAATTTTCTCTCGTGAACTTAAAGGCGTTTACTTTTTTAAGGTACTATAGTGATCCGTGAAAAAAAACAAAAGCCTCTTAGAGATTAGGTGGTCGTTTTAGAGTAGGCTCAAATTCTTTTTCTTTTGTTTAAAAAATTTGTTTGTACCACAAATTTTTTTTTTTTGGTATACCATTTCTAATAATTATTTTTACAATTATTTAACACTTCTCTTTCCAATTTAACATGCAACTTTATTATGACATATTCTTTTATGCATACAAAAATTTTGTTTATAGCATTACTCATTTTAAGAACTTCTTTTATAATTTTCTAAAACAAATACATAATTTAAATTTTAAATTTGAAAATATTTTACTCTTAGAAAAAATTATTGGTATTTAATTTAACTTTATCTAAAATGAAAAATGAATCTTTCGAGACTTTTAGTTTTCTTATAAAAAAATCTAAAGGCTGAATTCTGTTAAATCCTTAATTTTCAATTTTTTTATTAATTAATTGAGATGATGCATGATTAAGTACTCGAAGTAAATAAAAAAATATATATTTTATCGTTTCAAAATATATCATTTTCTTAAATATATGTTTGTTTTATTTAGAAATACACATTGCATATTATCTCAAACCACCTATTTTATTTCAATGTTTCCTTCCAAAAAAGAAAAAAAGAAGAAGAAGAAGAAGAAGAAAAATCTTAACTCCAATATGTTTAAAATAAAATTATAATTACTTCTTACATGATTTGTCCATCAAATTATGTACGAGTAAGGTAATTTTTATATCTTTATTTATTTAACTTTTAAATTTTAATTTATATTTTTATCATTTATCTTTTACAATTCCAAATTTTCTTTTATTATTTTCCTAATTTGTATATAATTTTTGTTATTTTAAATTTAAATATTATTAATCTTAATTGTATATTTCGCCTTACATCCTCCGCACGAAATGGGTTGCTTATTCAACACAGGAAAACGAGTAGTGATGTGCAGTTTCAATTAGTTTTTACTTTGATGCTGGGATATTGTTACTACCCAAGTTTATCTATTACTCAAAATATTAAGTAATGTATTAGTTATTAATAGAATATAATATTGGAGATGTGTAATTGTTAAGTGAGTGTGAAATTACTTATTAGCAAGGGTTCAATTTAATTGTGTCATTTATTCATCAAATGACAAAAATAATTTTTTTATTTCATATTTCTTATCTTGATATCCACTAATTTATTAAGGGGTGAACTGTGACGAGCACTAGCAGTTTCATAGCTTTAAATAAAGGAATAGTTTAGTCATATTGCTTTCAACTATAGCATTTTAGTTCCATACATTAGTAAAATATGCATTTTAGTCTCATACTTTTGTGTAAAAGGTGCACTCTAGTTTCTCTTTTTGTTTTGAATTTTTTATACTAAAGTGCACCTTATTATAAAACTATGAGACTAAACTGTTTTATTTAAAAGCTATGAGATTAAATCGCTCATTTACTCAAAATTGAGAAAGTGCTACTACCATTTACCCTTTATTAAAAACTAAGATCCCAGGTTTTTTGAATTAGTATAGCACAAAAAAATCCTTAATATTTTCATATTTAAATTGTTATATATGTTTTTTTTTTAGTTTAGTTTTTGCTAGTGGTGTATTTGTGTCTACTTCTAAAAGCTCTTCTGGAAGGGGAAAAAGAACTTATGAATTAAAAATGACAAAAATTTGTTAGAAATGTCTTTAAGATTTAGGAAGCACATATTTTATAATTTTTTTGGTAGAACGACAAATAATGTGCATACTTTTGAAAGCATTGTTTTTTTTTTTTTTTTTCCTTTAAACCGCATGACTTAATTTAAGAGGTCACACAAGCAAGCATACCCTAAATTTTAGATTTTAAAAAAAATAATTATGAAATTTTGATTCAGAAAATGTAGATTTACGGTTCAATTCTCCTCCATGAAAAAATATTTTACATTTCATATTTTTCAGTAGACTATCGAGTAAGTAACTCAATCGTGAAAATGTGAAATGGAATTATCATTTGATCAAAATGTGACATCACCTCTTGCAAAACCAATTTAGATCGATCATCTCTGTATGACGTTTCCGGTATCAATTGTACATTAATTTCTTTTCTTTTTTTCTTTTTAATAAAAAATGATTTACATATATCATGATGGCTGTAGTACTTGTATTTTGGATCTAATAATTATAACTTATGTTTACCTTCTCTCTTACATTGACCTAGGCTACCTCAAAACTCATGATTTCTTACAACCATTGGAGGAGAGAGTAGGTATGACCTATTCTAAGGAGAAAGCTACTTCACTAGAGGTTTCAACTGCTGAAAAACCAACACCACCTCCTGTTGCTCCACCACCTTCTGTTGAGCATCTTCTCCCGGGTGGAATCGGGACTTACAGTATCAACCACATTTCTTATTTCAATCCAAAGGTTCCAAAACCAGAGGCAACTTCAATATACTCGGCAGCTCAAACCAGTAGTACTGAGATAAATGATGAGAATTCAAACTGCAGTTCTTACACCGGAAGTGGATTCACTTTGTGGGAAGAGTCTGCAGTGAAGAAGGGAAAGACAAGGAAGGAGAATATGAGAGAGAGAGCTCATGGCGTTAGAGGTAATTAAACGTTCATGCATGTATATATTCATACGATCATTCCATGTGCAATTGTGCATGTATTGTTAATTTTCATTTATAGTATGCCTTATATTGAAAATAAATGACCAGCGTCCAGTCATATATAGGTCTCAAGTGTGTATTTTTCTTTTGCATGTATATTTATAAATGATTTTTTTTAAATAATATTATTCAAACTCACATTTTTTTTTTTATATAGGACACTACTCAAACCCACATATTTTTGCTCACAAGAGCAAATATTATTACACTATAAGACAATTAAGACATGTGTATACACTTTATCTGTGCATTAATTAATATGAAACCGATATACTTTGATACGTGCAAATGGTAATTGCACGAGCATCGATTTCTTTTAAAGGCAACCTTTTGTATATCAATATTCTATATTAATGTTTTTTCATAGAAAAAATGTTTTTAATAAATTGAGTATATTGCCAAATGTTATAAAATTAGTTAGAAAAAATATTTTTTGTTATAAACAAAATAAAGAAATGATTGAATATTATATATTTGTCTCGTTCTTTTAATTGTTTTCTAAACCTGAATTCATAATAAAAGGGAAAAAAAATACCTTTTTAAATTTAATTACTTTATATAAGCATCTTTAACAAATATTTTTATTAGAAAGGAAAATTTAAAAATCAAACAAAAGTTTGATTGGAAGTCAATAAAGTTTCATCTTTCATGACTCTTATTTAAGATATTTAGAGCAATAAAATTTTTGTTTCAATGGCATATAGTTTATTTAGATGTGTAGAAAGTTTGATATAACTTTTGTCTTATTTACGAGTAGTATAATTATTATAATAATAAAAAAAAAACAAGGGGGGAATAACCAAAGTGATTTTCTTTTTCATATAGTGGGCTAATTGATTTTGAATGGGCTCAACCCTCATGAAACAATTTTACGAATCATGGTGATTAGAAATTTTCTAAGGGTATTTTGATCCTTGTTTACATCTTTTGCATGCATGTAAATTTGCCATATTTTTGAAGTGCTTTTTCATAATAAAAATTAAAAAATTTGTACTGCTGATAGTAATGAATATTTGATATTTGCTTTTTTGAAAAATATTTGGTATATTTTTTCATTGATACATCTTTTTATAGGGTGTATTCAATTGAAATTTTTAGTGACTTTTATGGATTTTAAAAATTTAGGCATATTTATTTAAGACTTTTTAATAATCTATAAAAGTTTATCTATATTCAATTAAAATTTTTAAAGACTTTTTAGAAGTTTATAAAAGTCTAGGTGTATTCAATTACTATTTTTTAGAAATTTATAAAGTATTAAGATATTCAAAATGTCAATGATTTTTAAAATCTTCACTTAATCAAAAAAATTTAAAGATTTTAAATAGTTTTTTATGTATAAATAAAATAAACTACAAATAACATCTTCTCCCATAAAATTTATAGAGATTTTTAAGGATTTTAAATATTTATATATAGATAAAGTCTATCAAAAGTACCTTCTTATCTTGTGAAAATTTTTGACTTTTTTTTTTAACTCTCTTCCTCAATCTCATCCTTTTCTCCGGCCATGAATATGAAAATCTTTGTTTTAATAGGTAGATGCTCCAGTGATAGAGGAGATAAAATTATTGACAGTAGGGACAAAATGATTTTGAGAAAAATTAAGTTGTAGAGAGAATGGTAGAGAAATCGTTCTCTTGTAATTTTGTTAGTATATAAAGTTAATTTTTTTAATATAGACAATCTCTTTTTCTTATAATTTTTTTACTCTCAAAAAAATAAAAATGCACATTTTATTACAAAATAAAATAATATATTTTTTAGTTGATAACGACGTTGTAAAATATGATATTATAGGTATAGTTTTTTTAAAAAAATATTTTTAGAAGTGTAATAGCTTATTTAATAATGAACTTTTTAATATTTAATTAAATTTAATTTTTTTTATGCTTTTTAATTATTAGCTCTATTAACATGTATTTTTTTTTATTTATTTTGGTATTATTGCATGCTCAATGTGAAATAACTGCATCGTTGATATTTTTTTATATATTATATTTTATTGTAAAACATAAATAATATAATTTTTTTTTTATTGGAATGTAGAGTTGAATGTAGAAGTCTTTTAAATTTTACTTGTTAATGTTAACATATTGTCGGAATGACAGGATGTGAATATTTTTAAAAAGTATAGGGAAAAAAAGAAATTAAAAAATGTAAAAAATAGTGATAATAAAAGTTACCGTAAGTCTATGAAAATTTATGAAAATCTTATGAAAAAAAGACATAAAATTTATTGAAATCTAAAATAGTCCATAAAATTTTTTATGGTTTTTTAAAAAGTTTATATAAATCTATAAAAAAATTAGATTTAAAATTTATAAAAGTTTATAAAAATACATGTATGTACATCTTTTGCATGCATGTATGTACATTTGCCATATTTTTGAAGTTTTTTTCATAATAAAATAAACAAAAATTTTGTAGTGCTGATAATAATGAATATTTAGTATTTGAGTTTTTACAAAATATTTGGTACATTTGACCATTGTTATATCAGTCACAATTATTATTATTTTTTTTTAATAAAATAGTTAAATATTTAATTAAAATATTTGAAAGTTATTGAGGGAAGATATATTCTATTTTTTTTTTGGTACATCAAAGATTGACTTGTAAGATCAAGAATGACAACCTATAAAACACTTTGAAAGAAAATATTTGAGCAATTTAAGTTTGTTTTATTTTTCTCTTCACTTTAATGCTTGCTTCAAACTAATAATTAAAGATGCAATTGTTGAATTGAAGAACCAATATTTCCTTAAAACCTTGAATTTAGAAAATTTTAAATTTTTAAACAGCTTACTTTTTAAGAATACCACGTAAATAACACACATAAAACATATTAGAACAATTTCATATATGAAAAAACTCATATATACAAGATTCATCATATACTTAACTATTTCACAACCAACAAAACAAAACATATAACAAAATTTATTTATGCACGTTATCTGTTGGAGAAGGAAAAATTGTCAAATTACTAGAAGTCCCTCCCACGTTGGAGAAGGAGGACGGACAAGCAGCACGGACAAGCTGCAGAGGAGGCCAATGGCACAAGAAATCCCATTAATGAAGCAACTAATGGCTATAGAAGACGAACACCATAAAATTCAAAACCCCAGCAAACAGTATTAAGAAACAACCAAGTGTTGAGGAAGAAACAGATCGAGCAACGACAGACTCTACTGGCGGCAACCAAGTGCAACTCACTAAAACCCTCTCTCGCGTCATTCTCTCCGAACTTTATCTTCCTTAAGCCCTTTGACTTCAATCCCAACTTCTAGAAAAAAAAAAGACACAATAATTTGTTACATTTATAATAATCTCAACATTTTAATAGTTTTATATGATTAAAAACTAGTATTTTTTATTTTCATAATTTGTGGGAGTTAAAAGATTTTGTTGCATTTCACTTGTTTTGAAATTATAATCAACAACAAAACTACCCACTCGTTTGGTTCATATTGTGTAACTACTTGGTACTTAGAATTATGCAAAGCGTACAGAAAGGTTATTTTTTATAATTTCTCAAGACCTACTGGATCGGGCTAATTTTATGGGTCGGGCTCGTTTAGTTGTCCTAAAATCGTGTCATATCTTGCTGTTGTTTCCGTTCTAAAAAAGACAATACTTCCACTTATGGTACTTTGGTTCTAAACAGAGGCGACGACTAGAGCAGGACAATGGACGTCGTTAGACCGGCCGTCCCTATCATCTTCCGACATCCATCGCAACAGCTCGGTTTCTCTCTCTTCATCTCAGTCAGTCACTTTCTCCTTTTCTTTATATTTTGCGTAAATCTATTTTCTTCAAAATGAGTTGCAATTGGAAGCCTATCCTTTAACGGGAACCTTCATGTTAATTTCGGCAGGCCACCTGGGCAGAGAAACCGGAGCTTCATTGAGATGATAAAGTCCGCCAAAGAATATACCCAGGATGAGGAAATTGACGATGAAGAAGAGTTTGTTCTTAAGAAAGAGGCGTCTGCTTCTGCGACCACCGACCGAGGTATATCTCCTGCTACGACATTGTGAGAATTTGAATCTGATTCGTATCTTTTGTAAAGATTCGATTTGTCCCCATTTCGCCAAGTTTAGCTTTTATTGACTTATCAGTTTAAATTTGCCTACCTTTTCCAATTTGGCTTCCTTTTTATTTTATATTATTGTTGTTTCTAGCAGAGATGAAGGTAAAAGTTGATGATAAGAGCTCCGAACAGAAGCCTAACACGCCACGGTCGAAACATTCTGCGACAGAGCAGCGAAGAAGAAGCAAAATTAATGATAGGCAAGTTTTCCCGATTCAACACTCAAACACAAGTCTTTATTTATCTTTGTCAATTCACCTCAGTCGAAATCAATATCAGTTGAGAAGTAAAAAAAAAAGAAGCAAACAATTCACCCGTTGATAAAATACTAATGCTAATAAATGCATGAGTTAATTCTGTCTAATGAGAATGTTTTCGATAGGAACTCATTGTACATAATTATTAGGCCTATTAAAAAGAATCCATGCCTATGACTGTTGTGAGTTAAATTGGTAAATAAAATTCTCTTACCATGGTGGCCTGGTTGGCCCAGTTCCATAAATTAAAATGGTCTAACTTAGAGGACTTTGACTTTTTGGAGGACCTGACGCTTTGGCAATTAAAGTAGCTTAACATCAAACTTCAAGGTCTAGTAGCCATGGAAGATTGGTGTGATTGGTAGACTTAAAATGCCAATTGGTCCTGCTTGAGGAAATTGTTGTGAAGTAAGAATATCAAGTTACACATTGATAAATTACTAGGTTATGGGTTTATAAGTGTATAAGTCAGCCACACTCAATCATTAACATTTTGAGATGGAAGCTTATTATCTTGTGGCAAGTGAAAGCACATGGGAGTTGCCCAATCAGTTCTATTTACTTTTACCATTTCGAAGGAAAAGTTTGAACTCTAGTTCTGGCAGCTCCCTGGCAATGCATTATAGGCTCTCTGATACAAATTTACTTGTTATCTTTTATTGAAACATAGAATTTTGTTTCTTCAAAGTGATCATGGCATTTCATATTTGTAGTCTTCAATGGATAGAGTTTCAAAAATATATTCCAATTTAACTATTTTATCCATAACTAATATGATTTAAATACAATTGAATTCAACAAACAATACAAAAATTCACTCCTAAAATAAACTAAATCATATGAATGGTAATAGCTACAGTTATTGGATATTTACAACTTAAATAAAAAACTACAAATTCAAATTATAAAATATAATTTTGATATCATAACACTCTCTTTGTGTATACATATGACAAGTAGTATGGCATTATTGTGGTCCTACTTTCTATCTAGCCATCAATATAATTACGGTAGTGGCTGTTGTTTGTTTTCGTAGATATTGAGCTTGAAGGTCTTTCTTTTTCTCTTTTTTTACCCATGTTGCAGATTTCAGACATTGAGAGAGCTTATTCCTCATAGTGACCAAAAGAGAGACAAGGCGTCTTTATTGTTAGAGGTACTCAAATGTGAAAGAGTGGTATTTTTTTATTTATTTTTTGTAATTTTTTGTCATATAAAGGCCAATTTGTTGAGATATTGTTTTTTTTTATAATCTTTTTGCAGGTTATTGAATATATTCAGTTTTTACAGGAAAAGGTACATAAGTTTGAGGGATCATATCAAGGTTGGAACAATGAACCTGCAAAATTGATGCGTTGGGTAAGTTTTTGCTTGAACATCAACATTGTTTGCAACATGTGTAAACATATTCCATTTAAGGTTTCTTGGTTTCTCTTATTGTTTGTTGTCAATTCAACACTGGCAATGTAGACATTTAAGTTTTAGAAAGCTGCCATCCCAAATTAGGTGCACTTAACTATTTTCTAAAGTCAAATAACTCATGGTTTCCCCTTTGAATTACAATAAAACGCACAAAATAGGGTTGAGATATACTAATATTTACAATTTAGTTTGAGTTAGCCTTATTTCACAACATGTTTTTGTTACTATTTATTTTACTGTTTACTTTCACAATTTTTATTTCAACACATGTGTCACATATTTGTGGGAAATTTTCACAAAGATACACACAGTTATGTTAAAATTTTACATACCCATTTAACTCATGTTCACACGGGTAAGTGAAAATTCACACACCCAAACTCTACATTAAAAAATTCGCTTAACTCATCCTCCTTTGTGAAATATGCTAAAACTGGACCCTAAATGGAGTGATTTCTGTTGAATTAATCAGGGTACCAGTCACAGACTCAGGGAGAGCTTTGATCAATCTCAAGGCTTAAATACTGTGTCCTCTCCTCCACTAGTATATGCTAAGTTCGAAGAGAAAAATACCTCCTCTTCTCTAACAGTTCCAGGGAGTGTGCAAAACACGGTAGAGTCCGACACAAGTACTGCAACTACCTTCAAAGCATTGGATTCGCCAAGTGGTGTAGCAAATAAGGCAGTACCTTTTCCTACGTCACTGCAGCCAAATTACTTCTCACCTGTCAGGAGTACTGGGGCATTATCTCAGCTTCCTCCAAGGTTTCCATATGATGCAGAAAATATATTTTCTCAAGCTCTTTCTCAACCATGTCAGACGAGATCCTGTAATTCTATTGATGGTACCATTGCTAATGATAAGCTTAAAGAACAGAACCTGACAATTGAAGCTGGTACGATTAGTGTCTCAAGTGCATATTCCCAGGGGTTAGTATCTTTGGCAACTTTTGCATTCGTTTGTCTTCCCTATTATTCATCCTAACTTGTTTGCATTGATTTACTTGAGTTCCCACTTCCTGCTCGTTTGTAGAAAATTATGAATCCAGTGATTATGGTATTGAATACATATGGTAGCTAGTATTTACTGATATACCCCGTGAAAGGCCAATGAGCCATCAAATTTTGACACACATAGGGAGCAAATTTGAGGCACTTATTATAGAATGAAACTTTGGGTATGCTTCTTATCATAACTCTCTAGTGTCACTACACTTACCTCTACCGATGTGTTGGGTCTTCGGTGATCAGGCCACTGTATATGATAACTCAAACTTGTATCTTCGTATAATGATTTCATTAATTGTGGTCATAAGTACTATAAATGGTTGTAAATGGCCTAGTACTCAAGGATTGACAGTATTCACTCAATATTGTGTTAAATCTACTTGTATTAGAGGATTGGATATGTGTGATGTAAAGACTGTACAAAGTATAAACTACTCTGCTTATAGCAACATCATGTTTGAGAGTAGACAGATGTTTAATGTTCTAGTTGCAGAAGTCTTGTATAGATGAGCCTAGAGGACGTGATAGATTCGTACTGCATGTATATTTGCTCCCCTCCCCCCCCCCCCCCCCCCCTCTTTCTAGATGCAAGTAAAAGTAGTTTAATGAATCAGTGGCATAAGTGATTTTGGTATGAAGCAGGTTATTACATAGATTGACGCAAGCACTACAGACCTCTGGTGTGGATTTGTCTCAAGCCAGCATCTCAGTGCAAATTAATCTTGGGAAGCGAGCAAGTAATGAAGCTGTTGTAGCAAAATCGTTTGTTAAGGTAATATTGCATACATGTGATGATGGAATGAGGATATGTTGTTTCTGCTTCTGGAGTCTCTAAAAGTGCTTCTGACTGCAAAAAAACTGTTTTAGGACCAAATAAAAAATTGTCATAAAGGGTTTCAGGGCTCAAAAAACACATTTTGTGCTTCCTGAATCGCTTTTGTTTGAAACTATTTTAACCGAATCACAAGTAAACAGAGCCTAAAATCTCATTGTATTTTAGGATTAAAGTTTTAGAGAACTCATATAATTTAAGGAAATATTGTAACATTTTTTTTTTTTTCCTTTTGCACTAGGATAATGAAATTTTGTCCCATTACTGTCAAGGGACAAAACATTCTAGAGATGGGAATGGTGAGGATTCTGACCAGTTTCAGAAGAAGCTGAAGACGGGAAAGAATTGATACGATAGTTATGTTGTATACATCCTTTTGTGATATTTAATTCATTTTTTTGGGACCATCTCTTCTTGGCACAATTCTCATGTGTCACTTTTGGTTTGCTAATGCATGTACCACCAATACGCGATCGCCGATAAGGTGAGCAAAGTAGTTTAGAAAGTGGAGATTTTATCTATTTGTTTACTACTTTTGGTGGCATACCGAAAGTGACACGAGAGATAAAATTGTCATGGTTTTGTTGGCACCTCCTTGATGATAAGTAACTGCTGCGTTGAGAACTAGATTGATTGTACAGGCTGTGTCTTTGATTAGTCTGTGGGAATTTATTGATTTCCCAACAAAATATTGTATCATTTGTTATGTTTGATATGTCGATAGAGGCTTCCATATTTTAACGTGGAGAAGCTACTTTTTAAGTAAACTTCAAACCAAGTGAGGTATCTTCACAATGTTATTGCTATTCCTTTTTGTAATTTAAAAGTTAATTATAGAGTTAAGATACTCCTGGCTCCTTGTAATGTCTAGTTCTAGCCTATATCTCAAAATTACAAGAAATGAAGACACATTTTCACTGAGATTTTTGAGTCATTGCTCCGTATTTATGTCGTAGAGGCTTAAAAATGCGTGTTTTACACTTGGATTATTGTATTTCATTTAATTTTTTTCTTTTGTTAACTTTTAAAACATATTTGGAATTTATGTGATGCAATACGAAATATACTCTCATATATAATGAGTAGCACTATTTCTATTTTTAGAAATATTATAGCATTAAATTGGGAGACAAAATTTAAATTATTCTGATATCAGTATATTTTTCTCTATAAATAATTACTCTCTTTAAAACTAATCTCTTAAGCTTTCAAACCAATTGCGAAAGTAAGATTACTTTATTGTATGAGAAGCTGCATGTTGAAAGAGTGTCACTCTACTATTTTAGAGAAATGAGGTCTTGTATGTAAATGATAAATATTGTTGAATTTTAAATTGTTTTTATGTTGGTATACATTTTTGCTAAATAAGTTTGAAAAAGAAGTAAGATAGAGACATAAACTATACTTTTAATATTATAAAAGTATTTTATTTAAGACTTTTAACTGAATTTTTTATGAAAATTAAACTAAATATAAAGTACAAAATATGTCCAAATTTAAAAAAAAAAAAAAAAAAAAATATATATATATATACACACACACACACTTATTTGACCCACAAACCTTATTTGTCTTCATATGTTTTACGAATTACTATACTTTCTGTTGAAGATGCATTACTTATAGTTGGAAGAGTTTCTAGTACGGTGGTTAAAGGGGGAAAATAATTTGTAAAATCGAAAACGAATAAGAGGAGAGTGTTCGGCATAGATACTCTCTCCGATGTCTAAGTTAGACATGGAAGCAAGAGAGTAGAAGGTTCATCAAAAGTAAAAAGGAAGAAGCTGAAAAATGGGAAGTCTTGGACGGCCTCAAAAATGAATCATCCTAACCTTTATATGGAGGCTAGGGCAGACATATGCTTCATTGTCTTGGCCACCCCTTAATGAGCCTAGTACACTAGTGCCTAAACACTTTCTTCTTTTTTTTCCTTTTCGAGGAGAAACAGAGTTTTGTATTGTAATATTAAGAATCTAAGTTGAAATGTAATGGAGGCTGAGGCTTCTATGTTAACGTCAAAACCTCCTTTTACCGTAAAGCTTCATTTGTTTCATGCATTGAAAAATAATGATCATTTGAACACTTCTTAAGCGTAGTATTCATGCCCAAACAATTGTTCTTTGAAACAGCATAGTCTGCCAAAGCTTTAACAAGCATATGTTTTTACTTTGCAATGCATCTACAAAACCAAAAATAATTGCAACAAGTGTTCAAAATTATGGGATTCAAAAAGAAACGACACTTTTAACAGTAATCTTAGACAATAATTTAAATACGTACAAATAAAATTTATGAAGTTGCATAGAATTTTCTCTGTGTTTCTTTGGGGGTTTTTTTTTGAGAAAGGAGGGACAGTACAAAAGAGTGCAAGTTCTGCACGGTTGGGAGAAGTTTTATGTCATATAGTCAATTGTGAAAAAAAAAAAATTAGAAGCCAAGTGAAGTGAAGTGAAGTGCACCCAAAAAGAGTAAGGGCATTTTAGTAAAAGAAAACATAACTTCTAATTAACGTTGAAGATGAATGTCTGGTAAGGAAAATCTCAATTCAAACAAGAGTCCCCAATTTGAATTTGGTCAGTCACTCTCAGTCTCACCCTTCAGAGTCAGACTTCATATCTTCTTCACTCATACCTTTTCTTTTCTTAAGGATTTGTTAGTAATCAAAATTTCAAATTCGTATCTTAAAGTTTTGTACAAATCGAAGAAGAAGAAGAAGAAGAAGATGTACGACGGACAGCAACATTTCGTAGACTTGCAAGAGAATACTAGCAGTTATGGAGACCCAAATTCATGGCTTTCAGGAGCCGATTCCATTACCAACTCGTCCCCTACTCACTCTCAGACTCATCCCACTCTCGGAGGTCCAACTCATAATGCAAATCTCGATCGCGTCCTCTTCAAAGACCTTGTGGAGATCGTCCCTCTTGTTCAGTCTCTTATCGTGAGAGCTCTCTTCAGATTGTTTTTTTTCTTTTACATGGATTTGATTTTCGTTGACTTTTTTATTTTCTTAGGATTTTATTCTCCCGTTTTGACAAGTTTTTTGAGCAAGTGGAGGGAGTTTGTTGAAATTCCGACATTTTTCTTGAATAAAGGCTCGAAATTTATAATATTTGGCATTTATTAGAAGTTCTCCCTCACAATTTCATAGTAATGCTTATAGGATCGGAAAGCGAGTAGTTCCTTCACGCGACGTGGTTCGGTGATCTACACTAAGACGCCCTCCAGAGAATCTATGGCAAAGAAAGTAAGAACCTTATACAGAGGTTTTTCTATTTCTTCTCAATTCGTAGAGTAGCATAACATTGCTGTAATTGGGTTGATGTGAAAATTTTCAGCCTTATAGTTTTTTCCTTTTTATTTTTAATTAACCATTTATTAATCTTTCTGTTTGTTACGTCACTTAAGGAAAATTAAACTATGGAGTATTAAACTGCAATGATCGATTTATTTCATTTTAATGAACACTTTTATTTATGTTAGTAAAATGAAAGTGTCCCTCCTTTTAATGAGCAATGTTTTTTATGTTAAGAGTAAAATTAAAGTGTCACAATGAGTAAGAATGATATTACTGTGGTGTTTATAAGTAGCATGAGCCTTTTGGGATTGGATGGCGGTGCATGAGAACTCTACAAAATTTACAATTTAAGAGACTGGGTCTTCTGGAGTCTTTGGAACACAATTATTAAATGATATTGACTTTATTTTGCTGATTAAAGAACAACCAAGGGGCTTATGAGGTTTTGTTTTTTAAGGTTAAAATATTAGGCTAGCAGTTTTAGTTATATGCAGTGAAACATGTTAGTTGTATGTATTTTGGCACTGAATGGTAAACCGAGCTGCTTTTCACAACCCATACTGTGTCATATTCTACGTGAGGAGCACGTTGGTAATTGATAAAATGATTATTATTGAATTATTTTGAGCTTATATCTCTTCATGTAAAGTGATGTTTCTTCCTGAATCAAGGAAAAATGTTTTAAGAGCTCTTTAGGAGGGAGGCATGGTGTCAAGCTCTCCATCACCCCCAGTACTCATGAGCATGGTGTATTAAGTGAGCTACCTGTAAGCTAGAGAATGCACTTGGAATTGACATTAGTTGTGCAAAGAGGGCATGTCGATGTCTCTCTAAGACTCGGAGTCTTAGGGATAATATTGGTAATACAGAAGGATCAATACTGCGCATAATTCCCACTCATGAAGCTACACGAGAGAGAATGTCTATGCCCAATAGTTTACTTGCTGTAAACATGTTGAGGTAGCTTCGTGGGAATGCGGCATACCTTGTGGGCAGTGTTGCACATGTGATGGTGCATCGACAAGTAGCAGCATGGTAGTGAGACACATTGCTAATATGACAACACTTATGATAATGATGTCGAGTGGGGATGTGCGTTGGCTAAGGATTCGGCCAAGCACTAAGTATTTGTATGCCAGTATGCATGGAAGTATGCAATAACGTAGGGGTGGCAATTCGTGCGGGCTGGGCCAGTTCGGGCTGGCCCGAACAAACCCAGCCCGAAAACACGTGGCCCGAACACGGCCCGAATTTTATTTGGGCTGATATACAGAGCCCGAACACGAACTGATTAATTTCGGGCTGGCACGAACTGGCCCGAATTGGCCCGAACAAGCCTTTCATTGATTTTTATCCTTCCAATTAGTATTATTACTTCCAATTAGTATTATTACTGCACAACAAATATGATAACTATATGATAAATTAATCTTTTAATTATTTTCTGATCTTGTTTGATATTTCGGAAATTTTAATGAAAATAAAAATTGGTTAATATCACTAACATGTATGTTTATTTGTATCTACTATTAGACACCAGGAAAATGATGTTTTGTCATGGATAAATAAAATGTCTTATTTTTTATTTTTTAACACACTAAACTTCAGGAGAAAAAGAAAAAGATTGTCAAAATTGGACAAATTAAAAATATATATGTACTTGAAACATGTGTTTTTTTTTTTTTTTTTTTTTTAATTCGGGCTCAACGGGCTAGCCCGAACACGGCCCGAACCCAGCCCGAAAAGTTTCGTGTTATTTGGGCCAGCCCATTTTAGCCTGAATTTAATTCGTTCGTGTTCGTTTCGTGTTTTTTCGGTTCGTTTCGGTTCGTTTATTCGGGTTTTGACACGAATTGCCACCCCTACAATAACGTGCTAAGATGGAATACATCTTTAGTTCAAAGAGTTGCTAATTTAGGCAACATGCTAGTTTTTGTGAATGAAACCTGCTTTTGTGTAAGACAAAATTGCTTAGATGACATGAGGATAAATTGGCATGTGTGTTAGCTTCAATAAAGTATGTCGAGGAGAAGTGAGCATACATGCACGAGGAGTGCAGGATGAAGTTGGTTTTTGGGCAAGGAGTTGGCCCTTAGTACCAAGTTGCCTATTTTAGTGTGTCTATGAAGATACCTAACAAGAGGAGTGGGAAGCTGACTAAGTTTTGATGCATTGTTGTACTAGTTGTTATCGTGTGTGACTTGCATAGTTGGATGAGTAGTTATGCGACATAATACCTAAATGACGAGGAATCTTACGATAGGGCGAGCACCTCAATTCAATAATCTTGATGCTATGAAGCAATCATTATGTTGTATGCGTGCAAGACTTGCTGAAGGCAATTTTCATTGGTATTTTTTCAAGGAGTAACAAAGTATTTGGACAAGGTAATGATTTGGATTCGAAAGGTGAGAGGTAGGGGTGAGTATGATAACTGATAAATCAACATATTCGACCATTTTTATGTTTTACAGATCTAAATAAGTTGGTTTCGATTTTGATAATGTAAAAAATTGACATGTGTCTAATCTGTTAAAGTTTTAAAGTTTACAAAACGACCTTTAACTGAATAAATCTATATATTACTAATACACATTTATTTTTTAATTTTACACATTTATATTAATCATATATATATTTATGATCATATAATTTTAGTTAATTTTTAACATCAATTTAGAAGGTAAAACAATCTATATTATTTTTCTCTAATGTTAATTTTTATAAATATTTCATATAATTAATAAAAAATTTAAATTACTTTTTGTTCTCAAATTTAAAAAAAAATTATCAATTTTCAAGAGTTATCTTCTTGAGAATTAATACGCAATTATAATTTAAATGTTAATATTTCACTTTTTTTAATTAAGTTGTTGGTTAAACAATAAATCTTATTCATTAGTTTATATTAATATATGATCAATATAAATTAAAGTCACTTTAAAAATAAGTAAGTCCAAACTACAAACTGACATAAATAGGTTGGTCTAATATTTTTTAATCGACATTTCATAAGTCGGTTTTGGTTTTTTATTTAGCAAACCAATATCTGTCGGTTTGGTTAGTATTATAGGTAAAAACCGAACCGTGCCCACCCCTAGTGATAGGTTGGCCTTGACTTGGAGAGTCTCGGCACCGAATGTCAAATTTTTGTTTCACGAACTTGAGGTTCATTACACCTTGCAATTTGATTAACATAATAGATAATATGTTCTTGCTCGACATTTTTCTGCAATACCATATCCTATTTTCTGCATGTACTGAACTCTGAGAAAAAGCCACCCAGAGAAGTATCCATATCTATAAGTCTACATTTAAGTTCAAGGTTGTATTTAGTAAACTCTTCTGCTGATAGGCTCTGTTTGGAACCTCACTTTTGCTTGGAAAATGGTGATGTGAATATTCATGCTTGTTTGAAACTAATATTTTTTTGGGCATAGGTTTTGTTTTATTTTTTTGTTTCAACCCGTAATAACAATTTTGCTCACTATTTTTCCTTTAGTGAAAAACCAAGTTTCAAAGAGTGGTAGAATAATGAAATGCATGTTTTACTGGGGGGAATGTTAAAATTATTGTTTATATTGCTTCTATAAGACATCTGGTAACACAAAGAGAAAAATTATCTATCAGGATCACAAACAATAAAAAAATAAGTTGGGTAAGATTCACATATTATTGACCTCAAGGAGTGTTCTACTTCTACAAGATTTGATTCTCATTGAATGCATTTTTCCTTGTATTTTGGAGGGAATTCCAAATTTTCTCCCCTAGTTCTATTTCGTTGAACTTGTTTGAAGGAAGATGGTATTAGAATATATAATTGAACAACTGATGAATTGTTGGCTTACCTCCATCAACTTAGGCTGCTTTTGGGAGGATTTGTAGCCAGTGCACTCTAACATGGTATTATAGTGAGAGGTCTGTGGTCAAGTCCTGCAATTCGCAATTGTTGATGGTATTATAGTGAGAGGTCTGTGGTCAAGTCCTGCAATTCGCAATTGTTGAATTTCTAATGTTGAGCTTACATGTTGTATCGAGCCCACACTTGAAGGAGAGTGTTGGAATATATAAATGAATTGTTGGGCTACCTCCTAACAGTGTAACAGGATGAATTTAAATAGAATCGTATCAAAAATTAAGCTTTTATCAGTTGGCTACATCAGGGGATTTTAGAATTGACTTTGTTTATTCACATGATGGGAATAGGGCATGTGAAGTTGTTCCTAGAGTTTTGTCTACTTTCAGGAAGATTATAGGATATGATAGTTTTAACAGTAGCAAATTTAAATATGTCTATCAATTTTTTAATAGCTTGCCAGCGGGGAAACGTTCAATTGTTTATCATGTCATCGTTGCTTGGCAGATGTAAGCATTATTCTTTTTATTATACAATTCTTGTTAGTTTGGCCTACTTTAACAAGCGCTTAACTTACAAAACAAAGTCATTTAGTAAAAGATTAACGGATACTCTTTCAGTTATTGGTTTATGTAATGAACAACTGTCATCTAAGGCTACACTTTGTCATCTGGCAAAACTGCATCGGCTACTCTCTATTTGAGGATTATGATGTTACTTTTTCAATATGTTTATATTTATTTGCATATTGCATTAACAATGATCAAGTGTTTAAGAGATCCTCAGGAAAGGCTGAAACTTAACAAATTATCTGGTACATTGTTGTTGGCATTCCTAACTTAACACTGCCCTTTGTCCTTTTACTTTGGTTCTCAATCTTTGACTTTGTCTGCCTGAAGCTTTGACTTAAATTTGCTCTTTAAAAATTGCTCCAACACTGCTTCTTTTATTTGTTAAAGACAGCTGAAGTAAAAGGGAAGAATGCTGCCCAATCCATTCCCATGAAAAAGAAAAGGGATCATGCAGACAAGGACCCTAGCAAGATTGGCAGTAATAATGCTGATGGTGATAATGTTCCGATTTTTTCTTCAAAAAATTTGGCATCTGATAAGGACAGAGAAGAGTTGGAAGTGCTGAGGACACAAGTAGAGGACTTGCAAACGAAGTTATCAGAAAAAGATGAACTTCTAAAATCAGCAGAGATTTCAAAGGATCAAATGAATTCTATTCATGAAAAACTTGATGAACTTAAACATCAAGCTCTGGAAAAGGATTCTTTAATCAAGTCTACTCAGCAGCAACTATCTGATACAAAGGTACTCACTCATCAAATTTGCATATTCTTTGTATGACAGTTGAATCTGCTGACGTTTTCTTACATTGAATTCCAATTCGAAGGTTCCATCAGTTATATACCTGAGATTTATGAAAAATTTAGAAGAAAAGAAAAAGCTGGCATATTTCAAACGACAAATCAAAATTAATAAAATAATGAAGTATCACTTTTTAGCTGTTTAACTAAATAACAAAACCATTCAAAAAATTAAACAAGGTAAAAGTAAAGAAAAAAAATAATAACAAAACCATTTTTAAACAAGGTAAAGTAAAGAAAAATATAAATAAAAAAAACTTCATTCTTCTCTTAAAAGCTTTCATAGCAATAATTTTATTGTCATGGCTCTCCCTCTATAAGCGCATGAGGAAAAAAAAAATCTATACAAAATCATAAAATTTTAAAATATAAAATTATATCATAACTCATCTTCTTTCTCTTCGTCAACTCTATTCTATAAAAATTGCAGTTCATATTCATTATAGTTCTAAAACCAATTGGGGAAAAAAACAATAAGTAAACTCAAGGATGTTATTAAAACTAAAGTTGAATCTCCACAAAATCTCATTTTTTATGTAATTTTTATTTATTTATTTACATATAATATGTTACTTTTCAGACATTTTAAAGTAAAAAATGATAAAACATTAAAAATCAGTTTTTCCATGATAATGTGTACTATCCATCCCTTCAAGTGTAAAATTGTCATTACCCCTTGAGAATTGACGGTCAATTTGCTGATATTATTTTTCAAATCTTGGGGCGTAGTGATATATAAGTAAACTTCGAGGAGGTGATTGATAATTACCTAATAACTTATATATTGAGTCACTTTTGGCACACGTGAATATTGCTAATTGATCGATGCAAACCATTGAGACAGGGGAAGAGGAGATAAAGAGCAGAATTCTTTATTCCTACCATTTGTTAGTTGCGACGTTGTAGTAAATGTACTAATATATTATTTGAAAGATTTCCCGGTTTCTATCACTTTTTACAATCCTCAAGGTGGTGTAAATGCATTCCTCTGCTGTTGAGAAATAATGGCTACTCCTAGGGTACCTTAATTTATCATTGGAGAGGGAACTTATACACAAACTAATGCTCGATGTCATTGCATTGTGATACTTATGGCTGCTTGCGATGTCTACTTGGAGTTCCATTAGTCAACTTAAGGGTTGAACATTACCAAAATTAAAGGTTATTAGGCACATACAATGATGATAGTTCTTAAAATTCCTAGCAGATTGCATATCGTATTTGGAAATTGTTCAATGAAATGTTTGAACATAGAATTACTGAAATGATAATCTGAAGCCCTTATAAAATATAAAAAATAAATAAATATGCAAAAATGAAAATCTGAAACCAACTAATGCAAACTGTCCTCTCTCACTTTGTGCTTTCTTATTTATCTTCCCTAGATTATCATTGCATGAGGAATGATAGGCAGAGCTTTTTGATTATGAGCTCCCAAGGAGCAAAGTTGTCATCCCATGAAATATGAGCATGAAAAAAAAAAAAAGATGTCAATAAATTTATACCCTAAATTGGAAAATATAAATCCTGTTGGCAAAATTTCAACCCTAATTTGTAAAATCTAAACCCTTAATTTGAATGAAATCATCATAAATTTTGAGTGAAACTTTTGCCCTTATGGAGCTCATCTTAGCTCCAAAGCTCACTTTATCATTTGGGATCATTGTATGAATGTTATTTATTATTTTTTTTAGAAATGAAATCATTGTATTACTAACAACTTTGTACTTGCACAGGTGAGGCTTGCAGACAAGCAAGCTGCACTTGAAAAATTGCAGTGGGAAGCCACGACAACCAACAGTAAATCAGAGAAGCTTCAGGAAGAGCTGAACTCAATGCAAGGGGATATTTCATTAATTATGCACTTGTTTGAAAATTTGGTGAAAAATGATGTTCATGTACATGTTGAAGACTACACCATCTCACCTTGCAACTTGGATCACCTTCCTCCAATTGTAAGCCAATTACTCCTGACGTACGCATAGCTGTAAATTTGCTTGTATGTTCAAGATTTTCTTGCTGCTCATATTTTTTTTTGGGGAACATTTTCTCACTCCCATTGTTTAAACAGGATGATTTGGATGAGATGGAGATGCAGAAAATGGAAGAAGCTAGAAAAGCATATGTTGCAGCTGTTGTGGTTGCTAAGCAAAAGCAAGATGAAGAATCCATTGCTGCAGCTGCCAGTGCAAGAATACATCTCCAGTCATTTGTTTTCAAAACAAAAAATTTAGTAAGGGACTTTACTAGCTCTTTTGAGTAATTTGCATCATGTGAAATTGATACCACTGTGAGTTTGTTATTGTGACTACGATTTATTAGCTTTAGGCGCCATTCCTGTGATGCTGTGCCTTACGATGAGGTTGGTTATAGTGTATTGACTCTTGTAAGCTTTGCAATTTATTTATCATGCTATGTAAGTTTTATTTGAGTTCAATGGAACAATGTATCACTTACACTGTCACTATCAGGTTTCCTCTTGTTTCTAATCACTTTGTTCCAGGGAAGGATGTAAAAAGCTTTTGTAGCAAGTCTTTTATTTTTTGGTTGTTGTTGTTGTTGTTGTTGTTTCTAATGACTTGGTTCTGGCGTGCAGCTTCTTATTGGCGTCATGTCATATATTGCCAATGTCATCGTGTTGTTTAAGCATTTGTTCGTAGTCATTAACTTAAGAAAAATGCTTCTTGTGGTCATCATTTATGAGGTGTCATTATTTACCAAAACAACACCTATGTGGGGCCAAGCCACCTCATTGTTATATCTAGCACCACTTATTCTTTGTGAGAGATAGAGAGTATTGATTATCAATGCTGCCAACAGCTAAACCCATTAAAAAGGACATTGACAAATAATTTTATATGCTTACTTGGGTAACTCCGAAAAATATTCTGCACTCTACTCCTGTTTAAGAAGATTTGCTTCATCTATTTTTGGTATGAAGACTTCTGGTCTTTTGTACTCAGGTTTATTGTTTTCTTGCTGTCATTTCATGAATATTCAATATTTACACTTTCTTTTGAGAGCTAAAACAGTGAATGTGGTGTCTAGACTAATCACTTTCTCGTTTCAAGTTGCATGTTTTAAGTACGGTTTGATTTAAAAAAACAGTGAAGCTAGATTTAAGTAAGATGGTGGATACTGGATAGTACTAAAAGAGAAATGTTGATTGCATATAAAATTACACATATGCCGTTCCATACATGCCACTTGTCATTATTATTTAAAAAAATTGAGAAATTATGAAACTATTCAAGAAATATTGAATATATTATCAGTATTGATAGAACTTTTGTAAATTTTTTTATAATTTTAAAATATATTAATCCATGCTTCTATATCTGTATGGCAAATAGAAATTATTGTGAGTAATTTTGTATGGAATTAGCATTTCTCATTATTGAAAATATCTATGCTACAAGTAACTTCTTGTTTGGTGTAATTAAGTTTGAAACGTTCAATTTTTCTATTTTTTTTAATTTTTTTTTGTCGAAAAAGCTTTATTGAAATTTAGGAGATATAATTATTGTTATACACTCGTACCATTACGATTTATTTATTATGGAGGTGAGCTCCTACTTTTAAGAGATTATATATTTATTATAAGTAGGGGTGTCAAATGGCCCGATACAGCACAGCCCATTGACCTACTGGAACGGTACGGCACGTTAGCCAAAATAAGTAGCATGGCACGACCCATGACCCACAATCTTTAACGGGCTGGGCCGGGAAGGCACGACACGCGAAGCCTTATTATTTTAAAAATTAATTTTAAAAAAATATCAATAAATAAATAATTTTTTTTACATTTAAATAAAATTGAACTTAATCTAATGAATTTCTAACAATCTATAAAATGAGAAATTGAGAGTTCGACTCTCACTTTTAATTTTTTAAAGCATTATTAATAATTTTTAATTAAATAATTAAATAAATATATAATAAAAATGAAATAAAAGGATTACGGGCCGTGCCGGCCCATTAAGCATAGCCCAACGGACCGGGCACGGCACGACACGTTAAAGCCCACGTGCTCAAAATTGAGGCACGATACGGCCTATATAAGGGCCAAGGGCTAACACGATACTCTAATTAACGGGCTAAGGACCGACACGACACGTTAATTTGACAGGTCGGTCCATCCTTTTTGACACCTCTAACTATAGGAAATACGAGGTTCATATGTAGACTTAACATTAAAATTTAAATTCTAAATCTTAAACTTACATTCTATTGTCCAATAAAATTACAAATTTTACACGGTCACTCAAATGTTCCTACCACTTGGGCTGCCTGCTTTGGATAAACGTTCAAAAATTTTGGTAATCGATAAAAATTAATTAGAAATCAACTTCTTCCAACATTTCAATATAACGATTAAATTTATTTATTTATTTATATAAAAAGAAAATACTCAATTTATAAATCTAATTTTATACAAATACTTGTGGTAATTTTTATTTTTTAAAATTTTTATTAATTTTATATATTTATCTATTATACTTGAACTTACTGAAAGCTTATCTTTATATTAACTTATTTTAAGGTTTAAGTATATTCTTTATTTACATAATGTACCAAGTGTTATTGAAACTTTAAAGAAAGGATTTATAATTAATTGAAAGACTTTTAAGATAGAGTAAATTCCATAACTTACTATGCATAGTATGCCAGAATGTACAATCATAAGTAGTACTTTTTATACAGTAAAAATGATTTTTGTTACAATTTATGATATGATATAATTTAAATAGATAAATATTATTGACCCCCTATAAATGGACACGTAAGTCGTTTAGTACGACTCCATCTCAAATATTACAATGTAATGTTAACAACTTACTTGGGTGGAGATATGTAGTACTACTCATTGCTTAATTGAAAAGTACGATTAATGATGCAAACAAAACATTGTCCATTCAATATGATATACTGGAAGTAGTATAGAAAACTACTTTATTTTAATTAGTGTAGTTAATAGGGTGGGGCGAGATGGGACGAAGTGGGAGTGAGGTTAAATGTTTTCAAAAGCGAGGTGAGAATTCTCTATCTAAGTTTTGGAGATTCGAGTATTTCCACTAACGAAAAATATAAATTTATTTATAATTTATATGTGCAAAATTAATAAATTTTTTATTATAAAATTAAAAATATTGTATTTAATGTTAATAAATATTATATTTTAGACAATAATAAAATATATATTAATCTTTTATTTATTTTATTTTGTTGTTAAATTGTCAAAATAAAATTTATTTTTAATTAAGAATAATTGAATTTATAAATAAATACGTAAAAAATTGTATCTTTTTTTTTTTTTTATATGAAATCGAATTTTGGAGGGTGAATGGGCATGGATTTCCAATTCTATTTTATGAAGAAATTTTTTTCATTGATTTATCTAATATTGTTGAAAAAAAAAATGAATATTTTCTATGGTTACTTAGAGAAAAATTAATAACACTAAGTTTGTTACATATATTAACTTGTGTGTCAAAATTATTTTATTGGTTAAATAGAGTTGAAAATTCAAACCACTAAATTTTATTTAATTAATACTATCAAGTTTAATTTTATTTTTTTAACAAAAAAATTAGACAAATGTGGTTTCTTAATAAAAATATATTGCCACAATAATTTTTATTAATGTCACAAAAAAATTATAAATTGTCAATTATATTCTTAAAATTTATATATTTCAATGCTATTATTAATTTATTAAAATATTAATAAAAAAAATTTGTGACAATAATAATTATACTTGAGGCAATAATGCCACCCTAAAAACAAAATCAACCCACAAGAAAGGTCAACGAAAACATTGAAACACAACACATCTGGATTTTTGCCTTCTTATTTGCTGGTCTTGATCTGACTTTGGCATTCTCTCGGGACTGCCAATCCATTCCCAACCCAACCTGCATAATTTACGCAAAAACATTTACTTTCAGAGGAAGAAGAGAGTAATTAACAGTGCTTTTGATGGAAAATGATTTTAATAAAATCGATTTAAAAAATACTGTTTTTTTTAAATAAAATTAAAGTTATACTTGTTTAGCAAAAGAAAATATATCTAGTTCTAAAAATAGCACTTTTATGTTTTAAATGTGGGCCCAACAGATGTTAAATGTGTTTTTATTTTTATTTTTACGAAACACATAAAAGAGCACTTGTGCCCGTAAAAGTGCTTTTTGACAATGCTTGATGGAGAGTTTATAACTTACACAGGGAAGGCAAAAGAGCTTGTGCGTGCATCTAATGGTTTAGAATCAGTGCATACATCCAATACCACCTTATTATGTTCTTCAAAATTATTAATGCCACCAAAAGATGACTCCATGTCCAAATAATTCTCCTTTTCATTTTCTCCACCCTTTAATAAAAGCAAAAATAAAAAACTGAGAAAATAATTAAGATATTCACTTCAAAGCTTATTTTATACTTTTTAATTGAAATCACTTTTTACCTAAAGCACAAATAAATCACTTCTTGTGAGTTACAAAATTTCAGGTCAACTACAGCATTTAAAACTTTTACTTTCTTTTTATCTATTGTAATTTTTAGCCATATAACAAAAGAAAAATACCACCAAAATGGGATTTTAGAAAGAAAGAAAAAAAAAAAAAAAAGAGACAACCTTTTGATGATCATGATTAGATATGATACCATTGCCAGTCTTTGATGGACTCATGGTTTCAATTTCAGGTGCTTTTAGATTCAAGCTATCCTCATTGACAGCCTTTAATTTTGTATCCTGTCATAAAAAAAATCATAAGAAAAATAAGGGTCAACATTTGCTTATTTTAATGTTGTCCTTTTTTTTATTTTTCTTAGCAAATGCAATTTTTGGGAAAGTATTTTAATTCCTATTATTCCATCAAAACTATGACCTAATCTCTATAGCAATAAAAAATATTATAATCAATTAAGATATTAAAAATAATTATGCGTTATTATAACTAAGAATAATTTTATTGAATTCAATACTCTTTGATTCAATTTTAGCATTTACAATTTCACTTATATGCAAGAAATTAACATATTTTAACTAAATTTTTTTCAGTTACTTTCTAATACATTTGGTAAATTTTTTTTTTAGGGAGTTTCATAATTCAAATCTCCACACAATAATATTATATTTAAAAAAAAAATTAATTTTTTTTTTTTTTTGGGTAGTCACTAACCTTAATATTGGCAACTTGTAGCTCACCACCATTGACAACATCAATTTTTCCATCATCATGAAAAGAGAACACAATGTATTCCCCATCTGAATTAAAAGACATTTTACCAGATTGACCCTCAACTGGAACCATGTCTATATTTGATTCATGTCTTTGTGATGATCTTGATTTATTGCATTTCTTACCTTGTCTTAATAATTTTGGTTCAGCATCATTGTCTCTACACCCACCTTTTATTGTGTCAATATTACTATTTTTCATTTCTTGTCTTGAATGGCAGTGCCTATTTGCTTCATCAACTAATAAAAAAATAAAAATAACTAAATTTAAGTAAAAAAAAAAAAAATTGTAGAAAGTACTCGTTGATAATATTTATCATGAAGCTTACCAATGGGGAATCTACAAGCCAAGAAACATGAAGCCCAATCCCTAACACGACATCTCACAAGGCTTGTGATTGTCCATGGAGTGCACATTTTGTTTATCTTTTTACAACATAAATATACAAGGATTTTAGGTATGAGAGGGAATTATTTATATCTTTTTTTTTTTTTTTTTTGAATTTTAAAAAATAGACTTCATGATATTAGGGGTTACAATGCAAACCATTATGACTGATGAGTCAATTATGGTGAAAATTAGAGAAATTTTAGATACCTGATTTTAAATTACGTTGCCATCCAATTTCATTTTATGTGAAGAAAATTTTAGCTTGAAGGTTTTATTATTTATTTAGATGCACCAAACAACTGGGTTTTTTTTTTTTTATATATCCTTCTGCTATTAGAATCGATTTTTAATTTGTTAAAAAAATAGAAATTTACTAAAAACATATAAATTTACGATCACATCAGTTATAATGTACTATGTGTCAAATAAAATCGGTTATGTTTTAATATTGTATAAAATTGTTTGACTTTTGCAACATGTATGTATTTAATGATGAATAAATATTATTTATAAATTGGTATAAAAAAAAATGCAAATAACAAATATGAATTGATTTAATTTTATAAATATATTTTTAATAAAACATACTAATAATATTAATATATTATAAAATTAGTATATCTATCAATAAATATTATTAACGTTTGTCATAAAATTCAAATAATTTTATAGTAAAATTTAATGAAATAGGTGCATTTATTTATTTCATATGAATTTTAATTTTAATACTTATTTACTTTGACTTAAAAATTAAAATATAATATTATTAAAATTTATTTGTAGCTAAAAGGCAAAATTTACAAATGTCAAAAGGCAATATTAGTTGGCAATTCATAATCAATGCAAAGAAAAACGTTAATTAAGTAATTTTAATGTTTGTCAAAAATCGTAAACTAACTTTATTTTACTTATTTATTACTAATGATGAATAATGTTTTGGATGCTCCTTACTCTTTCATGCATTTTTCTATCATCTTCAGTGACATTTTTCATTTGATTTTAATGTTATACTTTTCTTAAAACAAAAATTAAAATGCTACATATGATATGAAAAGAATGGAGTGTATGAAATAATATATAAAAGAGTGTTATTATATCAAGTAGTCAATTTTTCTGACAAGGTGGATAATTGTAAAATAAATAAATAAATAAATAAAAATTTACTGATGGATAAAATATACGGAGAAAATACATTTGTGAGGTGGATTAGTGAATTATACTTTTTTTTCCATTAAACCCCAAATCCAATTTTTTTCTTCAAAATTTTAAATAAATTTCTTACATATTTACTTATAAATTCAACTAATTTTAAATAAAATAAAATTTATTCTCACCAAATAAAATATTTTATTAAAAATATATAATATTATAATTAAAAATATATTTTATTGTAATACTTAACGGCCATCAAAACAAACGATTTATTTTATCATTGATTGTTTTAGTAATTTTAATTTTTGTTATTTTTGAACATAAAATATATAATTAAACATATATATTTTTGTTTACGGAAAATATTCAATATTTATAAATTTTTCAAAACTCCAATAAAGAATCTCAACTTATCTACAAAGATTATAATGTGAGGGTAGGGATGACCACATTACCCCATACCTAACTCATCACGTTGGCAACACTATTGGTAGCATTTGTGTGAGAAAGAAAAGGATGAAAGGTAGAAGTGTCAAACATGTAGGACTCTTTTACGATCTAACCTATTTTGCCCTAATTTAGATCAAATCCATTTAATAAATAATCAAGATAAATTGACTCATTTAATCTCAACTTGAACCTATTTAAAAGCATAAGGTTTATGTTGAGTTCACAAGCGCACTATTGCAATTTTTGTTAATGAGTTATATATGGATTGACCCATTTATAATATAACTCAATTTAATAAAAATGTCACAATGGGTTGACTCTTTTATTATCATATACAATTATCCTAAACCTGTTTAAATCTTTTGAGTTTGTGTCAAATTCGCTCTTAATTATTGAAGTTGGCTCTTTTAACATTGACATGCAAATACAATAAATGTTCATTTTGAATTAATTAAAAATATTTTATCACAAATTAATGTATATATTAATATACATGCTATTAATTAAATTTATTCTTATTAATAATTTATCTCACAATAACTTTATCATTACATATTTGGAATTTTATATATAACCAAAAAATTGACATATTATTTAATACATATAATATTATTCATATAATTTGGGCAAACTCTTTGTAATGGCTTGAGTTCGCTCAACATCCTCTATGAAAATTGAGTTATTTATATCTAACAATATTTTTTATAAAAAATTTATATTATATATAAAAATTTAAATTAAAAAGTATAAATTAAAAAAAAAAATTTAAACTAAGCATCTTAAATAAAAAAATTTTTATAGTGTTAAAAGTACTGTATATTTATTTTATATATATATATTGAAAGGTGTACAAGTAATTGATAATTTTGTAGATAAAATATTTCAATATAATTAATTTAATTAATTTTAAGACCTGATTGATTTTAATATTAATTTATTGATGGAGTTGCATAAGTTGAAGAAATCCACAAGCTGGCCGGAAATGACTGTATTGAGCAGCCAAAAACATTTGAAAAAACTGCAAAATTAATAATCCTAATATTTATAATAATAAAAGTAAAATTTTTAATATTAATTTATATATATTTTTAATTTAAATTAAAAATAATAATTTATAGTTATAAATTTATAGTATTATTTTAAGTAATTTTCTAAAATATTTAAGTGAAACATCATTAGGAGCTAATTGTATGTGGACGAGTAAAAGATTGAAATGTGTTGCTGATTATAAGAAAGACAAAAAAAAAATGACAAAAATAATATATTTAGGGAATAAAATTATTATTTTATCTAAAAAAAATCATTTTACTAATTAGAGTATAACTAATTCACTTAACTATCATATAATAATAAAATAATTGAATGCGATAACAATGATGCCATTATTCATTTTTTTGTCAAATTGATTAAATTTTGCATTGTGCTACTATTTCATGTCATTTAATCTTAGGTGGACGTGGAACTATTAATAGAGGGTTAATAGCAGTCAGAGAATAGTACAAATGATCACTCACAGGGATGAACGACGTAAAGTATGGGCAAATTAATTCATGTTGTTTGATTAGAATTAAGACATGCCATTCGGCTATTTGATTAGGATTATTCAGCGACAACGTATTAATGTATTGATTTTTACTCCCACATATTTTTGGGTCAAAATAATTTCATCAAAATAGAGCTACCTCACATTCTCACATAATTTAGTTAAAATTTACTAATTATAAGAATATTTAAGATCGTATTTAAGCTCAATATTAAAATACAGATCTCAAATCTCAAATCTGCATCTCGCTATCTAACAAGATCACGACTTTACACATATTGTCCTATCATCTAGACTACCTGCCTATGGCTTTACTCTCACATTTGTTACATATTTTTATATTGTTATAATTTTTTTTTGTTTAATTTATTTCCATCATATTTGTTGTAATAATATTATTGCCCAACATAAATTATTTTTGTTATAATTATTTTTTATTAAAGGCATCATTATCAAACAATATTGATACTAAAATGTAGTTAATTATAAATTTAAAAAATATCTCATATACTTTTATTATAATATAAACAAATTATTTAAGTAAAAAATGTGTAATTTAATTGCATAACATAACTTCTTTATACATAAATTTTCATTTTTTAACAACTTTATACAGTGCACATATTTTTTTATAGCCTACAAAACATAAATATTTTGTTAATTTAATTGCATGACATAATTTTATTTATATATAAAATTTTATTTTTAACCCCACAAAAAAAAAAACGTATGTGCTTTTGATAATGTAAAAAAAAATATTGTCTGCAATATGTTTTTTCATAACATAAAAACATATTTTTTTTTAGAAATCAAAAGTGAAACCATATAATATAAAAGAGTGGGTTAAATATGATTTATAATGTACATTTAATAAACATGTTTTAAAGAATTAAAAGTGATATCAATTGAATAATTATGTTATAAAAAAATGCAATTAGAGGAAGAAAACAAACACATTTTGGTAAAATCCTTAATTAAGATGAACATAATAAGCAATAAATCAATATATCTAACCAAAATTGAGATATTTTTATATTAGGGTTTGCCAACTGTCGTCCATCTTTCTCAATTCTTCATTCATTTTTCATTGATTCAAGCTGATTTCTTCACGTTTATTCTCCATTTATATCGATTTCGAGCTAGCTATCTCAAATTTATGCTTCATCTCTACCGATTTAGACCTATTCATCAAGATCTCTACGTCTTCTTGCTACGTTGATTCTTCCTTTTTCTGTTTTGTTTTCATCGATTTTTGGTGTGTTTTCTCTTCATTATGTTGCATGTTTTTCATCATCCATCGTCTATGGCCTTTTGCTTTCACATTTTATCATAGGTCGACGATTTGATGCTTTCATATTTCATATTTCATATTTCTTCAATCTCTTATACTTTCATTGCCATAGTCTTCGGTTTTGAACAAACAAATTCATAGGCTCTAATCCATCGTCGAGGTTTATTTTCTTGATTGTATACTATTTTTGTGACTCTATCCGTGAGTTGCCATACACATTGGTCAGTGTTCTCTAATTTTGTTTTCATTAATCTATGTTTGTGATTATATCTATGTACTTCCATTTAGTGATCATTGTGATTTGGAGGTTTTATTTACAGTATTGATTTTCATATCAATTTGTTTCCATCATTTAGTAGTTGTTGTCCTCTGTCGTGGTATTGTGATTTCTACCTTATTTAACACGATTGTTTTTGGTTGAAATATGCATGGTGATGGTCTCATTACTACTATTTTTGCATTGTTTGATGCTAGCAACCGCATTATGCTAAGGTGGGGTTTTACTTATTACCTCTGTAAATATACATAAAGATTTTATTAATGTTCAGTAACATGCAAAATAAGGCATTCAAAAGAGGGAAATGTTCAATCATTTGTAGTGGGAGAGAAAGCTCTAATTATGTTTTCAAAATCATAGTTGAAGCATTTGAGAGACTATTTGTCATAGTTTTGAAGAGGGCAATTGGCTAAACAATTATAGTTCTACTTGCAAATTCTTGAATTTGGATACATTAATAGATGTCTTCTGAGTAAAACAAGTTGTTATGGTTGTATTTAAGGTGTTATAGCTTGGTCGGTGATTGCAAGGATTTCAATTATAATTATTTTAAGAGTACATATCTATTGTATAGTAGAAACTAATTGCACTATTGAATAATGGATGCTAAAACATATATATTGTATACTTGCTATGCAGTAGATTAGAAAAGAATTATTTAGAATATTATGCTTATAGTTTTTCATTTAACTCATTTAGATATGGACAAAATTTTAATTTTATACGATAATATTGAATAATAAAATTTCTCATTTAAAAAAAATTGAGACGAATGAAACCAATAATATTACTTATATATATAATAAAAAATTGATTTAAAATGTGTATCAATTTATATTATTATTCTCTAATATTTACCGGAATTTCTCACCTCGACTAAGAGCCCTCCCATTGGTTTTAAAGGCCTCTAATCGACATAATCACCTAAACCATCTTGACTAGGAAGCATATAAAGATTTTGTCTAAAAATGACATATCTCTTAGAATAATTTACGAAAAAAAAAACTCTTTTATTAATTTGAAAAATGGGCAAATTTTAATCCACAAACTAGTTTAAAGGGGTTTAATTAAGCTTTATTTTATTTTCCAGCAAACACCTCATTTTATTCTTCTCTCTCCTTCTTTACGCTTTCTGTTTCCTACTTACTTTCTATCCCTATTCTCTCTCCCTTTTTTCATTACATCTGGTTAAACTTGAAAAGTTTAGGTTAGTAATATTAATTATTTGGATTGGGTTAGGTAGATTAAGGTTGCTTTTATTACCATATAAAAACTGAATTTTTTTTAAGCTTTATAGACTGTTTGGACTCCATTATTAGGTTAATTTTTCAAAAATTTTGCAAAATTGCTATCCATTTAGGTAATTTTTTGTTGAGAAACTAGTTTGGCCGTTGTTTAAAGAGATTTTTGATTGAAAAATTATTTTAGTTGTTACCCTAATCAATCATTTTAAACCAAAATCTACCAGTAATTAATATAATCAACTCTACTATACCAACCTTACACAAAATTCTAAAAAAAAAAATTCAAAGAAAAAAGAAAAAGAAAAATTGAATTAAAAAGTCTTAAAAAATGTTGGTAAATTTCAGTAAATTTTATTGTATTTCTTAAATGTTAATATTGTTATTATATTTTGATATATTTAAATTTAATAAAGAAAATTTTGGTATATTTTTCTTGATTTGAAAAAATAAATATATCATAATATAAAAATATACCAAAATATTCTAACATTATTTTTGATATATTTTGTTGTATTTCATATATGTTGATATAAATATTCCATGAACATGTAACAAATAAACCAAAATATACTTAATGTAAATTCGGTATATTTTGGTAAATTTTGGCATATTTATTATATGTTGATAGAGTTATTATATGTTTTGTATATTATTTTTGGTATATTTTTATATTCACTTTATATAGTAATTTAATTTTAAGTGTTGATGGATTAATACTTGCCAATTCCTATTATGCCTTTTAAAGAATGAATGACCTTAGTATTGTAATAATTCACGGTGATATTTGGTTGAAGAAAGATGATAAAGAAATATATCGAAGAGTTGAAAGTTCGGTGATAAGGATAAGAGAAGGGATTTAAGTATAATGACCTTAAATATAAGTTGTTTCTAAAGTTGAAGATCGATAAATATAAATATAAAATTTCAGTGAGATACTTCTATAAGAATGATCCGACACTACTTACTATATTAATAGGTGATGACGAAGATCTCGATAAGTTTTTTAACCTTCATGTTTAAGATAATCAAAATAAGATTGCTGTATATGTCAACAAAAATGAGATAAAACTTGTAGATACAAATCAATTTATTTGCTATGAACAAATTGTTAATGTTGGAGCTCGTAATATAAATTACTTGAGCAATAGTCATACATACAAATGATCGTTAAATCCCAATAAAATTTACAATAATGTTTTTGGGAGTATTGGTGATAATGGAAGTGTTGATCATTCTTCAAATCCCAATGAATTTCATGGTAATGTTCTTAGGAACATGGGAGATGATGGACATCTTGTTATGATTATAGAGTACGAATTAAAAGGTAATCTTGTTAACGAAAACGTGGAGTAAAACATGACCTCATTACAATCAATTCAAAATTGTACAACTGCATTAGTTTAACCTTGTAACAATATTATTTCATCAATGACTTCTAGGCACATTATAGGAGCTCATTGTAAAAATGATTTATCCCAATCCAAGGAACAACTTTAGTTGGGTGTAGTAATGAAAGAAATAACAACAAATTTGATCTTAATGTACCTTTTGATCCACCAAGTACATCCACAGAGATTATTTCAAATGGTGATGTTCGTTCGGTGGTATCACATGTAAAGTTTGGTTTGAAGGTTGATGTCCATTCTTTCGTTGATCTGAAATACACCGTAAATTGTTATATTATTGCATATGTGAATTCAATATTTCCAACAACTAACAATGGTGAGTGAGACATTCTACCAGAAATAATCGAGCTATTTGAACTTTCCCCTAACACTAAGAAGTGTGGCAGACCACAAAAACAATGTATACGTTCAAGTAGGGAGGTAATTGAAAAGGTTATATTGTGTAGTGGGTGTGGTCATAACTTGAGGATTTGTAATAAGTTCCTTCAGATGATTATAGAACCTTTACTATCTTCTCAGCCTTAAACATACTGAGAAGACAAAGGATATTATTGTGCAATCCACAAGTCCATACGGAAAAAGGTATGTCCTTAAGTTCACCCAATGTATTGATGCTCGTGATATTACTGGTAAGCCTGTTTATATCTAACTCTTGTAATTCATTGCAGCCAATTAAAGAAGCTACTATTGGGAACATACAAACCATAGCCTTTTGTGATACTATTTCTCCAATAAGGTATGTTGATTTTGATACATTTTGGTATATTTTAATTTAATATAGTAAAGTTTTTGTATATTCTTTTTGATTTGTAAAAATTGTTATATTATGATATAAGAAATATTTTAAAATATACCAAAAATATTTTGGTTTATTTCTTATATGTAGATATAAGTATTCTATAAACATATAAGAAATATACCAAAATATACTCAAATATAGTTAATGTCAAATTCGATATATTTTGATAGATTTTAGCATACTTCACATCAAAATATACTCGAACTAAATATTTTTCTTTGCAGCAACAGAACCCTTCATACTTATTGCCTTGGTTGTTTATTATTGTTACACAAACATGGCTGTAATCAAAGTGAAAAAATATATCAACAAAATCACAAGCACTACCAGCAAATTGTTACAAATTATGAAGGACACGTAATTAATAGAATATTGCTGTAGAAAACATACAGCAAAAAATTGTTGTGAAACATTTATTATATTACGATAAATAAGTCACCAATTATTGATTGGATATCCACATATGTGCATGTGTTTCATTAAGTTGTGGATCATTACACATAAGTTCTAGAATCGTATTTTAAGAGGTCCATCCCTTATTTGTTTCGAAAGTAAATTATATACATTAATATGTTGTTGTCTTAGATTTAACTCTATTCCAATCCAATAACCCTTTTTCCAACAAAATTCTATATATATGGTAGACTTCGGTCCATGCTTTCCCAAAATCAAGGCATATACCTAAATCAAAATAGCAACACAACAATAAATTAATTTATTACCCAAAATATAGGCGTATGTGACTAACAAGATTAAATGAACTATCTATAAGCATCCTTTATGTAATTTAAAACAATATATTATTATTGAATTCAAACATTTAAGCAAATTTCTATTAAGTGTGAAACTTTTAGTTCATCTAAAACATAATACGACCACTTCTTGCTAAAATTCCAAAATATGTATTGGTATGCTATAGACAATTTCATCCATTCACATGCACTAAACTCAATGTATGCTTACATTTCGATAATATTTTATATTAGTAAATTGTTAAGAAATTCAAGACTAGGATATATAACAAAATTAAGTAGAGCAAAAGTTTGTATTATAAACTACAACATATTAATGTTTACAAAGAATGTTAAGTCCAATGTTGTCCAATTATTCTTACGAAACAATTGCAGGTGAATATGTTTCTTCCTCAACAACCAAAGTCCATGATCTATGTGCTGCATATATTTATTACTAATATAGTGATGTATACATACACAATATTAAGTTAGTTTAAATGCCTAGATGGTTAGTAAACAACTTACATATATTAAGTAAACTATCATACAAGTAATCCTTACAAAATGGATTACCCATTGAGTAAGGGTGCATGGGTTTTGAAAATACAATGAAACCAATTGCTATTAGTCATCCCCTTACTTGAGCATCTAACATTAACATTCTCTCTAATTTATCATACAATCAAGAATCAATGACAAGTATGAGCATTAAAAGAGTAATTTAAAAAATAGGAATATGTACATGATTTCAAGATATACATACTCTTTGTTGGATTAATTTTTGTATAGCCACTCCAAGAAGAATATATATTTATCCTTATCAAAGCTTTTCATGGGGTCATAACTGGTTGGCAATTGTCCTTTATCATAGCTCTTTGACCTAATTGATTGAGAACATTTCTTCTTGGGTACAACATATGGAGATTTAAGAGAAGAACCAGGCTTTCGTTTCCTCCGAGTGTAACATTCGTATTAGACTTATGGGTGGAGCTGAAGCCCTTGAATGCTAAAGATCCTAATCGCAATGATGATAGACCATTGATAATTGGGACATTTGCCAAGATATCTTCCAAAGTTGACAATGCCACATCCTTTCAATCATTCTTGGACTCCTTCTTGTAGGACATCAATTGGTGGTATATTAAGGGTAACATCAGGAATGCACATACCTCTCAGGCAACAATACTGGACACTCTTCAGTAATACCTACAACTGTTTCCTCCTTTATAATATGAGGCATGAGAATTTGCTCACCAACTGTTTCTGGCAAGACTGTCGTCTCTTTACCTGCATGAGATGACACATGTGTCTCTTTATCCATGGGAAGCACATTTTCTTGATCCAATGATCTTTCTGATGTATGACTTTTTCGTCAGTCAACCCTTTCCTCTCAGTTTTCCTGACATGATCCCCTATTGGAGATGTACCCTAATGGTGTTTGCCTTGTTGGTCATTCCAAATTCCAAAGGCCTGATGCAATCCTAATATTTTTTGTAAAGCACCATTCATCCACACTTGGTTCTCTTTGATTATATTCATATCCTTCCTCAAATTTCTCAACTCTTGTAAAACCTATAAATATTAATCATGCTGACTTTAATTATTCAATAATTTTCAAAATAAAGCAATAATAAGGCGTTGTGTCATACCCCCAAATTGGAAGTTGATGGATGAGTTGAACACTCATTTTGGTGGACTTTGACCTTAAGCTTACTATTATCATCGATACGACTACGTCGATGATCATGTTTATCGCTTCTCGTAGGCAATTAATCATCATTTTCACCAAAATCAACTACAGGCACACCGTTAAGTCCTTTACTGGCATTTAATGTAGAAATGTAATAAAGACTTTGTCTTTCTTCTTCATTAGGAGTGAATGTCTTTAGCATAGAAAACTGTAACATATAAACAAGAGTTAAAAACGGGTACATTTTGAAATGTGTATCTAAAACAATCATGAATAGGTTTTGCTTTGGAAATAAATTGAATAATTTACACCAACACATATACACTGCCTAATTGTACTAAAGATCAAATGTAAAAAAACTTACATCATTTTGTTGGAAGATTCTCTAATTCTAAGTCCTAGAACTTCAAAAGTTGTCCCTACGTTTGGTTCTATCAATGTAGTATTCTCGGCAATGCATTGAGAGCTCTGTTGATGACTATATCACATATATCCATTCATATTGCCTCATAGGCCCAAACTTGCAATACCCAACAAAAACCATAAATACTATATGTTATGGTGGAGTGTTTTCTCTTTCTTCACACTCTACTCCCTTAACTTCTTCAACATCACCTCCTTATCATTATTTTCTGCTTGATCACTTGATTCTATCGACTTTTGTACTGTTTTTTATTTTCTTTCAACCTTATTAAAGATAACACTCTTGCATCTTCTTATTATGAACTCATAAACAATCTTACCCCATAGGTAGATATTTAATTTTTTCACGTCCTCTACCAACTCCAAGTAATCTTCATTAATGGTTCTTTAAGTATTGTCAGCCAAATGAATCATCCTCAACGTATATATGAGAGCCAACCTCAAAACATCCTTAATATTAGTGGAATTTAGAAGATTAACAATTATCTTCTCCAACTGGGCCTTCCTTATTGGCTTCTTGGTATTGAAATATATTTTTCTAAACCTTTATTTTCGCAGCGGATATTTTTTCTCACCAATAAACATTAAACATGTTATTATTGAATTCTTCGTATCTAAACCTGTGCAATTTACCATCAACAACTACCCGCAACTATTTTCCACTATGGTCTTTATCTTTAATCATTAAAATATGATGCAACAACCCACTAATGAACTCTATATGATTCATTTTTATAACGAAACCAAAACATAACTCTTTAAATTTCTCAACTATAACAAAGCGTTCTAATATTGTTTTCAAAGTTGAAAAAATTTGAAGCTGAGAAAAGTTGATTATTTTACTCATGTAATATTCACTGGAGGAACACACAAGGAGTAAAGGTTGTTTTGGGTGCCATATCTTGCATATATTAGGTGTAACAAATCCGAATAATTAATACTTATCAAAATTTTGTTAAAAATATCATAATATAATGAAAGCAACATAAATATACCCGAATATACCGATCTATAACAGAATAAATTGAAATATACTAAAATATATCTGAATACAATGAAATCAACAAAAATATACATGAATATACCAAAGTATATTAAAATTTTATGTGAATATACTAAAATATATCAAAATATAATGAAAGTAACATAAATATACCCAAATGTATAGAGGAAGACAGACAATATAATATATTAAAAAAATACTAAAATATAATAAATTCAGCTAAAATATATCAAAAAATAGACACATACACAATCAAAATTATGTTTAAAGGTCGTTCAAACTTCATGAATAACCATACATGTGACACCATCGATCTTACATTACCATTTGAAATAATCTCTGTGGCTGAACTTGGTAAATCAAAAGGTATATTAAGATCAAATTTGTTGTTATTTCTTACTTCATTGCTACACCCAACTAAAGTTATTCTTTGAGATTGGGATAAATCATTTTCAGAATAAGCTCCTACATTGAGCCAAGAAGTCATTGATGAAATAACATTGTTATAAGATTGAATTAATGCAGTTGTACAATTCTGAATTAATTGTAATGAGGTTATGTTTTGCTCCACGTTTTCATTAATAATACCACCTTCTAATTCATATGAAGATGTTCATCATCACTCATGTTCCTAAGAAATTACCAGGAAATTCATTGGGATTTGAAGAACGATTAACACTTCCATCATCACCAATACTCCCAAAAATATTATCACAAATTTCATTGGAATTTGAAGATCTATCGTGTGTATGACTATTGCTCAAATAATTTACGTGACGAGCTCCAACTTTATCAACTTTTTCATAGCAAATAGATTTACTTGTATCTACAGATCTTATCTTATTTTTGGTGATATATACATCAGTCTTGCTTTGATTATCTTGAACATGAAGGTTAAAAAAGTTATCGAAATCTTTGTCATTACCTATTAAAATAGTAGGCAGTTTCATATTATTCTTATAGAAGTATTTTACTGAAATTTTATACTTGTACTTATCGATTTTTAATTTTAGAAAAAACTTATCTTCAAGGTTATCAAACTTAAATCTCTTTCTTATCCTTATCACCGAGCCTTTGCCTCCTCGATATACTTTTTTGTTATCTTTCTTCAACCACATACTACCATGAATGATTAGAATATTAAGATTATCCATTCTCTAAAAGGTATAAAAAGAATTTGTAAGTATTAATCTATCAACACTTAAAATTAAATTAGTATATGAAGTGAATAAAAAAATATACCAAAAATAATATACAAATCATATAATAACTATATCTGTATATAACAAATATACCAAAATATGTAAAAATTTATCAAAATATATTAAGTATATTTGAGTATATTTTGGTATATTTGTTACATGTTCATAGAATACTTATATCAACTAGGGGTGACAATCGAGTCGTGTTAGCTGTATCGTGTTCGTTTTGTATTATTCTTGTCAATATCGGGTTCATTTCATATTGTTCGTGTTGGTATCGAGTTCATTTTGTGTTATTCGTGTAGAGTTTTCGTGTCAGCTGACACATGAAAAAATTTACTCGACTTTTTTTCTTATTGCCTATTTATAATAGTAAGAAATAACAAAACTTTTAAGAATATGAAAAAAATTATTGATAAATTCTTACTAATTTTTTTTTTGTGTAGGGTCGTATTCGATTCATGTCAGAAATTGCCACCACTAATATCAACATATAAGAAATATACAAAATATACCAAAATTTTGATATATTTCATATATTTCTTATATCATGATATATTTATTTTTTTAAATTAAGAAAAATATACTAAAATTTTCCTATATTAAATTAAAATATACCAAAATATAATAACAATATTAACATTTAAGAAATATAACAAAATTTACTAAAATATACTAACGTTTTTGGGGACTTTTTAATTAAGTTATCCTTTCTTTCTTTGAATTTTTTTTGAAAATTTTATGCAAGGTTGGTATAGCAGAGTTTTTTTTTTAAAAGCTCTAAAATTTATTGTTTTATTAATAAAGAGAAAACACACTCACACACTCGGTGTGATTTGAACTTGGGTTCCTGGTAGGAGAATTGAGAGTCTTACCACCTGAACTACAAAAAATTCCCGAAGTTCAAGGATTTGCAAAGAGAGCTTTTATGCTACACAAGTTTTAAAAAAAAAAAAAGTTGACTATTGGTGTAGCAGAGTTGATTACGTTAATTATTGTTAGATTTGAGTTTAAGATGATTGATTGAGATTACAATTAAAATAATTTCTCAACCAAAAATCTCATTAATTAACAACAAAGCCAATATCTTAACAAAAAATACCCAAATAGATGACAATTTTGCAAAATTTTTGAAAAATCTATTCCACGATAGCATCTCAAACAATCTATAAAACTTAAAACAAAATTAGGTTTTATACAGTAATTGTAACGCCCCGATATTTTACATACAAATAAGGGCATTATCTAAACATTTTAGAGATTGAAAACCTTGATACAATCGTGAAAGGAAGCTTGGGGTGAGTAAAATCACTCAGTAAGCAAACTTACCTTACTTGAAACATTAAGCAACCACATGTAATAAACAATTTATTCAAGACAAACAACATGTCAATGCTTGTGTTTTCAATATGAATGTCGATGTAATGCATGGTCTCTAGTTAAACAATGATCTTTGAAAACCATATTTCAAATAATGTCGTGACTCGTATCCAAAACATACAAAAACTTATCTTTCTTAATAGGTCGCTTCTCATAGCAAAACGTTCAAAAATGATCTTTCTCAATATGTCACGACTCATAACAAAACTGTTCAAAACTATATTTTATAGAATGCCATTAACTCTATCGCATGAATGGTGGAGCCAATACAAAATGTCACCCGTCGGCAACCAAAACAATAAATCACCCGTCGGTGCTTAGCACGCGTGAAGGGTAAGTGCAAGTGAGTCATAAAATCGTAGGGTCAAAGCTGAAATTCCATAACAAATGCTCACATGCAAAAATACGTCCAAACCATATGGTAAGGAACCAAATATCCTCGGGTACCCAAGGACACCTCCCCCACACGGCTCAAAACAATTACAATATGCTCCCAATTAAAGTCCAATCATAACGATGGTCAAAAGCATTCTATCAAACCATTTTCAAAAATCTGTTTGATTTTTAAAGTCGAAAGTTATAATTCAAAACATGAGTTTTTAACATCAAAAGTTTTGAATGTTATGCATATGAACATGCTTATGCCAATACTACATAACCAATAATCAATTATGCAAACACAAAGCACATATACATACGAAAATGAGATCACGCTATCTATTTAACCATAACGGTTACAAACAAAACATATATGTAAAAACGACCACGAAAATATTCATACACAAACAAAGCAAACAATACTTAATATTACAAGTAGGGTTAGTCTACTTACTTAATACGAGCAACCAATACTGCTAAAATTGCCGACTAATTCAATTGAGTTTAGCCTAAATAAATTATAATTGTATAATTATTAGATACTCATAATATATTAGGTATCTTCCTTTATATATATATATATATTAATACTTAGGTCTAACTCTTGTTTTTCCAAAAGTTTTATATTTTTATTCACAAAATTATTAGTTGTTTCCACTGTCAGCATAAACTAAATAATTAATTTCAAACTTAATTGGTGTCATAAGATTACCAAATTTTTCAGAGTTTTCATAGAGGTATAGTAAAATTTTCAATAAATTTTTTTAGGTAAAACCGAATGCTAAACAATTACAAAAATGATTTTTATTCGATAATTTTAAAACTGCCAGTATAAGAAAATCAGCAATATTACTGAACTTAAACAATTTTAGAAAAATATTGGAAAATCATATCAAATTGAAATTTTAACCGTAGTTTTATAACTTAAATATTATTATACATAAAAATTTACAAATACTTTGGAATCTGTTTTCATAGGTAAAACGGGTTTTGAAACTAGTTCAATAAATTTGCTGTAAAATATTTGAGCAACAAACATATATAAATAAAAAATTCATAACATATATATATCTGATCTAAAAATCATAAAATTTTATCAAATAATAAATAAGACCCGTATTATAAAAATTTTCCCAAATGTTTAACATTTATAACACCTTAAATTAATTCCAAACTTTTCGTTTTAATCTGTCAGGTTTCCTGTTTCCAGCATAAAATTTTGACTTCAAAAAAATTATATTAAATTAAATACATCGAATTTTATAAAGGTTCCAAAGACAAAATTTTTCTTATTGTGTATAGTTATAAAGACAAAAATTTTATCTTCAAATTGAAATCAAAACCCATATAAAACAATCCTAAAATTCGAGTAGTTCAAAAACTGATAGATTCAAAACACAAACTTCACAAATTCATAACAAATTCAATATAAATGATATTTTGACAAATAAATATTCGTTGAACTCTTCAAGAAGTCTAGTTTAATATAAAAATAGTTTAAGATTTTATTGAATAGTATAAGGTTTGCAAACTAATTTATTTTCAAGATTCTGCAAAAAATTTGCAAACAATTACTTTATAAAATTTCTTAGAAAAATCACTAAACATTAACCATAAACCCTTAAATCATAACTGATAAAGTGATGGAGGAAAATTAACAAACGTACCTAGTTTACTTCATGAACTTCTATTCTCTTATGACTGTTGTTGTGAAAGACATATGTGAGAAGAATAGACGTAGGGTTTTTGTTTCTCCTTTGGTCTAGTAAATGATTTATATATTTTGTTCTAATAAAGAGTTTATATGTGAATAGAAACCTATTCTTATTAGGATATTTTAATTATTATTGTCATATTCTTTGAATTAAATAAGAGTCCAATATACCTTAGACAACAAATTCAAACCTACTTTCTGCTTTATCTTTAAAGAGTTTATTTATACTTATAATTCTATTTTAAAATTATAACTTACTCTCAAATAACTCTTTATTTTTTAATAATTAATGTTATTTGAAAATTTGAGATATTACAGTAATAAAGTAACTTTAATATACCTAAATTAAATAATTAAGGGAAATTCTCGAAAAATCCCAAAATTTACTACGAGACATCCCGTTAAATTATTTAATATTTTAAATATAATAAAATGACAAATTTAACCTTTTACTTAAACTTAAAAAATACACCCCACATCCCCCACACCCCCACCCCACACCTCATATCTCTCACATCCCATCTTCTTAAATTAATTTCATATATCCCACCTCTTCTTCCTCACTCATCTCCATCTCCATATTCATTAATAACTCTAAATACTAATTTCATACATCCCACCTTTTGCTAGATGGAGGTGAGTGGAGAAGAAGAGATGAGATGTATGAAATTAGTTTAAGAAGGTAAGATGTGGGGTGTGGGGGATGTAGGGTGTATTTTTTAAGTTTAAGTAAAAGGTTAAATTTGTCACTTTATTATATTTAAAATATTAAATAATTTAATGGGATGTCTCGTAGTAAATTTTGAGATTTTTCGAGAATTTCCCAATAATTAATATCACTAATGAAAAGAGAGAGAATTAGATACAAAGTAAGCAGGAAATAAACACAGTAGAGAAGGGGAGACTAAGAAAATGAAAGTGTTCGCTGGAAAATGAATAAAGCACAATTAAATCCTTTAACTGGCAATTAATTTGAGGATTGAAATTTGTTTATTTTTAAATTAAAAAATAAACGACCTTCTTATTAAACTATTTTAAGGATATATTTTTTTTATGGACAAAATCCCATGAGTCACAGTTTTCTAGTTCTCTCTGAGAGTTTGATTGATAAATGGAGACGAAAATTTGAGAGAGAGAAGGCATGGTAGAGGGCGAGAAAGAAATTCAAGTCCGTACAATAAGCGGCGATGCTACTACCATTCATGTCTCACCCAACACTACCATTGAGGACCTCAAGCTTCTTCTCAAGCAGTCTTTTCCTCCTGCCACTCACTCCCCTAACTTTCACCTATTTTTCAAGGTAGCCCTCGAAAACAAAGAACCCAAAATGATAATATTTTTTCTTTCTCAAATTTATTTTTCTTCACAAGGGTCTGTTGAAAATTGAAATTTGTTTTTCCGCTTTTTGCTGGGAAGCTTCGGTGCGATGGACAAACTTGGTCCTTATAACAACAAAAATATCACATACAGTTCAACATTTAGGGACTTTAACTTGCACAACATCCAAATGGCTATGTGAAATGTTTGCACCTAAATGCTTTTATATTACAAGTTTTAAGGGTGTTATAAATGCTGTTTTAAAAAATAAATAAATTCTGAGGCATGTGTTGTATGGAATACGTGTGTTTCAGGGTGCTAAACTGAAGTTGGAAGGCTATGTAGATATACAAAACATCAGTAATGGGGAGTTTATAGTGCTTGTTCCATTCACCAAGAAGAATTCAAATCAAACCCAGAAGTGTGATCAATCTGACACCCCATTGAATGTTCCCAATGAAAAGTCAATTTCAAAACTTGCTGATTTGGTTTGGTCAGATATGATGCAAGATTTATCTTGTTTACAAGACACATCATCTAGTAGAGCCTTCAGTGATTGCAATATGGCAGGAGTTGCTGGTTCTAGCTCACTTGACTCAAAACGCAAGAGGGGTATTTACTCTGATGATGTAATATTGGACATTTTGAGATGTTCAAAGAGCAACACTCATCTAGATGACCAAAACTGTGAAAGGTTTGGGAAGGTTTTGGAGTTGGTAAATTGCTTAAGGGACTCACATTCGGGAAACTGCATGTTGTCAAGAATATCTAATAGAATGGGGCTGCAAGCAAACAGTGGCAGTTCATGCTTCTGTCCAGGATGGTTGAAGGTAATACTGAAGACCTTTACTTTCTTGAACATTATTTCTGCATTTCTTCAATTGCAGCAAGAAAGAACAACATTGGAACTTTTGGAGAAAGCAGTGGATCAGCTTGGCCGTTTTGGAATTAAACTTGTTACTAAGGACCTAGAGCATCTCTCTGTTCTCTGTCCCAAGGTAGCTGATTCCATTTTGCATTATTGTGTGCTTAAAAATTATGATTAGTATTTTATATTTAGCATTAATGGGTAGATTTTTATATTTGTTCTGCTTGTTAATTGTACAATTATTATATTAAAGTTTTTCACATGCTTGAAGAATTAAAACCCTATTCCATTACTTGAAGTAAACAAATTTGATGGTTTCTCAAGGGAATTGCTATTTCTAGAGCAAAATAAACTAATGCTAGAGCAATTATATTTTATCATATATTTTAATACTCGTTGTTTTTAAAACTAAAAACTTTGCTATGGCATTAGCAAAACCTGATCTAACAATAGGGCTATCCTATGCAATAAAGTTTCCTTTGTTGTTCTCAACAATGTCTGTTTGTACGCTTGCAAGAATTGGAACTTAAGCAAAGTTACATCCTCATACACACACACACACACACACACACACATATATGCCTATTTGACAATGACTCGCTGGGAGGTGGGACTGCAAAACAGGGTTCGAATAAGAGATAACTGACAACCTTTAATATTTTGCAGAGTTTGGAAGTATTTATATAATATCTGTTCCATAGTGCAGATTGCAGAACACTTATGTCTTCTTCTTTTTTACATGTGTGTTTTATATGCCCTATACTTGCAAATATCTGTCTTTTCTTACCCCTAAAATTTTGAAGTTATTTACTAGGTAAGTAGAACAAGACTAAGCATTGATCTATAATGCAATCAAACACATTTTGGATCATGTAACTTTTCTCCCACTTTTCCTGTTACATACTTTCTGATTAATGAACATATTTTTGAATTTTTCTGTTCAATTGTGGGGATGGCTTTTTTAAGCTTGGAGGCTTAAGCTCAACTTTTGGTTTAATAAACACATTGATGATTCTCTATTCCAATGGGTATTATGCAAGTTTCTACCCTTTCCTTGGAAAAATTACTTTGATCTATATCAAGTGCCTCATACAGTTGTCTGGTTTCACAATCTTGTGCAGAAACTAAAAACTTTATTGAAAGTTTTAGTGCACTTTTATATGATAAGAGTTTGGATTGGCAGGAAGAAGCATTCTTACCATGTGAAATTTGTTTGATCTCATTTGGTTTTTCATCAGTATACCCCCTTAAGATGTCTCATATGTGAACCTGTTGCTACTGTCCACGTTATTGATGTTTCATTTTTGTAATTATTATTTTTTTGTTTTCTAGATCAGTCATTTCCTTGTCTTTTTATTTTACAGTCGAAGTAATTTTTTTGTGTGTTCAGGTAGTGTTTTTTGCAGAAAACGTCAAGGAAGCAAATACCTCTGTTGATTCACTTGTTATTATCAGATGTTCAACAAAACAGAATGGTCAAGTCAAACGTAGTGAATATGGTAATCAATATGTGAGCATTTTTTTAAACTTTGGTTCCAGAAGTTAGCAACCGGTCACTTTCATATAAGGTTTATCCTTTTGCTTTGTAGTACCTAGAAGAATGGCCATATTAGATGCTTTCTGTGCAGTGAAGAGAAGGGACAATACTTTTAAAATGAGTCTTTGGGAGACCATTGAGCAGTTTGTGGTACGTTTTTACTTACCGAAATTTCAATAGCTTTTCCCATCATTCATGGACAAGATACAATACTTTTGCTCAATGAATATTTTTTCAAGGTGAAACGAAACTTTAAAAATGAGCAATGCTATTTTTTCCTCTTTTTTTATTTTTTAAAATCCTCACTTATAAGTATATTACAAATACATGAAGCCAATCTTCTCTCATGGATTTAATTTATTATTCAAGAAATTGATTTTTTGTTTATATAAAGTAGAACCTGTTAGTTTTTAAGAGACCACAATACTCTTCGGTGATTGGTAGAACAAATTGGCTCTCATTTAGCTTTTCATTTGGTGGAACTTCTTTTGTGAACGTGCAGCCATTAAGACTTCCATTATTTTTTTATCAGTTAAGAGCAAACATATACTTACTAAATACATCAATAATTTGAGAAGCTATGTGTTTGGCTAATTGGAGAATACGGTTGCAGTTGTCTACCGAAATTAAAAAGTTTGCATTTTCTTCCTTGGAAGACTTGCTCTTGTTAGCAAACGACATGAGTACTGCTGCATCAGGACGAGTAAAAGAAGCAAGGAGATGTCGTGCAACTTCCAGTTCTCATTCGAATCCAAAGCAATGTCAAGTGGGTTCTGTACTCTATTTGCTTATTTAGTTTGATGTTTGCACTAATAGTCTAATATATATCATTATGGAGTCTAATATCGTATTATATTCTAGTTAATTTGCATAGATAGAAATAGATCTTGTCTTAGTACCTGCATTGGAGTTAGAACTTTTAGGATAGAAGCTGTCATGAATAAAGATGTTTGACGGTTTAATTGAAATTGTTAGAAGTGCTTTTAATAGCATAATATTAAAAAAAAAAAAAAAACACTACAAAACTCTTATTTGCAATTGAAGGGTTCTTTTTGGTAATTTAAAATTGAGACTATTTATGATTATTTATTCATGAAGATTTTTATGTAACGGCCTTCCAAAAATTGAAAACACACTTGAAGACTGTAACAGACACATTCAATTTTTGGAAGCACTTCAAGAACTTTGAAGAATTTATGGAAACACGTTATGGAACGGCCTTCCAAAACTTGAAAACATACTGGAAGGCTGTAACAGACCCATTCAATTTTTGGAAGCACTTTAAGCACTTTGAAGAATTTCTAGAAGGCTTTCCAAAAAAGAGCAAATCGTGCTATTTTTGTCAAAAACACGCTGGACGTATATTGGACCGTGATTTCAGGTCCTTAATACTCCTCTCATGTGTATGAAAGGTTTACAAAAGTATAGATCAACATGATTCTTGATTAGTCCATTGTACCACATTTCTTCCAAAAATCAGAAAACATTATGGAAGGCCTTTAAAAATTTGAAAAACAAAATTCTAGAAGGCCTTGCAGATCTGTGAAGAATATAGACCCAATTCTCAATTCGTTCAAGTACTTCGAATAATTTCTGTAGTGCCTTCCAAACCCGATTACTCTTAAATTTTAGTCTGTTTTTGAATATTCTTGAAGACTTTACAGATGTTAGATTACTTTGGCTTTACAAATGTTATGAATTACTTAACAAAATTTCTGAAAGCTTTTTAGAACTTTCAGAGAATTATGGCTGCGGTTATGGTAAAATTTCGGTTCATATGTGTTTACCAACCTATTCAGGTCAAAATCTGAGGATAGGAATGCTTTGGTTTTATGGAAGGCTAAACTCCTTAGGTCCCAAACTTGCAAATTGTTTCGCTTAGGTCTCAAACTTATAAAAGTTAATGTTTTGTACTAAACTTTTAAAAAATTACACTTAGGTCCTATTTTTGTTAACAAAATTTAATCAACTAACTGATCGTTGTCCATGTAGGATAGCTTGAATTAGGAACTAATAAACTATTTTTGTGTCAGATTGATTTCTTAATGGAGGTTATCAGATTCACAATTTACATATTTATTTAGGTTATTTTGTCTTGTCTGATTTAACAGCTTTATAATCTTATCATATTCATAAGTTGATGTTGCAATCTTTATCTTCTTAAAGATTTAATGCAATGAAATTTTGAATGAAAGCTGAATGCCGTTGTTACATTGTAAAATGGATAATAGAACTTGGATGAGTTTTTGAACAATTTTGTTCTAAAATATTTCATAGTATGATTTGTACAAAGCATATGTCCTAATTATAATACAAAAAGAAATAAGAAAAATGAAACTAATTAATACATGATATTTTCTAACCATATTTCACCTGCTGAAATCTGTTGAATTAATTCATTACTGATGCTAAAATCAAGGATTGCCATTAGTTAATGATTTTAATACTCTCTCTCAAGTTAGATCATAAATGTTGATCATATCTAACTTGCAGATTAAATCATCAAAGTTTGGTTGGAGAAATCCTTTAGTAAATATATCAAATGTTTGTGTCTCTGTGGAAACATAAATCATGCAAGTAGTCTCATTTTCAATCTTCTCTTTGAAAGTGTCTATTCACTACTATATGCTTAGTTTTGTCATGTTGAACTGAATTCAAAGAGATATTAGTGGCAGCTTTGTTGTCGCAATAAAATTTAATTTGGGACTTTATTGCAACTTGGAATTCATTCAAGAGTTTTTTTAACCATAAAGCTTCACCAATTTCCTGTGCTATTGTTCTGAACTCCGCTTTAGCACTGTTCTTGGCCACTACATTTTGTTTCTTACTTCTCCAAGTAACCAAGCTTCTAAAAACAAAGGTACGATACCCAATAATGGATTTTTTATCTTCTACTGATCCAACCTAGTCTGCATCAATAGAAACTTTTATATCTTTAGTTTCATTTTTTTATGTACAATCCTCTACCTCGGTGATTCTTTTAGATACTTGAGAATTTTATACATAGCTTTCAAGCAAACTTTTTTTGGAGAGTGCATGTGCTGGCTTACTACATTAACTGTAAATGCAATATCAAGTCTGGTGTGAGACAAATTGATGAGTTTTTCTACCAATCTTTGATATCTGTCTTTGTCTTTGTCTTCTGGTATTTATGTGCTATTGTTCTGAACTCCGCTTTAGCACTATTCTTAGCCACTACATTTTGTTTTTTACTTCTCCAAGTAACCAAGCTTCTAAAAACAAAGGTACAATACCCAATAATGGATTTTTTTATCTTCTACTAATCCAACCTAGTCTGCATCAATAAAAACTTCTATATCTTTAGTTTCATTTTTTTTATGTACAATCCTCTACCTCGGTGATCCTTTTAAATACTTGAGAATTTTATACACAGCTTTCAAGCAAACTTCTTTTGGAGAGTGCATGTGCTGGCTTACTACACTAACTGCAAATGCAATTGACGTAAATTGAGAAGCAATGTTAAATAATTCTCTGCTGTATTTCATTGTATTTATTACAATGTTTGATCACCATTTTATAGTAAAAATGGAATAATAAAAGAATGCTAACAGCTAGCTAATCATAATAAACATAACAGCTAGTAGCTAATGATCAAAAACATAACAGCTAGTAAAATTAAATGGATAACAGCTGGCTCTACAGTTCTGGATTTCAACAGTTTTCCCACACTCCCCCTCAAGCTGGTGAATAAATGTTTTCCATTCCCAGCTTGGATATAATACTCTGAAATACTGAGCTACTTAATCCTTTGGTAAGTACATCTGCAAGTTGGCCATGTGTAGACACGTAAGGGGTACAAATCAACTTGCTTTCCAGTTTCTCCTTGATGAAGTGTCTGTCAATTTCGATGTGCTTAGTTCGATCATGTTGTACCGGGTTGTGAGCTATGCTAATTGCAGACTTATTATCACAATAAAGTCTCATTGGGCCATCCCACTCAATCTTCAAGTCTTCTAAGATGATTTTTAACCAAAGTAGTTCACACACCCCTTGAGCCATTGCTCGGAATTCTGCCTCTGCACTAGACAGTGCAACGACATGTTGTTTCTTACTCCTCCATGTCACGAGGTTACCGCCAAGAAAGGTGCAGTATCCTGTGGTTGACCTCCTGTCAACCATTGACCCAGCATAATCGGCATCCGTATATACCTCAAGCACCAAACCTCCGTTTCTTTTGAACAAAATACCCTTTCCTGGTGTCCCTTTGAGATACTGTAATACTCGGTGAGCTGCTTGTAGATGAACTTCCTTTGAATTATGCATGAACTGGCTAATCATACTCACTGCATATGCTATGTCTGGTCGTGTGTGAGACAGATAAATGAGTTTTCCTACCAGGCGTTGATACATTTCCTTATCTACTGCAACATCTTTCTCTGCCATTCCAAGTCTAAGATTTGGGTCTATTGGAGTACTTGCTGGTTTGCATGCTGTCTTGCCTGTTTCTTTGAGGAGATCCGTAACATACTTTTGTTGGGAGATAAAAATGCCCTGCTTAGAGTGAGCCACCTCAATCCCAAGAAAATATTTCAACCTTCCTAATACTTTGATCTCAAATTCCTTAGCCAAACATTGACTTAGAAGTTGTCTCTCTTTATCATCATTCCCTGTCATTATTATGTCATCAACATATACTAAGAGTACTGAGACTCCCCCTGAAAATGAGTGTTTAATGAACAGTGTGTGATCCCCTTGGCTTTGTTTATATCCCATAGCATTCATAACTTTCGCAAATCTGCCAAACCATGCTCGTGGTGATTGCTTAAGTCCATATAAGGCTTTCTTTAATTTGCACACAGTATGAGCATCCAAATTATTCCCATAACCTGGTGGGACCTCCATATAAATTTCTTCTTCTAGTTCTCCGTGCAAAAATGCATTCTTGACATCAAACTGCTGTAACTCCCAACCATAATTAGCTGCTAATGACAACAGGATTCTAACAGTATTCATTTTTGCAACTGGAGCAAAAGTCTCTAGGTAGTCAATCCCATAGGTTTGAGTATAGCCCTTGGCTACCAGCCTTGCCTTATACCTCTTTATTGATCCATCTGTTCTATATTTCACTGTATATACCCACTTACACCCCACTGGTTTCTTTCCTACTGGCAATTTCATCAATTCCCATGTTTTGTTCTTCTCTAATGCCTCAATTTCTACATTCATGGCTTGTTTCCATTTCTCATTAGACAAAGCCTCGGATAAGGTGGTAGGGATGGCAATGGTGTTCAGGTTAACTAGGAAGGCTCTATGTGATGGTGATAAATGTTTAAAGGACAGGAAGTGTGCAAGAGGATATAAAGGTCGTTTTGTGCATTCTCTAGTTCCTTTCCTAATAGCAATAGGAAGGTCTTGGTCAATGCCTACATGAGATTCAGTTTCAACTTGTAATGAAGAATTAGAAATTGTTACCTCATTCTCAGGATCTGAGTTGGATTCTTGGACTTGCACTGATTCAGGGACAATCGATATCTTCTTCCTTGAGTACACCTTGCCAAATCTCACATTCTCAATGGCAGAGTTGGGATTTACTGAAATTTCAGGCACAGATTCAGACACAGGATTTGGCATGGACTTAGATATTGAAAGTGGTTCAAACATTGGAAGTGACAACAAATCAAGCAAGAAATCCCCATCCTTATCTTCAAGTATGGAATTCTCCCCCTGAAGATAAGGTGTGGTGAAGTAAGGTGCTTGTTCATTGAAAGTAACGTCCACCGAGACATAGAACTTCTTTGATGGAGGGTGATAACACTTGTACCCTTTTTGAGTTGAGGAATAACCCACAAATACACATTTTAATGCCCTTGGGTCTAGGTTTCCTCTATTTTGACTATGAACATGGACAAATGACACGCACCCAAATATCCTAGGGATAAGATTATTTGTAGTGTGTATGTTTGGATAGAATGTTGAGAGTGTTTCCATTGGACTCTTGAATCCCAAGACTCTGGAAGGCAAACGATTTATAAGATGAGTGGCTGTAAGAACTGCTTCCCCCCAAAAAGATTTAGGCACATTTTTCTGGAATAAGAAGGCTCGGGTTGACTGAAGAAGATGACCATTTTTCCTTTCTGCGACTCCGTTTTGTTGTGGTGTATTGACACATGATGACTCCTGTACTATCCCTTCCTTTTCAAAATAAGGAGTTAGGACTCGATTGAAATAATCCCTAGCATTATCTGACCTAAACCTTTTGATATTGACCCCGAATTGGTTCTTAATCATGGAGCAAAAATTTGGAAGAACGGTACTAACATCAGATTTATGTTTAAGTAAAAAAATCCAAGTAACACGAGTACAATCATCAATGAATGACACAAACCATTTTGCCCCAGAAACATTGGGAATAGTAGAAGGACCCCAAATATCACTATGAATGAGATAAAAAGGAAGATAGCTTCTTTTATTACTTAGTGGAAAAGGTACACGTTTGTGTTTAGCAAATTCGCACACTTCACAATGAAAGTTCTCAACATCTAGACCTTGAAATAAAGATGGAAACAAAATTTTAATGACTCTAAATGATGGATGTCCAAGTCGGCGATGGTGAAGCCAAACTTTGTCTTTATTGGATGAATAAAGTTCTGAAACAAAAGAAAAAGGTAATCTGCCATTAGTAATGTTTGATTGGCTTGGTGCTTCAAGGTAGTAGAGCCCATCCCGTTCTCTAGCATGTCCAATCATCTTCCCCGAATCCTTGTCCTGAAATACACAATAACTATGATGAAAAATCACATTGCAACATAAATCTTGAGTAAGCTTTTGGATAGAGACAAGGTTTGTGGATAATCTAGGGACATGGAGAACATTTTTTAAGGTCAATGATGGGGTTATTTTAACATCTCCTACACCTGCTATAGTAGTCAAAGAACCATCAGCTGTAGTTATTTTCCTATTGCTTGGACATGGGGAGTATGTGGAAAAAACATTTGGTGAATGGGTCATATGGTCGGTAGCTCCTGAATCCATGATCCAGGAGTCGACAAATGTTGTATTCGAGACATTTAATCCAATAGGGGATGGAAACTTACCAGAGTACGCCAATGAACAAGTACCTGAAGGTTTGTCAAGGTTTTCAAGTAGAGATCTCAACCTCTCGACCTCTTCTTGGTTGAAACCACTCAACTCTTTTGGTGCTGCTTCATTCTGCTGTGTCGTTGCGATATGCGTCTGACCATTGTTCCTTGGTTCCACTCAACAAATTGTCCTTTGGTTGTCCAGGTTTTCTACTTTCAAAAAATGGTGCTTTTTCCGTGTTTGTGATTGATTTATTGCTACCAATGGCTACCATAGCCGAGCTGTCCGTGCTTTGTGGTTCGAGCATGAGTCCTCTTCTGCTTTCCTCCCCTCTAACCAGTGCTACCACTTCATTAAAGCATGGAACCTCTTGCTTGCCAAGAATCTGGACTCTCATTTGATCAAATTCTGGATTAAGTCCAACAAGAAAATCATAGACTCTATCTTGCTCAATAAAATTTTTTAGAACAGCAGCATCTTCCGAACACTTGGTTTTTATCACCCTATAATGATCAAGTTCTTGCCATAGACTTTTCAATTGATTGGCATACTCAGTAACTGTTTTATTGCCTTGTTTAGCAGCCATCGTTTTCACCTTCACCTCGTATACTTGAGCAGCATCTCTTGCCTTTGAATATGTCTGTTGTATTGCATCCCAAACATCTTTTGCAGTAGCTAAGAACATACATGTGTCACTAATCTCAGGAACCATTGAATTCCACAGCCATGCCATAATCATCGAATCTTCTTCATCCCATGCTTCAAACTTAGGGTCTCTCAATTTTGGCCCTGTACCCATAAGATGACTTAGTTTTCCCTTTCCTTTTAGAACAGTACGAACGAGTTGGGACCATTTGAGATAGTTTTTTCTATTCAGTTTATAGGTAGCCTGAATATTTTGCAACTCTCCAGGTTGTTGAGATCGAATGACCTCTTCTGATTGGGCTGTAGTGGTTGTTTCTGCAACTTCTGACATTTTTCACAAGGCACAACTTGCTGAAAAACTGATTAGAATCAGGGAGAAGGTGGCAATGAAGGCCGAACAGCAAGGAAAGACTATCAGTGAATGGAAAAAATCAGCTATGAAGGCTGGTAAAAAGAACACGTGAAATACTCCGTTTTGTCTTTAGAAAACAGAGAAAAAATCAGTAAAAACAGAGCAAAAAATCTGCTGAAACTGAAAAAAACAGCAATGAAGGCTGGAAGAAGGGAACCCAAAATTGAGCCTAAAGCTCTGATACCATGACGTAAATTGAGAAGCAATGTTAAATAATTCTCTGCTGTATTTCATTGTATTTATTACAATGTTTGATCACCATTTTATAGTAAAAATGGAATAATAAAAGAATGCTAACAGCTAGCTAATCATAATAAACATAACAGCTAGTAGCTAATGATCAAAAACATAACAGCTAGTAAAATTAAATGGATAACAGCTGGCTCTACAGTTCTGGATTTCAACAGTTTTTCCACAGCAATATCAAGTCTGGTGTGAGATAAATTGATGAATTTTTCTACCAATCTTTGATATCTGTCTTTGTCTTCTGGTTTTCCTACACCATTCTTCCTTCCAGCCTCTATTGGAGTGTTACTTGGCTTGCTTTCGAGCATGCCAGTTTTGGTGAAAAGATCAAGTATGTATTTTTGTTGATATATACTAACTTCTTTTTTCGATCTTTCGATCTCCATTCTTAAGAAATACTTCATTTGTCCCAAATCTTTGACTTCTAATTTTGAGGCCAGAGTTTTCTTCAATTTCTCAATTTCTTCTAGATTGTCCTCAATTATGATTATATTATCAACATACACTATCAAAATTGTTTTCCTTCCATTGTCAGTGTGTCGAAAAAACATTGTATAATCTAATTATCTCTACTGGTACCCATGTTTCTTCATTACCTTTGCGAACCTATCAAACCAAACTCTAGCCAATTTTTAAGACTATGGAGTGATTTTTTTAATTTACATACGTGTTCTCCTCTACTGAATCTTTGAGGCATGGTCATAAAGACTTTTTCTTCCAATTCTCCTTTAAGAAATGCATTTGTTATGTCTAATTGATGAAGTGATTGATCTAAGTTTGCTACTAAAGATAGAAGAACTCGAACGGTATTTAATTTAGCCACCAGTGCAAATGTTTCAGTATAGTCAATTTCATATGTTTGTGTAAATTCTTTTGCAACCAGACGCTTTTTACCATTCTGTTGTCCTATAAGCCTTATATTTTATTGTGAAAATTCACTTACACTCAATTAGAGTCTTTCTTTTTGGAAGTTTTGTGATATCTTCTGTTTTTTTTTCAAGTGCCCTTATATCTTCCATAATTGCGTCTCTTCATTCTGGGATTTTCATAGCCTCATGGATGTTTTTTGGCATGTATGTTATGTAAAGGTTAGTGGTAAATGCACGAAAGCCATAAGATAAAGTTTTATAAGAAAAAAATTTGAAAATAGGATGGAGAGTACAAGACCGTTTTTATTTTCTAAGAGCAATAAGCAACTCAGGAGACTTAGAAGGTTTAGGGTTACTTGGATTCAATGTCGACTCATGGGTATTTGGATCTATCACTAGTTTTGACTCTCTTAGTGCTTCAAGTGTGAAAGTCTCCTTGACTTTTAATTTTGATTGCGTGAGTAAGTTATTATTTATTTGTTATGTTGTTTTTATGTTTCTCTTCTTGAGTTCAAGTTACTTTATGTAATATAGGAAGGGATTTTTGGCTCAGTCTCTCTGTTTGGGGCATTACTTTGATCGGTGGTAACAATGAGTGAAGTGAGATCAAGAGGAGGAAGATCAAGGGTGAGCACGAAGTTTAGGTATTGGCCAAAAGTTCTATCCTCTCTTATACATTTGGAAGTAGGGGATGTACATCGAGATTGACAAAGTCCTTGTTGGTAGAGGGTTCAAAACATTTAAACCCTTTTTGAGTAAGAGAATACCCAATAAAAACACATTTAATAGCTTTTGTGTGATAGTCATCAATCCCTTGAGCTTGGACAAGATAGGGTAAGCTGTGTAGTTTCAAATTGCTTGAAAAATGAAGATTGTAATGGTTTATAAGTATGTGTTCTACTCTAAATAATACGAGGCCTTTTAAGTGGAAGTCTAGTAGCAAAACTATGTGAGTTTAGGCCTAAAGTAGATAATATCATACTTTGTGTTCGAATGGGATTTTATAGACGGTATCAGACAATGACTTAACCAGAAATGTGGCTGAAAAAGATGTCATGCCATTTACGGAGGGCAATTGTGACAGTCATCAATCCCTTGAGCTTAGACAAAATAGGATAAGCTGTGCAATCTCACATTGCTTGGAAAAGAAAGATTGTAATGGTTTATAAGTATGAGTTCCACTCTAAATAGCATAAAGCCTTTGGGTGAAAGCCTAAGAGCAAAATCATGTGGGCTTAGGTCCAAAGTAGACAATATCACCTTGTGTTGGAGTACATTGTTACATTTTGGGTCAAGCTTGGATCTATTTTTGGAATGGTTTTGAACAACGGTAGTACAACCAAACACTTTTGAGGTTAGATTGGACTGTAGATGTGATGTGGGAAATAACTGTTAAATGTTTTGAAATGGAGTTTCGAAAAAGAGAACCTGACTAGGCATACGATTGATAAGATATGTAGACGCTACAATAGCATGTCTTAAATTTTTTTGGCATGTTTATGGTAAACATTAAAGTTCAAGCTACTTTGAGGTGTCTGTTCTTTCGTTTAGCTATCTCATTTTGTTGTGAAATGTCAACACAAGAACTTTAATTTATTATCTCACATTTTTGAAGATAGTCGTGCAAGGTATGATTAAAATATTCTGTGCTAGTGAGAAGGATTTTTATTTGGGTTTGAATCATTGTATGAAAGCTAATAAAAGCATTTCGAACCTTGGCTTTTTCTTTTAATAGATAAACCTAACAAACTTAGTATGATAATCAATAAGGGTAACAAATCACTTACGGTGGGTACGATTAGAGATACGAAATAGTCCCCATACATCACTGTGGATTAGATTACGGGCTTAGAAGGTTTAAATGGAATCTTGGAAATGAAGAACGCTTGTGTATTGCAAACTCACAAATTTCACACTGAAAGTTAAATGTTTTATTATTCAAAAATGTGGAAGGAAAAAATTGTTTCAAATATGAAAATTGGAATGCCTCATTTTATAATGCCATAAACAGATATAGAATCACAAATAGCAATTTGATCACACTAATTCACTTTAGCCTTATCAAAGTAGTATAAACTTTTATACTTTCTAGCACTGCCAATCTTCACCCTTGATAATAGGTTCTAAAAGACACAATAAAATTGAAAAAAATTAGTAGAATAATGAGATAACTTTGTCAGCTAACTAATTGAAATTAGATTGCAGGACAAGTTTGGGACATGAAGTACAGAAGTGTATAGAATTCAAAATTTAAATACTCCATTTTTCAGCAATGGATGAAAGAGATTCATCCACAATTCTAACCTTAAGATTTTCAACACAAGTGGTAAATAAATAATAGACATTGGTCATATGATCTGTTGCACCATAATTAATAATTCAAGGAATTTTGTTTGAGAAGTGGTAAGAAGAGCACTTAAATTGTTACTTTTGTAGGCTAATGAGGCAGATGACACATTTGTAGATGGATTACCAGAACTTTAAAAATTGGAAAACAACTTGTAAAGATGATCCAGTTGTTTCGGATTAAAAGCTTCCCCTTTCTGGTGGTCAACTGAGGTTTGGTAACTTTGAAATCTATTTTGTCTCGATTTCCAATCCAAGGGTTTTTTTCATGGATTTTCCAACAAGTATCTTTAGTGTGTTCAAGTTTTCGACAATGCTCACAAAATTGTTTTTTGCTACAAATTTGGGCTGGCTCATTTTGATGTCCATGTAGCCCAAGGGCTGAATTATTTTGGACAGCATGACTTAAAGGAGGGAAAGGCCCTTGACTCAGCCCAAAACTTGTTTTTTTTGCCCCATTTTCCAACCTATATATCCTAGCCTTTAGGACTAATCTTTCAAAATTATTCAACAAGAGAGGCGAGAGGCGAGAGGGAGGTGAGGGTTGGCAAAGGCTGTGGAACTTCTCCAAGTATCACCTTGTGGTGATGATCTTCCTGGTGTACCTTTGCGAAGACTTCTCGGACCGGCGACAATGGTCATCGACTAAGTACTCTCTCCCAAATGTCATTAAGCTCCTTTTTCAGTCCTAAAGGAATTTGAACACTCATTTGTTTTCCAATTTATTCTGGTAACGGGTACCGTCTCTTGGGCATTCCCATTATTTTTCAGTACTTAAATCAATTTCTTGCCATAGTGAGTTCATCTCCGTATAATATTCAGTCACATCTTTCTTCCCCTATCTTAATTGCTAGAGTCGAGTTTTAAGTTCAAAAAGATAGGCTACACCTTTACCGTCGGAATAAGTTTCTCGTACAGCTTGCCAGATGTCTTTTATTGTAGGTAAAAACAAATAGCTTTTTCCAATGGAGGGTACCATGGAGGGGATGAGCTAAGTTGTAACCATTGAATTTTCCGAGCTTCAACTTTAGAGAGCATGGGGATTGGTGGCTGTTGGTTTTTTGGTGTCTTTGGTAAGGTAACCCAGTTTTCTCTTTCTATCAATATCTAATTTCATTGACTAAGACCACTTCCTGAAATTTCGACCACTTAGCTTTTCTGCAGATAGTGGCAAGAATGGGCTATTATTCGAACTCATAGTGGGGAATGATTTAATTTCTAAATTTTTCTTAGGAATTTCAAGGTTGGTTTCTAGTTTATTTGAAGTTGTTGGGTCTGCCACAGCTCTAATATCATGTAAAATGGATCATAAAATTTGGATTGGTTTTCGATCAATTTTGTTCTAAAATATTTCAGAGTATATCTGTACAAAACATATGTCCCAAGTTATAATACAAAAAGAAATAAGAAAAGGAAACAAATTAATACACAATATTTTCTAATAATTATTGACCTTCAATTAATTCATTGTTCATGCTAAAATCAGGGATTGCCATTAGTCAATGATTTCAACATACATCTTGTTGGTTTTGCAGGTTACAGATATCTTGTCACCTCTGGACATGATTGAACATCTTAGGAAGGGAACTGGATCTTGTGGACAGGTTCTATCTTGTTCCATTTTGTTTTAACTTTATTTGTTTGAGCTGAGGTAAGAAAAGGGATTGTTGGCAATGTTTATTCGTCTGGAAGCATAAATATTTTCCCTGAAGATATATATATATATATATATATATTTTTTTTTTTTTTTTTTTTTGCTTAATAATATATGTGTGGCTTCAATGTATTTGCTAAAAATAAATACGCTCCTTATAACTTTATAAGGCCAAAAAGGTATATGTCAATGATGGTGGCTTGATTATAGGAGTGGATGCATCAATCTTGATACCAGTTTCTGTAAATAAAAAAATAAAAAAAAATCAAAGAAGTGTGTTACTTTTCCCTTGAAAACTGGAAATTTGATAAAAATTCAGGTCCAACTATTGCAAGAAATAATATATGATTTAGATTCATTTGTTAAAAAGTTATATGCAATATGCAATTCACAAATATGTGACGGTTAGATGGACATGTGAAACATGAGGGAGAAATGGGGAGAGTATAGACGAAATGGGAGAATAATCATACTAATAGAAAATGAGAAAGAGAAAACTAATAACTGATACTCTTTTCATTTCAAGTATGAGTTGAAAGTACAACGCTATGTTAAATAAGACTAAAATAACAAATTAGATAATTATAAAATACTAAATAATAATCTAAACTCCTAATTTAAGGATAATTAATTAATTTGTCCTAAGGATAATTATTTTAATCCAATTCAGTTCATTATGGTATATGAAATAAATACAATACTAGGTTCTATTTATAGCATTGAGATAGATAACAAACTAGATAAGTGTAAATTAATTAATAAAATTCTAAATGATAATCTAAATAACCAAAGGATAAATTTAAATTATAAATATGAAATTTAAAGATAACTAAACAATATTATAAGGATAATAATCCAATCTAGATAAACTCTAATTTAATTATAATTTAAATAATTAATTACCTTATTTATTTTGCATCAGTTATTCTTTGTAGTAAAATGAATTATCTAGTCTAAGGTTAAACTTCCTTAATATGTTACTTAAAAAAATCCAAGCTTCAACCATTTTTAGGGTACATTTCATGGTTAGAAAACATAAGAACGATAAAATAAAAATTTCAGAGGAAAAGTACATTTGGCTGCTTTGTAGGTTTCTACTTCAGCACTTTTTAAGAGACTTAAGAGATTTCACATTATTTAAAATTTCAAAATGGATGTTTCTTATTAAAAAAAATTTCAGAATTGTGTTTTTGTTTTTGGATATAAAAATAATTTCACAAAAAATATATAAATCATTATCTAATTATTTTCTTAAATTTTAAAACAAAAAGATTTTTTTTTAGTTTAATATGAAATAAAAAGTCAAGACACAGTTTTAAAATTGTACATTCAAGATAGATTAAGTTGGCTATCATTCAGACCCAACCTTTTTTTTTCCTTGGAACATCATGCTCGTGCAATTTAGACTTATACCTCAGTAGGACAAAGTTCCACATGCCCGTGCAATTTTTATTTTGTACTGGTCCAAGTTCATAGCAAAAAGTATACGGGTCAACAAACATGCGTCTAGTTTTTGTTTTGGAAATTGATGGTCCTAATTGTCAGTAAATTACTTTCTGAAGTAATCATGCATTATGCATGGGACCATAGTTATAATATATGTAATAGTTATATGAACAAAAATAAGTGTTCTGCTAGCAACTAAGGCTGTCATGTTCTGCTGGAAAAGGTAAAGACCTTTTGTTTCAAATTGTTTCTCTTTTCTGGTTTATGTATCTGGCAGAAATGGTTTTCTCCCCTAATTGTTATTTCTGTAAGGCTAAAGACTGAAGTTTTGCAATGTTACTGATGTCTGCATCCATAGTCAGGCTCAACCGCTTAAGATGATCTAGCCTGTGTATGTTTTCATAATATTCTGACATTTAATCCACTTCTAAGCACTGAATTTTGGCTCATGCAGATAGTCCATGTTGAAGACATTGGAGTCAGGAAAGCCATTCATGTGGAAATCCCAAATACTCTCTCCAAAAACATTATATATGCCCTTAAATGTATTGGAGTCACAAAATTGTATAGCCACCAGGTGTAAATAATAACAATTCACTAAATTGTATGTTTTCTAGAAGTTATTGTTTCACTAATGCATTCAAATTTCAAGCTGTTGTTATTCCTTAGGCGGAATCTACACAAGCATCCCTTGATGGAAAACATGTTGTTGTTGCAACGATGACGTCTAGTGGAAAGTCTCTTTGCTATAATCTACCCACTCTGGAGGTGTTGTCTCAGAATATGTTGTCATGTGCTCTATACTTATTTCCTACAAAGGTAGGTTTCTGTACAGTTAATTTATCTTGCTCTGTACTTATTTCAAACTAAGGTAGGTTTCTGTACCGTTAATATATGTCTTACACTTTTATATATTTGCATACACATATTTGACTTTCATGCTTCTCTACCTTGGTGGCATAATACATGGTATTCTTTACTCAGAACACAGATATGGTCAAAATATTTTATCCATGCAGGCCTTAGCTCAAGATCAGCTACGAGCTTTGCTGGTAATGACAAAACAATTTGATGTTAGTTTAAACATTGGAGTATATGATGGCGATACTTCTCAAGGAGATAGGGCATGGCTACGTGATAATGCTAGATTGGTAATAATATGTAGTTGCACATAAGTCTTGAGCTCAGAAAGCCACAAAACTTATTTAATTTTGTTTCTTGCTAGCAGTTGATCACAAATCCGGACATGTTGAATTTATCTATCTTGCCATACCATAAACACTTTGCCAGAATTTTGTCAAATCTTAGGTATTGTGTTCTCGATTCTGGTTTCCTGTTTTTTTTCACCAATTATGCAAATTCTACCTCAGTGCTCATTTAAGCTAGCTTTTCACCATAGTACTTACATTCTTCATTTCTTGTCATGAAATTTTGATATAAATCTTTTTGTGTTAGGTTTGTTGTTGTTGATGAGGCCCATGTCTATAAGGGAGCATTTGGTTGTCATACTGCTCTTATATTAAGAAGACTTCGCCGCCTCTGCTCATATGGTAAACTTTCTTGTAGATTATGTTGATCCTTTTTTGCTTGTACATAAAATATTTTAGTATTTACATTGATTAGATCAATCACTTGGCTGTGCTTTGCTATGCAGTATATGGAAGTGATCCTTCTTTCATATTTTCTACTGCTACTTCTGCAAATCCTCGTGAGCATTGTATGGTAAGTTCTTGAAGACAGTCACAATTATCATGCTTCTTACTGCATCCCATTTCATATAATTTTAAACAATCTTCTGTAATTATTTTTATTGATTCTAACTTCTGAGTCTTGAGTGATAAGCATGTTTTGGGCCCCTGTTGTACGCTATTTTTAAAAGAAAACGATCATTGGCTTGCATATTATTGCATGTTAAACGAGAGCAAGAGTTACAGTTGGATGCATTAGGCTGCTTTCTGATTTGACCAGAGGTGTATGTTATACTCTGTGCTTTCAACTGCATTTTTCTTTTGGTTGCACCCAAGCTAAGTTACCTTTGAGGTGACTAACAATGTTATTAATGTAGAATGAGCAGAGGGTGAATAGGAAAAGAGATTAGGGCTTTAGATATTAGCCTTTAGGAGATAAGAATAATTTGGGAGGGTAAGAAAACTCATTGGGCAACAATCGCACACCAGATCTACCAAATGCAATTTTATGGTATCCGTTTATAAGGCATAATAACATCTAAAAGTCATACTGAGATACAACTGACCTTTATAAAAAGCCAGTAATTCTAAAATCAAAATGTTATTATATTCCAGTCTCCAATTAGTAAGATGAATCCCTTATTGGCTAGTTAATTCTCCTTGTTACTTTAACGTGACGTCTGGCCCAAGTTTTTTCAGTTGGCAGCAAAACATCAATAAAAAATTGAGAATTAGTGAAAGATCAATCTACCTTTGCAAGTGTCCTTAGATGTTTTAAAGCTACTATCTCTAGGAGAAATTATTTATTGATCCTGGAGTAAATGATTATATGGTACTCCAGATTAATGAAATTCAAGATTAATGCAAATATTTTTTTTAAAAACACAAATATTAAATAAGTGATAGAGAGAAAAAAACAATATTATTGGTGGGGAGTATACTATAGGAGCAATAAATAACACCTCCTCTCTCTTGTTCGTTACTTTTGTATGAATGGACGTATATATTTTCTTATTTGTTATTCTTCATTATTCAGGAAAGTTCTTCAACTATATGGAATGTTCTATTAAGCTTTCACTCAATTTTACATGTGGATTAGAAATGGCTTTTCTGATGTATCAGGAACTTGCAAATCTACCACAAGTGGAGCTGATTCAGAACGATGGAAGTCCTTCTGCCAGAAAGCTTTTTATCCTTTGGAATCCTCTTTCTCATCAAGAAACTGTAGGTGATTTGTGCTTGTAAGGCTCTGATAAACCATAATGCAAAGGCAATGTGATGAATGCTTCCTGTGTGTAATTCCAGGTGTTAAGTAAAACATACGATCACACATATGGAAGTAAATCCGCCCATGATGATTATAAAACTAAAAGTTTGAGGTAACACCAAGTTCACACTACTTTCTCTAATTTACTGAATATGGTCGTTATTTTTCCTCTTGTGGACATGCACTTTTCTTCTGTTGCATTAGGTTAACAAAAAAAAAAAAATTCTAGAAGGCACTTTTTGATAAATGTGAGGGTCCATGATAAATGATTTCCCCATAACTGAGATTTTCTAGCCTAGAAAGAGTTCAATTTTAAACCCTTTTTTACATTTTATTATCACTCAACGAGAGCAATGGAGATTGCCTTGACATGTGTGCACTTGGATCATAATTCTAATACATGCTTTGAATCTCTTGTAATTTTGAAAATTTTACTTCAAATCGTAACACTTTATCTATCTTTGCAGTCCAATTTTGCATGTTTCACTACTGTTTGCAGAAATGGTCCAGCATGGTCTTCGTTGCATTGCCTTTTGTAAAACACGTAAATTATGCGAACTTGTCTTGTGCTACACGTAAGTGTCATCAGCTTCATCAATTGTAATTGTTTGATGCATGAATCTTTCTCTAGGGATTATGCCTTCTTTTATTAAATACATCTCTAAGAAATTTACATATATATTTTGAAGCTGATTAAGAATGCGGAAGATGTATGCAAAACATCAATTTTTCTTTGGTTTCGAATTGTGGCAGGCGTGAAATACTTCAGGAGACTGCACCTCATCTAGTTGATTCCATATGTGTTTATCGAGCTGGTTATATGGCTGAGGTCAGTAAGCTGTTAACTTATAAATTTACTTTATGTAATCAAATGCGTTTCCTGTGCCCAACACTTCTGCTCTTTCAAAATAACCACAGAGATCACTCTGGCCAGCTATGTATCTTTTGTTGATATTTTAGTCCAAAGAGTTTGATGCTTTTCTAGCAGCACTGAATAGGTCCATAATGAAACGGGTACTGTGAATGAGTTGAAGTATCAAGTAACACTATTTCAATTGAAGTTGGTCGAGCAGAGTTTTTTGCTTATTTATGATGACTAATGTATCTTTTTGGCTTTTTGTATTAATGGAGCAATTGACAGGATAGGAGGAGTATAGAGAGGGATTTTTTTGGTGGGAAGCTTTGTGGAGTTGCTGCTACGAATGCCCTTGAATTGGGTGTTGATGTTGGACATATCGATGTTACCTTGCATCTAGGTTTTCCTGGTAGTATTGCTAGGTAGAGTGTGAGTCTCTAGTGATACAAGTATTTATTTTATTAGTCCAGTGTGTGTTGCTGATTCTCTCCCTGTTAATGTGTTTTTCAGCTTGTGGCAACAAGCTGGCAGGGCTGGGAGGCGAGTAAAACCTTCTCTTGCTGTGTATGTTGCATTTGAAAGCCCTCTCGATCAATATTTTATGAAATATCCCAGGAAACTATTTGATAGCCCAATTGAATGCTGTCACATTGATTCTCAGACCCAGCAGGTTTTGAGTTTTGCTATTATTTTCCTCATAATTTAATTTGTTGTTACTCAACCTCTCCCTCTTCATTTGTTTATTGTTACAGCTTCACCAAACAGCTTAAGCATGTGTGTTGATTTTTGATGTCTTTTAGGTTCTTGAACAGCATTTGGTCTGTGCTGCCCTTGAGCACCCTCTGAGTTTGATTGATGATGAAAAATACTTCGGTCCCAGTTTAAAAGGTTCTGTTATAGCTCTTCAAGGTAGAGGATATTTGAGTTCTGATCCATCGAGTGATTTTTATTGTAAAATATGGAACTACATTGGCCATGAGGTGTGTCAACTCTGGCGATTTTGTACCGTTTGCATCATTAACTTTATTTCTGTGAATTCCACAGTGCTTCTAGTATTTTGGTTTCCTAATAGTCATAGCCCATATTTTTTCCTAGAAAGTGCCTTCACGTTCAGTGAGTATCCGAGCAATTGAAACTGAGAAATACCAAGTTATGGACAAAAGAAGCAAAGAAATCCTAGAAGAGATTGAGGAAAGTAAAGCTTTCTTTCAGGTAATCATTTAATGATTTTGTTCTTGTTCTACTCTTTCTTTCTATACATGATATCTATTGAACATAATCTTTTCAAAGTCTAAGAATCAGTCTGTTTTATTCTGTTTTTATAATCTTTTATTGTGCAGGTATATGAAGGTGCTGTCTATATGCGACAAGGAAAAACATACCTGGTCAGAAGTCTAGATTTATCCACTAAAATAGCTTTATGTGAAGAAGCTGATTTGAAGTATTACACAAAATCACGAGATTGTACAGATATTCATGTCATGGGTGGTGATATGGTATGTTAGGCTTATGCATATTATTTTTGCCTTATTTCTTCAAGACCCGTCATTTGTACCAGGAGTAAAATTAGCTGTGGCAGTTGTCTTTTAACTGTCTCTGTTAGGGGCAAAAATCTATAGCTGTTCTCAACTTCAAATCAATTTACTTAGCATTCTTGGTGAATCTTCTCACCGTTATATTTGAGCACACCAAAATCAAAATTCTCATTTACGTGTTTCTGCTGTTGTTTAGGCATACCCTGCAAGAGTTTCTGACACCCAGCTCACAGGAACAACAGCCCGATCAGATCCCTGCAAAGTAACAACTTCTTGGTTTGGATTCCATCGTCTGTGGAAAGGAAGTAACCAAATATTTGAAACAGTTGATCATTCACTTCCCATATATTCATATATGTCACAGGTGGATTTTTCATTGGCTTTGCTTGTTTAAAGCAAATATAAGATTCATGGTCTGGCTTAAGTTTTCATTGTTGTGCTCCATATATGCTCTGTTATTTCAATTTTAAATTTTCTACTATTGGCTTTTGTTTTCTCATGTGCACAGGCTGTTTGGGTTCCCGTTCCACAATCAATGAAAGCCGCTGCTGAGATGAAAATTTTGGATTTTCGTGCTGGCTTGCATGCTGCTTCTCATGCTGTTTTAAATGTAGTACCTTTGTAAGTCTCTTGGACTAAAGTCGGCTGTATAACAGTTCTATTAGATAGCCAGAAAATTTAATAAAGTTGAGAGAAATTAGAATACCAAATATGACCAGTAATCCATTTAACATTGATTCGGGTCTATATTTAATCTTACAAAAATCTTAAACTTAATATTGTCTCTAAGATAAACCTAATCTCTTTTTCTCATTTCCATAAAACATATGCTTTCTTTTGTATATTTGAGAAGGTGGTGGATGAGGATGAATTGGGTTTTTGACTAGTCACTCGTGTACTGAATTTTAACCCATAGATTGAGAAGCAAACGTGTGCAAATGTGGGAATTGAGTTCTATGATATCAATACAAATTAACAAGAGCAGATATGGACAGACTAAATAAATGTTGAGAGTGTAGGTAAAGGGAGGGAGCAAATTCAAGCTGCTTTTAGGTTCAGCAATTTGCTTACCTCCTCCTTTTTCTTTTTTTCTTTTTTGATAAGAAACTTTACATTATACTAATTAAGTAATAATTACAAATTTCAATTCACTAATTCAAATTTCAAGGTTTTCTGCAATCCAATTGAAGATGTCTCACTAAGGTTTGTTCAAATGTCAAACTAATGCTATTGAACTAGGGTTTTTCTCTTAGAGTTAGCCACTCTAAAAGTCGTTATCCTTGGTGATGCCACAGACAAAAAATGGCTACAACTTAGTAGTTCAAAGACACTTTTATACGGTAGATTCAATATTATTCTTTACAAATTAAAAACAAATCTTAGGAAAACCTAATCTTATTTCTAACATTGATATTATCTTACAATGATGGTTGGAATTAATATAATTAAAGCTTTCTAAGTTGTCACTTCTCTTGTCATTTTACTATGTTTCTCAATCATCTTATTATGTTTGAGATCTGTTTCTTTATCAAATTTTTTATTCATAAATTGCATTGATCTAAGTGTATTATAATTATTTGATATTGCAGACGCGTAATATGTAATTTATCGGACCTGGCACCAGAGTGCGCAAACCCTCATGACACCCGTTATTTTCCAGAAAGGATTCTATTGTATGATCAACATCCTGGAGGGGTTGGTCTGTCTTTGCAGGTGAGTTCCATGGAGCTGGTATTTTGAATTTGCTGAGATTTCACACTTGTTATTTCTTAGCATGTAAAACCTCAGCTTTATTTATTTACTGATATACTTTCATAGCCATAAGTATAGTTACATTTCCTATTAAGATTATTATTCTTGTTATAAATTTGCCAAGTAGTTTTCCTTATATATTAGAAATACGTGTAAATATTATTTTGGTGGTCAAACTATTCATAAAAAAAACTTCAAAACACAATACAAATCTAGAGGTTTGTGAAGATTCCTGGCCTCTGCTCAACTCCATTTTTACAAAGCAGCATAAAAAGAAGGCACAGTATCTGCTCAACTGGTGGTATTCTGTCATATTTGGATTCTTAGAGTAGTTACTTCTATGGATCAAAGTTAGGGTAGGCTCTACAGAGGAGGGAGGAGTATTTGATTTGTGTATTCTTTGTGAGGATAGTTGGTTTGGGCTTATGAGTATGAACATATAGAGGTTTCTGGATCTTTATCACCGTTTTTTTACATGTAGTATGTAATTTTATTTTTCTTTTCTTGATGGTGGAGAAACATACATAATGAGAAACACTCAGAAGAGTACCCTATTTATTTAAATTCTTCATTTTTCATTAAGTATCCGTGTACAAGCAACATGACATTGATTATAAGTACTCGGTTACTCCAATTTGATGTAAATTTAGAGAAATTGACAATTTTAAATACACGCAAAAATTGTAGAAAATTTGTCAATTGGATAGTTAAGTGAGTGTTTTCTCCAGTACACTTAAACTTGTGTATGCATGCATTGCATTTGTAAATACATTTTTTCACCCAGGCCATGTTAAATGTTCAATAGGTTCGACCCTTTTTCATGGGGCTGTTGACTGCTGCTCTGGAGCTTCTTACTACTTGCCATTGTCCAGGAGATGGTGGTTGCCCAAATTGTATTCAAGTCTGCGACATTTTTTCTTAATGCTTTACTTTTTATTTATTTATTTATTTATTTATTTATCTATCTTTGGCTAATAATTTATGACACGGATTAACTTCAAACATGTTATGTTGCAGAGTTTTGCTTGTAAAGAGTATAACGAAGTTCTGCACAAGGATGCTGCTATTATGATCCTTAAGGTTTGGACTTTCAAAATTCTCAATGTAGTGTGTTTATATGTGGTCTGGGCATTTACTAGATAAATGTTGTGTATTCAGGGTGTTCTGAATGCAGATGAATCATAAAGCAATAAACCCGAAGATATATTGATTTATTACTGATTGAAGAGGTGTCATTCATTAAACTTCAAATTGTTGTTATTCTTTGGTATTTAGGAAAAACAGTTCAATAAAAAAAAAATATATTGTTCTTTGGAGGCTTGATGATCGTTTTGGCTAAAGACCATGAATGATCTTTGTGAAGTCTAATGCTGTCCAGTTACTCTCTTGATCCTTTTGTCAGCATAAAGAAACGGAAAATTGATTGGCTTCCCATTGTCCGCTTCTGAGGCCCACTCGCTTCCAAATTGATCCTCTGTAATTATTTTTACTTTCAAGAGAGAATGAACTATATCTACCATTTAAATTTGAAAATATTTTCATTGAAGGGGAAAAAAATAATACTATTATTTTAGGCGAATTGATGCTTGATGTATGATGAGATCTTTTAGGCATGCAATTGTTAGAAAACATCATTCTTAAGGCAAGTTGATAATTAGCCAAACCTCTGGAGGTGACTGATACTTATCCTTTTAGTAGTATTTTTTTAGTAATGGAAATTTTAAATCCTAAAATGTATTATTTACAAAAAAAAAAAAATGCAAATTTTGTTACAAGTGCTTGCCTGCTTACTCCAATTGCAAGTTTTTGGTGTGTTCGAGGGCATTGAGCCCATTAGTATATTACATAATGTCTAGTTCATCCATTATGAATATAAATAGAACACATGCTTATTGTGACGCATGACACCAACTTATTTATAAATTATTTAATATAATTTTAGAGCTACATTATATAATGAAGTTATATAGGATTGGACTAAAAGAGTTTGAATCCATTGTAAGTTTCCACTAGGAATAGATAATTCAAATTTTGTCATGAAGATGATAAATAGAATCATGTCTACAACATTGTCTTTTGACTGATGTGGTGATTTTACAAGTAGATTAATTCTATACTTTCTTAAAAAATATTTTTTTTTTATTACAAATTGATGCATTTTTTAATTCAAGTGTTATAAATTAGTCCATGTTAGTAAGTTATCTTACAATTAATTTAACATTTCATATTTCTAATTTTGTATTCTATCAATAAATAACAACATTAAGGTGGTGTTTGGTTGGCTGTAATAAGACATGTAATGTAATCAATTCAACTTATTACAATGTTTGGTTTCCTTAAAGAGATGTAATGTAATGTAATCAATTACATCTCTTTAAGGAATTGGCATTACATAATCAAACACAAGGAATTGCAATTACATTACATAACGTAATCAATTCACGCTGCTTCCATTTCAACCGTTTGCGAAATTTTTTTTTTTTTTTTTTTTTGCCGTCGTCGGTCCCTGTTCCTGTGCAGCCGTCGTCGTCCAGCACCTGCGCTGGCGGCATCGTCGTCCCGTCCGGCTGGCCTCGTCCTCTAGCTCACGCGGTGTTCCAGCTCGCGTCGCTGTCCAGCTCGTGTCGTCGTCTAATTTGCGTCCTCCCGTCCAGCCGTCGTGCACCAGCCATCGCCCTTCTCTGCATTTGTGCCACGATTGTGCTTTTTTTTTTTTTTTTCCTGAAATTGCATTTTTATTTTTTGCTGAATTATTTTTTTTTTTTTTTTTTAATTTATGTGATTAATTAAAATTTATTAATTATTGTTACTTTTTTCGTTATAATTAATTTTTTTTTGCTGAATTAACTTTTTTTTTGTTAATTTATGTGATTAATTAAAATTTATTAATTATTGTGATTTTTTTTTCTACTCTATTATATTACAGTTGTCAAACCAAATACTGTAATACTGATTCTTTTTTTTATTACAGTTACTAAACCAAATACTGTAATAGTAATACTGATTCCTTTACATTTCATTACGATTACGATTACATTCAGCGAACCAAACGCACCCTAATTGTTTGCCAGTAATATTGCTCGCAAAGACTGGACATAGATATCTATACAAACCCTTTGTGCAATTGTGCAATCACTTCATAGTAAAAGATCTCAGTTCTCTTCCAAGAGAAATGGGGATTAGATGATGCCAAAAAGTAAAAGCATGGCAAAAAGATAACCACCAAGTTTTCAAGTTCTGAAATTGAAGCAGGAGCTTACCAATAAAAACTCACGATATGGCATTCGAATCTCTAAACCAATAAATGTCGATTTTCCTTAAAAAGTCGTTAGAAGGGAGACTATAGATGGCAGGCAGATAGGAACTTTTTTTAATATATATTGTGGGGTGGGGATTCAAACCAATTACCTCCCTTAAAAAAAATCTCTGAGTCGGTATACTGACTGTAATAGAAAGTAACGGACAAGGGACTTGTGTAATAAGATAGCAGCAGATACTGGAATTCCATGAAAGAACTACACACTGAACATTTTCTCATCAACAATGTCACACTTCTCGGTTTTATATTAAAGAAAGAAAATTTTCAGGTTCTACAAAACAATCTGTTAGATTATTACAAGAACTGCCAAAGAACATAAAGTTATAAAGCTAGCATGTGGGGAATATTGAAAACCCCTCCCTCATTAGTTATAAGAATCTCCCCACAACTTTTTTCCTAGCACATTCTAACTTTCTACCGTATAAAACAAATATTTCTTCTTTTAAAACACTATAAAAGGGAAGAAGGAAAAGACTGCTTCCTAATCAAGCAAAACTTTCTACTTCTGACTACATTAATGCATGCAAATGAAGATTGACAGCATAAAAATATTGAAAATGTGTAAGTTAGAAGTAGCATAATCTCAACTTGTGACACAATCTTGGAGATACGGGTGGGCACGATTAACATACCTATCCCATAAGGGCTTATATCTACTAATGGCCAACTTCAGCCAAGGCTTCATGATCCCATTAAAATGGATGACTGCAGCACTTTCAATCAATCGAGTATCAATATTCAGATCATAACCCAATCCCAATACATGCCATCTACGATCAAGCGGCTCTGTTAGACCATAAAAAGTGAGAAGACCAGCAGGAAGAGTGCCCAGTTTCCAAAGTGTTCCATCAGCATTTTGCTTCTGCCAGTAATGATATCGTGCAGTTACATTTGTTTTCCTCCATGCAATTAGATCAAAAACATTCATACCAAATGCCCATCCGCATGCTTGCGGGTCAAACTTTGAGCTGATGATTGAGTTTGAGAAATTGAGATACTTGTAGTAACGATGAAATGCTTCAAGACAAGTTTCTACTGCTCCATTCACATTTTCATGCAAGTCCAAAGAAAAAAGTGTTGTCAAGTCCTTTTGGACAACTACATCGTCGTCTAGGAAAACTATCTTCTCCAGCTGTGGATAGATCTGTGGGATGTAGAACCGGAGGTGATTCAGCAGAGACAGGTACTTGGGGTTTTGTAATTTTGGCTGATCTTTCAAATCTTGATATTCCCCAAAGTAGTAGGCCCGTGATTCCGCATCAACAAGCTGCTTAACAATGGGCGAAGAAGAAGCATTCAACCATGAAAATTCCTCAATATTTTGCACTTCTATGGTGGAACCTTTGAAGTCATTACTGAGAAACCAAGCTTGCATCGCGTTATAGTTAATTCCATTTGTGACAATATGGAAGACAAGTTGTTTTGGATGGTCAGCATTAAAGACGGTAGAGTTTACAACAGCTGACGTCGCAAGCACATTATCCGAAAAAATGCAGAAATGATAGAGGTTGTTATCCACAAGTCGAGGGGAATTTCTCTTCTCATCTGCTAATTCTTGAAGAGATGGCTTTCTAAGCCAATCAGCTGTGAGCTTAAAATTTAGACAATGGAGGCTTTTGGGTAATGCTTCAGCAACTATTTGCCCAAATGCCATTCCCTGGACAGTAGCTGCATTCGCACGTTCTTCAAGGGCTTGAATATGAGATTTCATAGTCATTATTGTAGTTGCAATGTCATAGTGGGCATCTTGAGCTTTAAATATCAGCAATGATAGTGCTTTGATAATTGGTTCTGCTTCTTTTAATGTTATCGGCTCCCCAGTCATGACAGCTTTTGAAAGCAAAAGTTGGCAACTTCTAACCTTTGAACTAAGCTCCCAAGCTAGCTGCAAGTTGTTGTGCTCTTTCGCAATTATGACATAAGCTTTGGCAAGTGTCATTTGCTCAGACAGTTGCCTGGAAAATGATGCAGCACTCAATATTTCCTGTGTAAAATTTAAATCTTCATGTGCAACCCATTTTGTTCTTGGTTTTCTCTCCTGGAATAAGGAGTTCACATATTAGTTACATAACACAGTATTATTTATACATATAAAACAATGTCCTCCAAACAAACGTACATAGTACAGTTTTAAAGTAATGGGATGCATACAGACAAATCAAACCATACTATATTACACAAGATTCCATAGACGTGTCATTAAAGGCTGTAACTGCATAGAATATTCGAAATGTTCTTCAGGACCTCAGTGCTATTCTCACTAGAAAGGCCAATTTATTGCCAATACAGAAGCTAAGCAGAAATCCTCTATCTAAACACACAAATACTATTGAACTCCAAATACCTTGCACTCTTTTAGTTGTGCCTTGATGAGATCAACCTTATAAATTAAGGAAAATGCCGATGGCTTAGTAAAATAGGGAAGCGGAGCGAACCAATATACTAAGAAGAAAATCCAAAAGTTAAAATTTGATTCAGAAGCAACTGGTTTCTATTTGGGTGGCTCAAGTCCATTTTGTGGTATTGGAGTCCTAAATATTGACTATAAATACCTTCCTAAACTATTCATCTTTCCTCCGTCTCCTCTCCCACCTATTATCTTCTTTATAGCTTTCTTTTAACTTCCACGGCTGACTTGGGCATTGGAGGTGGTGTACCTCATGGAGCACTAGTCCTTTGACAATTTTTTGTTCTCATGCAAGTCCTATCCATATCGCACCATCACACTATCTATCCTTCAAACTATCTTAAATGTTGTATCTTCAACAGTTTTAAATCTCCATGTCAAAGAAATGCATAGCTGCCACTCTTGTGTTCCTAACAATTGTTGAAATTAATAGTAACGAGGTGCGGTTTCAGATTATAAGGTGCTGGGTGGAAGATATTATTGAGGACCCCATACGTAAAAGGTGGCAGGCAAAGATTTGTTTCTAGAGATACCGGAAGTTATAGAGAACAATCAAAATACAGAAAATAACAATGATTTTTGTCACGATTATAAATAATAATAAGACAAATATTATGACAGCAGAAACAATTATTACCCACCAAACATTAATTGATAAATTCAGTTTCACAAAGTCTTGGATATCTACAAGGAGAAACATGCAAAAACATTAGGAAAACCATTTTGAGATGGCACATTCTCCTTAGCTTGTGTTTTTTTTTTTTTTTTTTTCCTTTTCTCACCACCTCTTTTTCTGTTTCATGGCATTATGAGTATTACACTGCCCTAGGAACAGAACGTGTCTGCCATCTGACTTCAGTGCCAACATCAGGAAGGAGAAACAAATCAAAATAACAATTGTGGAAAAGCAGAATGTAAACATTTATCAGCTATACAATTTTTCCAATAAAATTATAGAATTGATGAAAGATTGTAAATAACGTAATAAAGTTCAATCGTAGCGGGTCTATTATGCATCGTATGCTCATATAAAAAAAAAAGGAAAATATCCATGCACAAGGAGCACGGTCATCAGTTAAGTAAAAGACAGCGCAAATTGCGGTATATTGTCAAAAGAAAGTGAAGCTACACAAAACATTTTCACATAGATATTCTCAAGATCAGCATGGTTAATTGAAAATACTATTAACTTCGAAAATGCGGAAGTCATGGGAAGAAAAACGAGGAAAAAAGGTTACTTAAGGTAAGGTGTGAAAATAGTCATATTGCATTATTACAATAAGATCATGACTTATAGAGGACCTTGTGAAAATGCTATATATTCAACAATAACAAACAGTTATCTGGAGAAATGGAAACTTAGAACGTCATGGAAAATTTAGAATCGTTAAAGAAAGTCAATGAAGTTCAACTGTTCCTTTCTTCTCTCAAAACCAAATTTGTTTTTCCTTTTGAGGTCAGATGCAAACATATCCAAGGAAGATACAAGTGTCAAAATCCATGAGAGAAAGTATATTTATTGATTCAGCATAAACGCAGAAAAACATATGGGGACAAAGATATCTTGAAATAACATAATAAGTAAAATAATGCCATTAGTAGCCACCAATACTAAAATTGTTCACATGAAACTACAAAGTTACATGAATTAAAATACATTTCGAGATCACATGAGATCTCAAGCCTTACTATGAAATCAGATCACTTGTACTATTTTTGGTGTGTTATCTTGTGTGCCACCAATAATTGACAAACACATGAAAAATGGTACAAGGCCCACCTTTTCAACCATTTATCCCACATGTTTGTTGTGTATTGGTGGAGCATGTATAGTAGCACACGAGAATTGGACTCACTCACTACACATATCCTACCAATGATGTTTAGAAATCCAGCAAACTTGAAATACAATCAAATATTCAATCCATAACACTAGAGTAAGCAGTCAAGCAAACAAGAAATGCATTAAGAATTAAGACCATTCGATCTTCTCTAATTTCCAAAGATCACTATCGAAATCATTGCTGAATCCCACACTAGAAATACGAAAATGTCGAACCCATCATCCCAAAACACTGAGTGAACAGAAAGAAACGAATTCAAATAACATGTTTCAAATTTTCTCGCATTTCAGTTCAACGTGATCAGATGGCTTGAGTCAAAACACTGTATTTATATCAAATTAAAAAGAAAAACACCCAAAATAGCAGTAAAAGAAAAGGGTGATTATGATTAGTATACTTACCAATGTTGACTGTTCGATCCGATCTTCATTCTGATTATGCTGAACTACAAACAAAACCAAACCCCCAATAGAGAACAACCCAAGAAGCACCCAGATCAAATATGCAAACTTCCTACGAACCGGGCGCCGATACTCGGCCGCCCGCCTCCTCATCTTTCGTTGATTCCTTCCACAGTACAACAACAAATCAAACACTCAAAGAGACCCCTATCTCAGATTCGAAAAATAAAAAGCATCAAACAAGGCCACTCAGCATATCAACAGTGGTTGCTCCATGTGAGTAATTCACCAGTGGACTATTCTCGATGTAAAAATCAATGAAACCGTTTAAAACATATGTCGGTTATTGCCTCTCTTCTTTTTTTTTTTTTTCTCCCAATGGACACCTTTGAATCTACGAAGCAATTTGACGAGATGGGCAAAGAATCAGAATATAAAACAATCTCAATCGGAGTTGAAAATGGAAAGGAAAATTTGTTGATCAAGTAAAAAGAGAAAAACAGGGGTTAAGTTGTTCAATAGTATGTGGTTTTGGGGAAACGTTTGTGAATGAATATCAAGTACTGGCTAGTAGTTACTGCATAGGACTGACTGGATTTGGGGAGAGAAAAACGAGAACAGAGCCAAGGCAATTGCACATGAGTACATGTGACAGTTTTGTGTAATGTAATTGGGTTGGGCATCTGCGCATAAGAGTAAATAGAAATGTAAGCACGTCTAAATTTATAGTCTGGCATTCATATTTTTAATATTATTTAAAAAAATTATTATTTTAATTTTTTTTTTTAAATTGACATAAAAACGATATAATAAGTATGTGTATAAAAACATGTACAAATCAACATGTTTTCAACATTTTTCCTTGACATAATTTGATTTCCAAAGCAATTCTTACAGTTGCTTACAAATTAGAGTGTTATAAACATTCTTTATTCTCATAATTATGAGCCATTCCAATTTAAGTTTGTATTTTTTTACAGATGTGTTTATTGGAGAATGAAGTAATAACATTAACTCTTTTAAAAATAGATTTTTTTTCCCTTTTTTGTTTTCACAATAAATGTAATATCTAAAACCTTAAAATAACATTTATTATTAAAAAAATCATTTAAAAATAAAGACATTAATTATTAAAAAAATCATTTAAAAATAAAGTATTAATTTTAAAATAAAATTATAAGTACAAGTAAATTCTTTAAAGAAAAAAAAATAAAAATAAGAGAGAGAGAGGATAAAGCATAAAGTAAGCATGAATTTCATGTTCATGATATATTAGACGCTTATTTAATTAAAAAATAATTATAACAATAATTATAAGCTCTTAATTAAATTAGATTTATATATACATATAAACTATTTATTAGACTAAAAAAGAAACAAAAATAATACGTTTATTCTTTCCATATATGTCTCCTACAACAGTAGTCATAAAAGAACAAAAGTTTATGAACATAAACTAGATAAATTTGTTAATTACTCTCTCTCACCTTATAAGTTATGATTTGTTAGACATAAAATGACACACGCCACGTGGTATACTCATATTAGGCCTACTCAACAATATGACCTTCGACTCAATCCAGTGGCGCCAAGTAAATGGATAAGTCTAATTGTTAAATAAACGACCATCAGATAATTAAATATCGAATATCCTCTAATTATTCGATAAGAGATAATTAGATAGATATATGCCCTAAATGTAAGGATAAGTTTATCGATTAGTGCTTGAAAAATACCAATATTATGTAATTTATTGTACTTAATTATAACAAATAAATTTGATTATAACGCTTTTATTTAATTTTTGCATAAATATATTATTTCAAATATATTATTTCGAAATCATGTGTATGTTTTGGTGTATTACAGGTATTTTTAACTTCAAAATAGATAAATAATGTAAGCACACAAAGATGGAACAATTGCAACACTCAAATAAAACTTAAGAGAAAAAAGAACCAAGGCATGTAAGCATTACATCAAAAATTAACCAGTATGTAAGAGTTATGTACATAGACTATAAAATCAACTTGTGTTGTGGTGGAGATTTTTGTGTTTCTCGAGGCACTACTCTCAAATTTTTGTATGGGCCAATTTTTATGCTTGTGTCGCAGCAAGTGTGTATTTTTAAAGAGACCTATTTATGTACAATCCTTACAACTGTAACAAATTTCTTAAGTTTTTAGCATTACTTACACAAAAATATACAATGTTTAGCAAATTTTTATACAAAATTTTAAAAAAATTTAAAATTTTACCACATCTTAAGGAGGCAAGAAAGACACATCTAAGGAGATAATAAGTATTTGAAGATTAAAGATTAAATTTTTGGGGAAGAAAACATCGTCTAAGCTAATTGTAATATATAGATTTAGATTAATTATTGTTGTTAGATATTTCTTATTCTTGTTCTATTCTCTCTAAAATGTAAGTTAAATTATATTTATCTATGAATATTAATGTAAGCATGAATAACTGAATTTAACTATAAATGTTTAGTTTTTTTTTTTGTTATGTTTGCTTAGATTTATTTTGGTAAATGTTTTATTTACAAGATTAATAAAGATTACTTTTTGATTAATAGTGTGCTTAAATATTATTTGTGAATTTTTATGAGTTAATTTGATGTTTATAAATAAATTAAAAAAATTTGATAATTTAGTTTTAAGAACATCATCTTAACTATATTTTGAAAAACTTAATTAAAGCATTTAATTGATGAACTAATCATGACATTGGTTTAATTGACATATTTTTTTCTATGCATAATTTGATTTATAATTGATATACCCTATCCTTAGACTATTAGTTAGGTAATCACTAACGAAAATTACTCGATCTATAAAAATTTTCGTAAATAAAAAAAATTTGATAATTTTGATTTATTAAATAATTCATGTTAATTTACTATAATATTTCGATACAAGTATAATTAACTAAGCTAAACGTTTATAAATCCTCAATTGATTATTAAAAATCTATTGAAGTTAGTTTAAAGTTAAAATATAATTTTGTGACTAGTTTGTTTGTCATCTTCTTTCTTATTCTTTCTCTTTGCAATTTAATTAATGTTTCAATAACTTTATGATTCTAACTATTAATGTTTCAATAGTCTTAAAATTCTAATTATTTAAGAGTCTAATTAATTAGTATTTTAATAATTTTATGGTTCTAATTATTTAATATTTTAATAGTTCTAAGATTATAGAGAAATATAAAGATGTTATTTAAAACCACTGCAATTTTTTGAAAAATTAACATAAAAAATTTACTTAATGCTTAATGTAAGTGATTCATACATTACTTACGAGTTTTATAATTATGGACATTTCAAATAAACAAAAATAACTCCATTCTAGATTAGGTTTATTTTTATTTTTAATTTAAGTTTATTTTTATTTTTATTTCATTTATTATTTAGTTGCTTTATCGTGCTATATATTTTGGTGTTTTAATTTATTTATTATTTTTATTAGTATATGAAAAATATTGTTCATAGAAAATATCAACAAATTTTTAAGATTACGGTGACTAGAGAGAGTTAATTTTTAATAAAAAAATCACATATACGTTTTTACTAAAAAATTGTTATTAAATATATTACTAATTATTTAAAAAAAAAAAAAAACAATCATAAAATAGTCAAGTACGACTATTTTAATCATCGGTTCTTTGAGCTGTTCTATCCCTCTGATTTCTCTACAAAATACCGCAAGTTTTGAAATTTGACTTGGTATGCATTTGGGGAGTTATCATACATATGAAAGTTGGATCAAGACACCAATTGTCAAGTGTAGCACAGGTTCAATTTTATGGTTTTTTTTTTCTTTGATTATCTAATTCCTTCTAAATTATAAATGCATATTTTGCCTCTTTGCTCCTTTCCTCCCTTAGCTATGAAATCCCATTTTGTTTGGATTTTGATTGATGATGTTTTGTTGCGAATGGGATGCTATGATAGCATGTTGAGATTTATCGAAGACTACTTTGAAATTAGTTGCAGGTGATCTAATTCGAGGGAAAGGAAAATGAAAGAGGATAAAAGTGAGAGTAGTATTATGGAATTGGAGTTCGCGTTCCAACGAGAGAGGGCATATCAGGCTAAGGTTGCCAGGATGAAATTACAAGCCCAACTCGGTTTCATGGAGATGTTTCGGCCTATGAAAGTGAGTACTCTTTAGTTTTTGGTAAATCACTTTCGTTACTATGGACATTGTACTGCTTGCTTGTTATACAAATTGTATTGAGCAAAAGATTTGGTTAACAAAGTCCCCTTTACATGGACGTTTAACTGATCACACATGTATTTGAGGAGGCCGTTCCTCATAATTGGTAATTCTTCCTTCTTTGTTGCCAATAGAATCATAGTAGGTTTGCATGTCTTCGAAGTGGTTTCTATGGTATTGATTTTAAAAGAAGTGAGTTTGGAAAGTAGTTATAAGAAAAGTGATTTGGTGTTTGGCATATACAACTTGTTTTGTGTTGCACCTTAGAAAATATTTCAAAAGCCCTAAGATTTAATCAGAGAGTCCTAACAAACACTCTTTTTATTAAATGTTTTAAGTATTGTGTTTCCTAGTTTAATAGTTATAATATTAGTGTTTCAATGTTATTATCCTTATAAATATAAATATAGATGTACTCTTATATTATTATAAGAAAAAGGATAATATAAGTCTGTTACCTTTAAAGAAAGTGTTCTTTAGACCTTTATTTATTAGGTAGGGTAGCACAAGTCTGCTACCTATAAAAAAGGATTGCAGAAATCCATTTTGTAAAGGTAATGGACTCGTGCAATCCCACAAAATGCACTTATGTTATCATTTACCTGTTTTTTTTGTAAAGATAGCAGGCTTATGTTGCTCCACCTGATACTTATAGGTCAAAAGTGTATTTTCATTGAAAATAACGGACTTAGAATTAAAATATATTTTTTTGATTTTTTTTTTATTCTCCTCTTGACTTATTTTGATTCCCTAATATTCTAGCTTTTGCATTCGCTATTATTTTTATATTTTTACTTGTGTGATTAGCAAGACACACGTCTCTAGGTTAAGTCCTCCAATCATTGTAAATTTATTACTGTACATTCTCCAAACAGACCATTCCCTTGCAAACGATAATGAACAATTGGCAACAGTAACGAGCTATACTCCTACATGACTTATTTTGAACTGGATACTTCTTGTTAGCTGCTTCATAAGACCGAACCATATTTGAATAGCTCCACTATATCAGTAATCTGAACTTTAAACATTGAAACCTGTAATCCATATGTGATGATATAAAATGTAAAAAATCACTTTCGGTATACATAATTTAGATTGAATTATCTTCATTAATCCCTAATTTAATTATTTTATTTACAATCATTTTACATGCGTTAATGAGGCTCTGCTGCTGAAAATTATCAGTACAACATTTCATATCAAATGCACTCGTCAAGGCCAAGTTTGAATTCAGATGCAACTCTTGGTTCTGGTCCTGCAGTTTCTGGAGTAAAACGGCAGGTCACAACTAGTAGTTCGAAATGCAACCAATCTTTAAAAAGGAAAGCATCTAATGGTAGTCATATAGAGGAGGAGGAGGAGGAGGAGGATAAGCTTTTTTGCAAGATCTGCCAAGTGACCTGCCCAGGGGCCATTTCTTATAATCAGCACATAGAAGGTCAGAAGCATCGGACTAGGTTAATAGAGTTGAAATTTGATCAGAAACAGATAGCTGAAGAAGGAAAGAGCCAGAGACAATGGTGTGAATTGTGTGACACTTGGTGTATGAATCAGAATTCATACGAGGATCACTTGAGTGGTCAAAAGCACTGCTCTAAACTGAAGAAAGTTGAGTCAAAAAATTGTTGTAGTGAAAATAGAAAGCAAGCTAAGTACTGCAATCAATGTAAAGTTTGGCACAGAAAAAATTGATATCTTAATTTGAAAGCGTATTTTTATTTTATTGTTTGCTATATTTTCATGACTATATATAGAACACAAGTATTTGTGAGCGTCCCTGAAGAAGCAGCAGCTTGAAGATTTTGAAAGCCATGAAGTATAATCCTCCCTGATTGCTGGAACATTGTCAAAGAAACAAAGAACTTTATCTTTAATGCCAACATGGCCACTGGGCAAAAGAAGGCATTTAGGAGATAGAGCTCAACATAAGTATTGTCAAACGGGTGGGTTAACCTATTTAACTTCGATCGAAACTCATTTAAAAGTTTTGGATTAATGCAATTTTTATTATTGGGTTAGTATATGAGTCGGTCCGTTTAAGAGCCAACAAACCATATAACTTTAGCCTGAGTCAAGATGGGTCGATCATTTTATGACCGACCCATTCAACATGAACCCAAACCCATATAAAAGCCTTTGTAGTACCACTCAACTTGATGTTGTAGCTGCTTCTCTTGAGAATGAGAGTACCACTCCAAAGTCCGAATCTATCAAATACAAGTAAAGAAAATATTTGTCATAAAAGGATGCATAACAAAAGAAGAAGAGTGAGAATTAGGTTAAAAGTCAAATAGGGAATAATGATAAAATGGGATCAAAAGCAATACTTGAGTTGAAAGGAAGAGAAAACTTGAAGTTGAAGCAGTCCCTTCACTGACTTCATGGTTCAGTGTGAAAGGTAATAACAGTTGTGCTGTTGCCTTCATGCCTCCCAATTCCCATATACTCCCCTCCGGCTTTCCTATATTTCTCACTTAAACACTTGCTTCTACTCTCAGAAACATTAACATAATAAATTTAAATGGAATATTATTATAAATAAGGTACAACAGACATTTGTATCTGTAGAGAGAAAGTGAGATCAGTGAGTAAGAAAATATCTGAAAAACAAAAAGATTAAACATCACATGTCACATGAATGAATGAAATTGTACCTAACAGCCAGTAGGTGAGACATCTTAGACAATTCACTTAGAATGTTGTCGTCTCTGCTTCTTTTTTAACACCCTGCAGCAATAGCTTGAATATTGTATTCTCTCAACTCGAATTCTTGCTGCTCACCGGAGATAGTGTTCCAGCTAACCAGAAGCAGTGTTACTCAACAACTTTCCTATATTGCCTGTAACTTTGAGTTATTGGATGATGCTCATCGTACTCTTGCCTGCTTTGTTTAGCATTATATTATCACCTGCAGGTGAGTTCTGGTTGATGTATAAAAACTTTAAAAATGTGGAATATTATGTTAATTCAAAAGATTTTTATTATGCAACTTAGTCATTTGCTCTTTCTTTTTTACTTTGTGATTTTAGTTGCTTATGACCCTTTGGATCCCACTGGAAATATTACACTCAAATGGGATGTTGTGCAGTGGACAGCAGATGGTTATGTGGTAAGTTTTATTATATTCATACCTATATTACATGAGTCATGACTTTGAGTTGTAAACTTTTGAATGTCTGAGTACTCAGTATCATGTCACTTGAACATAAGTACTTCACCTGAAAAAAATATAACAATAGATTCATATATATAGTTTGCCTAATATGAATGAATCTTAATCACACCTTTTTTAAGAGTTTTTCTTTTCATTATGTCATGCCCCAATAAACTACTTTTTATTTTTTACCCTTAATTAATTTATACTCAAAATTGAATGTGTTAAAAAATAAAATTTATCTGAACATATACACAAGAGTAGTATTCACGGTCCAAATTTTTTCTTAAAAGCATAGCATTTTTTGTTGATGCTCTGTAATTGTTTATTGTTAGAGCTCCAACAACTTTTGTACTTATGAATGCATGTACAAAAATAAACTATTTTTGAACATATGTCTAAAAGTATTGAGAGTGTCAAAAGTGAAAGCACCTTTTGAAGGTGTCATCTCATGTGTTCTTTCTTAACGAATCATGTACCATTCCATTAAGTCCTTTCTCAATATAATCTTTGTAGAATCATAACCAAAATGATAACTATTGCATGCTGAATATTGTTTGAATTCAGGCAACAGTGACAATGAACAACTTTCAAATGTATAGACACATAATGAGTCCTGGGTGGACTCTGGGATGGAATTGGGCTAAAAAAGAAGTGATCTGGACACTAGTGGGAGCTCAAACCACAGAGCAAGGAGACTGTTCCAAATTCAAAGCAAACCTTCCACATTGTTGTAAAAAGGACCCAACAGTTGTTGACTTGCTTCCAGGAGTTCCTTACAATCAACAGTATAGCAATTGTTGTAAGGGGGGTGTCTTAGCTTCTTGGGGACAAGACCCTACAGCCTCTGTTTCAGCCTTTCAGATCAGTGTTGGCGTTGCAGGCACCTCGAATAAGACTGTGAAATTGCCCAAAAATTTCACTTTGCTCGGTCCAGGACTAGGCTATACCTGTGGCCCTGCAAAAATTGTGCCCTCTACAGTTTTCCTCACTGCTGATCACAGGCGAAAAACGCAAGCACTTAGTAAGATACATAGTTTTACTCCTCATTTCTCTCTCTCTCTTAACAACCTGCATATTTTACATGTTTTAATGTTAGAGGTACTTTCTAAGTTGCAAATTTTTAACTCATATGTGAAAATTTTTAAGGTATATGCATCAGTGTTATGTTCTTAAATAATAAATGTCTCAACTTAGGACAAAAACATTTTCCTTGTTTGTTTTCCACCTAAATTTGGTTTTGATGGCAGTGACATGGAATGTGACATGCACTTACTCGCAAATTCTCGCCTCAAAAAACCCAAGTTGCTGCGTTTCATTCTCGTCTTTCTACAACAATACAATCACTCCTTGCCCTTCTTGTGCTTGTGGCTGTCATAACAAAAATAGCTGTGTTAAGTAAGCTTGCCTTCAAATGAACAATACACATTATATAACTTATTCTTCAACCAGAAAAAGAAATGAAAAATCTTGTGGAACATTTCAGGAGCAACTCAAAGCTTTTACAAAAGGCAGGAATTAACAAACCAAGGAAGGATAACTCACCATTACTACAATGCACGCATCATATGTGCCCTGTAAGAGTTCATTGGCATGTCAAACTCAATTACAAGGATTATTGGCGTGTTAAGATTGCTATAACTAATTTCAACTACAAGATGAACTTCACACAGTGGACACTAGTAGCTCAACATCCCAATCTCAACAATGTCACTCAAGTTTTTAGCTTTGATTACAAGCCTCTTGTTCCCTACCAGTCCATCAGTAAGTGATAGTTTTGATTTTGTTCTGCCACGTTGATTGTTTATTGTCCATAATTGACGCTTATTGTTTTACAGATGACACTGGTATGTTTTATGGCATGAAATACTACAATGATCTTTTAATGGAAGCCGGGCCACTTGGAAATGTTCAATCTGAGGTGCTTCTACAAAAAGACAAGGACACATTCACGTTCAAACAAGGCTGGGCATTTCCTCGGAAAGTTTACTTCAACGGCGATGAATGCTTTTTGCCTCCACCTGACTCGTACCCATATCTTCCAAACTCTGCCATTCTGCATTTGCCAGAAATTTTAAAACTTGCAGCTTCCGTCACACTTGTACTGTTTTATCTATGAGGATCGCTGTTATAAAGGAATGGAAGCTTTCCTGAAACTCGGGTAACAAAAAGCAAAGATTACTTCCAGTGCTTAGGAGATAAAGTCTGATATGAGATAATTCAACCCTCCACTTTAGCTAATTCTTGGCAAAATGTTGAAGCATTTTTGAGCTGTGTTCTTTCGTCTGTCCCAGATAAAGCAAAGATTGCTCAGGTCATTTACGTTTTTTATACTTTCATGTAATGTACATGAATTGATTTGTGCATTGTTGCCATCGAGCTTTTACTCAACAACATGAAACCCACTTTCGCATGTTAAAGGTCAGAGGTTCGTATCTCAGTTAGAAATGTTTTGAGTTTGAGTTGCAAGGGGAAAAAAAAAAAGGGATTTGTGCATTGTGAGATAAACAACTGGAAATGAAGGCACAAAGAAATAGTGCTAAATAAGTTTTGACAAAGTTGTACATCAACTATGATGGTATCTTAAGAGTGTAAAAAACAAATTCATTGAGGATATTATACAAACAAAAACTGTAAGAAATGAATAATTGGGAAACAGCTAAATCTAAACAAAATGGAAACAATAACTTTCACATACAACAGATAACGAAGCACAATATAGTAGACATGCCATGGCACCTCAGAATTAGTTGCCTCACTTGAGGTTGCAGCACTAACACATTTAATAGAACCAACCGCACTGCATTGAGCTCTAGTGCAACTTGAACCAAATTAAATTGGTAAGAATAGAGGACATTGTTGTTTGACGTGACTTAACTTACTACACATAAGCGAACAAGAACAACATGGATGCCACGATGGTTGTGGCTGTTTGTAGTAGAGATATGATTGGTCTTGGACTGGCATTTGGCAACCATGGGTAGGCATCAGGAGGTGGCATGACACAGTTATCACCATTAAAATATATTCTTCTAGGGAAAGCCCATCCCTTCTCAAAAGTAAAAGTTGATGCATCCTTTCGAAACAGAAGCTCTGACTGGGCATTTCCAAGGGTTCCAGCTTGCATGAGCAAATCGTTGTAAAACTTGACACCATATAACATGGCAGTATCATCTGCAAAACCAGCAAAAATATGGTCAGGAAACACCCAGACAAAAAAAGGGTAGATTTTTATGCATCTAATAGATGGAGATCATTGCCAAAGACAGTGACCAACAGCGTGAAGCCCACTAGGGCAGTTGAAGGTCTGGGTTCGAATCCCAGTTACCAATGTGAGTTTAAGTTGTATAAATAAAATAGATGGAGACCAGACCATTCGACTATGTATAATCGTATGCAATATATTACTTACTTAAGCCAGCATAAGGATTCAATGGCTTGTAATTAAAGCTGAAAATCTGGGTTAGATTTTCCAGGTTGGGGTGTTGCACCACCATATTCCAATTTGTATAGTTCATTCTGTAATTGAAGTTCGTAATGGTCACTTTCACTCTCCAGTACTCCTTGTAGTTGAGCTTAACATGCCAATGGACTCGAATTGGACACATATGGCTGGTACATTGTACCAAAGGTGTATTGATATTTTTGCCAGGAGGATTTGACACGGCTGAAGCTAAATAAGGAGATTTTGGACTGCAACATAATATCAGCAAAAAGAAAACAAATTATAAGTAATCACTTACAAGACCCAGCTTAAGAAAAACAGACAAGATAAAAATAGAACTATTACTTACTCTACACAGCTCCCCGGATGTGTACTGTTGTTCTGGCAGCCACAGGTACAAGTTGGGCAGTTAACTATTGTGTCATTATAGAAGGAAGAAAGAGAGACACAGCATGTTGGTGTCTTCTGAGCCAGGAATTGTGAGTATGTACAAGTAACATTCCAAGTCACTGCCATAAAAGACAACGACAGCATAAGATTTAACATAAAAATAGTTGAATATGTTTTAAGCAATCTAACACACCCAAAAATTCTATTTTTGACCCATCAGAAGTATGGAAGTTAGATAGAAGTGTACTTCTCTTCCTTTTTTAGGTTCTGTATTCTGAATATTGCTTCCAGACTATGTTACACAGATTTTCTTTAGGACACCGATAGTCGTAAATTTTTGGATATGCATCCAAGTGTCAATTTTTTAATTTTTTGTGAATTTACACCAAATTGAAGTATCTGATTACTCACATCATGTTCATGTTATGTTGCTTGGTCATAGGTATTTCACGAAAAATGAATAGTCCGAGTAACGGGGCTTCCAAAAACTAACACACATGTATACACCTCTAGTTTAAACTAAAATTTACCAAGTTGGCTGAGGAATTGGCATTTGGAACTTACTCAGAGCCTGAGTTGTTCTTCTTTTATCTCCAGTAATGAACTTAGTTGGTCTTACAATCTTAGCTGGTCCACAGGTATATCCAGGCCCTGGTGCTTTCAGAGTGAAGTTTTTCGGAACTCTAACAGTTTTGTTTGTTGTCCCTGCAGCTCCCACACTGACCTGGAATGAACTCACTGCATTGGCTGCGTCCTGAGCCCATGAGCTTAGTACTCCACCTTTGCAGCAATTTGCAATCTGTTGGTTATAAGGAGTTCCCGGTAACAAATCTACTACAGTTGGATCTTTCTTGCAGCAATGTGGAGCATTCCCTTTATACTTTGAACAGTCACCTTGCTCTGTGGTTTGTCCTCCCATCATATTCCAAATAACTTCCTTTTTTGCCCACTTCCATCCTAATGTCCAACCTGGTGCCTGTATATGCCGATACTGTTGGAAGTTGTACATGGTAACAACAGCCTGTCCAATGTAAACATGAAATTTCATCAGGAATCATGAACGAAATGAAAGATCATCGAGATAACGTCTGTAAGGAGAAGAAAGCATTTTACATGGTATGTAATTTTCTTTACCCAAAGTTTACAACAATGTAATGTTATTCAAAAGTATACATTATAGATATTTTTTAACTTTAGTTATCAAGTGAAACATTAATAGAACACCAAGAGACCACCAACAACTAAAGTTTATACACCTTCATCACATCAAAACTCTCAAACGTGAGTTTGAGAGAGAACTTACAAGGTAGCCATCGGGAGTCCAGCTCATTATATCCCATTTGATTGTGACATTTCCAGTTGGATCAAGTGCATCATAAGCCACTGAGAGAAACAAAACAAAAAATGACAACATTAGAAGCTTCAACCAAAAGGTCCAAGCCAATAAATTGAAAATTTTATGTTAGATTTTTCTGTGAAAGATGTAGTTCTTATTAGTTACGAGTCTAAGGGTTCTTATCTTAGAGCTATCTATAAGGAACCTTCTAAAGTGTCGATCTTTCCTAGCTTACAAAACACTGATGGCATGTTTGGTTGACAGTAATCGTAATTGTAATGGAAATCATTTAAGATATTATTATGTTTGGTTTGACTATACTATGTAATGAAATGTAAAGGGATTACTGTTATTACGCCTGCAACTCTTAAGAATACGCTATAATGCTATATTTTTCTCACAATTTGTATAATTATTTATGATTTTTTTTATTCTATCTCTTTTAGTAATAAAAAATATATATATTTTAATTTTACTTCATTTATAATTTTATAATATTTATTTTAATATTATTATTTATTTTGACTACACTACTATTTCCTTTACATTTAATTCCATTACAATTACTACTACTATTACTTTTACATTCAATGAATCAAACATAGCAACAAATATCCTGATTTATATAGGCAAAAACCATGGATGTTATTTTAGAGTGAAATTTGATTTTCGTAGCCTTTCTATATCAGCAAAGAACAAAGTAATTTTTCAAAACTTGCATCGTGGAGGTATGAATGTCAATAAACTTGTATTTCTAAAAAAATCGAATCACCTTTTTCTAAAAGACTACACTAGAAGGAAAAAAAATTCATTTTTTTTCTTGTACAATTGGTGGAAACCGTTTCACATAAATAACTGCGGTTAAAAGATTGAAAAAGGAAAATATTGAAGACCTTGAACGCAACTTTTTTTAAATGCAAGAGCTCAAATTTTGGAAAACCTTCACTCAGTGGTATGCAATGAACACAATTATGAACTACAAGATCTCATATTTAAAACTCAGATCCTTCATCCTTTTCCATACCAAAATAAGTCTTTCTTAAATTCTCCACACACACACACAAAAAAAAAAAAGGGTTATTCATTTAAGGAATCTCATTACAATTTTAGTTGAACAGCCAATGGATTTGCAAAATTAATATATTACAAACAAGGTCTCTGCCCGGTAACCAAAACCTAGAAACAGAATAGCAACAAAATTTCAAAAAAATAAAAACATTTGGAAAAAAATGAGTAATAAAGAAGGAAAGTCTACATACTGACCTGTATAAGTAAAACAGGAGCATGAAAGCAAAAATACAAACAAAATTGCAAAATTGCTGTACTTGGCAATGGATCCAGTGGCTGACAAGCACTGAGACTCCATTGCTTCGTGAAAACTCAGTTCTAAGTTCTGATTTAAGTCAAGATCTGCTCAAATAAATCTACCGACACAGCTACAGAGCAGTGAGAGAGAGAGAGAGATGGGTACAGTTCGCGTTTTTTCTTTTCTCCCTCCTCTTTCACATGGTAAGTGAACTTTTAAGAGGAGAACAAGTGGTTTTATAATATTCTCAGCAACCACAAACCACTGTATCAGCAAAGAGAGATATTTCGAACAAAGCTCTAAATCTAGATCGTTGGCTATTTAGCTGTACCATTATGAATTTATGATTCATTTACTAATTTATTAATAAGTAATGATATGTGTAACAATTCAATTGCTATCAATTGCTATAATATATTATTTTAATATTAATTTAATTTTATACAAAATAATATATTATTATAAAACTCTAAGTCTCTACATTAAATAAAATGATATTTATTTATGAAATTAAAAAATAATTAAAAAATTACTTACAATTTAAATATATATATATTTCTCTACTTTAAATTGTTAAATTATAATAAAATATTATTATTTATTAATGGCATTATCGATAAAAAAAATAACATAACATAAAATATGAATCATTTAAATAAATGAGTAAATATTAATTAATTCTCATATTATACATTTTATGTATATATTTTTCTAATTCAAAAATGTTGCTTAGTGAAATTCTCTCAAGGGCATTTTAATTGCTCAAACTTTTATTATTATTATTATTATTTGAATCTATTTGAAATGGAGAAGGATTGTGAGAAAGTAAATCAAAAAAAATAAATAAAAAATTGTTCTATATAATTATTTATATTTAAAACTATTGGTTTCATATTTGATTTTAGGTAAAAGAAGTTAAGAATATTATTTAGTTACGAATTTATAACAGGTAGTGATAGAATTTGATTGAGAATTACAAATCTGATTACATATTACAACTAAGTCTACTGGATGCATTCAATAAAATTTTCCTATATAAACAAAATTTGTATTTGTGATTAATATAAGGTAATATTTATATTTAACTACAATATTAACATAGATTTAAATTTGTATAACTTTTTGAATATATGTTTAATACATATTCTTAATGTTTATTTTATATAAATATATATATTTTTATCTTTATACTCATAAAAACTTATAATATATCATAACATTAATTTAAAATATGAGCTGAATATATGTTTAAAAATTATGAAAAAAAATTAAACATATGTAAAATGAGGTTTACAAATTAAACAAGTTAAAAACTAGGTTAGCTATTGTAAAATAAAAGGGGATTCTTGTAGAGCCCAACATGTTGGCTCGTTTAAGAGAGAGAACCAAGAAGGGTGTGACTAATTTTTTTTTTTTTTAATTTGTTTTCATTGTTTTGTTGCATTATTAAATATTATTAATTTGTATATAATTAATATTTTATTATATTTTTAAGCAATAGTAACCAAGTGAACCATGAATTAACATCTAATCTTGATGCCATTAGTGCTTTGAGTATATATTTTATTCAACGAGAAAAACATGAGGTTAGAATATTACTATGTTTATTTATTGAAGTTTAAGGCTGACAAAAACGTTAGGTTAGCTTCTGATATTTATTTATTAAAGTTTAAGGCTGTCATTTTGTCAAAAAGGAATTTTGTTAACCATGTTAAAAAAACACATAATTTTTATAAAGAATAAAACCATAATTTCTATAATTCTTATAAATTATATAGATTGTCAATGTATAACATTTTATAATATTCTCCTCAAATATGCAAAGACCATCAATTTATATTAACTCAGTCTTTTTTTTCTTTTTACACTTTCCATTTAATATATCTTTGCATGAGGTGGTGGTTCTTTTCTTTTTTTCTTTTTTTTTTTTTTTTTTTTTGCCGTTGATTGATTGAAATTTTAATTTATACTAAAATAAGATTTTTAATTTTAAAAAGTTAATATAATTAATTGAGACAACATTAATTCTAATTAATTTTATCATAATATACCTCTAACAAATTTATTTATGATAAAAAAAAAAAAAACCATATATTTCGTCGACTATAGCCGACAATGACAATTAATCCTAACAACCCTTTATTAACAAAGGCCATCAATTGTTTGTCCATTTTAACACATTAACAATTCCAACGTATAAGACATTCACACTGCACACTAGAAAGCATGGAAGGAGAAATACACTACTTCAATAAGGCTAAAGGTGAAAGTAATGTTGTGTTTGGTTGATTGTTAACAACATACAATATTTTAATAAATAAATTATTTATGAAAGTATGTAAAAAATGACTTTTTATTAATAAAATAATTAATAATAAATTTTAATTTAATCGTGTTAAAAATTATCTATAGAGCTAACACATATTATTAAATTTTATAATTGTCAATCAGTTGGTAGAGATATTAATAATAATATTCCCCAACAAATACTAAATTAAAATGTATGGTATGATTAAAAAAACATCTAATTTTATTAATGGAGCGGTATCCTCATCCTGTAGGCCATTTTTAAGAGTTTTGGGTCTTAGAACGCCCAATGATATTACTTTCGGAAGGATAATCTCTATATATAATCCATGTATTATTGGTAATTAAATTTTGAAAAGATTAACGCATAAATTTATAAACATTTAAAACATATTAGTTAAAGACATGTACTTTATCCATTAATTAACACATAAGTTATTGACTTTTAAATTTTGGGAAAACAACACCCCTTAAACTTCTAATAATAAAACTAGCATTTTTTGTATTTAAACTTATATTTTCATAATTAAAAAAAAATGATTAATATATCATTTTTCTTTGAACACTCATTCAATTAGAATTAAACGACGACAATTTAGATTCGTTCAATATTTCACGTTCAAATTGAACGTTCAATATTATTGGGGTGCTAGTTTTGTTACTATAAATTTTAAAGGTGTTATTTTTGGTAAATTACCTTAAATTTTTTATTATATTTAAAATTCATTTGATATAATAAAAATTAAATAAAAAATTAACCATAAATTATTTAGTTAATTAGAGATATAATTTAAGCAAAGCATGAATAAATACTAAAATAGATATTGTAAGCATTGACCTTAAACTTTTTTTAAAAATTTAAATAAAATATAAATATCAAGATATATTATTATCTTAAAAAAATAAGGGTATTATTATCTAAAATTTATTTAAGTGAAATTTCAACTTTTATATATAGTATAAACTATAAATAATTTAATATTTAAATTTTTAAAATTAAATTCTTAAAATTTTAAATGATATTATTTAATATTTAAATTTTTAAAATTTCATATATAAATTTCAAAATTTTAAACTATAAATTTGTATGATAATTTTCAAGTTATTACTTATATGCACTTTTTAAAAGTTTAAAATATAAATTATTATATTTAAAAAATTTAAAATTTAAATATTAAATCATATATTTTAAAAATTTATACATTAATATATAAAAATGCTCAAAGCTTAGAGCTCAATAAAATATGGATAATGATATTTTTATAATTATTATTATTATTATTATAAAAAAAATTGTATAAATATAGCTTTATTTCTATAATTAAGTATATATTATTACTATTATTTAATAAAATTATTATTAATAAAAAATAATTATTATAATAATAAAAAATATTTAAGAATATTACTACTCTAAAACTTTAAAACGTTTTTAAAAATGATAATAAATATTTAGGTGATTCATGTAATTAAATATTAAACAAAAAGATTTCTCATATCATGACAAAAGGCTGTAGGGCCCGAACGTAACCTTAGCTGTCGGTGGACATCGAATACCTTGATTTTCTCCTCCTCTCTTGTAAAATAATAATTTTACATGACAAAAATTATTTAAGTAAATAAATTTTTATCTATTAATTAGATTCCACTACAATAAAATATAGGGATTAGTGCATCTATAACACATAATAGCTACTTAATGGGCCACCATAATAAGGTGGAGCTCTCGAGTTCGAGGCTTGAATGTAGCAAAAAAAAAAAAAAAATAGCTACTTAATGGGATTGTAACACTTCCAGTCAATTTTTCCGTACATAAAAGATCAAGGATCTATTATTGTTACATACCCAAAATTTGTGACATTAAATAACGTGATAAAATTAATCAAAAATTTTATTTCACAATAAAATTGTGACAAATTAATAATAAATAATATTTTTTTCAAAAATTAGGGTAAGTAGAAAAAATTAAAAAACATAATAATGCATTATTCTAAAGAAGCATCAAGCATTATTATGAAAAAACTTGTTTTCAACATTTTTTTTTTAGATCAAATAATATTTTAATATAATTCAAATATACAATTTAAAATATATGAGTTTTATCGCAAAAAACCACCAAGTAAACAACAATTTTCAACACTAAGGTTGCGTTTGGTTCGCTGAATGTAATCGTAATCGTAATGGAATGTAATGTAAAGGAATCAGTATTACGATTACAGTGTTTGGTTTAGTCACTGTAATAAAAAAAGGAATCAGTATTACAGTGTTTAGTTTGACAACTGTAATGTAATTGAATATAAAAAAAAATTATATAATTATTTTAAAAATACAATTTTAAAAAATAAAATTTCAGAAATAATACAATTTCATAACAACAATTAATAAAAAAATACAATTTTAGGAAAAAAAAATACAATTTAAAAAAAATTACATTTAATGTGCTATTACATTCAGAAAAAATACAATTTTATAACAATAATTAATAAAAAATACAATTTAAAAAAAAATTACATTTAAAAAAAAATTACATTAAAAAAAAAATACAATTTTATATCAATAATTAATAAAAAATAATACAATTTTAAAAAAAGAAATACAATTTCATATAAAAAATATAATAAAAAAAAAAACAAACAAACAAACAAAATCGCACGGAGGCGTCGCGAGGGCTGGGCTGGGCTGGGCTGGGCTATTCTGTGGTGGACGACGACGGCTGGACGACGCCGCGCTGGCAGGAACTGGACGGGCGGACGGCGCTAGCCGGAGCTGGCTGTTATGCGGAGGGGACGACGCAATACAATTCACTTGGCACTGTTCATGTTACGCGTTTATGGGGAAAAAAATTACTGTTCAGTAATGTAATTGTAATTCCATCACTTTGAGTGTGTAATGCCCATTACTTAAAGAGATGTAATGGATTGCATTACATTACATCTCTTTAAGAAAAACAAACAATGTAATCACTGCATTCCATTACATTACGGGTGTTATTACACCCAACCAAACGGGGCATAAGTGTGTGAATATATATATGCATACATACATACATATATATTAATATATTATGTTTATGGTGATAATGATGCATGCATTTATCCAATCCAAAGTACGGAACAACAAGATAACAAATCACAAAGATACATCTTCCTATCCTTCTCAACATTGAAGAGGCTACAAAACATGGACAAAAACAATATGCCTTGATTCTAAGACAACAAACATAAACACTCTCTTCTCGTGAGTCTTATTCTCTCTGAAATTCGTGTTCCAGCTTGATACTAGTTTCTTAAATCTCTTTTATGAGCTTGCAATCGTGCTTGTGTTTCTACTTAATTCTTAAGGGTGTGAGGACATCTCTAACTATTGAGATTTATTTTGCCATTGTGCCCTAGATTTTGTGTTTGTTTTTGATTCGAGTGTCTCATTTCATTTGTGAAAATGGATGGTCTTAATGATAAGTTTGACGATCTAGATGTTGCGCTTGAGATTGAGGATCTACTGAAACTTGATCAAAGTGTGTTGAATCTAGCTCTTGTTGCAAATATTGTTTTAGGTATGATTGTGAATCCTGAGAGTTTGCTCCATGTAATGCATAAGAGTTGGACAAAGAATAGGGTTCTTGATCCTAAGATTTTGGATTGAATAACATTCATGTTCTATTTTGAGGAGCCAAAGGATTTGGAGTTTGTTTTAAAGAAGGTACTATGGAATTTTGACAATAATTTGTTGGCTATTATGAGTGTGCTTCTAAGTACGACTCATTCTGCCCTTGTGTTTGTTGCATCTTTGGATTGGATTCAAATTTAGGATATGCCTATGGATTGGCATAATGAAACTATTGTGGCTAGAATTGCAAGTAGGATCGATGAGGTTTTGGGAATTAATAGTTATTCTTTGCATAGTGAAACTATAGGATCAATTAGGGTTTATGTTCTCTTTAAGTTGGATTCTGCTCTGATACCTAGTGTTTGGATTCCTTGTCATGGGAATCAAGTTTGGGTAGAGGTGAAATACGAACTTCTTCCTCACTTTTGTTATTGTTTTGGCATGATCACTCGTGAAATGAGGTGTTATGAATTAACCCAAGGTTAGTGCATTGGATTTGAGGGGTAGGCATGCTCTATTTGGTGAATGGATCAGGTTTGAGATGAATATGCTTGTCCCATTGCATGCGAAGGAAGAAAGGAGGAGGCAAATTAGGGACTTTATTGATGCAATGAATAAGGGAGGTGATTCTACTGATGTTGGTTCCTCATTTGTCTTTAATTCTACTCATGATGCTACCAAGAAACCTTATGAAGGAGTTGCATTTGGTAAAATTTATGTGGCTAGTAAGAAAAAAGGCATTGGGAGGAATGTGAGGAAGGACAAATTCATTGAGGCTATTGTGGGGAAGTTTAAGGATTCTCAAGGGAAAAAAATTAGGAAAGAACTAAAGAATTTTTTTTTTTTTTTTTTTGAGTAATATGGAGGGTTCTTTCATTAGTGGTGGTAGTAAGGTGGGTGGGGTTGTGGTAGGTGGTGGTGGTGAGAATATGCAAGTTTTGGCTCTAAGATGGACTATGTGGCTGCAAAAGGGACTGGTGAGGGGGTTGGTTAGGTTTGTCTTGTTTTGTGTTTACTGCTGGATTTTGTGATGGTGTTTTGTTATGCCTATTTTGAGTTTGTTTTTAGTTTATTGTTGTAAGCGTGTGTACTGTTTCCTTAGCATGGTGTCATTGGCATGTTTTTACCTAGTTGGATTATTGGGTTAGTGTCTACTTGTGCTTCTGAATCCATTGTGTTGCTAGCTTGGATGCTAGTCATCTGTTCATTTGTCTCCTAAGGCTATGCTGGTTGTGTAGCTGCTGTTGGAGGTGTTTGGATATGGAGTTTTGGGTTTATATAGTATAGTTGTAAGGTGTCTTTTGTATTGTTGTTTGCAAGTTTTTAGAGTCCATTGTGTTTATTGCTTATGTTGGTACTAATAATGAGATTTTATTTATGAAAAAAAGTATATGTATATTTGACATAGTTTTTATAGGTTCAAAATATACACCAATATTTTTTAGATTAGAATACTCTAGTTGTCTCTTATCTTTGTCATGTGTACCCACATTTGATGCACGATGGTTTGGGCTCACCTTAGTATTTCGATAAATGATTTTGAAGTATTAATTTCTTATAATAACATGTGAAATACACATATAGTCAATTTTTTCAAAATTGCACTATGACTTCGTTTTGAGTGTTAGCATTTAGGATTTTGTCCTTCAGTCTTTATGTAATTTATGTTACCAAATCGTGTTTCAAACCACAAAGTCTACCTTTCTAGATGAATTTTGTCCATTGTTTTGCTGCCGGTAACTAGACTTTTTTATCCTTGCACAAATTAGCTACCATTAAATGTATTTTTTTTCTTTCTTTCATTCCCCTCTCTATCTATTACCCTCTTAACCTCCTTTCTTAACATTTTTTTGTTTGTTTTTGTTTGAAATTTTATGTTACCGTTGGTATTGATTTCAAGTCTCTTCCTCTCGACTGCTCACTCTAAAAATTTATTAGGGTGTTGAAGACAAATTTGGTTATAATTTGGTTGTAATTAGTTTTAAATTTTCATTCAAAATGGGTTCTAAATCCATTGTAAATTTATTTTTTAGTCACTCAATTGATTTTAAATTGCTTCTGAATTTGCATAAATTTTCTCTACCATGAATTGCTTATGTGTATTAAATATTTCTTATTTTAATTGGGTTTAGATTTACACCTAATTTTAGGAGCAAAAATAGTATTTGTGTTCAATTTTGTTGTTAATTAATAGAAAAGTTTAAATTAAATTAGGAATCTCAAAATTTGTTAATAAGCAATCACTTAAGTCCTTCCAACTTATTTTTGCTTTTTAGTTTTGGAATATTTTCATATTAGAAGTGTTCACAATTTTTTTTTTTTTTTTGGCAAATTGCTTGTTTATAGTATTTAATTTTATATAAATATTATTTTTTCGCACTTTTGAAGATAGAAAAATTTCAATGTAGGAACTAGATGTGAAGTTTTTTGATATGATACAAATATAAATACGATACGATATGGATAAAAAATTTAGTAATAATTAATCTATAGTTTTTTCATGTCTTTAAATGTTTTCCCATTTTTTACAATTATAAATAAGCAACACGAAAAAAAGTCAAATATTTTTTATATATCAACTAACACGAAAATTTGACATAATTAATGCTAAAATTTGACACAATTAATGTCAAAATACTGCATAAATAATACGAAACGAATACGGCTAATACAACACGATTGTCATGCTAGTAGAAACCAATCAAAGATGAGATAAACAAGAAATCACTCGTTTATTATCCTTAATTTGTCTTTTATTTTATTTTAATTATTAGATTTTATTGTAAATTATTTTAAACAATGTTTGATATTTATGTTTAGACAGTCAATTTGAACTTGAGCAACAACTTGTCATCTAGCAGACCCAAATATATTGTAAATTTGTAGATGTTGCCTGCCATAGAGAAGGGCAGCTTTGTCCTTGTAACACCCCAATAATTCAATTATTAAATTAACCCAAAAATCATATTTATCATTTATAATAAATGGAAATAATATAGTCCATAAAAAAATTTATTCACCAAGCATCTGAAAAGTCACCTGTTTGAAGCTTAAAACTAAGAGTTATAGTTACTCATAATTTATTTAAGTAAAAACCTAATAATAAAAGTTCAACTTCCTAAAGGGGCCCTTAAGGATCGGGAAATGTGCCAAATCATCTTCATATGTTACTTGAAAGATGCTGAATAAGTATTAGGGTGAGTGATAACACTCAATAAGCAAACTTAATCATATATGAAATAATAAGTATTCACAACCACAACCATTTAACATCATGTCATACTCTAGTTATACATGATCATGAAAATGAACATGTAAAACGTGGTTATCATTCAATCAAAACTTCTCGTAACAATTGTGGAGCTAAAACAATATGTCACTCGTCGGTGATTGGCATGCATGAAGGGTAAATACAAGTGAGCCAAATATCGAAAGAAAATAATTGAAATTTCATAACAAATTCTCTCATGTAAAAATACGTCAATACCTAATGGTAAGGAACCAAATACCCCTAGATATCAAAGTAAGTTAGGGACACATCCCCCATACGGCCCAAACAAATACAATATGCTCCCATTCAAAGTAAGATAAAAACAAATTGTCAAAGGCATTCTTCCAAAATATTTTTCACAAAAACTTGTTTGCTTTAAAAATAAATAAAGCCTTTCCGATATCAAACTTTAAACTTCATATATGTATGTTTATATGCACGTGACAGACACATGTTTATGCAATTAACCTTACACAAATGAACCATCAATATAAACTCTATCGACCACAAGATAACAAGCTTAGCATATAATAAAGACATACAAGCATACAAATATAATAACAGACTACTTAATATTTCAAGAATAATTAGTTTACTTACCTTAACGTAGCAATTCAAGTCAAGTCAAGACCAGCAAAGAAAATACTTTTATGTGCTCCTAGCCAATTTTAAAATTAAAGAATACCTCAATTATTTATTTATTTATTTTCAGTTGTTTTCAATTTATAAGTTTCAAATTACACTAATACTATCAAACTTATTAATATATCTTTTTTTTGTCGCTCTAATACTTATGCATAAAATATTTACAAGATTATAATAACCTATAAATTATGATCAATATCTATACAAATATTTTTTTTATTCTTTAAAAATATGATTTCAATTTTTTTAAAACTAATGTACAAAATGCGTACACACTGTGCTAAACATTTTTTTATCAAAACATCGAAGTTAATCTTTAAAAACTAATTTTACTACATAAATAGACATATATGGCATCACACATAAAAAGTTTCAAATAATTTGGAGATCAACTTCACAGATAAAATTGAATTTAAATTGAACTATAATAATCTGTCTTTTAAATTTTCAACATAAAAGTTTAAATTTCGTAAAACCATAAAAATTAAATACAAAATATTAATCAATGATTCAAAAGCCAAATTTTTTTTTATCATGTCTAATTATCTAAATAAAATTTTCAAGTTCCAATTCCAATCGTAGAATATAGAAAATAATCTAGGAACTCGTAGAATATAGAAAATAATCTAGAAACCCGAGTTGTTCAGAATCTGACATATTTACAATTGAAACTTCAAAAATTCATAGAAAAATAAATATGTTGAAAGATTTAACAAACGAATATTCATTAGAATAGTTGAAATGTCTAGTTTAATGTAAAAATAAATATGGATTTAAATATTATAAAATAATTACAAAAAACGTTCTTTTTCTCCACTGCTGTTGAAAATTCAGTATATAGTAATATAAAAATTTCTTATAAGACATCCAAAAATCATTACCAATCATAACTTTAAGCCTACAATCTCCCAATATTATATTTTTATCAAGTTCTTATCTTAAAATATAACTATTTAATAAAAATATTAAGAGAAAATTAAATAATAGTAGTGAAGATGAATTACCTATGATACCTTTTTTGATCAATGAGAGGCTAACAATAATTTTTTTTTCAAATATTTGATCTTAAATTAAATTAGAGGGTTTATTTTTTGTTGTTGTTGTTTTTAAGAAGAAGAACGTAAGAATTAATAGGTTTTAAAACCTAGATATAATACTCTTATTAAATATCACCTATTGTCTTATTATTATCATTATTATCTCTATTATTATTATTAAATAAATAAAATCTCAAATGCATTATTTTTGTAGAGCTTATCCGCACATGATCTACCAAATCTCTCTATTTTTTTTTTTTTAATTCATACTTATCATTACTTTTGTTTTAATGTATATATATGTATATATATTTAGGATATTACAATTCTCTCTCCTTTAAAGAATTTCATCTTCGAAATTTAACATACCTTGATTAGCAAATAGATTGAGATATTTGACTCACATCTCAGCCTCACGTTCCCACGTGCATTCCTCAATTGTATGATTCTTCCACAAAACTTTCACAAGCCTTATTTCCTTGAAGCGTAATTCTCGTTCCTTGTGGTCTAAGATGCGTAAAAGCTTTTCTTCATAGGTTAGGTCTTCTTTAATTTCTAGTGGCTTATAACTAATCACATGAGATGGGTCACGAGCATACTTGCGCAACATAGACACGTGGAATACGTTATGTACTCTCGACAATGTTGGAGGTAATGCTAATCTATAAACCACATCACCAACTTTTTCCAAAATTTTAAAAGGTCCAATGTATCTTGGACTTAACTTCCCATTTTTACCAAACCTCATAACTCCTTTCATTAGAGCAACCCTTAAGAAGACCATGTCCCCAACAGCAAATTCCAATTTTCTTCTACTTCTGTCTGCATAGCTACTTTTTTGTCTGCTTTGAGCTGTTATCATGTTCTGCTTATTTTCTTGACTGCATCACAAGTTTCTTGAACCAATGAGGGCCCTAACATTGTCCTTTCACCTACTTCATCCCAATGCACAAAGGGTCGACACTTCATTCCATACAGAGCTTCATAAGGGCAATCTTAATCGTTGACTAGTAGCTATTATTGTAGGCAAAATCTATCAAGGCTACATGTTCATCCTAACTCCCCACAAAATTTAGAACACAAGCACGCAACATATCTTCTAAGATTTGTTTAGTCCTTTCCATCAGTTTGAGGATGAAAAGCTGTACTAAAGTTTAATTGAATACCTATCGCCTTATGCAAGCTTACCCAAAATGGATTCACAAATTTAGGGTCCCAATCGGATACAATGGACACAGGTACACCGTGTATTCTCATAACCTCATTAACATACTTCAGTGCATACTTGTTAGAGGTGAAAGTTCTTTTGACAGGTAGGAAGTGAGTAGACATGGTAAGACCATCAACAATCACCCAGATTGAGTCATAGCCTTTTAGAGTTCTAGGCAAACTTATTACAAAGTCCATAGTAATGTGCTCCCATTTCCATTCTGGTACTAATAATGGTTTTAATAGTCTAGAGGGCCTCTAATGTTCGGCTTTCACTTGTTGGCACGTTAAACATTGTTCTACAAATTGTGCTATCTCTTTCTTCATTTTGGACCACCAGTATATCAATTTCAAGTCCACATACATCTTGGTTCCCTGGGTGAATTGAATACGGGGAGTTGTGAGCCTCCATCATAATTTCTCTCTTCAACTCTCTATCTTTGGGCACATATAGTCTATTCCTAAACCTCAAGCCCCCATCGAATGATCACTGGAACCATCCATGACCTTTTTTAAAAAGTAATCACTACCCTGCTTCTCCTTGATCTTGTCAACTAGTGTTGGTTGAACAATCAAGTTGGTTAAGTAAGCAGCGTCACCTCTCCTGACAACTTCAATTCCTAGTGACTCAAAATCCCTTAAAATATTTCTCTAAACAGTTAATAACGTTGCCAAACTTCCCCCAAACTTTCTACTCAAAGCATCTACAATGACATTAGCCTTGCTGGGGTGGTAGTTAATGCTACAGTCATAGTCCTTTACCAATTCTAATCATCTTCTTTACCTCATATTCAACTCCTTCTGAGTGAAGAAGTACTTAAGACTCTTATAGTCAGTGAATATTTCACATCTTGCACCATACAAGTAATGTCTCCATATCTTTATAGCGAAAACCACAGTTGCTAACTCCAAATCATATGTATGGTAGTTTTGCTTGTAGTTTTTTAATTGTCGAGAAGCATAAGCCACAACTTTTCCATTTTGCATTAGGACACACCCTAATCCCTTATGAGATGCATCACTATAGATTACATACTCATTCAATCCCAATAGGATTGTTAATACTAGAGCTGTTACCAATCTCTGTTTTAGTTCCTTGGAGCTTCTCTCACAATCTTCATTCCATTCAAACTTGACATTCTTTCTAGTTAACTTAGTCAAGGGAATTGCTAACTTGGAAAAGCCTTCCACAAATCTTCTGTAGTATCCTGCTAATCCCAAGAAATTCTTACTTCTTTAACATTAGTAGGTTTAGGCTAATTGGTCACTGCCTCAATCTTACCTGGGTCTACTATTATTCCTTCTCCAAAGATAACATGTCCAAGAAATACCACCTTATCCAACCAAGATTAGCATTTCTTAAACTTTGTATACAATTGCTTCTCCTTTACTACTTGGAGTACTTTTCTTAAGTGTTCCTCATGCTCCTTTTGACTCTTTGAGTAAACAAGAATATCATCAATGAACACAATTACAAACTTATCCAAATACTCCTTAAAAACTCTATTCATGATATCCATAAAGGCTGTAGGAGCATTAGTTAATCCAAAAGGCATGACTAGAAACTTGAAATGCCCATACCTTGTTCTAAAAACAATTTTTGACACATCTTCCTTCTCGACCTTCAATTGATGATACCCTGAACGTAGGCCAATCTTGGAAAACACACTTGCACCTTGAAACTGTTACTCGGTTCAGTTCTCTATAGTCGATTTAAAGCCTCATCGTTCCATCCTTCTTCACCACAAAGAGGATTGGCGCTCCCTAAAGAGAGACACTCCCTTAGTCAGTAAGTCTTCTAACTGCTCCTTAAGTTCCTGCAATTCAGCCGGTGCCATTCTGTAAGGTGCCTTAGATATCGGTGCAATACTAGGAAGTAACTCGATCTCAAATTCAAGCTCATGATCAAGAGAAAGCCTAGTTAAGTCTTTCAAAAACACATCGGTATACTCTTTTATGACATGGACATCCTCAACTTTCAATTGTCCGTTACCATTGTTCACAACACTAGCTACGTAGCCCATACACCCTTTTTTAAGGCACTTTCGAGCTTGCATTGTTAATATTAGCCAAGGCGATTGATAAATCTTATAAGCGATGAAACAGAACTCAATGTCATTTGGAGGTTTAAAGATTACTTCTTTTTCAAAACATTTAACGTTAGAATGATGAGCAGAAAGCCAATCCATGCCAAAAATAATGTCAAATCTCGATCACAATAAAATTGACATCCAAATCTCGATCCCTTATTTTAACCCTATAAGATCTTATAGCTTCTCTTGCATGGAAGAGCTCCCAAGAAGGAGTTGAGACACAAAATTCACATTCAAGCACAACAGGACTAATGCCAAATTTATCAAGGAATGCAAGCGATACAAAATAGTGTGTGGCACCATAATCAAACAAAGCATAAGCATCATATCCACACACTAAAACATTACCTATAAGCATACAGTCACAATCATACACTATATCAATCAAATTAATATTCAGGGCAACCACATTAACAAGATTTAATAAACTAACAATACAAAAAGAATTGTTATTACATAAATAACTATTACTTGCTACCACATTTGAGTTTGTTTCAGCTTCTCGCCTAGTGAGCGCATAAACCCTTCCTTGAGTTTTTTGTTCGTCCTTAGCATCATTTTTATTTTCTAGGCAGTTCTGTACGAAATGACCAGTCTTCCCAAAATTGAAACAAGCTCCGATCTTTTTGAAAAAAACACCAGAGTGTGTCTTACCACAAGTATCACAAATTGGTTTATCTTGGTTGGTTAGGGCTTCAGTCTTCTACTTCTTTCTAAAGTCTCAATTTGTATTAAATTTTCTCTTGTCCTTCTTATCCCAACATCTCCCATGAGTTGGGTTCCTTGGTAACTCCTTAGCAACTATATGCATAACATCCTACTCAACTATTTGAGTTGCTTGAACAACCTCTCCATAAGTGGCGTGTCTTAGGACTTTCACATGTCTTTTAATTTTAGATTTAAGCCCATTCTCGAACCTATGAGCTTTCTTTTCTTTAGTGTCCACTAGTTGGAGGGCAAATCGGGACAACTCTTCAAACTTTCTTTCATATTCAATTAGTGTCCTAAAGCCCTATGTCGTTTGCAAGAACTCGGTCTCTTTTTGATCACGAAGAGTTTGTGGGAAGTATTTCTTATAGAATAACTCATTAAACCATTCCCATCCAATCAAGTTTTGCCCTATGTTTTCTGCGCTCTTTTCCAAGTTCCACCAAAACCTTACTCCCTTCCTTAGCATATAAGTAGCACAAATCACCTTTTCCTCATCAGAAGGCCTTAGGAATTCAAAGATGTGTTCCATATCTCTTATCCACTCCTTAACCAATGAGGGGTCTTGGGAATCATCAAATGTCAGAGGAGTATGTTTCTTAAATTTGGTCACAACATTTCATTACATTCTGGGTTCTTCAGCACGTGGGGGAGGTTGGGCAAGTTGTTGCTGTTGCTTCATCATTTGTGTCATATTTTGCATAAACTGTTGCATGGTGCCTAAAAGAGTTTCAGCACTCGCAACAGGATTAGCAGCACGAATGGTAGCTTGGGCTCGAGAAGTTGGTTTCCCTCATTTTTCTCCTCATTCCATTTTCTATCCTTGAGGTAATTAGATCATAACGATATATTTCTATTAGCAAAGATAAAGTCTTAAAGGTACAAAAATTATAAGCACACACAAATAATATTACTTCACACATGCATTAAATTTGTTAAGCATATGCTAAGGCAAGTCATGAGTAATTTGGATTTGACACATATAAGTCCCTATCTATTCAAATCTTAAGTCTACATAATCTTAAACTGCGCTCTAATACCAACTGTAACACCCCGATAATTCAATTATTAAATTAACCCAAAAATCATATTTATCATTTATAATAAATAGAAACAATGTAGTCTATAAAAAAATTATTCACTAAGCTTTTGAAAAGCCACCTGTTTGAAGCTTAAAACTAAGAGTTATAGTTACTCATAATTTATTTAAGTAGAAACCTAATAAAAAAAAGTTCAACTTCCTAAGGAGACCCTTAAGGACTGGAGAATGTGTCAAATCCTCCTCATGTGTAACCTAAAAGATTGTGAATAAATATTGGGGTGAGTGATACCATTTAGTAAGCAAACTTCATCTTACATGAAATAATAAGCATTCACAACAACATGTCATACTCTAGTTATACATGATCATGAAAATGAACATGTAAAACGTGGTCATCACTATTTAGACACCAATTTGGTGGTCGTCTTTTACGTTCAACATATCGACCTCAAGCTTGATTAGTTAACCTCAGCAGACACCGTCCGATTCGGTTACGTTTTGCTCGACCAAATCGAGGACAAGACCAGCCATGTTACAAATTATATTTAATGTCATATATGTTTTTATGTGTAAATTACGTATGTATCCCTCATTAAAATGTAATACCTTATACCCAATAAAATACCATTGAGCCACTAACATTGAATACATCATTTATTGCTTTCTCTACTCTCTCTAACATCTCTCTTAAATTTGATATATCTCCTAACATTTTGGCACCCATCGTAGGGCTCAAGACAAACAGACACTAATTTGCCTTGATCCCCTCTAATACTAAGATCAGATTAGGTTCTCACAATAATCTCACCCAAATAATGAACTAAAATCTTGATCGACTACATGGTCGGAACCAGAGCTGTATATCGCAATCGACTTGATGCTCATGACGAGCATGTCGAACCAGATGTACCTAAAGGACTAGTCTAGGTAGAAGCCCATACTTTCAACAACCCGTAAAAGCATCTATTGCGACAACTCTTAGACATGCAAAAATCAATGGAGGAAATGAAGAATGAGATGAGGAAGGAAAATCTCGAGCTAAGAAGGCAAGTAGAAGCATTGTCTGGCGGATTTCAAAAACCCCAGGATGCTGAGACTCTACGAAACATGGAAGTCGGCGTCGAAGAAGGAGACGATGAGGTCAAACGAATCATTGCAAAACATGAAAGAGAATCCTGAAACCAAATGGCCTGCAACCGTGATGTGTTGGATCCTAAGAACAGTTCAAAAGATAATGAATTTACAACCCAAAAATAGCAAGTTAGTCTAGCCTTGGAAGAAAAGTTGATATGGCAGAGTAAAGTAACAGCATTGGAAGAGCAAGTTAAAAGCCAAGGCACAGGCAGAGCCCAATTAGACTTGGACAAGATCTGTAAACAATTGGTCGGGTCCCCCTTTTCCAAAGAAATTGAGTTAAGCGAGCTACCTGAGAAATTTACCTCTCCTAAATGCCCGAGCTACAAAGGAACCAAGGATCCCATTGCCCATGTGCTCCTCTTCAAGATGACCATGGCCCCTATCAGTTTGCCTTGCGATAAGAAAGAAGCAATGTTATATAAATCCTTCGCAGCTACGTTACATGATGCCGCAAAAGATGGTTTAGCGACCTGAAGCCCGAAAGCACCCAGTCATTTGCTAATTTGGTTAAACTTTTTGTTACCAATTACGCTAGCAACAAACCTTTGAAAAAAGAGCCTCATCATTTGTTTTCACTCATCCAAGGGATAGAGGAGTCTATCGAAGCGTATATGAGAAGGTTCCAAAAAGAAAAGATTGAAATAGCCCATTGTCCTGACTCAATAGCAATGCAGGCAATCCGACAAAGTGTTTAGAGAAATTCTGGGCTGTGTGTTGAGCTCACTAAAACAACGCCGTAGACCTTGGAGGAAGCTTATGAAGAAGCAAGTAAACTCATTAATGTTGAAAGAGAATTGAGATCAAATAGAAGTGAGAGCTTGCCTTTTGGTCACACTCTTAAATGGAAAGGAAAGCGCGAACTGAACCCTGATCGGGGATTGATGAGCGGTGGCTTTATGCCAAAAAGTGCGGTGGGCCCATCGTTTAAGAGGAAAAATAGCTGGATCATAAATGTAGAGCCTTGGGAAAGGTCTTTGTCTCACTTTAGAGGACCTCCTCTGTGAGTTAGCTTGGCCAAGGTTTTGCTGGAAATGGAATGTGAACAAAATGTAAGATGGTCGCAACACATGTGGGCGTTAGGAAAGGATACCGCTAAATGGTGTGCTTTCCACAAAGACATCGGTCATGAGACTCATGATTGCAGACATATGAAAAAAGAGCTAGAAGATTTACTTTCGAAGGGATACCTAAGACATTTGGTTACTGAAAATGGCAAAAGCATTGGTCCCCATCAACAAAGTAACAAGCCAAGTTTTCCTAAATCGTAACCGGGCAACAAAAACAACCACACGAATATACCGTACGATGCCAACAACATTAGAACAATATATTCCATACATGGAGGCTCAGGGTATGGCGAAGATTCAAATAATGCCTACAAAAGATATGCCCGAGCTGTGGTTAATGGTGAAAGGCTCGAAATCTGTGGCATAAAGGGAGGCTTGAAAAATTGTGAGGAATCATGTTTAATGAGGACGATGAAGTCTCCAGCCCTCATGAGGATCCCTTGGTCATCACTTTAAAAGTAGGCTCGTGTATTATTTGTTGAGTGCTTGTTGACAGTGGCAGTTCAGTTGACCTGCTTTTTTTGTCCACTCTACACACCTTGGGGTTAGGAGCTGAAGATATGGTTAACAGAGAAATGCCCCTTATAGGGTTCAACAATAGCACCTCTTATGCACTGGGAACCATCAAGCGTCCTGTTGATGCGCCGGGGTCAATGGTGATGTCCAACTTTGTGGTCGTCGACTGCCTTGCTTATTACAACATAATTTTGGGACAACTTTGGATCCACAAAATGAGACTAGTTCCCTCAACACATCACCAAGTGGTGAAATACCCCATTGACAATGGTGTCCTCAAACTTCAAGGAGATCAAGGTAAGGTTCAAAGTTGTTACAATGCGACCATGAAAGGAATTCAGACCAAATATCAACTACAGAATAATCTCGACAACAGGTCTCAAAACGAGGTAACCAAGTAGGGATCATCAACTCTGACAAAGTCGAATTAATCCCTATGGAAGAAGGATGTAACCGAATATTGAAGGTGAATGTTGGTCTACTTGAAGAATACAAATGCAACCTTGTCTCCTTCTTGAAAAGTAATATGGACATTTTTGCTTGGAGGCCGGAAGATGTGCTCAGAATAGACTAGGGTTTCATCGTCCACTAGTTAAATGTCGATCCCAAAAGGAAACCTGTCCAACAAAAAAAGAGAAAATTTCCCAGAGAAAAAAACGAGGTCATCAAAGCACAAGTGGATATTCTGATTTGCACGAACGTCATAAGAGAGATGTGTTACCCCACTTGACTCTCAAATGTTGTCCTCGTCAAAAAGTCAAATGGAGAGCCAAGAATGTGTGTTGCATTCACCGACATGAATAACGCATGTTCGAAGGATTGCTATCCATTGCCGAGCATAGATCAATTGATTAATTCTACCTCAAGCTATAGTTTGATAAGTTTCTTGGATGCATGCTCAAGCTATCATCAAATCCATATGGACAAAGGGGATGAGAAAAAAACATTCTTCATCACCGAGGCATGTACTTTTTGCTATAACAAAACGCCTTTTGGTCTGAAAAATGTAGGTGCAACGTTCCAACGAATGGTGAACGATATGTTAAAGCCCATGCTCGAAAAAAACATGGAAGTATATGTTGATGACATGGTAATCAAAACAAAGAATAAGAATGAGCACATCAAAGACTAGAAGAGGCATTCAGTATCATGAGGTGGTACAGTATGAAGTGGACCCTAGAAAATGTACATTCGAGGTCAATGATGGAAGGTTCTTAGGATATCTGGTATCAACCCGAGGAATTGAAGCCAATCCTGACAAAATAAAGGCATTGCTTGACATGAAACCTCCCTCAAATTTGAAAGGGATCCAATAACTCAATGGAAGGATTACTACCCTTAATCATTTCATCGCAAGATGTACAGACAAGTGCATTCCATTTTTTAAACTCCTGAGAAAAAACACTACCTCGTTTTGGAACGAAGAGTGTGATTTGGTCTTCACGAAGATCAAAGATTACCTTGGGTGCTCTCCGGTTCTCATGAGCCCATCAAAAAATGAATTTTATATCTTGACTGAGCAGATACAACATAGACTGTTAGCGCCACACTCTTGGTCGAGCGAGAAAATGCACAATACCCTGTGTATTATGTAAGCCAAATTCTAACCGAGGCCTAAAGGAAGTATCCAATATTAGAAAAACTAGCCTTTGCTCTTAAAATAGAGATGAAAAAGCTTCAGCATTACTTCAAAGCCCACACTATTGTTATTCTTACCTACAGTCCGTTGAAAAGTGTGCTAGCTATGCCCGATACAGCCAACAGGCTGGAGAACATATCTACCGAGCTAGGAGAATTCAACGTCAAGTTTTGGCCCCGAACATCCATGAAGGCTCAAGCAGTTGGAGAATTTGTAGCCGAGTTTACCGAGTGCCTAGAAAAATCACAGGGGTAAGAGATCAATGAGATTGATAATAGTCAAGGGAACATGCTCACTAAATAGTGCGCGTGTGTTGATGGGGCCAATAACTTTAAAGGAGCAGGCATCGGAGTTGTCATTACTGATCCAGAGGGAAATGTTTATGAATACTTCATCAGAATAGCATTTCAAGTCACCAACAATGTCGCCGAGTTTGATGTCGCAATTTTTGGGGTTATGATTGCTAAGAAGTTGGTGCCATAAAATTGAACCTCCTAGATGAAGAGATACCTAGAAAGACTCGTCGTTAATCAATTATAAGGCTCTTTCGAGGCCAAAGATGACAAGATGAAAAGATACCTACAAAGATTAAAATTAGAATGTCATGATCTTGAAGAAATACAAGTCAAACAATTACCCAGAAGTAACAACAGTCATGCCGATGCATTAGCAACACTGGCTTTTGTACACAATACATGTGAAGGTAGAGTCATCAATGTTACCATATTGTCTGAAGCCAATCCGATTGAAGCCATCAAAGTGGTTGGCCAGGCTGAGCAAGACAACGAAGCCTAGTTTGTTCCCATCTTGAGATATCTGACTAACAAGTCTCTTTCCGAGGACAAGAAGAAAAATCAAGCAATAGCCATTAAGAATGTTAATTATTTTGTACAAGACGGGTTGTTGTACAAAAAAATGCCCACAGGTCCAGGATTATTACGTGTTCACTAATCATCAGCAAAGCTCAAAGAAGAACATAAAGGTGATTGTGGGTGGCATTCCAGGGGTCGTAAGTTGTCTCAAAGGATAATACGACAAGGATACTACTGGTCAACTATGTTGGTCGACTGCACGAAGTTTTCTCAATGCTGTGATAAATGGTAGCATTTTGGCCTGCTCACTCACACCGCGGCGACACATTTGATCAGAGTCGTAACTTTGTGGCCTTTCTGCAAATGGGGATTGGACATTGTTAGACCTTTACCACAAGCGATAGGCCAGAAAAGATTTCTATTGGTTTCCACAGATTATTTTACTAAATGGATTGAGGCGGAGGCCTTAAGCCGTATTCCTGAAATTGAAATCATCATCTTCCTTTAAAAATCAATAATTTGCCGATTCAGTCTTCCTAGAGATCTGGTTATCGATAACAGGAAACAATTTGTGGGGCAAAAGGTAAAAGACTTCGGCCTAAAATACAAAATAAAGCTCAACCATTCTTCGCCCCATTACCCATAAGCCAATGGTCAGACCGAGGCCTCAAATAAGTTGATACTCACTCTCTTAAAGAAAAAGCTCGTATCAACAAAAGGAAGATAGGTCGAAGAATTGCCTGATGTATTATGGTCAATTCGGACTAGTCCCCTAGAAGCGACGAATGAATCCCCTTTTGCTTTGGTCTACGGGGACAGAAGCGATGATACCTACAGAAGTTATTTTCCTACTCCTCTGTCCGATTTAAACAAAGAATAGGTTATATCTGAGGAGCATCGAGACAAAGCCCTAGTACTAATAGAAGATAACAAACGAAAGGTTGCCACCTTTTACAACAAAGTAGTTCGATTTAAAGCATTTGCAATTAAAGACTGGGTCCTGCATAGAGTCCTCCTCGATTACAAGGAATGGAGGTCAGTAAATTGGGGGCAAATTGGGAAGTTTCGTATGAAATTGAAGACATCACACCTGCTGGTGCTTTTGTCCTTAAACGCCCTGCAAGCGAGGTGGGATCTCAAAGTTGGAATGCCAAACATCTAAATAAGTATTATTTTTAATCTTTCACTTGATGTAATTTTAAAGCACGATTTGTAACAGACATTTGGTAATTAACATAATACTATTGTGTAACTAATGGACGTACTTTTGTGTATGAAAACATGTTGTTTCCTTTTTCTTTTCGCAGAAATTATAATTAGGCCGAGCGAGTTGATCGCCTGTGCTAAATAACAGCAAGGCAGAATGCTCGAGCCCACCCTTCGTACCACGAGAGGCTGGATTTGTCCAGATTCGGGCCAATGAGGACCTACGATTAGGCTGCGCAAGTTGATCGCTTGTGCTAAATAATAGCAAGGCAGAACGCATGGGATCACCTTTCGCGCCACGAGAGGCTAGCTTTGTCCAGCTTCGGGTCGATGAGGACCTACAATTAGGCCGCGCGAGTTGATCACCTGTGCTAAATAACATCTAGGCAGAATGCTCGGGCCCACCCTTCACGCCATGAGAGGCTGGCTTTGTCTAGCTCCTGACCGATGAGGACCGACGATTAGGCTGCACGAGTTGATCGCTTATGCTATATAACAAAAAGGTAGAACGCTCAGGCCCACCCTTCATGTCATAAAAAGCTGGATTTGTCTAACTCTGGGCCAATGAGGATCTACAATTAGGGCGTGCAAGTTGATTGCCTATGCTAAATGATAGCAAGGCAAAATGTCCAGGCCCACCATTTGCGATACGAAAGGTTGGCTTTGTCTAGCTCCGGGCCGATGAGGATCTGTACTTGCGGTTAAATGAAAAGGTCTTATTAATTCTTAATGCAACATTACAAATGGAAGAGCGACCACATAGCATGGATACACTCTCCAAGCTCACACACTGCCTTTACACGCCCCTTAAACGTTTTAATTATAGAGCTATGTTCTTGTCCATTAGTTCTGGTCGAACTAATGGATACAATTTGGCTTGTATTACATTCACATGATTCAAAATGGAGCGGCGAGCGGCCTCGCTCATAACTTCACCACCTTCTAATGATTTCTCCAATTTCAGGGTCGACTACATGATGTCAAGGAATGCATCTTCTCCTCATTTCAAGTATGCTTCCGTACTCGACATCTCTTCTTCAACACATGTTCGACCTTCTCCATCAACACATGTTCATGATGTGTTTCTAGTGCTAACTTACTTTCGAGCAATTGATGATTCTCTCGCTTTAAGTGACGAACTTCCTCGCTCAATATCGAGTTCTCCTTTATTAAAGCCTGGACCCTTATCCTTAGCACTCGATCAGATGACATTGCTTGCAATCATTCTTTAGACATTCACATTAAATGTTCCACTATAGTGTCCCTCGCCTTCCTTTTATAATTCACTTTGGCGAACTGTTTCCTTACACGTGTTAGACTCATAATGCTACACGACAAAATATATGTGCTATCATATTCAAAATAAATGTTCGAAATGCACACGTGCCATAAACCAAACACTTTCCATTTCTATTACAATATTCAAATGTTTACAAAATTGATATAAATTAGTTAATACAAGAAAGACAATTTACAAAATATATACTCGTACAACTTCGACCAGTTAAGCCTAACTGGGCTCTTGTTCTACCTCCTCTCCCCAAGCTCATCTACCCCGTCATCCATACAAGTCTGGCCAGTGTCATTGTGGCTGGGGTAATTTTGAGGATGCTATTGAATTCCTTTAACTTCCCTTTCTCCACGGCCTTCTCCTTGAATTTCTTCATGACCTTGTTGTACCCCACCTACGCAAACTTCATATTGTTCGCCTTGGCCACCTGTCGCCTTTTCCTTGTTGAGCTCGTCCCGAACAGACCTTAGCTCGTTCTTGAGCTCCTCAGCCACCCTGTTCGTGGCCTCTTCCTTCTTCCCAAGCTCTAGATTCCTTGCATGCAGCGATGTGATCTTGGACAACGCAGCTCGGTGGCCTATCTTTTTGGCCTTTAGCTCCCCTTTTATCTTCTCTAACTGGCGCACCATGAAATACGTGATCAGCGCCATCGACTACACAAGCACATCGTTAATTCTCACAATCACAACAACATAATGTAATCACGATGTCTAAGTCGTAATAAACAACATAACTTGACCAGTTTTCAGTTCGCCAATGTTAGAGTGTCGACGTCCTTGTAAAGGTCGTTGAGCACATCTTCATCTAGCTCGATTGGCAGCATCCGTGCAAATTCATCCATTGTTGTTGGATTCCCAATGATCGGCTCAAATATCTGGTAAACAAAGTCAGCGCCCTGTACCGCTTTTCCCTTGTCTAGCGTCGGAGCCTTTGGGGTGTAAAAAAGCAGCAATATGGGAGAGCTCGCACTCTCCTCTTATGTTGTTCATTGAGAAGGCAGGAGAGGCAGCCAAATTGGTTTCCTTGGCGCGAGTCGCCTCTTTTTCAAACCCTATGAGGATGAAGTCCCTTGCATGGATGCGCAAAATCCACTAAATAGCGCTGAAGAGTCGATCTCGTTCGGGTCCATCTTTGCAAAGACAACAACAAAACAAAAGTTAGCATAAAAACAAAATCAACTAACGGCCAAATGTATGAAACAAACAAATATCATCATTTTGGATATGCATCAAGAACCTTCATTGACCAATTCAAAGTTCTCCTCGAACTCAGAGGTCGCCTTTGTCTCTTACAAGAACGTTGCTGGGCCCGTTTTATTCTTGTAGCTAGCAGTTTGGCTCCCAGCCTCAACAAGTCAGCCGTTATCAAATATGGAGTGGATAGAACCTTCTTTCATGGGGTTGGTTTGCCAAGCACCCTTGGAGTTGAGCCAATCGGGCTTTGGCTCGCTCGTTTAAAGTAACATGATGAAAACACTTGCGGTTCAACACATTCTTTATGTTTACCCAAGTCAGGGGAATCGCGTTCCCTTCTTCCTCAAACTCTCACCCACCAGAAACATAAAATAAAAACTACTTCCAATCGTGCTCATTGTCTGACAAAGCCACGTTTATACCTCGGTCTTGCTTCACAGACACATACAATTGCTGCTCATCAGAAGGGCTTTACTTCAGCGCATATGCTTCGTTAAATTCAGGCATCCCTATTTGGATCTTGATCTCTCTGCACAACATGGTTATGCACATTAAAATCACCATTCATTGGGAAGGATTTGGCCGGGTGATATCTGTGTCCGAATTAGAAAATTCCTGATGAATTCAGGGAGCAAAAACCTCAACCTGAACATTAGCGATTTTTCATGGAAAATCATCCACCCAAAGGGCGGCTGGTCGCTGTCCACCGACCTCGGATTAGGAATCCTTATCTGTACACTTTGGGATGTCGTATGCATTTCGAAGTTGAAGTTCATCCTATAGGGAGAACTCACAAGGTTTTGGTTGGGACCGCCACCCTTTTGTCCTATAGGTCGATTTCCCTTTACCTTTGTCAACCCTTGCCTTTTTTTGCCACGACTTAGGGATTGCCAAACTTGTTCCCACGAGAATTATAATTGTAGAACCCGATGTCGATGGTGGAGGAACAACAACCGTAACCTCTTGAACATCGAAAGAAGCCTCCGTAGAACATGAAGTCAACCCAGACCCGGAAGCAGACCTAGACGAACTCAACAGTTCCATATCCTCTATAGTCTCTAAAGTGCTTGCCACCAAAACCCCAATGACGTTTAATCCCTTACCGACCATGTTAAACAGAATGCAAAATACGACCTAATGCAACGAAAATAAAAAATGAAATGTTATCACAAGAAAGAGCAATACCTACGTGAATAGTAAACTGAAAGAGAACGTTGAGAAGATACCGACCTGAAAGGAAAAGAACCCGAGTTAAAGCTGACTTTAAAGTTCACTTTAGAAAATGAAATTTTACAAACAACTTCTCTCAAAACGAAAAGTCACGTACATAAATTCTAAATGTTGGGACACTCAAGAACAATTCGTGGAGAAACGCCATAAGGAAAGGAATCACTCTCGAGGAATAAAGTTTGAAAATTGAAAAAGGACCCATCTGAGCTGCCGTCCTTATATAGTAGGATGCATCCTAGTGGCCTTTCAACATGTGGCATCCGAAATACGAAGGGTTCAATCGTGAAACATTACGAAAAACCTTTCACTGCCCTTCGAGTTTGCGAAACGTCGCAAAAACCTTTCGCTGCCCTTTGAGTTCGCAAAACATTGCAAAAAACCTTTCGTTGCCCTTCGAGTTCGAGAAACATCGCGAAAAACCTTTCACTGTCCTTCGATTCCAAAAAATGTTACGAGAGACCGCTCCATACTCTTACAGTTCGTATTAGCCCCAAATTATAAGAATGGGGGACTTGATATTTAGACACTAACCTGGTGGTCTTCTTTTACATTCAATATGTCGACCTCAAGCTCAATTAATTAACCTCAGTAGACACTATCCAATCCGGTTACGTTCTGCTCGACCAAACCGAGGACAAGACTGGTCATGTTAAAGACTATATTTAATGTCATATATATTTTTATGTGTAAATTATGTATGTACTCCCATTAAAATATAATACCTATAAATACCCAATAAAAGGCCATTGAGCCACCAGCATTGAATATATCATTTGTTGCTTTCTTTACTCTCTCTAACATTTCTCTTAAATCTGATTTATCTCCTAACAATCACGCAATCATAACTTTATTTTTTTCTCAATACAATATATCTTTTTTTCTTTTAATAGAATGCACTGACTTCTCGTAATAATTGTGGAGCCAAAATAATATGTCACCCATCGGTGACCCAACCCAAATAAATCACCTGTCGGTGATTGGCACGCATGAAGGGTAAATATCAGTGAGCCAAATATTGAAGGAACATAACTGAAATTCCATAACAAATTATCACTGCACAAATACGTCCATACCTAATGGTAAGGAACCAAATGCCCCCGAATATTCAAGTAAGTTAGGGACACGTCCCCCATACGGCCTAGACAAATACAATATGTTCTCATTCAAAGTCAAATCAAAACAATTGTCAAAGGCATTCTACCAAATATTTTTCAGAAAAATTTGTTTGCTTTAAAAAAAATAAAGCATTTTCGGTATCAAAACTTTAAACTTCATATATGTATGCGAACATGCACATGACAAACACATATTTATGCAATTGACCTTACACACATAAACCATCTATATGAACTCTATCTACTACAAGATAACAAGCTTAGCATATAATAAAGATATCCAAGCATACAAACATAATAAACATACCACTTAATATTTCAAGTATAATTAGTTTACTTACCTCAACGTAATAACTCAAGCCATGTCTAAACTAGCAAAAAAAATACTTTTATGTGCTCCTAGCCCATTTCAAAATCAAAGAATACCTCAATTTTTATTATTTATTTATTTTATAGTTGTTGTTTTCAATTTGTAAGTTTGAAATTACAGTAATACTATCAAAGCTTATTAATGTCTTTTTTTGTTGCTCTAATACTTAGGTATAAAATATTTACAAAGTTATAATAACCTATAACTTATGATCAATATCTTTGCAAATAAATTTTTTTTATTCTTCAAAAATATGATTTCAATTTTTTGCATAAAATTCGTACACGCTGTGCTTAACATTTTTTTTATCAAAAACACTGAAGTTTATTTTTAAAAATTGATTTTACTACATAAAATAAACATATATGGTATTACACATAAAAAGTTTCAAATAATTTGGAGATCAATTTCATAGGTAAAATTGACTTTAATTTGAACTATAATAATCTGTCTTTTAAATTTTTAGCATAAAAGTTTAAATTTTGAAAAACCATAAAAACTAAATACAAAATATTAATCAATGATTCAAATGCCAAAATTTTTCTAATCATGTTTAATTATCTAAATAAAATTTTCAAGCCCCAATTTCTATCTTAAAATATAGAAAATAATCTAGGAACCCGAGTTGTTCAGAATCTAACAAAATTACAGTTGAAACTTAAAAAATTCATAGAAAAATAAATATATAGAAATATTTGACAAACGAATATTCATTAGAATCATTGAGACGTCTAGTTTAATGTAAAAATAAATTGGATTTAAAAATTATAAAATAATTATTAAAAATGTTCTTTTTCTCCACTACTATTGAAAATTCAGTAAATAATAATATAAAATTTCTTTTAAAACATCCCAAAAATCATTACCAATCATAACTTTAAGCCTATAATCCCCTAAGATTATATTTTTATTAAGTTCTTATTTTAAAATATAACTATTTAATAAAAATATTAAGAAAAAATTAAAAAATGGTGGTGGAGATGAATTAATGATACCTTTCTTGATCAATGAGAGGCTAATAATAATTTTTTCAAAGATTTGATCTTAAATTAAATTAGAGGGTTTATTTTGTTGTTGTTAAAACGAAGAAGAAGGAACGTAAGAATTATTAGGTTTCAAAACCTAGATATAATACTCTTATTAAATATCACCTATTATCTTATTATGATCATTATTATCTCTATTATTATTATTAAATAAATAAAATCTTAAATGCATTATTTTTGTGGAGCTTATCCGTACATGATCTATCAAATCTCTCTTCTTCTTCTTTTACTTTATTTTTTTTAATTCATACTTATCCTTACTTTTGTTTAGCCCTACCTCCAAAGTAACGCATTGGATCAACGACACTTATGGAGTATACACTACCAGTGTTTGAGGAAGGGGAAGAGGACTTGGAGGTTAAACTTCACAAATCATTAATAATGTTTTCGTTTGTGTCTTTATATATAACATGTTTTATCTATCTTTTTTTTGTATGTAATTTGCAACATCTTTTTTATTATTGCATGTTACATGTTACATATATTTCTATTTTGTTTGTAAAAAATTACATCAATTATGTCTTTGTATGTAACATGTTATATCCATCTTCAGCAGGATCGCGGAAGTTTCAATAAAGATATAACATGTTAAAAGATGTAATATGTTACATTCAACTCTATCTATGATTGCAACATATTACATTTACTTTTAATCTTAGATGTAATATATTACATACCTATCCGGCGAAGTTGTCAGAGCTCCGGTGAAATCATCGGCAGAATTATCGGAGCTCTAGTGAGGTCATCGACATAGTCACCGGAGTTTGTAAGATTGAAGTGTTCATACATGAAGGACAAGGAATATTTTGGTAAAATAATTTTTTATTATGTATGTGAAATTCTAAGTTTTGTAAATTAAATTGATAGTTTTAAAAAATTATAATATTCATCTAAAAATAAATAATTGAAATTAAATACTCAATTTTGAAAGGTAACTTTTTTTGAATTGCCTACAATAATTTACAATATATCTTATGTTACATAACTATCAATTACTATATACAAAAGTGAGAATAAGCCATGAATAAAATATGATTATTCTCCAACATTTTATTACCATTTTGTCTTTTCCTTTGTTGTTTTTTTCCCTTTCCATTTTTAGCTTTTACTTTTTTTTATATTTAATTATTATTTTTTTATACTAATAAATATCAAAATATTTATATACTAATATATCATATTTTTATGCATAGTCACATTTGGTACTTTTATTATATATTATATTTCCCATTTTGCCCTTAGTATTTTTTTTTTAGCTTTAACTTTTTTATTATTTAATAATTATTGATTTTTTACACTACTTAATATCAAAATATCCTTATACTAATATACTATATTTTTATGTATAGTTACATTTGTTAGTTTTATCATGTATTATGTTTTCCATTTTGCCCTTTATCTATTTATTTATTTTTTAAAATTTTTAGTTTTAACTTTTTATTATTATTTAATTGTGGTTGTTTTGTTTAAACTACTAAATACTAAAATGCCCCTATACTATACCATACTTTTATGCATAGTTATATTTGGTAATTTTATGAATAGTTATCTTCTTAGTTTTTCCTATATACAAATAAATATTAAAATATTATTATAATAAATACACTTATCATGAATAATTATTTTATTAGTTATATTGTTTACAATTTTAGTTATTTTTATTTTTTAGTACATTAATAAATATGAAAATGTTCATATAATAAATACATTTTTTATGAATTGATATATTTTGTACACTAATAAACATCAAAATGTTCCTATGTACTTATCAAATTTAAAAAATCATGTTTAAAAATATTTTTTGTAGAAATAAAGAATTGTGAAACAATAGCAACAATCAATACTATTTTATACTTATCAAATTTAAAGGACCATTATTCATTTTTTAAAAATTAATATCAGTATTTTAAATTAAGTATTAAAATAAAAACATGTTAACACAAATATGAGAATGTATTATCTATAAATTACATCTTAATTTAAATAATTTTATCAAAATAAATAACTCAAACAATGTAATTATATTATATGTACTCACTCGTGCTATAACTAGCATATATAAAAGCATCTATAAAAAAATGAATAGTAAATTTTGGTGGAGGGTTTTGCACACCAAAATTACATTTATATCCTTTCTTTATTTTTTATTTTCAATTTTTTTCTTTCTTTTAAATTTTTCTTTTTACAACAATAAATACAAATATGTTCGTATGATAAATATGCTTTTTATGATTTGTTATTTTGATAATTTTATTGTGTATTAATTTTATATATTACTATTAAATAATTATTTTAATCACATTAAAAATAACAATTAGTGCAATTCATGCTTACCTGAATTATATTTTGTTGAACTAATCATTTTTTTAAATCATGTCACATATAATATCAAGTAAATAATAATCAATTAATACACATTATTTTTAACAAAAATGTTTTTAAAAATAGTTATTAAGTTCAATTAGGTTGTGTCTATCGTGTTTAAGCGCACCAAAATATTTATTAAGTTCAATCAAATGATAAGATGTTATTTTAATATGTCAAGGGAAAATCTATAATAAATATACTATGAAAATTATTTTTGTAATTTTATTGTATATTGATATTATATTATTACCCTTAATAATTATTTTAATCAAATTAAGGACAATTTGTGCAGTTCATGCTTATACATTTAGTGCATGTTTGGTTGGTTGTAATAGGATAGAGAATGTAATTGATTCAGCTTATTACAATATTTAGTTTTCTTAAAGAGATGTAATGTAATGTAATCAATTACATCTCTTAAAAGAATTGGCATTACATAAGGATATAGAAGGAAAGACAATTACATTACGTGAGCTGTTTACATTCATGCTCGGTCTCTTTTCTCTTCTTCACGCAAACCTTGGTGCGCCGTCATCAAGCAGGCTTTTGTGCGCTGTCGTCCAACAATCCGCGCTGTTCACTCTCCCTGGTTGTTCGCTCTCTTTCGCCGTTCGATCTCCCTCTCCGTTCGTTCTCCCTCGCCGTTCTTCTTCTTCGAGTATGAAGCACTCACAGTTATACACAACTCTAATTTTCTCCCCCGATCTCTAATTTTTCATGTTTCTATTTTTGTTTATATGATAAAAATTTGGGTTGTCTTTGTTTGTTTCTATGATTTTGGGTGTTTGTGTATTAATGATTGCATTATAGTTTTGCCTTTCAATTTAGTTGCTTGACTTTAGCTTAATTAGGAAATTGTTGAGGATCCAAGTCTTAATTGTAGCAAAAATGTTACTCCTTGAATTTTCTTTATGGTTTGTCTTGGTCATCGGAGAATGTTAAGCATTTATAGCCTTTGGTTTATGATGTTATCAAGGAAAACATATCTTGTTCATGTTTTAATGTTTCTTTTCTTCGTAAGGGTGTAATTACTTGTCTTTCTTTAGTCCAATTTCGAAACTCCATATAGAACCCTTCTCCTTAAGATGTTTCAAAATTATCTTGCTCAGTGCTATTTTTAATAGTATTCTTTCTATTTACTTCATTCCAAGCACAATGATGTTGAGTTTTTCATTTTTATTAATTAATAAATTTAAAATTTCATATTATAATTATTTAATTTTAAAAAATATATTTTATTTGATTTAGGAAATAATAGCAAAATAAAAATGGAATCATTCCATTACAGTTGTGAAACCAAACACTGTAATACTGATTCCTTTTTTTATTACAGTGGCTAAGCCAAACACTGTAATAGTAATACTATTTTCTTTATATTACATTCCATCACAATTACGATTATATTTAATGAACCAAATGTGACCTTAATGAATTAGTTGGATATGATATTATTATTTGTGATTAAATCATATTTGGATTGGACTATTTACTTTTGTGTCAAAATTATGTCATATTTAATATCAATAATTAATAGTCAACTAATATATATTATTTTTATGTAAAAAAATACTTATGAAAATTTATATTAAGTTCAGTTAATTTATATAAATCGTGTGTACGTCAGATTGACTTTTTAAATAATAATCAAAATATTAATTAAATAAATTTATTTATGTTGTTCGATTATATTTGATTTACTTATTAAATAAAACTATGGAAGTCTTATTAATATCAAGCCATATTATTTATGTTTGTGTGGTGTTTGTATTCTATAGCTAATAAAATAGTGATTGTTGCATATTTATTCTATATTATAGTAAAAAAGATTATTAATTATTCATTTTAATAATATTTAGGCAATCAACTTCACAAAATTTTTAACATTAATTTTCCACGTTGTTATAATAAAAAAAACTAAAAAAATTATATTTAAAGACTTTTTTTTTCTTTTTCAGGGTTAATCATATTTTATACCTCAAACATATTAAATTTGTTACAAATATACTTATAATATTTATAAAGTTACATACATGCACATAACATTAAATTATATTCATACTTGATGGCACATAGCATTTATAAACTATAACGCATTTATTTTATAATAAATATGTCTATGATTTTAAATACATTATAAATATATTTGCAACTTTGTAAACATTATCGGTATGTTTGTAACAAATTTAATAGGTTTTGGACATTAAACATAATTATGCCTTTATTTTATAAAATAATGTATTTTAAAATATTAATAATCATTGCCAAAAAATTAACAATATTTTATATTTATCAAATTTAAGTCACCAACTTTTGCATATGCATGGGTCCAAAAACTAGATAAAAATGTTACCATAATCTTTAGATTATAAGTATTTGCATATAATGAGGTATTAACATATGGTAGAACGAGATGAGTATTAGATGTGCGAATGATATAAACAACTGTTAATAATATGATATATACAACTATTTTATTTAATAATTTCTTATAAATTAGGCATTTTATGTCTTTTAATTTCTTCAATTAAAACTAATGTCATTTATTACTTTTTAAAAAAGAAATCAACTAAGATTAAACTATTATTTTAATAAAATTTTTATTAAAATAATTTATATTTAAAATATAAATTTAACAAAATAATAGTGAAATTCAAAATAAACTTTTTTAGAAAAAAAATTTCAACAATAAAATATTGATAGATGCAGGGGTGGGACGATGGTTAAGGGTAAAAAGGTGGTTGTGACGTTCAAGGAAACTATTTTTTTAATTAAATTTTAATATTACCCCTTAATAAAAAGCATTTTTTTTGTCAAAATTAGATTTAAATTGAACTTTTTAATTAACTAAAAAGTTATTGTACTAAAATATAAAATTATTTAACACCAAACCGTATATAAAATATAATAAATTAAAGGATGAAGAACTTTTAAAGTCATTTTGCTTTGCAAATTAATTATTTTAATTACTTTATTTTCTAGTGGCTCATTTAAGTAAGTGCAAAGTGAAAAAAAAAAAAAAGGAAAAATCTGATATGATACCTTATATGCCATACTTAAAAAATGGCTAATTAGTAAAATTTGGATCCATATGTGTTTATGATGTTGATTTGTTTTCATATTCTACATTTTGATCAATTATTAATTTTTGCCTTATAATTTAGTACATTTGTTTTTAATTATTTCCAACACTTTGGTTTTCTTATTTTTAATTCTTATAATTTGATCTATTTATTTTTTAATTTTCATAAAATTTTTCCAAAATTTGATTTCAACTTAAAATTATACTTTAAAAATATAAAAAAAATGAAAGGAGATTAAAGTGTAAATTTTTTTTTTAAATAGAGGTATTAAAAAAGCTAAGGAATCAAAGTATAAAAGTTAAAATCTAAATAGACAAAATTATTAAGAAAAATAAAAGTGGACCAAAGTGTAGAATGTAGAAAATTTTTGGGACCTTTTATATATTTTATCAAAAAAATTGTGAGTATGAAATTGTTGTAACATTAAAAAAACACTAAAATGATTCGATTTTAAATTAGGAAAAAGTTATCCTATGAATCTTAAATTTTTAGTTTTTAAATTTTTAATTAATATACTTTAGTTCCTATATTTTTACTGTTTAGGATGTTATGTACTAAAATAGACCCAAAAATTATTTTTGAATACTTTAATTTATAAATTTTATTAAGATGATACACTTTATTTTCTAAACTTGTATATTTTTTAGAGTGGGGTGCCATGGAAGCCTCTTAGATTAAATCATTTATGCAATTTAGTTAAAACAGGATTAAAATATGAGTTTTTAACAATAATAAAAATAAAATTTAATATAAAATTATTTAAAAGAAAAATGAACAATTATAATATTCAAAGAAAAAGTTATTTAAATATATATTTTAATTTTAAATAAAAATTTAAAAAATTAATAAAACATTATAATGAAATAGTGACAATTAACAGATAGACTAAACTATACAATTGTTCCCTAAAATTTAATTTAATTCACACTTAAATTCTTAAATTTTTAAATTTTACAATTTATAAAAATTTTACATATAAATTTCTAAATTTTTAATTCTTATAATTTAATCCCAAAATTTTAAAATGTCATACATGTCTTAAAATTGTGATTCAAAAATATATATTTTAATACCCAAGATGTGATTTATGTGTAAATTTTTAAAAATTTAGGGATTAAATTATAAAATTCAAAAGCTTATGAACTTATGTGTAAAATTTTAAAAGTTTGGGATTAAATTGTAAAATTAAATTTTAGGAATTTAAAAGTGAATTTATCTAAAATTTGGGGACAAATAAAGTATTTAAGCCTAACAAATATTCAAAATGAATATTTTGTAAATTTTTTATATTAATTGTGATTTTACTATTGTTAAAAACTTGTGTTTTAATTACTTTTAATCATCTAATAAAAAAAATAATATTATAATAAAAAATTTATTAAAATAATATAATTTATTTTTAATTAATTTTTTTTATATAAAATTAAGGAATTAAATAATATAAATGATGATGTTTTTTGATATTTTATTTTATTTTATAAACTAGGATGTTTGTGCATTAGGCGAAAAAAATTAGGAAATTTATTAAAAATAACACCTCTAAAATTTATAGTAATAAAATTAGCACTCTCAATAATATTGAACGTGAAATTTGAACGTAAAATATTGAACGTTCAATATTGAACAGGTTTAAATTGTTGTCGTTTAATTCTAATTGAGTGAGTATTAAAAAAAATATATTAATTATTTTTTTTAATTGTGAAAATTTAAGTTTGAATACGGAATACTAGTTTTATTATTTTAAGTTTTAAGGGTGTTAATTTTGTTGTTAAAGAAAAAAAAAGAAAAATTACGGAGTTCCAAATATACCAGTTTAGGACCTCCGTGTTAACCACTATTAAAGTAGGGCATTTGTCTAAAATAGGCCCTTAGAGGTGGTAAACTACAATTTTAGACCCGTATGTGAATTTTTATCAAAAATAGTCTCTAATCTACTTTGCGTAACCGGTAAACTCAACTTTAAACTAAATAAATAAAAAAATTGAAAGAACGAAGAAAGAGACTAGCGATTCTTTAAGAACAGGCTGAGAGAAAGAAAAAAAAAACCATCTGGCCGAAGCTCTTATTTGGCTGAAGCCCGCCCCTAACAGAGGAACATTACCCATCTGCGCATGTTCAAACTTGAGTTCTCTGAAGGCCAAAGCTCCCCGGTAACCATATCCAGTGACAGAGACAAGAAAACCGTCGCGTTGGTTGTCGTTCTTCATTGTCCACCACGAAGTAGTCGTACTCACTGAGCAAGGTAACTTATATCTTTATATCTCTGATCGATCCTTGTATTATTCGAAAATTTCTATGAAATTTAGACAAAATTGGAGCAACGAACTACACGCCCCCAGATTCACGTCATGTCGGTTGGACACTTCCAAAAAATCAAGAATACATGTAACATAGTTAAAAAAATTTTCCTAATCGTCATGTATTCAGATTTCAGTCCCAACCCAGCTCTCCAATCTCTCCAAATAGAAATTCTAGAAACTAAACGTTTCCTCAACCCACTGGCTTTGACTAGCAAATATACAGCACCGTGGACTTCCTAAACCCTCTCTAATAGCCACAGATGAAGTTGGCTGACCATTTTTTGTATCCTACATTTTGTTTGATTTTTATTTGCTCTTGCTCTCTATTTCCTATCAATTTCCTCTAGTTTTTCAAATTATTTAATTAGGGTTGAAGTTGGTATCACGATCTGCTCTTGTTGAATAAAATTGAATAAAATACATAAAAATTATTGATAGCCTATTATATAGAGTAAACATACACTAAAAGTATACAAATCATAAAATGTAAGACTAGCAAATAGTCTAGATATAAAGTCCCAAACCACAAAAATAATCGTCTAAATCATAAGTCAAAATTCAAATAAAGTCATGAAACAAGTTTCAAAATGAACCACAAATAAATCACAAAATATGTTTCAATATGTTGGCCGTCATTGTTACTTTCTTCCTCTTTCTCTTGAGTCTGCTAATTCAAATCCTCACTTATCACTCATCAGCACCCTCGTTACTACTCACTACAAGTATTATCATTCATTGCATTGAATCATCATCATAATATCTAATTTGAATGTCTTGTTCATCTTCATCCACCCAATCTTCTTCATCCACTAAAAAAGAGTTGTTTTGTTTTGCCTACAAAGGATCTCTATTTGCTATATTTGTTTCTATCTTTTAGGAGTCTTTTCATTTCTTTTTCTTTTTATTTTGTTTATCTTATTTAATGGACTACTAGACATTTTATAAATAAATAAAAATTTGGGTGTAGCCAAAATATAAAACAATTACACTCTTTATAGTTTCACAAAAGACACGTAAGCCTTATGCTGCCTCAAAGCATAAGCTTCAAACTAAGTACATTTGTATCTTGTATTGGTTCATCTGGATAAATAATTTTAGTTTATTAATCTTAAATCATTTATGAATGTCTTAACCAAGAACTTCTACATTCTGTTGGATGCTTGCATAGTTTGATTGATACCATTTAGTTTATTTAAATTTTGTTCTAAGTATTTTCCTGACATTTATTTTGTGATAACAATTTGTGAATTGCATAATGATTTTAGTTGTTTTTAGGGTGCTGGTTTATTTGACGTATACTGAACCTTTTGCAGCATACTTTGAAAGTGGAAAGCATCAAAATTCTTGTAAGTGATGTGCCCAATTTTTTTACTTTGAGAATTGTTACATTACTTAATTTTATCCAACCCCTTTTGGGTTCATATTATCCATAACTGTTTAGGGTAGAAGCATTTTTTCGTATATATTTTTCTATAAGCTTTTAATCCTGTATAACTAGCTTCTGAATGATACTTCCTCAATCCGCATTGAAACAAAATTTGTTGATTTGTAACTTTTAAACTGAATGAAGATTGGACTCTGCCTGATTACATGCAATTAGTTTTATGAAGGATGTCATAGTGATGCTGCATTTTCAATTACGTGTTTAAAGTAGTGAAGTATTCGTATTACCTATGCATTAAGGTATATTATAGTCAATCTATGACTATGCATGTGCTAATCTCATTTTAGATTGTTAATTCAGAAGCTTTATAAAGTAGGTTAAGTAGAACACATTTCCGAATGCCCAATAAATCTAGAAGATGAAATATATCATGGCAGAGAAAATATAATCTCCTCTAAGCTATAATATTCTTTTATTACTTAATACTAGTTGGGGATATTTCTTTAGGATTTAACATAAACCATATTTCATTAAGTTAATTGATTTAATTTCTTCTTTGATGATGATTTGTTTATAAAATTTACAACTTATTGTCTAATAAATGTTACAGTTAAGTATTTGTTATTATATTAGCTTTATATTGTTTTGGTACTATCTGAATATTTGTTTCATGATTTTTTATTACCGTTTTCCTGTGATGTAGACGATGGCATCTCAAGATAAAGAACACATTCCATGCGTACAACGTGAAAATTACTTCATTGGAAAGATTTCTAATATATCTAGAATGGAAGAGCTTCAAACAATCAGGTCCAAACTAGAAATGTTTGGTTTGAAGAAGGAATTTGAAGACTCGTGCTTTGAATTTCTATTAAAGATGCACATAATTGAGTTCATTGGACCTTTGGTTCACCATCTGTTGATGATGCAAGATAAGAAACAAAGTGGGAAAGAGTTGACAATTGTTGTAAATGGACATCCCTGTCGTTTTGGATACGAAGAATTTTCCCTTATAACTGGTATGATGTTTACGGGTGATGATAGCATTCAATATTTGGATAGTAGATTAAAACATCAATACTTCAGGAGGGATAATATCATTACAAAAGGAAGGTTATGTGAAGTATACCAAAGGTTAACGAAGAACACAGATAGACATGATGTTCTTCGTTTGTCATTGTTGGTAGCATTAGAGATTGTTTTGTTGGGTGAGCAGAAGTCACAGAAGATAAATCTTCAATACTTCTACCTTGTTGAAGATCTTGACAGGTTCAACAAGTTTCCATGGGGGAAGGTTGTTTACGAATTTACCATACGAAGGATGAAAAGTTGTATGGTTAATAGAGTACCAATGGATGTCCATATGTTGGAAAAAAATGAAGTTGAGGAGGAGGTAGAAGATGATATGGATATTGAAGGGAAAGCAGAAGATAGTAAATTGAGAAAATCATATTCAACCACTTCTTATAACGTATATGGGTTTCCATTGGCTTTACAAGTTTGGGCTTACGAAGCCATACCTGCATTGGTGGATGATTTGGGTTTTAAACGTGCATCAGATTTGATGCCAAGGATTCTAAAATGGGAAAACAAAAAAACAGGTCGACTTTTGAGATTCAAATACCTGGAGAGGACTTACTTCAGTCACGATGATGTTAGTAATTATGTCTTATTAACTTAAAATTGTTACTAACTTTATTCATGTTGGAATTTATTAATTCATTATACTATTTAATGTATCATATAAATGTTAAATGTTTTGCAGCTATTGGTTCTACAAGTCCTGGTTCCCACTAAACAAGAGATGGATACTTCGTATTATCAATCCAGTCTTGCCGCCAGGAGAGAGATGACAAAAGAGTTTGGTGAAGAACTTTTCCTGAATGTTGGAAAAGTTCAAAAAAGAGGAAAGGAAAAGTTGATAGATGAATGTCAACCATCTTCATCAACGACATCCCTTGACAGGGTACAATTTATAACCCTTTTAGTATCAATATTTTATTATTTGCAAAAAATGAGTGAGCATAAATAATTGCTATTTTTTTAAATAAACTAGAGAAATCTTATTTAATTGTTATTTAGGGTAAAGATTATGTTGTGAGATATAATTTGACAAAATTTTAACGCTAAAGCATTCACATATTTCTAGGTTATGGAGGAATTGTTGGTTGTGAAGAAAGAAGTTAAGGAAATGAAGCAGATGTTCGCTAGTTTGTTAGATATTTTCAAAAAGGGAAACGTAAATGTCCCTTTCGAACATGAGGGTGTGTTTCAAACAAGCAGCCCAATAAGATTTACATATTCAATTGGTGGTGTGGACGCTGAAGTTGGCGTCAATATTGGATCAGAGAATGTCACAAATGAACATGACGATATAATTTTTGGTGGTGAACATCAGGGTGATAAAAATTTGTCAGATGAAGGAGTGAATAAACTGGAAGAAAAAGATCCAAATACTGAAATAGTAATTGGAAAAGAACACTATGTTGCCATGGAGGATAGTGTTCCTGAAAAAGAGGAAACTTTGAATATTCAGGTTCATGTGGACATATCCAAGAACTTGTCTCAAGTAGAAGACAAAAATATTCCTATGATATTGTTACAGAAGGAATTACAAAATAGGAATTTGGCCGTGCTTGGTTATGAAATAGAAAATTGTATTCAGAGGGGGTCAGATGACGTCCATGCAAGTGATACAGATGATTGTATGATTGTCACCGGTCCAACTAAAACAAATAAATACTACACAAGAAAGAATCGATACGTTGGTCCACATTTAAGATCACCTTATGATGTCTACAAGACTAATGGAAGGAAAAGGAAAGTATCGAAAATGGACCAATCATACGATGATGTTCTTGCCGGATGCTCAAATTCTTTCTATAATGTCAACGCGAATGTGGATTGCGATAAATATCTTCATTTCTTATCCTGGCTTCATAAAGAATCCTGTAGTATGGTGTAAGTAATGGATTTTGAAATATACTATGTCATATTTATCAAATTTTACAATTTGTTTGCCTTTTCGTCTTTATGAAATATACTTACAATTATACTCATTATTTCTTGTCAACATCAATTTAGGGATACCATTAATGTTGGTTGCCCAAGTAAAGGGAGAGCAAATGCTATATGGTTTCATCGTTTGTTCAAAATTGAAGCCAACCTTTTCAACTCAGTAAGTAGCACAACTGATGAACACTATTTTGACCTACTATTTGTTATATTTTTAAGCATCTATTTTACATTTTATCTCAATATAATCTTGCCATGGAGGGTATTTTATTGTTTTGTAGGTCAAAATGGGTTTGGGAAGAAATGTGGTCAAAAAGAGCAAAAATGAAGTAAAATGTGTTAAAGACTGTAAGCCTTACAGTGGGTGCAATTTACTATGTAAGGGGGGACCAACAAGAGTTTAAGAATGTAAGCCCTTACATCGAGAATCAGCAAATTATGTAAGGACATTTACATGGCACCAACAACATCGCGCGCCGCGGCGAAGAAAACATATGCCGCAGCGAGAGGCTCTCGGGTTGCATCCTAGGAAATCAAGAAAACAAGGTGCGCCGCGGCATGAATAAGGTGCGCCGCGGCGAGGGACTTTCTGTTTTGTTTCACAATTCTGAAGAACATTGCGCGCCGCGGCATGAGTATTGTGCGCCGCGGCGAGAAGGTTTCTGTTTTTACTCGTAAATCAATTTCACATCTGCGCCGCGGCATGGAAAAAGGCGCGCCGCGGCGCGCGCGCGCAGATTGCACAAAGTCTTTATGGAAACCCTTACATAAAAGGAAAACCTAAAAGGGGACACCAATCTTTCCATCCTCTATATATACATCATCAGCCTCTAACACAAACACACAACTTTGAGCCTCCACCAATTCAAAAACATTATTTTTCTTCTTCTTCTCCACACCCTTTTAGAGAGAAAATCATTCAATTAATGCTCCTCCATTGAAGCTCCATTGACAACCTTGAAGAAGGTGATCACCCAACATCAAGGGCTTGTTTGAAGAGTGGAAGTGGGGTAATTTATTTGTAATCTCTTTTCTTTTTAAAATGTTATTTGTAATGAAAAATATTGATTTAGATTTCATTATGAGTAGCTAAACTCTTTATGTGTGGGATTTTGGTAATGTAACTATGATTGTATGATTGATTGTGTGGTTAATTTTATGATTAAGTAATTTGATTCATGTTCATTGTTCTTAATAAATATGTTCATCAATTATTTCTGATCAATTTGATTTGTGAATGTATGAAACATTTTAGGGTTGAGTTTTAGAAACGCCATCTGAATTCAACTATGCACTCTTGAGCATGAACCTAGTTTAAGTGCATTGATTTGTCTTGAATTGGGTGATTAAACTATTTTCCTAGATTTTAGGCTAATTAACTAATTAACGGATTGGATTAAAGAAGCTAATTAGTTAATTAAGGGAAGATCACCATTGATTTGGGATTTTCTAGAGTTAGAGAAAATAATCGTTAAATTCTACTTTTTCGTGCTTATTTGTCAAATCCACATAAATCAAGTCATCCATGATTAGTTTACTAACCAATTTCCCACACTCATTCATCTCATCGTTTCAACAAAACTTTTACGTACTTACTTTTATTGTTTTAGTATTTTTATGATTTTAGAAACAATTTACAACCCAAACTTCGATTAGAGTGTTTAGCATTTATTTTATTGTTACGTTTTAGATTACATTTAGCTATTTTAAAAACCACATCAATTCCTTTGAGAGACGATCTTGGGAGTATACTTGTCGCTTAATACAAGTGACTCGTGCACTTGCGAGCTTTTATAAATTACAAAATTTGGTTATCAAGTTTTTGTGCATCAAGTTTTTGGCGCCGTTGCCGGAGAATTGGCGTTTTTGAAATTGTTATTTGTTTTCTTTTTATTTTACTTAATTTTTAGTCTTTGTTGTTTTATTTATTTGTTTTTCTTATTTTTGTGTTTTTTGTTACTCGTTAGAGTCGTATAGTGTCTGGTGCTCTGATTTGTTGTTGTTTTTGATTGTGCATGCACGGTAGGAGATCTCTTGGAAATCCACTCGTGCCGTTCATAGATAACGTCAACAGGAGACGAGCACATTTGAGACCATCCGGCGCTGACATTTTGGAGGACGAGCAGCCACCAACAATGGGAGAACATCTACCTCCACATAGAGAGATGACGATGAAGGAGTATGCAAGGCCAATCATTGGCACTGCAACTTCTTGCATCCAACTAGGGGAAGCAGCTAGAAACTATGAAATTAAGAATATACATTTTAATATGTTACCGTCTTTTTATGGGATTCCTAACGAAGATCCTCTAACGTTTATTCGTGATTTCTATGCCACTGTGCAGACTTTTCCACTACAGGAGCTAAATGAGGATCAGCTGAGGATGAGATGTTTCCCGTACACGCTTAAAGACAAAGCCAAGTCATGGCTTATGACTCTTCCACCTGGATCTCTTTCAACTTGGGACGCAATTTTCAACAAATTCATGGGAAAATTCTATTCCCACCAAAAGACTGCGGACCTAAGAACCAAAATTGCAACGTTCTCCCAAATGGACGGAGAACCATTTCATGAGGCGTGGGATCGCTTCAAATTGCTTCTGATTCAGTGCCCACACCATCACTTTCCGTTGCAACTCCAGAATCAATTCTTCTATGACGGATTGACACAACAGTGTCAATTTACAGTGGATAATGCCGCGGGAGGAGCAATGGGAGAAAAGACCGCTGATGAGACATATGATCTGTATGAGATGTTGGGTGCTAATTCCCAACAAAAGAGCTCTAGAGGGCGGCGAACGGGAGTTAACGAGGTAGCTCCGGGAAATGATATGGCAATGCAAATTGCGGAGCTTACAAAACAAATTGCACTCCTCACCTCAAAGAACACACCAACTCAAGAGGTATGCGGTATTTGTAGTACGTACGGACATGGTGCTAACATTTGTCCCTTTGTTTGTGATCAAAATGCAGGTACAAGTTATGAGCAAGCGAATGCTATGGAGGGATACCAACCGAGGCCAAGGAATGATCCTTACTCGAACACGTATAATCCTAGTTGGAGAAATCATCCCAACTTCTCATGGAAAGGAAATAATAATCAAGGCTATGCTCAGAATAACTTCCCACATCATCCAAACAACAACAATTCACAGCCTACTCTACCAAACAAGCCAAGTTTAGAGAACAATTTGAACTCCTTCATTCAAGTGAGTCAAGAAATTAATTAGAAGAATGATCAAAGGATAGGTTCTTTAGAGGCTTCCATGAAAAGGATAGAGACTCAGGTGGGGCAATTGACTGAATACGTACACAAGCAAGACAAAGGGAAGATGCCTGAACAATTGAATGCTATCACAGTCATTGAAAGTGGTGAGGTCCTAAACTATAATTTTACTGAACATTTTGATGATTTGTTTATAGATGCAGGAGATACAGGAAGGACACATGCAATTCCCAAGGAAAGTCAAGCTGAGGACATTGAAGTCGTAAGGCCTTCTATAAAGTGTACGGAGAGCCTTAAAGAGTTAACCGAACGTCCATCCCTTCACAAGTCACCTAATCCATACAGACCTCCGATTCCACTCCCACATCCCGTAAAGGCGACTGATCAGGATAAGCTATTTCATGAAACTTTTACTTCACTTTCTAAAGTTAATATTAACTTACCTTTGTTGAGTATCATTAGGGACATTCCATCTTATCCAAAATTTCTCAAAACCCTACTCTCCAACAAGAGGAAGTATAAGAATGAGGAGAAAGTAATAGTTTCAGAATTAGCTAGTGTAGTGTTACAAAAGAAATTACCTCCCAAACTAAAGGATCCAGGTAGTTTTAATATCAAAATCACTTTGGGAGATAAGATGGTGTCGAATGCTATGTTAGACTTAGGGGCAAGTATTAATGTCATGCCATATTCTGTGTACTTGCAACTAGGTTTGAGGGATCTTAAGCCCACAAATATGTCACTTCACCTTGCTGATAGATCTATTAGATATCCCAAGGGCATAGTTGATGGTTTGTTGGTACAAGTGAAGAGCATAATTGTACCGGTCGACTTCGTAGTTATGGAAATGGAAGCCACTATACCTAAGGACAATGAACACACTATTATTCTTGGTAGGCCATTCATGGCTACTACCAATACAATCATTGATGTCCAAAGAGGAAAATTGACAATGAGAGTCTTATGAGAGACTATAAACTTCAAAGTGTTTAACCCTTTAGTTACTGCTCCTATTTCTTCTGCTAATAATTGTGTTGTTCCAGATTCTAATGATTTACCTATTTTTGACAATCATTTGCAGAAGGATACATGCCATAAAACTATTGCTTCATCTACAGATAGGAGGGTGAAGGAAACACTTGCAAACTCAATTCAGGACAATGCCTACAAAGACCATGTCAAGTGGTCCCACATTAAAAACCTGGATTGTGACATGAAGCCTTGTTTTGAAAGAAGCAAAGGGAGAGGAGGAAGCAAGCACTTCAAGGATGCATTGAGGCCTCCATGATAGCTATGTGCATCGTCTTGCTAAGACGTTAAACTAGGCGCTTGGTGGGAGGCAACCCACCGTTTTAGGTATTATCTATTGTTTCTTTTAATTTACTTAAGTTTAGTTTCGTTTTTGTTTGCCCTCTCTAAAATCTTTTCTGAACATGTGTGTAGTTGAAAAACCTTGAGGACAATGTTTAGTTTAGGTTTAGGGGTGCATTTTGCATTTTTGATTGGTAACAACACTTTCATGCTTTGGTCAATTTTTGATGAATAACTAGTCTTTATGCATTGTTTATCTGATTTTTAAAATGTTTGAGGTTTGTTGTAAGGATCGGTTTTAATTTGCAATCTGTTTTTCATGCTTTTGATGTTGAAACTGAGATGAACCCAAATCTTGTGTATAGGAATTAAATAGTGGAGACTACCTTGTGAGAATATTTTTGAGCCCTTAACGTTTTATTCGGAGAGATAAATATTCTTCTACTCTTTTAAACACCTTTCATATCATTTCAAATTGCTAGATGATCTCTATAGGTTTTTGCATTGAATGTTAGGATTTTAAACATTTAATGAGGGATCATGTGCTTAATTGAATTGCTTAGATTAAATGACTTAAGTAAAGTTTGAAGTGTTTTCCTATTTCATTCGTGCTTGACTTTAAAAACAAATAAAAGGGAATTCCTATATCTACTAAAAAAAAAAAAAGAGCTAAGAAGTAACCATTCACAAATTACATATGTATATGGGTCTAAAAAAAGAAGAAGAAGATATAATAAGTTTATTATGACCCTAAGTTCTTCAAGTATGAATGGTTAACAAAAAAAAAAAAAAAAAAAAGGAGAGAAATAGGAAATAAGTTCCCTTAAAGTCAAAGCATTTTCATTTTATGGCACACTTGAAATTTTTGCTTGAGGATTTTAATTGATACATGAGATTAGTAATGTGATTTCTTCGTAAATCCTATCATTTGATTCCTTTCATGAGATCAATGTTATGCACTTTTGAGCCTTTCTTGTTTAATCATTTGCGAACCTATTAGCTCGTTTCTTGACATAACTTCTGTTCGCATATATTTTGATGAGTGCTTGAACCCATAGGATCGGTGTGATTTAGAGAGTAATTCTAGTGAGGATTAGAGTTGAAACGAATTCATATTCTTGACACTAGGTTTGGGGGAATCAATGTTGATACACTTTTAGTATTGGGATTTAGAGTTGTGAAGCGAAATTGATCTAAATGGTGAACCTTGATGTGTTAAAATGTTGGATAAATTGGTGCATAAATGTTTGGTTATGAATTGGAAAGAAACTAAAGCATAACAAGTTTTGTTAACTTCAATTTTATTTTTGTTAATTGGCTTTTTAATTTTAGTTTTGCTTGAGGACTAGCAAAATGTAGGTTTGGGGGTATTTGATGAACACTATTTTGACCTACTATTTGTTATATTTTTATCTCAATATAATCTTGCCATGGAGTGTATTTTATTGTTTTGTAGGTCAAAATGGGTTTGGGAAGAAATGTGGTCAAAAAGAGCAAAAATGAAGTAAAATGTGTTAAAGACTGTAAGCCTTACAGTGGGTGCAATTTACTATGTAAGGGGGGACCAACAAGAGTTTAAGAATGTAAGCCCTTACATCGAGAATCAGCAAATTATGTAAGGACATTTACATGGCACCAACAACATCGCGCCCGCGGCGAAGAAAACATATGCCGCGGCGAGAGGCTCTCGGGTTGCAACCTAGGAAATCAAGAAAACAAGGTGCGCCGCGGCATGAATAAGGTGCGCCGCGGCGAGGGACTTTCTGTTTTGTTTCACAATTCTGAAGAACATTGCGCGCCGCGGCATGAGTATTGTGCGCCGCGGCGAGAAGGTTTCTGTTTTTACTTGTAAATCAATTTCACATCTGCGCCGCGGCATGGAAAAAGGCGCGCCGCGGCGCGCGCGCGCAGATTGCACAAAGTCTTTATGGAAACCCTTACATAAAAGGAAAACCTAAAAGGGGACACCAATCTTTCCATCCTCTATATATACTTCATCAGCCTCTAACACAAACACACAACTTTGAGCCTCCACCAATTCAAAAACATTATTTTTCTTCTTCTTCTCCACACCCTTTTAGAGAGAAAATCATTCAATTAATGCTCCTCCATTGAAGCTCCATTGACAACCTTGAAGAAGGTGATCACCCAACATCAAGGGCTTGTTTGAAGAGTGGAAGTGGGGTAATTTATTTGTAATCTCTTTTCTTTTTAAAATGTTATTTGTAATAAAAAATATTGATTTGGATTTCATTATGAGTAGCTAAACTCTTTATGTGTGGGATTTTGGTAATGTAACTATGATTGTATGATTGATTGTGTGGTTAATTTTATGATTAAGTAATTTGATTCATGTTCATTGTTCTTAATAAATATGTTCATCAATTATTTCTGATCAATTTGATTTGTGAATGTATGAAACATTTTAGGGTTGAGTTTTAGAAACGCCATCTGAATTCAACTATGCACTCTTGAGCATGAACCTAGTTTAAGTGCATTGATTTGTCTTGAATTAGGTGATTAAACTATTTTCCTGGATTTTAGGCTAATTAACTAATTAACGGATTGGATTAAAGAAGCTAATTAGTTAATTAAGGGAAGATCACCATTGATTTGGGATTTTCTAGAGTTAGAGAAAATAATCGTTAAATTCTACTTTTTCGTGCTTATTTGTCAAATCCACATAAATCAAGTCATCTATGATTAGTTTACTAACCAATTTTCCACACTCATTCATCTCATCGTTTCAACAAAACTTTCACGTACTTACTTTTATTGTTTTAGTATTTTTATGATTTTAGAAACAATTTACAACCCAAACTTCGATTAGAGTGTTTAGCATTTATTTTATTGTTACGTTTTAGATTACATTTAGCTATTTTAAAAACCACATCAATTCCTTTGAGAGACGATCTTGGGAGTATACTTGTCGCTTACTACAAGTGACTCGTGCACTTACGAGCTTTTATAAATTACAAAATTTGGTTATCAAGTTTTTGTGCATCAACAACCAACTAACAAGACAATTTTGGGATCAAATACTTTAAATTGTTTACTTTATGAACATTTTAATACAGATGTAATATTTGGTAATGATTATATATGTTTGTTGCAGCATATTGACTGTGGTCTGTGGTTGCTGAGGAAGAAGTTCCATAAATGCCCTACAAAATTTCGTCTTAAAGGATGGTCAACAGTGGACTCGTACTTTTTTTGTAGGTCATCTTATTCATATCTATGTAAATAATATATGCCATTTAATGACTTTTATTTTTTGTTTAGGGTATCAATATATACTACCTAATATTTGTAAAATATAGGAAACTAATAAGTGACTGAAATTTTATCATAATTATCCACTATTTTGCAATTAGCAAACCTATAACAGTCCTTACTTCTTGACTGTAACTGATTCACATGTTTGATTTATGCAATTTGTGATTCTGTAATGTAGAGATTCTCAGTCCTAGATTCTGAAATGGACCTTGTTCATCAAGGAGTAACTTTTTTTAATACTTATACATGTGAATCTATGAATCAGGAAAAATCAGTAAGTATTTGCATTGAAACATGGTGTGTAGCTAGAATTTAATTCATAATCTAGGAAACTAAAAACAATATAATCAATATCTTAATGTCATATTATAACTACCTAAAAAACCTTAAGAAACAGAAATTGATAATAATGCCATCAGATTATGTGTAATATGATTAGTTATGTCATCTGATATTTCTAATAGTTTAACTACTTATCTGTGAGTTGTTTATCACTCTTATTTGTGCTGGGTACGATGTGTCATGAAGGAAAAACATCTGTTATTCATCCTTTTACTTTTGAAAATACTAGCATATTGATCAAGGAGATGGGGTTTCGTGGGCATAGTGTGAAGTACATTCACCCTATATTGTCTGGGTACGATCAGGACAAAACCACGTAGTTTATGATCTGACTAGTCTAATTTCTTGTTCCTCTAATAGTGTTTGAATTTATGTTTGGATACATAAATACAGGAACTCCTCCGAATAAAGTAGAAATAATTCAGTAGAGTAAGTCGAGATTTTAAGTGAAAAATACCACCTTATCATTGTCTTTAGTTTTAATTTGCTTCTGACATAGAACATTTTGATTATTGAATTTTCATTTGCGCAAATGCGTCATAGATTGTAACATTTTGTAAATTTGAAGAAATGTTGTATTTAATATAATCTTCTAATTACTGTTTATTTTGTATGTTGATGTTCATTTTAATTTGCCTATTATAATATATTATGAAATTCTTTGCAGGCAAGACTTATGACTCATAAGGATGAATGGAATAGGGCAGAAGGAAGGAATGAGTTGTACGATTGGTTCTCTGACATAAGACTAACAAATTATGTTTTGGGATCTGTTCCTGATTATGGAAGGCCTTGGTTTGAATTGGATGTCCTATATGGGATTATATCCTTCAAAGATCATTGGGTTGCGTTAGAGTTTGACCTTCAATCACAAGAGATTTATGTGTTTGACTCGCTTCCATCGCATATTCGTGATGCACAATTGAAGAGACATATGCAAAGTATTTGTAAAATGTTTCCTGATTTCTGCAAGCAGTGTGGAGTGTACGAGACAAAAAGGCATGGTTCAAACTTTACATTTTCAAAAACTTGGAAAAATTTTCGTAACCAAAGAGAAATAGTTCCGATGCAGGAAAAATCGTGAGTACAACTATACTTTCATAGTTTTGTTATCTTAAATCAATATTTTCTGCATTATTGATTGCCAAATATTGGAATGTTGATACTAATTTAAATTTCTTGCAGTGGAGATTGTGGGATTTATGCTATAAAGTTCATTGAATTTCGAACTATCCAGAATCCATTGATCCAGTTGAAACATAAAGATATTTTATCTTTTAGGAAGAAGATTTGTTATGAGTTGTATTATTCCATAGACAACGTCTTGCTTATGTGATCATTCCATTGTCTACCACATTACGGTTATTTTTTTTTTATGCTTCTAAATGATCAGGCTTAGAAACTAAGTTTAGAATTGTTATTAAGGTTCATTGTAAATTGTTTCATGGCCACAGAGCCTTTTTTGCCTATATGTAATATATCTCAGTCCTAAATACTTCTATTTTCATATATATTTGTAATGTAGACATGAAAGTTTTTAGTTAATGACTATAAGCGTAGTGGGGGGTGAATAGATTATTTTCAGTTTTAATAAAATTTTAATTATTTAACCCAAACACAACGGCCAGACATGCAGTCGCGTATAAAATTAAAATGCGGAATTAAGAAATAACACACGAAATTTTAAGTGGAAACAACCTAGGGCCACAACAATGACCTAAGATGCTATTCAACCGGTATATTCTCGATCGATCGAGTTATAATTTGAACAATGTACCAACATATATATATTTCAGGAGAAGTGTATTTTTTGAACAACATATGTACCAACATATATTGTTCAAATGAACAACATATATATATATAGAACAACAATATATATATATATATATATATATATATATATATATATATATATATTATATATATATAAAAGTAAATATATAAGTTTCAGGAGAAGTGTTGGCATATGCCTTCTGTGGTTATACCAATTTTTACAACAATATCCGTATAGTAATTGTTGTTTTATAATTATTTTTATTACATGCTGTGTTGTAAAAAATTTTTATTACACAATCTTTTTATTATCAGAATACTTGGAATTTAAATCCTGTTCAGAACATTTAATATTGTAATCCATAATTTTGAGAGTGAATGAGGTGGTTAGAAGTTGTTGGATTAGTTAAATCAACTTATTTATATGCAGAGTCAATATTTACTTTATTCGGCTACATAGTAGCACATATTCTGGGGGTTTGAGAGTAATTAATTATAACAACATTTAATACAAGATATTTGTTTGAAGACATAATGGATTGTGTAGGTTAAAAAAATCTACAGATATTAAATGTCAATCTCTGAGATTGACCAAAACGTGCTCAAAAGGGAAACAAATTGAATCTGCACACCCTTCATGCTGACAGAGTTTTTCCTATAAGTAGAGTTCATCTTAAGTCAGCAAGCAATTCTTACCTACATTGTGTTGTGCTCAAATTTGGTAATAAAAATCACAAAACTATCATGAATCTTGGATTACCTAAAGATGATGGAAAGGAAAAAATGGTAAGTTTTGTATTATTACATTGAAATGTATTTTTTCATTGAAAAAGAGTAACCCATGTTCATACATAGATAATTTGTTTTTGGAACTGAAATAATATTTACCAACTACGAATTTGTTATCTATTAATAAATGGGCTAGTACAACCCCCTTTTTAAGTCTTATAAACGGTGTTATTACTTATTTATATTTCAAATTATAATACATTCTTAAACAATATATTGCTATGCAGGAGAGAAGATTGAAAAAACTGACAGAAAATTTTAACAATTTTCGACCTTTATCTGAAAATATTGTTCATCCTCTAGAAGATTTAGACTATCCGGTAGTACCATTACATTCTCCAAGAAAACTAATGGATGAAGCAAAAAAAAAATTTGTTGGCAATCATAGACATTCCTCTTGAGATCATAGTATATGGTGGAGTTGATCACTATATATTGTTGAAGTCATTGGAGACTATTCTACAATCTGATGCAGTTTCTATTGATGAGGTAATGCATTGGAGGTACTTTATAAGTAATTGGTACAACAGAGTGAAGATGTATATTAGGATTGATAAACAAAGGCTACAGTACCTAATGGGGGAAAAATTGGTCACACATCATATTCAACAATGACAACAAAATATCCAAGAATTTACAGACATTATTGGTACGATAAATGAGTGGTATGAATTTGCTTTCCTAAATGATGAAAACTTTGAAAGTCATGTCATCTTCATAAATGTACTAAAAGCCATGGAGCATAGTATGGATGAATGTGAAAATATATGTGCGTTTCTCGAATCAATTGAGAAAAAGGTGATCAAAGAGAGGTCTAGAATAATTGCGCTACGAAGAAAGCATTATGATAATCAGAAGGAACTAGAACAATTTAAGAATGAATTGATGATCATAAGAGACACTATTCAATACAAAATATTATGAAGGGGAGGTAAATTTTAGTTTATTAATATGGACTTATGTTTTAATACTTGTTCAGTTACTTTTGAAATACATTATTTAATGTTACATTTAGATTGATTTCTCTAACTTGTATATTCTCACATCTATGTTGCAGGGATATGGAAATGTGGTACTCAGTGAAGATAATAATCAACAAAACATATGGATCATTGATAACACGCCACTATTTTGATTATGTTGTAAGATGCTATTTCTTATAATGATCCTATTTTGATAGTGTTAGTGTAATGTAGTATGGTATCGGTTCTCGTAGTCTACTCCATCGTAAGCCTAGCAAATATAAATTTATAAAAAAATGTTGTGGATACTAAGATAACTTGTTATTGTGTATGCGCAGATAAATTTATGTATTCCCAATATCAGTACTTCCACCGCTATGAATAACTAAATGCTTAATATTTTCAAGTCGATATATAGTCGAAAATGGTCGAAAAATTTCAATTTCCAATATACTTGTACATATTACGTTGGTCCTATTAGGTCGATTGATTCTTGAATGTTGTCAGTCCAAAATATAATTTAACATTAGGTAATAAGAGATAAGTAATAGATTTACAACAAAAAGACTTATTTAATATAACAGATAAAAAAGACTTACCATTTATAAATATATAAATACGTAATGCATTAATAGGTACAAAATATGATTTTAAATGGAAGTTGGCAAACAAATATTATAAATTATCTGCAAAGTATCAACATGTACCCACAGTTTGAACACATATTTTAAATAATTAAGTCTGGGAGAATGGTATAGGTTCGACAATCATTTGCATCACCTCATTGCATGTTGCACGATTATGTCCAGGTCTTCGACACCTACTACAAAGCGTAATCTTCTTAATCTCCTCACCACGTGAACGAATTTGACGTTTCCTTTGCCTACCTGATTTCTTCTTCGTGTTAGGGGGTTCATTCACCAAGTCTACTATTTCCTTAGGGACTTCCCATTCACCATGATCATTAGCTGGAAAAATGGGCTCAGCATAAGCAATTACATAACACTCAGCTGTATATTTATTATCAATCAAGGAGTGAACATCAATATCTTGATATCTTGCTGCAGCTATAGCATGACTACATGGAATCTTGTGGATATCAAATTCCTTACAAGTACACTTCTTATTTAACAAATCTACTTCATCACTTGTGTCTCAATGAATGACCTGTTAGTTGTACAAATTTGAATAGTTATATATATATATTAAAGAATTGCAATTGTATAATAAGTAAATATAAACTAAGTATCTGATTAATAACAAACTCAATGTAAAAATCAAGATTGATGATGTTAGAACGTTATAGCACAATTAAAATAAAAATAAGTTTTGTATACAAATGTATAAGTTATTAGTAACATGTTCCTACAAGAATTAACCAAGTTCGTACCTGAAAAATATAAGCATTTATCCTTAGGACTCTGAACTTTAAAGATTTGGTCCTGTTGGATACCGTTGTGGATTCTGCATCCTCTGTAAGGTACCGATCCCCCCATTTTAAGGCTAATTGGCTACGATATACAAACCACTCTTGTAACTTGGCACGATAGTACTCCGCAAGCATGGTAATCGGCATTTCACGAGCAGCCCTCATAACATTGTTGAAAGACTCGCTTATGTTTGTGGTCATTATCCCGTATCTCATCCCTAGAAATGATGCCTAGACCACTTCTCTTTTCCCGCATCTAATAAGTAATTGGTGATGGCAGGATCAATAACATTCAAATCGGCCATGTATTTATCAAATTCCCTTTTTGTGTATGCTCTTGAACAACAACGAAATAAGAGAATTATATCTGGATTTTTGAATCTGTTGTTTAAGTTCATCTCCATATGGAATGTACAATATCCATGCAAGGCATTAGGGAAAACCTTTGGAATTGCTTGTAAAATGCTTGGATGTCTGTCTGAAACAATGACAAGATCAGAAATATTGCCTATTGCACCGCTTAATTTGGAAAGGAACCATTCCCAAGCTTCGTTATTCTCCGAATCTCCAATACCCATTGCAATTGGGTAGGTGTTGCTATTGCCGTCTGATGTCGCAGCCACAAATAACGTACCAGCATATCGACCAGACAAAAAAGAACCATCAATACTAACAACATGCCTCATACAAGTAGAAAACTCTCGAAGTGAAGGTCCTAATGCAAGGAAAAAATATTTAAATCTACCCACAGTATCTACTTCAATATGAGTTACAGTTCCAGGATTTTTTTCCATAAGAATGTGACAATAAGATGGAAGCTTAAGAAACGACTCCTCTGCAGTGCCTCTAATTAAATTTAGAGCCTTTTCCTTTGACCTATAGGCAGTTGTGTAACTTAATTCAATTCCAAACTCCTCCCTACAATCATCAATAATATCTTTAGTCTTATAAACTCTACCAGGCCTTACCAATCTCATCTTCATCGCATTTGCAAGCACTTTTGAGTTCGCTACTCGATTTTTGACCATATATTTGTTCGGATCACAACTGTGAGCTTCGTTAAAAATTGACACTTTGAACCTTTCTGATCCGGTCATCTTGTTACCTCTGATCCTCCAAGAACAATTTCGATGAACACATTTAACTACTACAACCTCTCTCCTGCTTTTGCAAGTTTTTGTCTCAAACTGGTTTCTTATAGCATAAATACCAATTTCTGTAACAAGATGAGCTTTTGAGTCAAAAACTTTTCCAACTGTTAAACCATGCTCCACATTTGATTTTTCAAAAATAATGTTGGAGCCTGTACACTCATATATTGTTGAGGTGGTTGAATGTTGGAGAAGTAAATTGTTTGTAACATTTTGTGTCTCAACTTCGTGAAGTACCGGGGTTGGTAATGGATTCTCGTCAATTGTTGTCTCCAAGTTGTTAGTATTGTGAATATTTTCATCCTCAGGGTCTCTTATAGAGTGTAACAATTCCATGTTCTCAACCAAATCATCAGGAGTGAAGTGAAGATGGGACTGGTCAACAGGCGAAAGAAGTTCAACAAATTCACCACCACTATTCTCATTTGAACAATTAATATCAAATCTATTTCCTTCAATACCTTCATCCTCGATTATCCTTGAAACACGGTTATGACTTTCATTAATTGCATTTTGGCATACCTCATTAATATTATTTGCTTTGGAGGTGGAATGTCCGATGTTTGTCATGTCAATAGAAACATACATTACAGCCTTACTATGCTTGTCTTCGAGGTGCAAGTTCATAAATTCTTCCAAATCTTCATCATCACTTATTGTAACTGTTGGAAACACTACGTCATTCTTAAAGAAGTATTTAATTGACAATACATATTTGTATTTATCAATTTTTAGTTTACTGTACAACTTATCTTCCAAGTGAAGATAATCTTCTCCTTTTCGTAACCTTATCACAACACCTTGTCCACCATGATACTCCTCTTTATTTTCTAACTTTAACCACTGACCACCATGTATTACGAGTGTACTCAGTCCATCCATTTTAAATCTGTACAAACCAATTTTAGATTGAAATAAATATACTTCTAAAATTCGGTGCATCAATAAGTATGAATAAACAACATTTCATTCAAATAGTCACATCGAAACATATAAGCATTTGCGGTTTAAAAAAAAAAAACAAATTATAAGAGCAACTTAGCACGTGCAGTAAAAAAAAGGTGGAATTTAGGTCGAAATGTGGCAGAAATAAGTCGATATTCATTCAATTTCACATTACGGTCCTAATTTAGGGATAATATAAGAATAAACAACATTTCATTCAAATAGTCACATCGAAACATATAAGCATTTGCGGTTTAAAAAAAAAAACAAATTATAAGAGCAACTTAGCACGTGCAGTAAAAAAAAGGTGGAATTTAGGTCGAAATATGGCAGAAATAAGTCGATATTCATTCAATTTCACATTATGGTCCTAATTTAGGGATAATATAAGAATAAACAACATTTCATTCAAATAGTCACATCCAAACATATAAGCATTTGCGATTAAAAAAAAAAACAAATTATAAGAGCAACTTAGCACGTGCAGTAAAAAAAAAAGGTCGAAATGTGGCAGAAATAAGTCGATATTCATTCAATTTCACATAACGGTCCTAATTTAGGGATAATATAAGAATAAACAACATTTCATTCAAATAGTCACATCGAAACATATAAGCGGTTTAAAAAAAAAACAAATTATAAGAGCAACTTAGCACGTGCAGTAAAAAAAAGGTGGAATTTAGGTCGAAATGTGGCAGAAATAAGTCGATATTCATTCAATTTCACATTACGGTCCTAATTTAGGGATAATATAAGAATAAACAACATTTCATTCAAATAGTCACATCCAAACATATAAGCATTTGCAGTTTAAAAAAAAAAACAAATTATAAGAGCAACTTAGCACGTGCAGTAAAAAAAAGGTGGAATTTAGGTCGAAATGTGGCAGAAATAAGTTGATATTCATTCAATTTCACATTACGGTCCTAATTTAGGGATAATATAAGAATAAACAACATTTCATTCAAATAGTCACATCCAAACATATAAGCATTTGCGGTTAAAAAAAAAAAACAAATTATAAGAGCAACTTAGCACGTGCAGTAAAAAAAAAGGTCGAAATGTGGCAGAAATAAGTCGATATTCATTCAATTTCACATTACGGTCCTAATTTAGGGATAATATAAGAATAAACAACATTTCATTCAAATAGTCACATCGAAACATATAAGCATTTGCGGTTTAAAAAAAAAAAACAAATTATAAGAGCAACTTAGCACGTGCAGTAAAAAGAAGGTGGAATTTAGGTCGAAATGTGGCAGAAATAAGTCGATATTCATTCAATTTCACATTACGGTCCTAATTTAGGGATAATATAAGAATAAACAACATTTCATTCAAATAGTCACATCCAAACATCCTGGCACAGCAAGAAACAAAACTCAATATCTTTATCCACAGCTGAGGCCGAATATATCGCAGCAGGTAGCTCATGCACACAACTTCTATGGATGAAAAATATACTACATGAGTACGGTTTTAAGCAAGGTACCATTCCTCTATACTGTGATAACACGAGTGCCATTTGCATATCAAAGAATCCTGTACTTCATTCCCGAACAAAACACATAGACATCAGACATCATTTTATTAGAGAACTTGTTGAGGAAAAGATTTTAACCCTAGAATTTCTCCCCACTGTAAGACAATTGGCTGACATGTTCACTAAGGCTCTTGACTCACAAAGATTTGAAACTCTTAGAAATGCCTTAAGAATCTGTCAAATAGAGTAGATTTAAAAAATATATATATATATATATTCATGTAATACTTACACACACAACCTATTTTTAACTCCATCTTTACTCTATTATTCTAACATGTTAACACATCTTCTTTATTCACTTATGATGATCATGTTGCATGAACTTATTCACACACAATATGAACACACATGCATGTTATATTTGAGATCTATGATAAACTTTGAAAAACTCGTATCGTAAAGAATTACCTAGTTATGAGAGGGCTACCTACTGTGATGTGTGCAGCTACCGTAGTAAGCGGAGAGGGCTACCTCACAACTAGTGTGAAAGTCATCATACTAGGTTTATAACTAGTGCAAAATAAATAAAAAAAAATAAAAAACAAAATAAATATCTCTGCACAAAAAGAAACAGCCAAAAGAAATAAAAAAAAAAAAAAAGGAAAGGAAAACAAAACAAAAAATTATTCAATTTTTTTGATATGATTTCTCTCATGTTTCATCATAGATTCCTTATTTAACTTACTTGTGGAGTTCAAATATTCAATTCACTCTAAGAGGATGTAACATGTCATTATCGGTATTAAAGTGTTTTTTTTATTTTTTATTTTTTTGATCTGAACTATTTTTGGTTGATTATTTGTTGTGTGTTTGCTGATTATTAGGTGAGTTTATTTAAAAAAAAAAAAAAGAGGAGCTTGAATGTCGATCGATCGACAAAGAACTCGATCAATCGATCGACAGGGTACAGTTTAAATACACCCACGGTTTTTTCCCACGAACCGAACAGTTTCCTTCGCCTCCCACACGCACCTTTTCAAAAAAATTGATCAAAATCGCTCCTTTTTGCTCCCAAATCATTCCAAACTTGATTTAAAATAACATTCCAGCATTAAACTTCATCAAAAATTCTTCTTTTTCTCAAAAAATTCAAATTTTCAAAATTTTCTTTTTCCCACAAACCAAACACTCTCTAACAACATCTCTTAGTGACAATGGCATCCCGACGACGCGCTCTTCCACAAGGTGCACCAACATCACACAGTTCACAATGGTGGACTAAAGAATCACAAGTCAGGTATCGTAATACATTCTCTAAACGCCCCATTTTACTTGAACGTGGTGTAAACTGGAATGATGTGCATGAAGTGGGCGTAACTAGGGTTATACGAGGTCTCGGGTGGGAGTCATTATTTAGCCCAAAGAAATTGTGTTGTCCTGCTTTGGTTAGAGAATTATATGCCAATGTTGATTTGGGAATTAGGAATAATGGACCAATGTGCTATAAAGTATTTATACAGAATAAGATTTTAGATATCACCTCTACATCAATCAATGAATTTCTAGGTATTACTAATGTGGGTGCACCTGATTTTGATTTTGGGCGGTTTGATGTGTCTACTGAGGAGTTACTGACTGAATTTGCGGGATCACCTGATTTCGGGATAAACCTCAAGGGTCTGTATTTACCCGGTGAATTCAAGCCGTTCTACCGCATTCTGAATCGAATGGTCTGTGCCAACTTACTCCCTTCCAACCATCCTGCTGAGATTGGTTATGAGCACGCGAAAATTCTATACTGTATTGGTAAAGGGATTGCATTTGATGTTGGCATCATTATTTTGGATGAGTTTTTGGCCCAAGCTGCGGATACAAATCCTAGGATCGGGTTACCCTATGGTTGTCTGCTGACTAATAGTTATAACTGTTGGAGTTGCACCGACACCGGATAGTGCGACGGTTAAGCATATGGGTGATATTGGTAGAGGTACAGTCTCCCGATCTTCCGCTCACACTGCGAAGAAACACAAGAGATCTGAGGCTGGAACAAGCGGGGCTACCATGGCAGAACTTTTGGGGGATGACAACATTGAACCCCTCACTGGACCAACTTTTTCCCGACAAGAACTGTTTGAAAATGACATGGTCACGAGAATGGAAGCTCTTTCAAATCAAATGGGTGCCATGCATACCCTCTATGAAGGTTTGAGCCGTCGGGTCAATGAAATGGATGAGAGGCAACATGGCATACGCACCGACGTCACTGCCATCCTTTCTATGGTTCGGGATCTCCACAACCAACAACAGCCTCCTCCCAATGAGGACGACCAATAGTGCAACCGGAGATTTTTTTTTATTCCTTTTTATTTGTACTTTTATTTTTTTTATTTTCATTTTCTGTTTCGGTTATGTTATTTGGATATTTTCTGACATTTATGTGTTTTGAATTTTAATTGCGTATTTTTACTAACACAAATTGTCATAACTCCTTGTTGTTTGTCCTTTTCGTATGTCGAAAAGGGGGAGAAAGAGAGACATGAGACATGAGTGTGATACAAACGGTAATGTCATATTTAAGGGGGAGCATTATTTTCTTAAATTTTCAGTACATACACTGAACTAACAATGGCTCTTGAGCCCAAACTGCTGTGATTGTTTTTGTTTCTTTTTCAGTGTATCAATTATACAAGATGGCTCCACCGGATCATAGATAGCTCCACTATTGAATTTCTAAATATGTAATTTATGAGCGTTATGAGAGTTATGTAGTGAGCGAGTAATTTTGTCACACGAAAATGCCAAAGGGGGAGATTGTAAGGTTTACATTTATTGACAATTTTCGTAAACAAAATACTAATTGTAATTTAGCTTAAGCATCACCGTTCAATCAAATAATACACAACAATGGAGTCATCGAACGTGCAATACTCATATCAGGTAAAACATTTTAACATGCATACACACTCACACAATTGAACACTACACTTAGTATGGATTGTATGGAAAGAATAATTTGTGCACATCATGTTCGATCGATCGAGGGTATAGTTCGATCGATCGAACCAAGTTCGATCGATCTAGCCTGGATCAACTTCGATCTAGGTTCTCTCTGTTTGAATTAGATCGATCGAGAAATTTGTTCGATCGATCGAACCTGGATCAACTTCGATCTAGATTCTCTCTGTTTGGACTGGATCGATCGATCGAACCATGTTCGATCGATCGAGTATAGATCAACTTCGATCCAGGTTCTCTCTGTTTGGATTAGATCGATCGATCGAGCCAGTGTTATAATCCTACTCAAACTCGTTTTGTGTATTCGGTCCATATGCTATGTTTACCTAATTGACCCCATTGAATGTTAATAACTAAATCTTTGGTTGAGTATAATTGTGGTAATTGGTAAATCCTGATTAGTGTAGAGTTCTAACACATTACAAATCCTGTTTGAGCTAATATTGGACTCTATATATGTGAGAGCTATTTGTGCATATTTTCTCACTACACAGAAATTAGTTTTCATAATTCTGATTGCGCTTTAAAACTTCTTCTCTTCATCTATCAATCTTAGGCGCTTTGATCTTTTAATTGTTCAAACATATTGTGTGGTTATGTTTGAATAGTTTGTGCGCCTAATTGTTCTTCGAGATATTTGTTTTGCATGTTCGTTCTAGAGTTTGCTAGCTGATCTGTTTTTACATCGTATGCTATTAAATCTTCTAGTTAGGATTTTTCGTTGTTGAATCTGCTCTAGGACACGTTTTGCATTTGTGCTACTTGTGCTAATCTTTCAGGTACTGTTGGTGACGTGTTCCGTGTGACTCGAAACTACCGAACTTGACGTGTTCGATTGGTCTTGTGTGACTCAAGAAGATCGAAACGTTGGTTCTGATCCAGACATCTAGCTATTAGAGGCTATGAAAGGAGCGACGGCTCGTAAGTAAGTTACATAGGGGGGCTTTATCTGTGACGGGTAGTTTAAGACCTTGCCTTGTAATTGAACATTATTTTCATAGTGGATAGTTAGGTGGTCCAGTGGACCGGTGGTTTTCCTCTTAGGTCATTGTTGTGGCCTAGGTTGTTTCCACCTAAAAATTCCGTGTGTCGTTTATTAATTCCGCATTTTAATTTTATACGCGATTGCATGTGTGGCCGTTGTGTTTAGGTTAAATAATTAAAAACTTTGTTAAAACTGAAAATAACCTATTCACCCCCCCTCTAGGCTTATTTGGTCCTTAACTAAAACTTTCAAAACATATAAGCATTTGCGGTTTAAAAAAAAAAAAAAAACAAATTATAAGAGCAACTTAGCACGTGCAGTAAAAAAAAGGTCGAATTTAGGTCGAAATGTGGCAGAAATAAGTCGATATTCATTCAATTTCACATTACGGTTATAATTTAGGGATAATATAAGAATAAACAACATTTCATTCAAATAGTCACATCCAAACATATAAGGATTTGCGGTTAAAAAAAAAAACAAATTATAAGAGCAACTTAGCACGTGCAGTAAAAAAAAGGTCGAATTTAGGTCGAAATGTGGCAGAAATAAGTCGATATTCATCACATTACAGTTCTAATTTAGGGATAATATAAAAATAAAAAACATTTCATTCAAATAGTGACATACAAACATATAAGCATTTACAGTCAAAAAAAACTTTTATAAGACCAACTTTGCATGTGCAGTAAAAAAAGGGTCGAATTTAGGTCGAAATATGGCAGAAATAAGTCGATATTTATTCAATTTCACATTACAGTTATAATTTATGGATAATATAAGAATGTCAATATTTCTTTTAAATATTGACATCCAAACATATAAGCATTTACAGTAAATTTTTTTTTTACAAGAGCAGCTTAACATTTGCAGTAAAAAAAAGGTCAAATTGATGTCGAAATATGGCAGAAATAAGTAGATATTCATTATTACAGTTATGAGCTAATATAAGAAGAAAATATTTTATTCAAATAGTGACATCCAAACATATAAGCATTTGCAGTAAAAACAAATAAACTTTTATATGACCAACCTAGCATGTTCAGAAAAAAAAATGTCAAATTGATGCCGAAATATGGCAGAAATAAGTCGATATTTATTATTACAATTCTAATATGGGCTCTAATATAAGGATAATATAAGAATAGCAAACAATTTATTTCATTCCATTAGTAACATTCAATAATTATTCATGTACAGTAAAATACTTTTATAAGTTAATTAAAAAGCTAAGCTTTGATTCTTATTATAAACCTAGGCAAAAAAAATTCACCTACCAAATAAACAATTTCAAGTATAATTATTAATCGAAGAAGAAAAGAGAATAATATATTTAACTAAAAAAAAATAGGGATTTTACCTTTAACCTAATCTCCTTTTAAACTTAGGAAAAAAGAGCAGTAAAGAAGAGCAATGAAAACCAAATTTTGTCTTCTACTATGTTCATTTTATCATAGCATAAAGTGTTTCCAAAGCCCAACTTCTTTACTTCTTTTTTTTCTTTATTTTCCTTACTTTTTCTTTTCTTTTCTTTTTTTTCCTTTTCGCAGAAGAGAAGAAGATCAAGGAACGGGCTGTTGTCCTCTCTCTTTCTTTACTTTCTTTTTCCTTCTCTTTCATTACTTCTTTTTATTTTTCTTTTCTTTATTTACTTTTTTTTTCCAGTCTTTTTTTACCGGTTACTAACAAGTAACCATTCACTTAACTAAAATGCAAGATTTCCAACAAGGGCATAGACTTTTGCCCATCCATTAAAGTAATCCGCAAACTACCACTTACCCTTGTCGTTAAATGAAAAATTTAACACTGCCTAATTTCATTGCCGTAATTCATTGAGCTTGTAGTCTTCACAGTCCACTCTTCAACCCTCTTGCAGTTCGCCGTTCACTATTAGTCAATCTCCCTCTTATATAACATGTAAGATATGATTCTCAAGTTTGGGTTATTGGCTGGTTTTTTTTTTTTCCTTCCATTTTATAATGTATTCGTTGTCTTCCATGATTATTGCAAATGAAATAAACCTCTCTCAGTTTCATTAAGGTAACATTTGGGTAATCCGTTTGTCGTTTTCGATTCTGCTTGGTTAGCTGTTAGTAATAGGCCATGTATGTAACTGGGCTCTGTCGAATCAGGAAGGTTTTGATTTTTTTTGGGTTTTGTTGTTTATGCTTAGATTTTCTAACCTCTTAAATTATGTTATGTTATCTACTTTATTGATATAATATGTTGCTTTATGTATCTTTGAATCATTCAAAAGTGTTAACCAAACTTTTCAATACATTTCAAGTTATGTTTTGCTGTATTTGTTGAATGCATGAAATAATACTTGATGAGAGTACCGCCATTTTGTTTGAAAGATATATGGTTGGGGGGAGGGGGCTCTGTAGCAGTTAAATGGTTAAGGTTTTTTTTTAGGTACCTAAGAATATTTAAGGGAGTGTGGGCCGTCTCCGACTCAAGATATGGAGGACAACCGCCTACAAGTGGCATTTATTTGCAAAATTTCCATCTTGGCAACTTTAAAGCGCAGGTTGTGGGGAGTATAACAGCTTCTCTAAGTGAGTGCTGAAAGATTACCAACTTCATTGAGGGTTTTTGTGAGTAAATGAATAGAGTAGCCATCTTTGTCTTTGACGAAATGTGGGGAAAAAAAATATGGAATTGGGGTTTCAGTATGCAGTGTTTGGAAAGGTAATCCCCGACGAAAGAGTTTCCTTGGACTGTTTGGTGGACATGATAAGACAAACATGGCAACTGAAGAAGAGAGTAGAACACCTGCATTTTAATGGTGGAGTTTAGTGGAGCATGAGATATCATAACTTCAATTTGTTTCTGATATGTTTTTGCATAACACTCAAGTTTGGCTGGCAACAAGGGGTATCTACTCTAAATATAGTAATGTCAAATCATCAAATTCAAGAGGGTGCGTAGTGGGTATTTCTGATGGTAGTTGTGGCCTTACAATCAAAATGGAATTTTTATTGTGTAGAAATTGTGTGGTTGACATGTTGAAGTTATAATTGGTTAGGTTAAGTTTCCTCTATGGTTATTGGTGATTTCTCATAGATTTATGTCTTTGGGTCAGTAATATCATGATAGGGGTATCGTTGTTGTGTCATTGATTGTGTTCAACCTGATCCCTTTGTTATTTTATTAGCCATTCACATATTTTGAGTTTTGGCAGTGAAGAGTAGTGGAAGGCATCTGGTGGGTGGTAAGGTAGACTTAGAGGAACATGTATCAGTGGATAAGTAAAGGAGATCTAAGTGGCCCTACAAAATATTAAGTACGATGGTGCATGGAAACAAATGAAAATTATGGGAGCTCTGGAATTATAGTGATGGGTAATGATCGTTAAATGTTGTTGGAGGATATTGATGATGATGTTGTAGATCAGTCTTGTGTTAGCGACAGAGTGTTATATGGCTTACTTTGCAACTCAATTTGCTAGTAGTTTGGGCATCAGACACTTTGAACTTCAATTAGATTCATACCAAGTCCCATCTCTTTTAGGGACTTCACAATAGGATAGCTTTTGTCTATTGGGGGCTAGGGTCTGATTGATAAACTAACCAACTATTGGCAAGTAGTGAAGAAGTACAACTCGTAAACTATCTAAGGAAGAAAGTGAGATTGCTAATTGGGTGGTAAAGAGAGCACTGGTTAGATTTACTCAGTTAGGCTTTAACAATCTGTCTGTATTGGTTCTTAAAATATCAATGAAAATTATGATTAAAAAAAAAAACTCTCTAGTTTTCGTAGTGACCATAAAGCAAAATATTTTCTAGATTTTGCTCACTAGAGAGAGTAAAAGTTATTATTATACTCTTATTTTAGTATAATTCTTATATGTTATTGGTTTCTAAGATGCTTGTTATGTAGTTTTTAGGGTAAATATCACAAACAAGCTTGAGGAATAATATCACCAAGCACCATTCGATATGGGTGACCAATAAAGTGATCAGAATGGGGGCATAAACCCTATTTCTATCAGCTTTGTTAATTACAAAAAATAAAAAGCTTAATTTTCGCTAATTTGTGGCCCTCATGTCCTCCTAATGGAAAGTTGTAGTAGTTATAAGTTATGAGTTCAAAAGTGGATGCGTGGGTAATGTAGTTATTTTTAAAAATTTGTAATTAAGAAAAGCGAAATAAAACTAAAAAATTTAATAAAAATTTAAAAATGAAACTAAAATAATAAGATAAAAAAACAAGAGACCCACCTACCACTCTCTCTGTCCCTTTTTCCCTCACGTAGCTGATCTCTAAGCCAACCCCCTTCTCTCCCTTTGGATCTTGCTGTCTCCTATCTACATGTCTCCTAGTTTTTATTCCACCATAACTTGAAACTCATAGGTATCTACAATCTATATCACACAAAACCCTTTCATAAGCACCCACTAGTGCCAAGAAGTGCTTTCATTGTGATTTAAAGTTGCTGGGAGTTTCTTTATTTTTGAAGACCAGTTGCTCCCTGCCTCAATCTGTCGCTCTCTAAAAGATAAAGTATGGCTTTGCTGAATAAGATTTGGTTGTCCATGTTGACTAATTGTATTATTGCTTCAATATTATTTGAAGGGTGGGTTTAACATATACTTCGGATTATTTGTTGAATACTGATATCAAAATTAAGGCTTGTTTGGTAAATATTGGTTTTAGTTTAGGTTGGCTGGTTCAAAGGATTTGGAAGGTGAATTAGCGCATTTGAATTGTATCAATGAGGATAATATGAGACTTAAAAATTTATTAATTTATGTGGATGAATTTTCTATTCATCTCATTTTTATGTGGTAATTATGATTGAAGAACTTTCTTTAGAATTCTCTGAAAACACAGGAAATCAAACAATGTTGTTAAGAGGTTCCTATTTCTTTTGAGCTGAAAGATGTTCAATTCCTTTTCTGTTTCCAATTGAGATAAGTCTGCATCATTATTTTAAAAATGTGTACAAGTTCTTTAAACTTTTAGGATAATTATCAGTTCCGTTGGTTATCCTTTCTTCTATTTTTTTCCTTTAAAATTTTTGTTTATTTATTATCTCTGTTTATAATCCTTCTATTTACTTTTCAAATACAGTTTTCCTTATTTTAATTTTCTGCACATTTTAAAAATGTTTTAAAATTTCAGCTCACTTTTCCATTAGCTTGCTAGCTGGACTAAGGATTCTTTTGTATTTATATTTAGTATAAACCTTAGGTACTTGAGTGATAAGGGTTCTTTTGTATTTATATTTAGTATAAATCTTAGGTACTTAGGTGATAGAAAATGAAAAGTTTGAGACTGTCCTGATATTAAAGGAAACTTGGGGTGTTTGCCATATTTTCCCTTGGTTTTATTCTATTTTTGGCTCCCTGCTTTTGTTTGCTACTACCTGGTTTATGTCCTTGGAAATTATGTAGGCTAACTTTTCTTTTTGAATAACCTGGTGCTTATCAATATTAACAACCAAGATTCAGACAGCCAATAAGCATTTCGAAAATGGACTTGGACCCTGATGACATATTTCGAGATGATGAAGATGACCGTGATAATGATCTCTATCAGGTTCTTTTTTGTGGATATTTGTTTATAAGTACTTATGCTTTCCCGTTATGTTTGCTAAATTATAGAAATACCTTCGTAATTTCTTTCTCATTATGTTTGCTAATGGTATCTGCCTCTTTTTTTTTTTTTAGCACAATAAGGATTTACATTGATAATAAGTAGATGTCCCAATACAAGTACAATTTAAAAATTGTAAGAAAGCACCATAAACATTTACGAATGAAAATAAATTTTAGCTTAAGAGGTCGCAATATTTTAAAAGGCATCATCAATAGAAGACTAAGGGTTACTTGTGCCGGAAGAAGACTCCAGGATTCTTGAATCCATCACCGGATTGGGCTCTCTTAATGTAAGTGTGAGTGTCTTCTTGTACTTTGAGTTTGATCTCCTCAAATAAACAAGTATCTCCTTGTCTCTTTGTGTGTCAACATCTCCCCCTGAGTTCAAGTTGCCTTTCTTAAATGGCACATTAGAACGACATGGTGTGGTAGGTTCAGGATTAATATTTGGAATCTTAGTCTCGAGAAAGGAGAGGTCAAACTTAAAAAGTGAGGGTTTGATGTAATATAGTTTTCGAAGAATGTGACATTAAGGCTAGTAAAAACCCTCTTTGTAGATGGATCATAGCACTTGAATCCTTTTTGTGTAGGAGAATAGCCAATAAAAATACATCTGAGGGCTCTTGAATTGAGTTTACTTCGATTGTGGGAATGAATATGCACAAAAGTAGTACACCAGTCTGAAGGCTGAACAATCTGAATCTGTTTTTTATTATTTTTGAATGAATACTATCTCATGTACATGTGTTATATAATACAACAATGAAATCATAACAGAAAATAAAATCAAAAAAATATTATTTGCATATAATATATTCCTCTAACTGTTTTATTCTTTAGAGTTAAATCCCTTGGATATCGGGATTTCAACATGCTCTTTCTTTGATATTTCATCCTTTACATGTATAGTTTTCTCTTTCCATTAACAGCTTTCTCATAATTTAAAGACGCCCAATCTCCATACCCTTAGGTCATAGCCATTACATGTCTCATCGCCAAAACTCTATCTTTTTAAGTAATCTCTGAAATAATGACTAACCCTTTACAAAAACCAAAAATGAATGAGAAGGAGAAGACACTGCAAACTTGACACCATTTTCTTTTTAAAAGCCTGCTCTTTCCCGTTTCTTTGAGATTCGTGGGGAACTGGAGATTTGAATTAGGCTATTCTCTAAAACGCCTTCACCGTCTTGTTTTGTTTCGTTTAAATATATCCTGCTCCTATTTATCTGCCTTTTTATTTAGGGTAATGAAATGGTGAAAATGTATTGATCTATTTTTGTTTCAATTTTCTAACAGGAAAAAGAGGCCAACAAAGAGTGTGTGGTATACCTGGTTGATGCATCCCCCAAAATGTTCAGCACTACATGTCTAGTGGCAAGTATTCTATTTTTCCAGTTATGTTCTCCTAAATCTTGCCTTCATGTTGCTTGGGTTTGTACTCTTTAGTTTCTTCTATGCCTGCAACAAAGACTACATTTTCTTAAATGATTACGAGTAAGGGGCATTTGTATACCCATTTTGCGGTACTTGACTTTTTGACGGATGGCTGTTGCAAACCTTTTCAACTGTAGTTTTGTTTAAAGTTCGTTTAAAGCATCAGTGAATATGGTTCATTGACAATAAACATTGGTGTTGATACTTAATAGTTTCCTTGAGTTGAGTTATACTGGTACGTTAGTGGTTCGAAGGATTGGTTCTTCATTTGAGGTGGTTTAATCTCTTGTTTCTCAGCTCCTAATAATGATTCTTTCCATGATTAATAAGTTAACCTCAATACTCTGTTCAATATTTATGCCCAATATGTGATAAAACCCTTGCTTGTTTTCCCTTTTCTCTCTTTTGTACATCTATTAAGGTATGTTTGTTACACCGTATTAAATATCTTGATCGTATAATTTATATACAGTCATACGTTTGACTGTAAATCAGATGTATCGTATAGTATAAAAATAGTATGGTTATGTATAAATTTTGTACGACCAGGAGGTGTAGGTCTTAAACCGTCCGGGACAATTAACTAAGTTTGTCTGAATTTTCAATTATAAAATTATGTTTTAAAATTTTCTTTTATCTTAAATCAAAAATGATATTTTTTTTATTTTAAAAAATGTAATAAAAATATAATAATGAATTAAATATTAATTTAAATAAATTTTATAATAAAAAACTATTTTAGTAAAATATATATAATTAATTTAATCCGACTATATTATATAGCTTTTCAACAAACACTATACAGACTAATTATAATACAATTTAGTTCAATACGATTATACTTGACTTATTCAATACGGTACACCAAACATACCGTTACTGTATTAATTAGTCTCATGCGAGTTACATGGAATTTGGAGTTTAGTTTGTCGGGGGTATATTCCTGGAGTACTTAGAATATGACCAAGTTACCTGCTATATTCATTGAAACGTCCGAGAGTTTTACAATGACCCAAATCCCCAGTCTAAAGGTCTAGGAACCCTAGAATTATCACGAGTGAAGCCAATGTTAATTTACAATCGGGTATTCCAGAATTATTAGTCCGGGATCATTATGCTGCTGACAGATTTTCATTTACTACAGAGGAATACCCTAATGCTAAAATGACTGTTGTGGAACCCTCCTAAGCTCTTAGCATGTTAAACTCTATAATTAGCCCTTCATTTTATTTTTTCAGGGCCCTTATAAACCCTCTTGAAACCTAAGTTAACACTCCTAGCAATAAGAAGAAACTTAAAAATAACACATTGCTCACTTAAGCTACTCCGAGACTCCCACACAATTAATTATATTGTGAGTTTCAATCCCACCTATAGCTATTACGGAAAAATCTGTGTAGAATCTAGTCAATTATGAGGTTAATTATTGTACAGTTTTGTGTATAAGTAATTCGTTCAATGCTGTTAGACAATAAATAAAAAAGAGGTGTTCTATTTGTGTTGGAAATAATCATAAAAGCCTGATGGCTTATGTCACTTGTGCGTAAATAGTCTCAGAGATATGTTGGGTTGGTTCATCTTTGTAGCAGTTACATTAATATAATTATTTATTTACTCCCAAAAAGATTCTATTTGGTTTAGTAGTGCTTCATATGTAGTCGTTTGTGCTTCATGACTTTTAGTGCTGTATGCCCTTCGTGAACATAATTTGATGTGGATTTCATTATTCAGAAATATTTGCAGGAAGATAGTAAAGATGAATCCCATTTTCGTGTTGCTGTGAGTTGCATTTCGCAGTTGCTGAAAACTCAGATCATTAACAGTTCACATGATGAAGTTGCTATATGCTTTTTTAACACTGTAAGATGCCAACTCATTTAGCCAAATCACATGCTTATTTAATTTCAATTTTATAGAAGAGGTTTGGTTTATTTTAGTGTGTTCTTTACTACATTTTTTATGATAAAACATTATATTGGATTAAAATATGTAATAATTAATTAGGTACTAAGGTCACGTTTGATTCACTGAATGTAATTGTAACCGTAATGGAATGTAATGTAAAGGAAACAGTATTACTATTACAATGTTTGGTTTAGCCACTATAATGAAACAAGGAATTAGTATTACAGTGTTTGGTTTGACAACTGTAATGGAATAAAAACACAATAATATTACATTAATACCCCTATTTAATAATTATTAATTAAAAAATTAATTAATTATTACTGTAATAATCAGTTTTCTAATTAATTAATAATTAATTAAGAAATTTTTAATCAATTTTTTAATAATTAATTAACTAAGAAATTATTAATTAATTTTTTAATAACTCCTTAAAGAAAATAACTAGTTAATCAGTTTTCTAATAATTAAGAAATTAACGCGGGTTAATCAGTTTTCGAGTGCGAGAAGTGAGGCGACGGTGACGACGATCGAGCGCGAGCTTGTGCGATGGGGCCAAGCGCGACGCGAGCTGGTGCGATGGGGCCGAGCGCAACACGAGCTGGTGCGACGGAGAGGAGAGCGCGAGGGGAGACCTAGTGCGTTGCTGCGCGATGGGAGACCTGGACGGCGGCGATAGGAGCACGAATGCACGAGCCTCTGCGCGAGGGGAGACGAGCGCTGGGAGAACGACGGCGCACGAGCCTTGGGAGATGCACGAACGCACGAGCCTCTGGTCGCTCAAAAAATTTTCGCGAGGGAAATGTGTTGTGGAAGCAGTATAGATTAAGTAATATAATAAGTATTCAGGGTGTTAAGAGTTGTAATCAGTATTCCTTTAAGAGATGTAATGGATTACATTACATTACATCTCCTTAAAGAAACCAAACAATGTAATAACTTGAATCAATTACATTACATCTCTTATTACACCCAACCAAACACTACCTAAGTGTATTAGTGTCCAGTAAACCACCAAGAAAAGGAAGCACTAAGCTTGACCAAATAATTGCTAAGTGCCATTTCACTATCCATTACAAAGAACTCCTACCTAGGTTCCCAATTAAAACTTATGACAAAAAAAGTGAGAATAATTTTTCAATTCTTTAGAAACTATTGTTCTTAATGATACCTAAAATAAAATTTCTCCTAGAAAAATTATAATTATTCTCACTATTTTAAAGGATTTTCGTATTCCTCTTTGTCCACAAAACCTAAATAATTGCTTCATTTCCATAGTTACAGAACACTCTTTCCTTTGACGCCTTACTGCTCCTCCCATTACGTATAGGAGATTTCTAACAATAAGGGTGCGTTTGGTTCGCTGAATGTAATCGTAATCGTAATGGAATGTAATATAAATGAATCAGTATTACTATTACAGTGTTTGGTTTAGTCACTGTAATCAAAAAAGGAATCAATATTATAGTGTTTGGTTTGACAACTGTAATGTAATGGAATATAAAAAAAAATCACAACAATTAATAAATTTTAATTAATCACATAAATTAACAACAAAAAAAATTTAATTCAGCAAAAAAAAATTAATTATAACGAAAAAAGTAACAAGAATTAATAAATTTTAATTAATTACATAAATTAACAAAAAAAAAAAAAAAAATTTCAGCACCAAAAATGGACAAAAAAAATGCAATTTCAGAAAGAAAAAAAAATAATTAAAAAACAAAAAAAAACAAAATTGCGATGGCTGAGGAAAACAGAGGGCGATCGTAATCGACGGGCTGGACGACGACGGGCTTGACGGCGACGTGATGGCTGGTGACGCTCGCGATGGCTGGTCTCGCTCGCTCGGGATGGCTGGTCTGGTTTGGTACTGACGGGACGACGACGGACGCCGAGGAGGCCTACGGACGGGACGGGACGACGAGCTGGACAGCTGGACGACGACGCCGCCATTGCAGGGACGGGACGCGACAGACATCGAGGCCGAAACTGCTCTGGTACGCGTAAGGAATCAATAAATGTTACTGTTCAGTAATGTAATCCCCATTCATTGTGTTTGGATGTGTAATCTTTATTACAATTTCAGATGTAATTGATTACATTACATTACATGTGTTTGAGCAAACCAAACAATGTAATGTGCTGAATCAATTACATTACATGTCCCTTTACACTCTACCAAACACCACCTAAATGTTGACCTTATCCTGAAATAGACCATTGAATTACCATGTTAATCTTAACTCGGACCGAAGAAGATATGCAATTGTACAATGTACAAATAAATTAGAAAGACAAAACTTGAAAACTATAATTGATTGCGGTTTGTGTTCATCTTTCCAATATTAATCAATCACTTTTAAAACTTAACTTTGATTGGAAAAAGGCAAGTCCCGCACTGATGCAAAATGACTAAAAACTTGGTACAATATGATCATTTACAAGAATATCAAAATAAGGTTTACATGAGAAGAAATATTATTATTTTAAAATATAAAGATCCTCTTAAAAACATATGTTACCTCCATCTCTAACCTTATGTCAAGTTAGAAAATAATTAATATCCGTCTAGTAATTTTCAACCAAGGACTACAATGCTCCTAGTGCAAACCACAAATTGCATCCTAACCCTTCTTATTCAAAACATATCTACCTTTTTTAAGGATCGTTTGTGAAAGAGAATATTCCTTTGATGGGAACCTCCAAAACCACTTCTCTAATAATGCCTTATTTACCAATGTCAGCTCTCATTTTTCTTCAATGTTTTCACAATTGCCCAATTGACCAAATAACTTATCATTCATTCAGTATCACCTTCTCAAGAAAAGTTCCTCATTTTTTCTCTAATCTTTTAGCAACTCTCACTTGTATTTTGAAAACTGATTTGCCGTAAGATTTGACATAAAATCTTCTTCCATCTTGCCAATGTTTTGATAAATATTTGAATTATTAGTGGAAAAAACTTTACTACCTTTGTATTTCGTTTGAGAGCTAAACCCATTTCATTGGCTTTGTCCCAACTTCATAACCCAACAAGTTTGTTAAAACTATTTCTTAATGTTTGGCACAAATAATATCCAAAGTGTAACTTTTGGACAAATTTATCTTTAAGCTTGACAAATAACATACTATTCAATCACTTGATCCAAATAAACAAATCTCTCATTGCTTGAGGAGAAGAAATCAAGAAATAGTGCCATATGCAAATCGACGATGAGATACTTCAACATCCCAACACAAAGACATTCTATTAATTATACCTCTTTGCTCTTTCCACCAATCTACTAAATCCATCAATTGTTGGAACAAAAAAGGAGTGGTAAGAGTGAGTTTCTTTACCTTAAAATTCTTTAATTCCCAACAAGCCTTCTATGTTTCCCATATGATTATTGAAAAATTAAGAATTATTAAGATAATATCTGTAGAATAAGACAATAGAGCAATCAAGATAATATCTGCAGAATAAGACAAGTGAAATCTACTTTATGTGTCATATTTATATGCTTGTATAATACGTGTGTAGTTATAATAATGCCAGCATAAAATATTAAGTGTAATAGTGACACTTGTCCAAACTTTTGTATAAGTGCTACGTATAAGTAAAGTTAATCAAGATAGAGTTAAGAGGTAGATAGATAGATGGCAAGTAGTAATTAACATATAAGACAGAATAGTGAATAGTGGTAGTTGTTATTCAAGATTGAAAAGAATTATTTCTCTTAATTGCATTGAAAAATAATACATCTAGGATTATATCTTAGGAAACTATTTAATTAGGATCCCTATAATTAAGCTAATTAATGATATATACCTAATATACAGCTAATTACAATTAATATATATATAACACTCCTTCTCAAGTTAGAGCATAAATATTAATCATGCCCAACTCGTTACAAAGATAATCAACCCGAACTCCATTTAAAGCTTTCGTGAAGATATCTCCTAGTTGTTCTCCAATCTTCACATATCTTGTAGAAATCAAACATTGCTGAATTTTCTCGTGGACGAAATGACAATCAATTTCAATGTGTTTAGTTCGCTCATGAAACACAAGATTAGAAGCAATATGAAGAACAATTTGGTTATCACACCACAATTTTGCTGGTATTGAAGTTTTAAGACCTTCATTTAAGAGCTGATATATCCACATTATCTCACATGCAGATTGTGGCATAGTCCTATATTCTGACTCTATATTCAATCGTGATACAACATTCTGCTTTTTACTCTTCTATGAGACCAAATTTCTTCCAACAAAAATAAAATAGCCTAATGTGGATCTTCTATCCACTTTGGAACTTGTCCAATCTGCATCTAAAAAACATTTAATATGAGTGTGCCCATGATTTGCATACAAGATACCACGTCCAGGTGCTCCTTTCAAGTAACACAAAATTTGCTCTAACACTGCCCAATGATGAACTGTTGGGGATGACATAAATTGACTAACATTGACCGAATATGCAATGTTTGGATAAGTCACGGTAAGGTAATTCAGCTTTCTAACTAATATTCGATATCTCTCAGAATTTTTAAATAGTTCTCCATCTCCTGTAAAGTGGATGTTCGGATTTATTGGAGCACTACAAGGCTTTGCTCTCAATTTTCCTATCTTAGTTAATAAGTCAAGAACATATTTTCTCTTAGATAGAAAGATACTTTTTTTACTCCTTGTGACTTCAACACCCAAGAAATATTTTAGCATTCCCAAATCCTTCGTGTGAAACTGAGTATGCAGGAAAGACTTAAGAGATAAATTTCCCGTAGTATCACTTCCAGTAATAACAATGTCATCCACATACACAACTAAAAGAATGATACTAGCTTTTGATTGTTTTGTAGAATACAGAATGGTCAGACTTGCTTTTCATCATGCCAAATGTTTCTAAGCTTGATTAAATTTTCCAAACTAAGCACGAGGACTCTGTTTCAAACTATACAGAGATTTGTGGAGACGACAAACTCGCCCAGACTCTTCTTGAGCAACAAAACTAGGAGGTTGCTCCATATACACCTCCTCTTAAAGATCGCCATGAAAAAAAGCATTCTTGATATCTAATTGATGCAAAGGCCAATGATGAATAGCTGCCATAGAAATAAACAACCAAATAGAGGGCAATTTAGCAACATGAGAGAAAGTGTCAGAATAATCTACTCCATAGGTTTGACCATATCCCTTAGCAACAAGACGGACCTTTAATCGAGCAACTAACCCATCCGGATTAACCCTAACTGTGAACACCCATTTACATCCTATAGCTCGTTTCTCCGAAGGTAAATCAACCAATTCTCAAGTACCATTGTCATCTAAAGCATTTATTTCCTCTATCATTGCATGATGCCAACCAGGATGAGATATGACTTCGTGAACAGTTTTAGGGATAGAAATAAAATCAAGAGAGGCAATAAAAGAGCAAGAGGAAGAAGACAAGCAGTTATAAGAAACAAAAGAAGAAATAGGATAAATACATTGACGTTTACCTTTGCGTAATACAATAGGAAGATCATCGCTCATGACTGGATCCAAAGACGAAGGAACAGGTGCAGGACATGAATCAGAAGGTCTATGTCTGGAGTAGACTTGAATAATAAGACACTTGACAGGAGTTGGATCCGAGACAGGTTCAAATGATGTGATAGAATAGACTAAAAAATTATCATCCTCTCCCTGACGTGCGAGAGGCAGAGAAGACGAAAAATAGGGTGTGTCTTCTATGAAGGTAACATCAATTGAGACAAGATATTTGTTAAGACTAGGACAATAATATCTATAACCTTTTTGAAGACGAGAATAACCAAGGAAGATACACTTCAAAGACCTGAGATCTAATTTAGTAATATGCAGACGAATATCCCGAACAAAACAAGTGCTACCAAATATCTTAGGGTCAACCGAAAATAGTGACTTATAAGGAAACATGATTTTGTAAGGAACTCACCATAAAGAACAGATGAGGGCATGCGATTAATAAGAAAACATGCTGTTGAAATTGCATCTGCCCAAAAAGGTTTAGAAACATTTATTTGAAATAATAAGGTATGTGCAGTTTCAAGAAGATATTTGTTCTTATATTCTGTCACTCCATTTTGAGATGGAGTATCAACACAAGAAGTTTCATGAAGTTTTGAGATGGATTATCAACACAAGAAGTTTCATGAAACATGCCATTTTGAACCATATAAGATTGAAATAAAGCGAATGTATATTCTTTGGTATTATCACTTTGCAAAGTACGAATTGAAATATTAATTTGAGTTTTAATCTCAGTACAAAATGCACAAAAAATAGAAAATAACTCAGAAAGACTCTTCATTAAATATAATCAAGTTACACGAGAATAATTATCTACAAAAGTAACAAAATACTTAAATCAAGGTTTAGACAAAATAGGACAAGGATCCCAAACATCAGAATGAACTAATTCAAAAGGAACACTAGCATGTTTATTAACTCTTGGACTTGAACTAAGACGATGATGTTTTGCAAACTGACAAGACTCACAATCTAATGAAGATACCTTACTAAATTGAGGACAAAGCTTCTTGAGTAAAGGAAGAGATGGATGACCCAGTCTACAATGTGTCTCGAAGGGAGAGTTATACCAGAGCAAGCAACAGATTTCGGTATTGGTGTGTCAAGAATGTAGAGGCCTTCAGACTCATATCCTTTACTAATAATCTTCTTCGTCATAAGATCCTGAAATAAGCAATGATCAGGAAAGAATGAGATGCAACAGTTAAGATTGCGAGTAAGCTGACTTACAGAAATCAAATTAAAGGATAAGTTAGGTAAATGTAAGACAGACGACAAAGGAAGCAAAGGAGTAGGAGTGATTGTGCCAGACCTAAGAACACGAGACGGTGACCCATCAATTAAGGTAACAGTAGGGTGGAAGTGTGTGACTGAAGAGTAGAAAAGATATTAGAATTACCTGTCATATGATCTGTGGCACCAGAATCAATGACCCATTTGGAAGATGAGGAAAGAAGACACACATTTGGTTTACCTGAATCAGCAACAGCAGTGACAGAAGGTGATGAAGACTTTAGTGATTCTTGATACTGTGAGAATTTGATAAATTCATCTGCAGAGATAAAAACCGATTTTTTAGAAGTATCATAAGTAGATGCAATATGGGCCGAGTGACCTTTCTAATTCTTGTACTGAAGCTTTTTACTGTCACGTTTTGTATGTCCTGGTTTGCGACAATAGTAATGCACAATTCCTCTTGGATCCTGTGGTTGAGTTTCAAACCCTTGCGAGTCGCCTCCTTTGTTTCCACTCATATAGGTTGACTTCTAGGCTCATAATTATTATTTCGGCTAACCAAAGCACCATTTAATTGAGCAGGTGGAGTGCCTTCTGTACGAAGTACTCGACTAAATACTTCTTGTAAAGAGAAGATCTCAGAACTAGAAAGAACTTGTGACTTAGCAGTTTCAAAGTCAGAGGGAAGACCAGCAAGAAAACTCATGACAGTCATTTGCTTTCGTTGGAGTTGCTGAACCTTCACATCAGGGCTAAAAGGCATCAAACTATTGAGCTTCTCATAAGTCTTCTTAAATTCCATAAAATAATTCGTGAAGGACTGATCTTGTTTGTTTGCATGGAAAAATGTCTTGCATACGTCATACATGCGAGAAAGGTTTCCTTTACCAGAATATAAGAAATTCAAATAATCCATCAATTCCTTAACGAATTCACATTGATTGATCAAGCCAATTACCTCGCTCTCAATAGAATTCTGAATCTGGAGAAATAAGCGGGCATTTTCTCTAAGCCATGTCTGCTTTGAATCATTTTAGGAGGATCGTTAGTCAAATGAGTATCTTTGTCAATACTTCTCAAATAAAGTCGAATGGTCTTGCTCCAATCCAAATAATTCGAGCCATTGAGCTTATGGTCCGTGATTTTAGACATCACAGGCACCATTTCTGTCACAATACTAGATTTCTTTTCAATCATAACTCCTACAAACAACAAGGCAGCGAACAAACAAAAACCAACAAGGCAGTGAACAATAACACAAAATTAGCTAAAACTCAAATTGGAAGAACCCAAACCTGAACAAGCACAAAGTAATGAGTGCTGAACCACCACAGACGACACAGGGGAACGCCGACGAGCAACACGAGGACGATCGGAGAAGACTGCTGGAGGAGACGCGCCGTCACACGCTGACGCGTGGGAAGACTGCACAAATTCGCAGTGGCGTGTGTGATCGACTCGCTGCTCGTCTGGTCACCAAAATCTGGGGTTATGCGGATCGGCGGCTGGGCTTCCTCCCAGTGCCGGCGGTGAGAATAAATGTTCACTCTAAAAGGGTGTCCCAAGTTAGAACCCAAAAATACACTAAACCCTAATTTGTGTTTACCCAAAACCAAATGTGAATGGAAAAAAAATCCCAACTTTGTAACCCTAATTTCAATATTGAAAATAATTATTTCTCTTAATTCCATTGAAAAATAATACATATATATATACACAAAACTAGGATTTTATCTTAGGAAACTATTTAATTAAGATCCTTATAATTAAGCTAATTAATTATATACACCTAATATACAGCTAATTATAATTAATATATATCTAACAGTAGTAAATAGTAAAGGCAAATCTCTACTATAAATAAAAGAAGCATGTATCATAGAGAAGTAGACTTGGCCTTCTTTTTAGTTTGTAATACCAAGTTTTCATTGTAATATAAATAAAGAGTTGCTTGCTTGTATTATATTTGTATCAAAACAATTCAGTTTTTATGCTTTTATTTTTAATTGTGGACTCAAGTATCCCTTTTCCACCTTTTCCATCTTCCCCAAAATCTTTCTCTTTACAAACGAAATGCAAATAGTCATTTTAACATGGTTTCTTTCCACCAATCGACTCAATCCATCAACTATCGAAACAAAAATGTAATGGTGAGAGTCTCCTTACCTTAAATATCTCCAAAAAGTCATGTTTAACATGGTCATAAGTTTTTTCAAAGTCATCAATCTTAAAATTCAAAACTTTTTGTTATTCCTCCTATCCTTTTCAACATTCTTGTTAGCTATTATAAATGCATTTAAAATTTGTCTACTTTGTATAAAAGTTGCCCGTTCACATGAAATAGTAGACTTATATCTCTAAATCTTAAAGAGAACTTTTGCCATGATATTGTATCAACTGTTGATCAAGCTTATTGACCTAAAATTCGTAACTTACATCCTCCTTCAAAATTAAATGAATATAAGTAGCATTATGTTTTTTGTGTTGACTATTCTATCATTAAAGAATTCCTAAAACACCTTCACCTCTTTAATAATCTCCCAACACTTGGCAAAGTTAAACCCATATGGACTAGAGTCTTATCTTTCAAGCACCCAAAGATTGTTTTCTTAATTTTCACCAAAAGGCCTTTCTAACCAATTCTTATTTCCCTCTAAAATGCAACCCAATGTAATGATTTTGTTGTCTTTGTTCATCATTTTTAGAGTAATGCATCTCAAAAAAACTCAAAATCTTCATTTTCAATTTTTTCAAATATGTTTATATTTTTCATTTTAAAGTTCTTCTCTCTTTAATGTCACCAGTCTCCTCTTATTTCTACCTTTTAATTTTTTCATAAACTTATAACCTCATTGTACCTGGTAGACGATTCTCCACACATTATTGCATTTTATTGATGAATTATTTAGGGGAAATGATAACCTATGATGAGGGAATTGAGTGTATTCATACATTGCAGAGAGAGAAGAAGAATTTGCAGGATTTGAGTAGCGTCTTTGTTTTTAATGTTGCTGAGCGAGATTATTTGGATAGGCCAACTGCAAGGCTAATAAAAGAGTTAGATTGCATTGAGGGTAAGTTGGTTGGAATATAAGTTTGATAGTTATAGTTGCTCATTGAGGCTAATATGTTGTATGCCATTTATTATATATTTATTTTGTAGATTCGTTTATGAAGGAAATTGGAAGTCAATATGGTATGGTCTCTGGGTCTAGAGAAAATTCACTTTATAATTCACTCTGGGTGGCACAAGCACTGCTGCGCAAAGGGTAAGACCAGAAAGTCATCACCTATCTTCCTATCAATTTTGTGGAAGATATATTCTTATAACATGGCAATTGACATATATTAATGATGTGTCAGAAATGCAAAGACAGTTGATAAGCGCATACTTCTATTCACAAACGAAGATGATCCTTTTGGGAGCATCAAAGGAGTAACAAAGACGGATATGACAAGAATGACACTGCAACGAGCTAAAGTATGATTTCTACTAATCTATTGTTCAATTGTTTGTTTTATACGTTGAAATTTGTTTTTACAAGTTAACTGGTGCTTCCTTCTTTTCTTTCTTTTTTTCTTTTTTCTTTTTTCTATCATTTAATTGCAAGGATGCACAAGATCTTGGTATTTCAATTGAACTTCTCCCCTTGAGTCGGCCGGAGGAGGAATTTATTGTTTCAAAGTTTTATGCTGTATGGCTCTATCTTCACTTTTCATTTCCTGATTACCTTCAAAGTTGGATACATTCATTAAATAGATGCCAATTGAACCCTACATGTTTCAGGAATTGATTGGACTAGAAGGCGATGATCTTGCTCAATTTATTCCCTTGGCAGTAGAGAAGTATGAGTTTCAATTTCGTAGTTATTTTATAGTTTTATTGGGTTTAGTGAAAAAGCAAGGATTATCACATATATTATATTAGAGGTCGGAATGAATGGTCATACTAGAAGTTGTCTCCCCTGCAACACTAAAGAAGGGAAAAAAGAAAGTCTATAATACTCGGAATTAGCTTATTTTTATGGTGCCACATCATTGTATTTGAAGAAATGGGGAGTTCATAGACTGCCTGTATAAAGAAAGTGCATGTACTTCAAAAAGTAAAAAAGCAAAAGAGTTATGCTTAGTAGTTAGTACCAAACTTTTTGCCTAGAGCACGCTACAAGAATGCGTGTAAATAGGAATTTTCAACTGATCAATTGACTGTTATATTGAGCATAAAATTTTAATATATAGATAATGGTATTTCACAATGACTACAAAGATAATGAATGCAAAAGAATATTAAAGATGTTAAGCATTTCCAATGGAGAGAATTTTTTCAGTAATTGTCCTTTGAATTGAAGGAGAAAGAATTTGTGATGAGATGGAGAAATTCGATCAAGGCTTATTTGATTTCTATGAAATTTTTTCAATAATTGTTAATGGAAGATCAAGAGAACTATTTTCGGGGTGGTATGAAACAAGAGAACCACTTCATTCTTTCCTTCTGTATTGGTAGGTGACGGGCTTAATAAATTGATAGAAATAGTGAAAAGAGTTAATTTGGTACAACTTTCTAATGTTTTAGGTCGGACAGCACAAGAAGTTTATGTCTACAAAATTCAATATGGTATAAAAGCGTCCGAAATAAAATCGTAGCCATTACTGCCAAAGTTGTTCTGAAAACATGTTGCATAAAGTTCTTTTTTTGGAAGATGAACTTTCATATACAAGTAACACGTAATAATGGAGAAAGACCATTATAACCCTTATAAAGAATGTTGGTTTTATTTTTTTTAATAGCTAGCTATTTAGGGAAACACTTTGCTTTATGCAATCAATTAAATTTTATTGTATCCCTGCTTTGATGTGTGCACTCGATGTGAATTTTTATGCCAAACTGTTGACTAAAGAAAATTGACTTTTGTAATTATCACATCCTAAAGCTTAATTTTTAAGCATTCATATAAGATGATCTCATTGGTAGATTACTAATTTAAATTAAACAGTACAAATTTGTCCATTTGTACATGATACAACTGCTAACCAAATCTCATCTGGTTAAGTTTCTGTAAGGTCATGTGTACGTTTCTCTGGTTACAGGTTGGAGGACATGAAAGATCAGCTCAGAAAGCGCATGCTTAAGAAACGAGTTGTCAGGAAAATAATTTTTTCAATTGCCAATGGATTATCAGTTGAGTTAAACTCATATGCTTTGATTCGCCCAACTCTACTAGGCATGCGTTTGCCCCCTCATCTACTAAAATTGTAACAATCTTGATGTTTTTCTGTGTTTCACTTAAAAACCATCTACTTTTCGTTTTCAGGAGCAATTACTTGGCTGGAGTCTGCTACTAATCGCCCCTTAAAGGTATAACATAATTATTTTTAATCTTTACAAGAGCAATTACGTTCTTGTTAGGTTCTTTTTCTTGTGTGTTTATTTCGATTGGAGTGCAGGAGGACAACAGGGGGATAAAGAAAAAAATTGAGAGATGAAGCAACAAGATATTACTTTTCTTGGGGAAGAAATGGAACTCTGATATAGGACAAGATGGAGAAAATGGGGAGGAATCAGACTTCAATATTCAATTAATCAAAAGTGGAAAAATACAAATGAGAAAGGGACATATAAATAGAGGTCTAGAACTTATCATTCAAGCAACTAGGTTTAATGACCAAGTACACAACTTAAAACCCAATTATGATACGCAATGAAATCCTGATAATAGGTTACTAAAGTTAAATAAGAAATGAGAATATTCAAAAATATAAATAAAATTCTAGAATACACATAAGCTTCCACATCCGTTGTTCTTTCTAATCTCCATTAGCAACAATCCTTTTCTTGACATTTGCTTCTAATTGGACAACATCCCATAATATCTAAAATTATTTAAAGTTTGTTAGTGAAGAAGTGAGAAAAACTACTGTAGAAGCTCAGCACAAATAACTATATTTTGATACTATAGTGGTGGTTGAAAGTCCACTAATCAAATTATGTAATTATGTACTTTTGCTGTGCAGTCTGAAAGATCTCTCATCTGTGCCGATACTGGTGCATTGTTGCATGAATCTACCAAATGCTTTCAGCCTTACAAAAAGTAATCATGTAATTATGCTTTTGTCAATTATATCTGTTTCCTATTCCCTCTCCCAGTCTTTACATCTTTTCCTTCTCAATATTCTCTGCTGTTTCGTTAATTTCTACAGTACTGATGAGTTATCTCTTATCTGTAAAATCATTCTTTGTTTTATTTGGTCTATATCTGACCAAAGCTATGCAGAATGAGAAAATGATAGAAGGCATAGTAGATCACAGATGCTCTGAATTGTAACTTTTTTAGGTTGTTGCACAGCTGTAGATGTCATCTTAGTTACTCTGTTGAAATTTATGCTCACTGTTTTACATATTCCAGTGAAAATGTCAAGTTTTCAGTGGACGAGCTTTCTGAAATAAAAAGAGTTTCCCTTGGAAATCTTCGCCTTCTAGGATTCAAGCCATTAAGTTGCTTAAAAGACTATCACAACTTGAAGCCATCAACATTTTTGTTCCCTAGTGATGAGGTTTACTACTTTGCTCTTATAACTTCATCCATGCAGATTTGCTGTGTTTATGCTCACTTGTTTGTGTCCACTGTAATGGATGTCTATTTTCTTTTCATGGATTATCGGTGGACTTCGAATATTTCTAATGTTTTGTTAATAATCATAGCTGTTAATTTCCTTTTTACCTCTCTCTCACTTGCAATTTTCCTAGCGATTTTGTTCTGTTAATTGTGATCTCATTGGATGGTAATTAGAAGTTCATTGCTGAAAATCCTTGAACCAAAGGGTGCATCTTCATTTTACTCTAGAGATCGGTAACTTCTTTCAGGGAAAGTAGAGCTCCTCAATGCTAGTGATTGTTGTGAGAATCATTAGCATCGAGGAGCTCTACTTTCAGGGAAAGGAAGTTTTTTCCTTCTTGTTGAGAATTAAATGTATGATTCTTTGAGATGTAAGTCTTCAATATAAACTGCTCATTAATGGTGGGAAATTGTTATGGACTAGAAGAAACATGAATCTCTTGTAAAAAAAAATGTACATGAATGATTCTTCTCAATAGTAGAGGCAGTAGAAAGCTTTCATGCGCCAAGCCAAAGCTTGAAAATGAGGTTGCAACTTTCAACTTTAATCACGTGTCAAAAGATGGGGTTTTTGTTATAGAATACTGAACAATTAGGAAATACAGAGTAGGAAAACATGGATTCCAAAGAAGATAATTGGAAAAAGGGGTATATAGTTATGGTTTTTTGTTTCTTATAAAAAACATATGCTGCAGATTTAGAAATATAGCATTGAATATAATAAAATTTTCATCAAGTACAAATCTTTAGTCTATAATTATTTATTGCTCATTGTATCCTTTAGATTATGTTCAAGCTACCATATGCATTGTGGTTTACTGTTTAATTTGATTTGAATTCTCATTTCTATGGTTAGCGATCCCGGAGAGACTAATTTTATGTTTTTATTATCACATATAGTCAGTACTATTACAACAATGTAATTAGGTACTTTGCTAACTCTTTCCCTTTTGCTATTATTCTTGCTGTGATTCTCAATTGCAGGAAGTGATTGGTGGCACATGCACTTTTTTTTCTCTTCATAGGTCTATGTTACGACTAGAGCGGTTAGTTCGTGTAAAAATCACTTGGGTGTAGTTGTTTCTTTCAATCATAATCATTCTTTTTTTTTCCTTAAATTTATTAAGAAAACAACAAAAATAGCACCCTTGAAACTTATAACTGCAAAAATAGCATTCCTTTTGTCAAGCTCATATATTTTTACTTTTAAAAACGTTCAACTCATTGACGCTGTTCAAATTGAACTACAGCCATTTAGACATGTTTAATATTATTAGGTGCTATTTTATTGTTATAAGTTTTAGAGGTGTTATATTTTTTTAATCTTTCAAACTTATTTGGGGTGCTATTTGTTTATTGAATTCAATTTTATCATGTAAAATGTTAGGGTTATTGTCAACGTTTAAATTTTGAATCATCTAAGGAAATTGTTAACTCCCTTAAAATTCTACAAGGAGGCCTAATGTACATAAATCAAGGTGAAAGAATCTGTCTTGATGTCTTCCTCTTAAAAATATAAAATTATATTTTTCTTTGAAGAATTAACAGAAGAAAAGAAATCGAGGAGGGGATCCCATACTTCAATTAGATGTGAAATATGAATTGGTTCTATATGGATTTTTTCAACTTAACATAAAATGTTTGCCAACTAAACAACCAAGAAAAGGTATTAAAAAAAAAAAAAGCCAAAGCAAACACATTATTAAGTAATAAGAACTCAAATGAATCAGAAGAAGCAAACAAAATGTACTAGTACTGCGCATAGTAAAATAAAAAAAAATCTTAGAATTCTAGACTTAGAGAGCCAAAAAGACACCAAGAATGCTAAACCTAAAAGGGAGATAAAACTTTCTTCAACAGATATGTGTATTCCCTTGTTAGCGTACAAACTACATTTATAGGCTTATAATAATATTTCTAAACTAAAAATAAAACTAACACATAAACAAATATGAATTCTAATGATAAAATAATAAAAACTTAAAACTAATAAAGCACCATGTGAACAATAACACTATAACTTATACGCTAAGGAAAATAATATACACCCTTAATTTGATATAAACTCTTAATAAACTAAGGAAACTAAATCTAGAAATTATTTTCTTCATAAAACTCTTTTTCCTGTCCAATTCTTCTTGGAATAGGATTAATATTAATCTTTCATCAGTCTCCTCAGTTCAGAAAGAACTCGTCCTCGAGCTTGTGATATCATCGTTTAAAGTTTTTCCTTGGAAAGGAATCAAATGCTTTATAGTAAACAATAGGAAGATTCAACCTCTAGGCATTATTATTAAACTTCTCAACTATTTCATAAGGCCTTTCTAGCACTCAACTTGTTATCTTCTCCAACTAGATATCATCCTTTGTCATGACAAACTGTGGATTTGTTATGAATTAATAATACTGAAGTTGTTTATTAATCTCATATCTCGTATGTACAATAAGGGTGTATATATAGTACAACCATTAAATCAAAAGTAAATCAGAAATAAATCAGAAAATCAGAAAATAACAGAAAAAAGATTTAAAACAAAATATTCTCTAACTAATAAATCCTAACTGATTTCCTAATTATTCGGGATTTCCACACTCCCCCTCAAGTTGGTTCATAGATATCAATCATGTCCAACTTGTTTATGAAATCATCGAAACTCTGACGCGGAAGCCCTTTGGTGAAGATATCTGCGGTTTGTTCTTGTGTAGGAATGTACGTCATACAGATAATACCATTCTCAACTTTCTCTTTGATAAAATGTCTATCAACTTCAATGTGTTTAGTCCGATCATGTTGGACTGGGTTAAGAGAGATATTGATTGCTGCTTTATTATCACAATAAATTTTGAGTGGAACCTCAGCCTCTACTCGTAGTTCTTCTAGAAGTTTCTTCAACCATAGTCCTTCACAAATTCCTTGTGCAACTGCTCTAAATTCTGCTTCAGCACTACTTCTAGCTACTACGTTTTGCTTTTTACTCCTCCATGTAACTAGGTTCCCCCATACAAAGGTACAGTACCCAGTAGTGGATTTTCTATCTTCAATTGAACCAGCCCAATCAGCGTCTGAGAAAATTTCTGTTCTTCTTTGATCTGTTTTCCTGAAGAAGAGGCCTTTTCCAGGAGAGCCTTTAAGATATCTCAGAATTCTATATACTGCTTCTAAGTGACTTTCTTTCGGAGAGTGCATATGTTGACTTACTACACTTACCGCAAATGCAATGTCAGGTCTTGTATGTGATAGATAAATTAATCTTCCGACCAGTCTCTGGTATCTTTCTTTGTCAACTGATTTTTCACCCTGTTCCATTTTCTTCCCTGTTTCAATAGGAGTGTCGCTTGGTTTGCTCCCAAGCATACCAGTTTCGGTCAGGAGATCTAGAACATATTTCCGTTGTGAGACACTAATTCCCTTTTTTGATCTTGCAATTTCCATTCCTAAGAAGTATCGCATTTGTCCTAAGTCTCTGACTTCAAACTCTGTGGCAAGGACATTTTTTAGTTTTTCAATCTCGGGCAAATTATCTCCTGTTAATATTATATCATCTACATAGACAATCAGAATTGTTTTTAAACCGTCTGATGAGTGTTTAAAAAACATTGTGTGGTCTGATTGACCCTGTTGATAACCTTGACTCTTGATTACCTTTGCAAATCTGTCAAACCAAGCCCGTGGTGACTGCTTAAGTCCGTAGAGAGACTTGTTTAGTTTGCATGCCGCATTTGGACCATCTTCACAAAATCCTGGAGGTAATTTCATAAAAATTTCCTCGTCTAATACTCCGTTAAGGAAGGCATTTTTTATGTCTAACTGTTGGAGAGTCCACTCCAAGTTTGCTGCTAATGACAGTAATACTCTAACAGTGTTCAGCTTTGCAACCGGAGCAAATGTCTCGGTGTAGTCGATTCCATAAGTCTGAGTGAACCCTTTAGCAACTAGACGAGCTTTGTAACGTTCAACAGTTCTATCGGCTTTATACTTTACAGTAAAAACCCACTTGCACCCAACTGGTTTCTTTCCTTTGGGTAATTCCACTATATCCCAAGTTTTGTTTTTTTCTAAAGCCCGTAATTCCTCCATTACTGCATTCCTCCATTCAAGGATTTCCCAAGCCTCATCAATATTTTTTGGAATTACTATCCTGTCAAGGTTAGTAGTGAAAGCACGGAATGTGGGAGACAAAGCATTGTACGATACAAACTTAGATAAAGGGTGAAGAGTACAAGACCGAGGTTGTTTTCTGAGTGCAATAGGCAAATCATCAAAGGAATTAGAGTTACCTGGATTCAAAGGAGTCTCAAGGGTAGGATCCATCACCGGGTTGGACTCTTGTAGTGCGTCAAGAGTGAGTTTCCCTTTGTACTTTGATTTTGGCCTCCTTGAGTAAACAAATATCTCCTTATCTACTTGTAACTCTGCGTCTCCCCCTGAGTTCAAACGGGCTTCCGTATATGGCACAGTAGGATGACTTGGTGTAACAGGTTCTAGATGGTTTTTAGAGACTGTACTTGGTAAGGAGGTACTAGGAAATGAAAGGTCAAACAAGCAAAACTGATCTTCAGAGTTCATATTCTCCCCCTGAAGAGGAGTTTTGGCGGGGTAATACGGTGTGGTCTCAAAAAAGGTGACATCAAGGCTAGTAAGGACAGTTTTGGTGGCAGGATCATAGCATCGGTAGCCGTTTTGAGTAGGAGAGTAGCCAATAAAGACACATTTGAGAGCTCGTGGATCCAATTTTCCACGGTCGTGGGGATGAACATGTACAAATGCTGTACAACCAAAGATCTTAAATGGAATATCAGACATAAGGCGAGAAGTTGGGAAACAATGTTTCAGTTTCCCAACGGGTGTTTCATAGGATAGAATACGACTGGGCATTCTGTTTATAAGAAAGGCAGATGTCAAAATGGCATCGCCCCAAAACATTTTTGGCACATTGGTTGTAAACATGAGGGCTCGAGCCACATCTAAAAGATGTCTATTTTTTCGTTCGGCTACTCCATTTTGTTGTGGAGTATACACACAAGAGGTTTGGTGAATGATTCCATGGGTTTGAAGGTAATCTTTAAGAGAGCGGTTAACATACTCCGTACCGTTATCAGTACGCAAAATTTGAATTTGTGTTTGAAATTGTGTGTATATCATGGAATGGAAATTAATAAATACTGTTCGAACCTCAGTTTTATCTTTCAATAAATATACCCAACATACACGAGTATGATCATCGATGAAAGTGATAAACCATTTAGCATGAGTGCGACTTAGGTGCCGAGATGGGCCCCACAAATCACTATGGATTAAGGTGAATGGTTTTGAAGGTGTGTATTTGGTTTTTGAAAAAGATGTACGATGATGTTTTGCAAGTTCACACGTTTCACATTGTAAATCAGATACGTCTTTATTTTGAATAAGGGACGGAAACAATTGTTTCAAATACTGAAAATTAGGGTGACCCATTCTAAAGTGCCACAACAAAAAATTATTATTCCTAGGGAGAGAAGCAGAATTACAATTTTTAACTTGATTCTGTTCACTCACATTGGTTGCTTCAAAGTAGTAAAGTCCGTCACTCTCTCTAGCACTGCCAATCGTCTTCCCCGATGATAGGTCCTGAAAAATACAAGATGAAGAAATGAATTTAGCAGAGCAGTTTGTGTGAGCGGTTAATTTACTGACAGATAATAAATTGCAAGATAATTTTGGCACATGAAGAACGGACTCAAGGGTAATAAATTCGGAGATTTTAATACTCCCTTTTCCGGCAATTGGAGAAAGGGTGCCATCTGCAATTCTTACTTTTAAGTTGCCGGCACAAGGTACATATGAGGAAAAAAGTTCATGATTGTCTGTCATATGATCTGATGCCCCAGAGTCAATAATCCAAGGGGTATTTGTTTTTGAAAGTAAAGCAGTTAAAAAATTACCTTTATGTGCTAGCGAGCCAGAAGGGACATAGGTAGAAGACTGACCAGGTGTTTGGAATTTGGAAAATAGGTGATAAAGTTGTTCAAGTTGCTCAGGTTTAAATGTTGAATTGGACATAAGTTTGTCGTTTTCATTCTGACTGGTAGAGACTTGATACCCTCGAGTTCTGGAGTTCTGCCTTGGTTTCCAGTCTGGTGGCTTTCCATGTATTTCCCAACACGTGTCCTTTGTATGTCCATTTTTTCGGCAATGTTCACACCAAGGTCGTCGTTTCATTTGGTTTGGGCCTGTCCCAGATTGGGGCCCACGAGAAGAAAGCCCAGAAATTTCGGGCCCATTAAGTGAATATGGTTCTTCATGGGCTGGATTAAACATTTTATTTCCAGACCCATTTCTTGACCCGGGCCCATAAAGTGCTGACCCGAGCCCATCAGGCCCAACAAGGCCATTATATTCCTTCAGCCCGTTCACGCCATTGTCGCCACTTCTCCTTCTCACCCATTCATCGTCGTTCCTTCGTCGCGCAGCAAGGGCCGAGCTCTCCCCAGCGCCGTCGCCGCCGTGCAACATGACTCCTCGCCGGCGTTCTTCTCGTCGCACCTCGGCGAACACCTCTCGGGTGGAAGGGAGAGGCCGACGGCTCAAGACTCGCCCTTTTACGTCATCCAAATCCTTATTTAATCCAGCCAAAAACTCAAACACTCTTTCACTTTCGATCCTCTTCTTGTGTTGTACACTATCAGCGGTGCAAGCCCAACTCTCTTCAAGGTTTAAATCCAGCTCTTGCCATATGTTCAACACTTCCATGTAATATTCGGTAACTTCTCTGGTTCCCTGCTTTAAATTCCACAATCGTGTTTTTAATTCAAAGATTTGGGAGTAATTTTCTGTGTCTGAATAGGTTTCCCGAACAGCTTCCCACACATCCTTTGCCGTTGGTAAGAACAGAAACGTTTTCCCGAGTGCTGGCTGCATGGATTGGACGAGCCACGCCGTTACCATGGAGTTCTCTGACTTCCAAGTTCGATGGGCTGTGATATCTCTCGGACTGGGTTCGCTTATATCTCCGGTAAGATACCCTAATTTTCCTTTGCCATCCATGATCAGCTTGATGGATTGTGCCCATTCCCGATAATTTTTTCCGTCAAATTTTTCAACTGTAAATTGAATTGGAGAACTATCGAGCCCTGAAGGACTCATTCTAGGTCTGGTTTCTGTTTCTCTGGCGTTGTTATCAGATGAAACAGATTCGCCAGTATCCGTCATTGCTCTGATACCATGTGGATTTGTTATGAATTAATAATACTGAAGTTGTTTATTAATCTCATATCTCGTATGTACAATAAGGGTGTATATATAGTACAACCATTAAATCAAAAGTAAATCAGAAATAAATCAGAAAATCAGAAAATAACAGAAAAAAGATTTAAAACAAAATATTCTCTAACTAATAAATCCTAACTGATTTCCTAATTATTCGGGATTTCCACACAAACCATTCAAATCTTCTACTTCAAATGCCACAAACACCACACAACACCTACGCTTGTCTACTGTCTCTTTGTACTTGACATTACTTGTGTCAATTGTTGAAGGACCTGCTCATGAATTGATTTATTATGTGATTTGCTAGAACTTTTGCTTTGGCACTAATTCTTCCCATTTGGGGAATTGGAATCAAATCAAGAGCACGGTTAGGATTTTTCCATAAACAATATCTAAAGAACTCTTGTTAGCTGCGTGGTTGAATGCAAACTTTGTTAAGAAAATTTCACATCCCACTCCTTAAAATTGTTACCAACCAAGCTGTTTAAACTTCAATTAGTACATTTTGTTTAACCGTCAGTCTGTTGGTGATAGTTTGTACTAAATTTCAATTTAGTGCCTAACTTCTTCCTCATAGTTCTCACTTCTCAAAAAATGACTCCTGAACTTGTTATCCCTATCTGACACAATATAGTTAGGAATACAATGAATTGCACTCTCTTTGAAGAAAAGACTAGCATTGTTTGGGGCATCCATGGTTTTCCTACAAGGAATAAAGTTTGCCATATTGGAAAATCGATCCACCACCACGAAAACGAAATTCATGCCTCTTTGAGTTCTAGGCAACTAAAGAATAAAGTCTATCCTGCCTTGGTACATAAGAAACAAGTAACATCATGTATAATCCAGCTACCATTTGTAGATCCTCATGTATAATCCAGCTACCATTTGTAGATCCTCCTTATATACTTGCATGTATGATATCTCTCCACACTAGCAACATTTTCTTGAGCTTAGGCCATAAGTAAGAACACTAAATCAACTCCACTGCCTTATCCCTACCAAAATGTTCTTCGTGCAATTTAGAAATGATTTGCTTTATTAAGCAACATTCTTGAATGCATAATCTGGTTCCTTTGAAAAGGAATCCATCATATACAGAATAATCACTTGAACACCTCCAATAGCTTCTTTTAAAATAGGTCCAAAATAGTCATCATTCTTGTAGATATCTTTGAAACTCAACAACTCTAACCTCCTTGGTAGATAACAATGTTGCGCATCTACTCAAATTGTTCGCTACATGGTTATGTACTCCTGCATAGTGCTTCAAAGTGAATGTAAATCCTGGCAAGAATGCTTCTCATGAACCATGTTTTTATTGAAGTAATCATTAGGTCTAACGCCATGACTTAATACAACTCCAATTCCAATATCAGAAGCATCACAATTCACCTAAAAAAATTTTAGAATCTTGTAAAGCAAGAGCTGGTCCTTCAAATAATTTTTTCTTCAAAATGTTGAAGTTGTTCTAAGCCTCAAAAATCCTATTGAAAAAACACGTTTCTTCATGCAGTTCGTGATTGGGGTTGCTATAGTGATGAAATTGTTGATAAAACTTCGATAAAATGACAGGAGGCTGTGAAAACTATCAACCTCTTTAGGAGGTGTTGGCAAATCTAGTATCACTTTCACCTTAGATAGATCAACTCTAAGACCTTCAGAAGAAACTGCGCTGCCTAAAATTTTCTCTATCACTCATGCAACAATACTTTAGGTTGACATAAAGCTTTTCTTATCATAAGGTGCTTGGAACCATCTTCAAGTGCTCTTTATGTGCTTAATAAATAGATGGATTGAACGCAAGGATGTCTACAAATAAACGACCACAAACTTCCTGGTAAAAAGTTTCAAAACATAATTCATAACCTTAGCATGATTAGTCACTCATACATCCCTTCACATGTTTTAAAAATTATTATCCACTCATCACTAGGACTTATTTGAATTTGATGATATTTACTGTTCAAATCAATATTTTAGAGAGCCTTAGTATTAAGATTTGATCCAACATGTCATCAAGCCTCAAAATTGAAACCTTGTACTTAAATGGTGATCTTGATTATCACCCTACTATCCATGCACATGTGCCAAGTTTCATTTTTATTTGGCTCAAGCCAATCTAGGACTTTACTTGATATAGTCCGTCTTCAAGAACTAACTTGCCTATGTAACTCCTCATATTCCTTGGAGTCATGCTGGAATGTTGTTTATTTGGCAAGAAGCTCTTGGAACTAAGTCATTGTGATTTTGTATATCTCTCATAGAAGGTATTCGTAATATGGCTTGAATTAGCCAAAAGCTATATTAAGATTACAAACATTGAATTCATAGTAACGAATAGAAATTAATATTACTAATAATGTTTCTATTAATAAATAGCTTACTATAATTATGAACGACAACGTAAGTCTAATCATCTTATAATTAAGGGTTGAGTTTTAAATATATATGTAAGGTTACTTGTAATTAGATTGAGAAGAGAAAAACTTTAGTAAAGTAAATGAGAGAGTGAGAAGATATTTGAATTATTATTATTGTTACTGTTATTATTATTATATATAATCGTATATTCTTTTTCAATTATAAAGGCTTGCATATATGCTGTTATTTATTATTCTTTTGATTTCTTTGATAAAATCATTATTTATAAGAATTAGTAAAAAAGTTACGACTTCAATAAAATTTGATGTTGATAAATTTTTTGGCAAAAATAATTTAAACTTATGAAAGATAAAGATGTTTCTTCTTACACATCAAGAATGTAATATCATTGAAAGGAAAAATGAATTTGTTAAATATCTAACGTTTGCATAAAATCAATCATAATGAAAAAGGCTTAAAACACATTTTTATTTTCATTGGATGACAAAGTATTAGGACAAGCCTATGGAGAAAAGACTACTTACAATTTGTGGGAAAAGTTATAGAGTCAATAGATGAAAAAATCTTTGCACAATTATTTTTGCTTGAAGAGATAATTATACATCCTCCAGATGTATGAAGATGAGTCTATTTAACATATTGATAGATTTAATCTATTTATAGTTAAAGAATATTGATGTTGCGATTGATGGCGATGATCAAACTATTCTTCTCATTTGTTTCTGTCAAAATCTTATGATAATTTAGAATCTTTCTGCACTGAAGGTTAGATAATTGTTTCTTCAAACAAAGACGATTATGCAGAGATTATGTCATATACTGACTCAAGCTTTTTCAACGACTTGCTGCAATCTTTTCTAATGAGACTTCTAAAACTTCATAATCCCATGATAATAAAGGTGTGTTGTAAGCCTTTTCTATTACAGCTTGCTTAAATCATTTGGCAAATTTTTTTCTCCTTTCAATGCCATCTCACATTCTTAATATGTGAGAAAAGCAAGCATATTCATCAACCATAAATTGAAATTATTTTTGCATGTAAATTTTTCGATATCAAATTTTGTTAAAGTTATAACTCTATACAAATTGTTATAAAGTAATGATTTTTTTATAAAATATATTAGTTGAAGAATAAATAAAAGCTTATATGCGACATCTATAATTGAGAAAATAATATACTATTATATATATAATAATTCAAATATCTTCTTACTCTCTACTTTTCTTTTCTAAGCTTTTCTTCTCCAATCTAAATTATAAATAAATATTATATATGTAAATATATAAAGAGAGATAAAACTCAACCCCAATGTCTAAAATTATGCTGTCATCCATAATTATAGTAAATATTTATTTTCAGAAATAATATTAGCAATATTGATTTCTATTTGCTGCCCTGAATTCAATGTCTAATCTCAATATAACTTTTAACTAATTCAAGCCATTCAGGAGGCAAATCTTGTGCTATGACATCTCTAAATTCCTCGAATATGGGTTGCACTTCTTCAGCAAACTCAACAAGTCGTGGCACATTTTTCTTTACCCCAACTAATGCAAAAATGACTCCACTCTCGTCCAATTCAGTGGAAAAGTGTGATAATTAATGAAGGACATGAATCTTTTACAGAGAATAAAATAAAGAATATTACTAAAATAACTAGGAATAATAAATTCACACTTTATGTTGTGCTAATCATTTTACTAAGATAGTTTTAGTTTCTCATCTTACGTAAAGTAAAACTAATGTGAGATAATAAAGTAAACTCGGTTAGCCTTTTGATAATCTTGGTTTTGCTAATTTCTCTCTCTCACACAGTTTTGCCGTCGCATTTTATGGAAGTTCACGTCCTCAGTTGGTCGCTCTGGTTGCCCAAGTAAGACTTTACTGACTTGTAGATTAAGTTTTCTAACATTGATGTGTGTGTATATAAGTTGGTTGAGTACATGCAATAGTTTCTATTTGTTTGAAGAAATTTCTTGCTAACTATCAAGAACCAATCATCAAAGAAAGGGTAAGGTCTACTGCCCTCCAAAGATAGACTTATATCGTCTCCTTCAATCGTCTCCTTCAAGTTTGAAAATTAGGGCAATCCCTCTTATCGTTACGAGTATTTTTTTGGGGTAAGAAAGGAGACCCATATCAATATCATCAATGTGAGTTGACAGTCTAAATAAGCAGCAGAAAGTTAAAACTAGAAATCTTAAGTTAAAATTAATTGTTTAACTTTTCAACTCTCTTTGAATTTCACCTTTAACTTTACGATTTTAATTTAGACAGTTAATAAGAGTAAGTTAGATTATATCATTTTTCAAGTTCCGTTAATTTACACGGTTAATAAGGTTAAGAGAGATTGTTATTTTTCAAACTTGAAGAGATATGAATAATATTTGGGCATAGGGCAGTTAAATTTACCCTAAAAGAAGTGCTGTTTTGGTTATGATTTTGAAAAGTATTAGAGCATTGATGTTTTGCAAGAGTTAATTATATATATATATATATATATATATATATATATATATAATTTGGACAAGCAATCCACTCCAAAGTCTGCCAAAAACATCCATTCAAACGAAAAATCTAACTATAAAATTCCCTATTATTTACAAAACGCATCCCCTATATGGATATATGTGCTTCCCAGTTATAGCTTTTAAAAAACTGACAATGATCTTTAAACAAATCAAAGCTCATGGCTAAACCAATAATAAACTCTCTCATAAAAGATTGCTATCAATCTGAGTAGAAACCCGATAATTAAGATCTGATGTAGATGAGTCCACTCACGGATTGGACTATTTTGCCTTATTTAGAGTTGAAGTGGTGTCATTAATATTTGGATTGTTTTTTGCATAGATCTGAGAATGTTGTGGTTTAATAATACTTTCGTCTACTTCACATGTGCTAAATTTATGGCCGTTTACTAGCTATGTATACATGGAAGGGAAGTCCTATCATTCCTAAAATAGGTAATAAAGTAAAAAATCATAATGATACAGCACAAAAAGAAGAAGAATAAAGAAAAAGAGGAGAAAAATAAATGGGAATGCCAATTAGGGATGGAGGATTGAGAAATAGGAGAGGAAGAATATGGGAGAAGTCTCGTACCAAATTCAATAATGAATCAAGTTTATTGAATAGTTAGTTTTGAATAGGTTGGTGATTAAAATTTGATAAATATATAATAATATTAATTGTCGAGCAATAATTGTTATTGTTTTGAAATTTTTTTATTTCATAAAAGAAAAGAAAAAAGTAAGTCTTTAATTATTATAACAAGCTAAAAAATTGAAGTAAAAAAATTTTGTAGACCGGTATGGATGAATACTCTAAAAATAAATAGTTAATTAATTTGTTATTTTATTAATAATAATATACAATAATACACATTTTATGGTAATAGAATCCAAGGACGATGTATATATGAGTGATTTAACATGATATTGACTAGACTTATATAGCTTCTTTTATTAAATAAGTTAAATACAACATAATAACACATATGAACTTTTAATTAATATTTTTATTATTATCTAATAATTTAATTCTACATGAACACGATCAACACTACTTGATTGAAATTAATAAGCAATTTTTGTTTAAAAATAATTTATATTAGTGAACTATTTTTTAATTGTTATGAAATATGATATAAATTACATGATTTCCACAAAAAGAATTAGTTTAACACAATATATTATATTTGTGCTTCACGCATTGAGTTTTGTCAACTCAAAAATATTATATCAAAATATATATTATTTAAATGCACCTTATTTCAAAATGTATGCATGATGCTCCTCACGATGAGTCCAAATTTTCTGTACTATGTTTAATGTACTAACTTATGTATCACCAATACACAATATACATGTAAGCTAGAGTTGCTAAAGTAGAAAGTAAATTTGCTTAAAATGTTAAGATTTTTGTATATTTGTTAATACTTATTGGTAGCACATATATTGTTACACAAAAAGTGGTACAAGTGATCTGGAACCCCTCACGATATATACTGTCCATGGCTGTAAAAGTATATTAGCAAATAACATAAGTGGTGTAAAGTATGTAACTAAAATAGTCACGTAAGGAAAATATTGTAATTTTAATGCACAAAACGGATGACAAAATCTGTCCCTTTATTCTCACTTTTTATATAGTTAAACCTCCATTGTATGTATGAACCATTTATTCACATTGTTTTATTTTTAATCCCCAGGAAGAAAATGTATTTTGTTTTTGTTTTTCTTATGGGGGTTAAAAATAAAACTCCATGTATAAAATGGCTTATATCATGCAATTAAACTTATAATTATAGCTAATATTAATAAATATATACCCTAATTGTCAATAGGCCATACTAAACTAATTTGTTTAAAACCCTAGCATAAAATGAAGAAATTAAATAAAAATAGAATAATTTATATAAAAACCTAAAATTATCGAAAACTATAAATAACATAATTTTAAAGAAAAGTGTCATGAAGGTTTTTCAGATTAGTTTATTTGTATAATTTGATTATTTAGATTATAAATAGTGTTATTTAGTGTCTTTGTTTTAGAAAAATTGGCCAATTAAGGAAAAAATACATTATTTTAATTATTTTTTAATTAAAATATTAATTTTTAAGATGCAAATTAAGAATAAATTATATTATTAGAATATTTTTAATATTAAAATATTAATTTAAAAAATAATATTTTAATTAAAAAATTATTAAAATTATGTGTTTTGTCCTTAATAGATTCATTTTTGTAAAATTAAGGGACCGATTGACATAACTTATAATCTAAGTGACCAAATAACACAAATGACATAATTGACCTGGGCTCCCCATAATTATACTACTAATTTGCATCACTCTATCTGTTCTATAAACACTCGAATCTTGACCAGTGGATCCAATAAGCATCAAGCAAAACTTAAAAAATAACAATAGCCTGATTTTGGAATCCTTAACAAAGAGGAGATAAGTTTCTTTCTACTGTGGAATACTTCGGCACAACCTAATAGGAGTGAAATAATATGCCTGTTTTTAAACTCGGGAGCTGTACTATATTTGGACAAACATCCTGAAATAATTTTGGCAGTAAATGTCTGTTTACAGTTGAGTCTATTACTGTTGGACTGTTGGACAAGCCTTTACCAAGGGTGTGTCAACACTATCAGACTGTGAGCTCAAATCAGTGATACTTATCAATATTGAAAAATCTAGCAATTCTCAGTAGATAGTTTTCTGCACCTCATCTTAGTAGAGAATTTGAACTTGTACAACTAGGCTCATATCTTCCCAAAAATATGCAGGATGAAATAATTAATGCTACTGGACAGGTTGAGCCACCAGGAATGCATATGATATATCTTCCATATTCTGATGACATTAGGCCCATTGAAGAGGCAAGAGAATTTTTTTATTTTCTTTATTTTAGTATCATTCTTGTAATTTATTTTTTCAAAGTTTTACCATGTATTATGAATGCAGATAAACCCAGATTCAGATGTTCCTGCACCTCGTGCAACTGATGAACAAATACGAAAGGCTGCTGCTTTGGTAAAACGTATTGACTTGAAAGACTTTTCTGTCTGCCAATTTGCTAACCCAGGTATGATGCTGCATCCATTTCATGTTTTCTTAACTTACGTGGTGCCAAATTCCAATCATATCAAAGTTCATTATGGTTGCCCTTTTTGGCTATCTGTTATCCTTGCACTTGTTTTTTTTTTTTTTTTTCTTCACGCAATTTGAAAATACTTTCATTATCGATAAGGAGAAGTCCAAATACAATTATTGTTTAAAATGTATAAATAATTTATACATTTAGAGAATCATTAGAATAAAGTTGGTAGATTCAATCAAATAATGACCTAGTCTTGAGCGACTCTTCTACTTTTCATTGATACTATGCCAATACACTTGCACATCTAGGAAGTATTCATTGGACCTCTTCTTAACTTAAATAATAGGATTGAAAAACTTCCGTGCGATTCTAAGGAGTAATATCCCTCCTTTGATTACTCTCCAAATGTGTTGATTTGAACCCATAATACAAGTGTCATCTTATTGATGGCAACCAATACAAAGTTTCAATATTAGCAATGAACTTGACACTTGGACAAAGAATAATATGTATAATTTTTCAAGTTAAATAATAGTTGGAGAATGTCTTGATGTATAAAGAAATAGAAGGAAAATTGTTAAAAGATAAATAAATAAGAGAACACATCTAGTATTTTTTTTAATCTTAACAAACTTGATTTTAAATTTCCAAATAATAATTAAGGGAATTTTTTTTCACTCAAAGCAGTTTTTAGTGGAAAACATTTGACACAGTTTGTTAGAAATATGATCAAAATAAGAAAATAAATCTTAACTCTATATACACATGGCACAAAGGTAATAGTGGCATGTGAAACATTAGATAAATAACGAGAAACCGTTAGAGAATAAGGGGACATATGGTACCCCAGATAACTAAGTAACCGCTATATGTCAAAGAAAGAGCAACTGATCTAGGAAGCAAGTAACTGCTATAGATAAAAAAAAGTGCAAGTGACCAAATAAACTTTTAGTGTTTGAGTATGACCTAATGTTTTGGCATTCCATTGGTCATTGGTGGGAGCTCTGAATTTAATATTCATATTTCAGAAAACCTATTTTAGTTGGATGTTTGCTTGGTTTGAAATACAGAAAGCCACTATATTCACTTATTCAGTCACTGTTCTCTTCTTCTTCTTCTTCTTTTTTCTTTTTATTTTTATTTTTCTTGTGATCTTTGATTTCTTTCTTCATCATTTTCCTAAAGATATGAAGATTAAAAGAATGTAAGCGTAGAAGTTTGTCGTCTTTCAACTGTTTAAATTTTTGGGTGGAATGGTGACAAACACAAATTTAAAATTACATCAAAGCATAAGGTTGTGGTTCAAACCTTTGCTTTCCCATTATAAAAATATTTTCAAGCGATGAAAAATATAAGAAAGAGAAGCCAAAGAAAATATAAGAAAAATAAAAATAAATATTAATGAAAAACTTGTCCCATCTTTGTGGATTGGTAGAAAGAGAAAAAAATATTTAGCTTGGTAGGTCTCTCTGTCAAGGAAGATAGTGTTGAAGCTTCTTGCACTCAATTTGTAGATAGTATGATTTTCTTCACCTTGTGTAATGAAGAAATTTTTTTAAATATGGTTAAGGTGATTGATTTTTTTTTTGTTATAATAGAATTGCAAATTAATTTGTACAAAGTTGTAATTTGGGTAACAATTATGCTGAAGATTAGGCAGAGGCATTAGCTAACTCTAGAAAAGTTAAGGAATTTGAAACTGTATGTTTTTATTGCTATGAATTTACAATTAATCCAGCTACATATTTATAGTAAAACTAGACCAAGTAAAATAGGAAACAAATCCCCTAATAACTAGTACTTCCACACTAACTATTGTAATTTTCTAATAATGCACACAATAAAGATTATCCTAATTAATTTACATAATCAAATCCATAATTACTTGGATTTTCAACAATAACTCATAGGTTGTGAAGTTGGGTTACAATCTTTGAAAACTTTGGATCTACCTCATACTAGAAATCCAAGCATAGTATCAAATTTTGGGATGTTGTGTGCAAATTTCTTCAGGCTATTTGATTTGTATTCCGATATTTTATCTTACTTTCAAAATGGAAAAGTTGTGACTTGTGAGTGAATATTAGGTCTTTTGGCTTCTTAGAAGAACTCAAAATATCATCCAGTCACTTAAGATATGAAGATTCTTAAACATCAATTTGAGAAGCTCTATGTTAATTGGATTGGACTCTTAAGTATCTAATGTCAGGCAGACTATTATAATTGGTGACCAACTTCCATCCCTCTAATTTAAATAGAGCGGTTTGCTTTGGCCAAACCTTGACCATACCACCTCTGATAACTTTGCGTGATGCCTCTATCTTAGCTACTACTTCCAGTAGAGGTCAAGGGAATAATGATGATAGAAGTTGAGGTTGTGATTAATGGGGAGGGTGTGGTTGTGACTGCGTTGACCACTACTGCATCCATCATTGGTCTGAGAGTTTTTAGCAAAATTTTGTATGCCTCCACTGGCTGATCAGGTTCAACCTGATGCTCATGACTCCTCTGCCTTATCCTCCATCTAATGAGTCTATCATGTTGTTGTCCCAAGGTGATTATAATCAACTATTGCAGCAATTTTATCAGCTGGTGCTCGATATTCCGCTATTATAAGACTTCTACCATTGCCTTCACCTCATCCTCGTCACCATGGATTATCGATCATGTGCTAATTCCCGTATGGCTGTTAAGTCTTTTCTAAACACATCCACCCTAAGTGTTATTTTAGTTGAGGGCTCTGCTTCTATTAATTAATAAGGCATTCTCTCCTGCAAATAATATACCAAAATAGCACAAATTTTTTTGTAAAATGTCTTTTCCCAAAATAACATTTTAATAGTTTATAGTTTTATTTCCCAAAATTACCACAAAATGATAGATGTTCATTTTCTCTCTTCCAACCATAACATGTTGAGTGGTCATTCAAATGTTGACTAGATGTGACCAAAGTGTTCAAATAATTAATTACTAATGACGGAATAATAGTAAACTTGTTTCAATAATACAACATATGAAAAGCAATGCACATACCTTGATTTTTGAAGGAAGCAATTACCTCCATTGTCATATACCTGTCGTGTAACAGCCGCACTCAAAGCTATATGATTGAGCGGCTTATCGATTCTAGCTTTTGATTGTTCTATTTATAATAGAATCTCTACAATAAAAACCCTAAATTTAATGAGTTAGTTTAAGCTTATGAGTGCGACCAGCCCATGAGTTTATCCCACAACATGAATTATGTTTAGTCCATCTTATTATGGACCTAAGTATAACATATGCCTTTTTTTTTTTATTGAACACATGTCTATTTAATATTTGTTCATTACACAAATTTTTTCCTTACATGCTTTATAAATTGTTTAATATAATTTGAGAGTTGTTAATGATTATGCTAGTCTATATAAAAATAATTCCAATGATTATGCTAGTCCATATAAAATTATATCAACACAAAGTTGACCAACCATTAACCGACAATGACCAAGCATTGACTGGTCATTGATCGGTGTTGACTGGACGTTGACTAGGTTGCCCGTTAACCTCCTATTGACCATAGATGAAGGTTGTGTCTCCTCTTTTCTCATGTCTCATCTTTGTACTTTATGATCCTTTTGTGTTAATATATTGTTTGCCTATGAATTGAGTAAAAATTCTCATTGTTCTACAACATTTTCCTATACATTGTGTGGATCTTCTATGAAAAGACAATTGGTAGTGAATGCTTGATTAATGGTGTCTACCAACTAGATAACCTTCCACCTACTCGGTTTCCTTTCATTCCTTTTATGATGTGTTCGAGTGACATTGTTAGTTGGGCCTCTTCATGTTTGCCTTCTTCATCTGAGGCTATCAAAGTTGGAATGTAAGGCTCGTTATCTTAGTAAACACCACATGTCCTATCAATCTCAAGTCAATAAACCTAGTTATAATTCTGTCTTTGGTTCACTCCTATACAAATAATTTTTGAGTTCTAGTATTTTAGGATTATTTGGTTATATACACGATCTAGAGTTCCCCCTATAATTCGGTGTTTATGTGAGTAAAATTCGTTCTAATATTACCTTAGAGTTCTTTAATTTTCTATAGTTTATGGTCATAATAAGATTATTCATTGATCTTCTTGTGTTCATTATAAATGGCATTGCCAACCCTAAAAATTGACACGTTTTGAAGGTTGCTCCTAAGTTGTCTTATCAAATGCATGTTCCAAAGAGATTTTGGTGTGATGCCCTTCTTAATCTTGTAACATTGTTTGTGTCCATCTTACATAGGAATATTGGTGTACAATGATTGATTTAGAGATTATTGCTATCCTTATTTATGAAAATATTTCACTCATACGTGAGGAATAGCCTTAACATTGTTGTGCAATGAGCAGTTTCAGAGATATTGCTAATCTTTATTTCTAGAAATATTTCCATCGGATGGAGAAATACAAAGGCTACGTAAGCTAAGTTTTGGGAATGTTGAGTTGGAGCAATCTTTGGGTTTTTCAATACAAGAGAATAGTAGAATTTTTGTTGATATAGGAGAAAAATTTGTTCTTGTCTTCCTCATGAGCATCTCATATCTGATTCCATCAAAGATTATTCTCAAAATCTTAGAATTGGAGAGCTTATAGATAGTAACTACACGGGTGTTAGCTTTGTGCATGATAGTTATTTGCTGGTATAGCATACTTTTTTTTTCTTTCTTTCCATTTTAAGCGTATTACTAGTCCACTACATGTACTTTTGCACTTATATATATATTAATCTTGTTCCGTATTAAAAACAATGTGTCGTTTACATTTCTGTAATCAAAACATGCATTACTAGAATCAGTACCAGATTTTTTCCCCTTTTTTGGCAGCCCTTCAGAGACACTATGCAGTGCTGCAGGCCTTAGCTCTGGAGGAGGATGACATACCAGATATTAAAGATGAAACAATACCTGATGAAGAGGGCATGTCTAGGTAAGGAAAAACTTTAAATCATCATGCTTAACTTACTTCTTGCAGTTTTGGAGCCCCCCTAACTATTTTGCACTATATACTTATCTGCATTCCAAAATAGGAAACTTCTTGTTGTAACCAGTGCGAAACTACCATGCTTTGGTTCATTTTGTCTCTGTATGAGTTTGCCTATATTCTTAAGTTGGCATTATCTTTGCATCCTTGCAGACTTGGAGTTGTCAATGCTCTAGAAGATTTCAAGTCTTCTGTCTTTGGGACTGATTATGATGCTGCTGAAAAAGCAACTGAAACCACTAAAAAGCGGAAAGCAGCTGACAATCCAATTAAAGAGTGTGCATCCTATGATTGGTGTGACCTTGCAGATAATGGAAAGGTTAAAGCATACTTCATATGTCACTTTCCTTCTACATCTTTAGTTTCTTCTTGGTGAAAACATGAGAATCAGTGATACTGTGGCAGGCTTGTCAAACAATAACATAAACGAAAAACTGAAAACTTTGTACTTGGGATTTGGAAATGGAAGCCCCTTCCAGAGGAATTAGGGTTAAAGACCCCTTTTATTATCAAAGTTAGATGGACCTCTTTGACCATAACTAATAACAGCAAGATTCTTAATCGGGATGCTTCAGACGTGTAAGATGATTTGTGCAATCCATAAAATCAACTTATAAATATTACCAACTACTTAAAAGCAAATTGTGCAAGGAAGATTATGCTTAAGAATGACACAGAGGATCAGAAGCCTGTTCTTATTTGAATGGTCATAAACTTATCTAAATTGTCTAGGTGATTGTACAGTTTTTTATAGATGCTTATGATATAATATTAAACTAATGATACAATTTGTAGGTAGTAGTATAAGAAAACTGCAGAGAGATTCATTGCAAAAGGTTTGGATTTACACAGACAAATAACTCTTTATATATCAAGGGTACATAGTAAATAGAGTAGAAAATTAAGTACATTTGGCCATGCATTACGACACACATCACTCAAATGAGTTGTACTCTCCAGTTTGGGCTGTTCTAATTCCCCTCCCCGTAGTGGAATCCCTATGTTTCTACGAAAATAGACGTCCAACAAGAACTTTTAGCCAAACTCAGTTTTTAAGAGAAGAAACTTGTAAGGGTTCCTTCTGAGATGATGCCCTACTTGTACAATACATTAGCATTTAATAGATTATTATATATTTTGGGTGAGACACACCTCTCTCCCTTAAGTCATAGGTGTAAATCACACCCAGTACCATTTGATCATTTACACCTCCTAAATCTCTCTTTAAGTCCAACAAATACATGGTATTGTGTTCGAATAGTTTGTTGAATATTTGTAATGTAACTGTAGTTTTTTCTATTTTGCAGTTGAAAGATTTAACGAATTCAGAATTGAAGTCATATTTGACAGCTCACAACCTTCCTGTTGGCGGGAAGAAAGAAAATCTCATCAGTAGAATATTAACTCACCTGGGAAAATAATCATGTTAGAAAATCACTAGTTTTGTTGTTTTTCTTTGACATTCATACTGCAGTTAGTTTATTTGCTTTTCCTAAAAGATACGTTGTCAATGATTAAAAGATATATAAACTACATTCATGCTTGCTTGTAGTTGTTGAATGCATTCACGAGTAGTTGCATCGGCATGTTTGCTATACGGTTTTGCATATGTCAAGTATAATAATTAGTCATTGGTGACAACTTAATATAATATAATCGTTAAAATTGTGATAATTATTTTAATAAAATAATTTATACTTAAAATAGCCCGTAATTTGTTTATGTAGTTTTAGTTCATATTACAATAATTTCATTATAAAAATTTATTTGAACCAATATTTAAATTGTTTTTATATTTTTTTTTAAATTTTAAAAATTAAAATTAAATAAAATGTTTTTAATTTTACACGACAAATTCTAAGACAGATAAATTTTGAATTGTAAATTTAGACTTGTAAAGTTAAGTGTATGCTATAACTTAGACTCACATTGATACATTAATTGGGGGATCAAAATTTATATATAATTGTACGAAGAATAAAAGAATTGATAATAATATAACTATTTGTTTTATTAATTTTTTGGCATTGAATGATGTTACATGTCTATGGTTTATATAGAATAAATTACAAAATAAAAATAGAATCATAAAATAAAACATAAATTTAAAAATAATATTTATAAAGAGAAAAATCTTGAACTAAAAATATTCTTGTATAATTTTTAATTGATATTTGAATTATTCTAAATAACCCAAATATCTTGGGATTTTGACATTCTTCCTCAAGTTGATTCATAGATGTTAGTCATGGCCAACTTGTTTATGAAATTCTTGAAATTTTGATGCGAAAGTCCTTTGGTGAAGATGTCTGCAATCTGTTATTGTGTATGAATGTATGTCATACAAATTGTGCCATTTTGAACTCTCTTTTATGAAATGTCTATCCACTTCAACATGTTTGGTTCAATCATGTTGAACATGACTAAGGGAAATGTTGATGGTAGCCTTGTTGTCGCAATAAAGTTTGAGTGGTGTTTCTGTGCTTACTTGCAGTTCTTCTAATAGTTTTTTTAACCACAGTCCTTCACAAATTCTTTGAGTAATCGCTATAAATTCTGCTTCAACACTGCTTCTTACTACTACATTTTACTTTTTACTTCTCCAAGTAACTAGGTTTTCATAAACAAAGGTACAATATTCAGTATTTGACCTTCTGTTTTTGATGATGTCAGCTCAATCGTCATCAGAGAATACTTCTATTTTCCTTTGTTCAATCTTCTTAAAGAATAGTCCTTTTTTAAGGGAGCCTTTGAGATGCCTAAGAATTATATATACTGCTTCTAGATGGCTTTCATTTGAAAAGTGCATATGTTGGCTACTACACTCACAACAAAGGCGATGTCAGGCCTTGTGTGGGCTAAATAAATAAGCCTCCCTACCAATCTCTGGTATCTTTCCTTTTCTACTAGAGTTTCATTTTCTTCTATTTTCTTTCCTGTTTCAATAGAAGTGTCACATCATTTGCTTCCAAGCATATCGATTTCCTTTAAAAGGTTGAGATCATACTTCTGTTGAGACACACTTATACCTTCTTTTGATCTTGTGATTTTCATTCCTAAGAAATATCTCATTTGTTCCAAATCTCTGACTTCAAACTCGATAGCAAGAACATTTTAGCAGGTCAATTTCAATCACATCATCTCCTATGAGTATATCATCTACATCTATTATCATAATTGTTTTTAATCCATTTTGGAAATGATTGAAAAACATTGTATGGTCTAACTGACCCTGCTACTATCTTTGACCTTTTATTACCTTCGCAAATATGTCGAACCATGCTCTATGTGATTGTTTAAGTCTATAAAGAGACTTTTAATTTGCAAGCCCTATTTTGTTTACTATTATCACATAAACCTGATGGTAATATCATGGAAATTTCTTATTTTAATACATCATTGAGAAATGTATTTTTTATATCTAATTATTGGAGTGTCCATTGCATATTTATTGTTAATGATAATAATAGTTGGATAGTATTTAACTTAGTAATTGGAGCAAATGTCTCGGTGTAATCAATCCCATATGTTTGAGTGAATCCTTTCGCAACTAGACAAGCTTTGTATCTTTCAACAGTTCCATCAGCTTTATACTTCACAGTAAATACCCATTTGCACCCAATTGGCTTTTTTTTGGCAAATCTACTACATCCCAAGTTCTTTTTTTCTCCAAGGCTTGTATTTCTTCCATCACCGCCTGTCTCCATTAAAAAAAATTTCAAGCTTTATCGATATCTTTTGGGATTATGATCCTGTCAAGATTAGTAGTGAAAGCATAGAATCTGGGAGATAAATTATTGTATGACACAAACTTAGATATAAGATGAGAAGTACAAGATCGTCTTGCTTTAATGAGGCAATAGGTAAATCATCAGTAAAATGGAAAGTACCTGTATTGAAGGAGGGCTCACAAAAGTTTGGACCATTCATTGGATCGAACTTTCGCAATGTGTCTATAGTGAATCTACCTTTGTATTTTGATTTTGGCTTTCTTGAGTATACTAGTATTTCCTTGTTAACTTGTAATTCATCTCCCTTGGGTCTAAATGTTCATCTGTAACTCATTCCTTAGAGTGATGTGGTGTGACAAGTTCAGACTCAGGGTGGGAAATATCAAGTTGGCTAGAGATATCATTTGGAAGAGCAAGGTCAAATGAACAAAACTTCTCTTCAAGATGTACATTCTCCCATAGATGAGAAGGCGTGGAAGAGTAGTATGGTGTAGTTTCAAAAAAGGTGACATCAAGACTTGTAAAAATATTTTTGTTAGATAGATCATAGCATTTGTAACCTTTTTAAGTAGGAGAATAGCCAATAAACACACAAATACGAGCTCTTGGGTCTAATTTACTATGATCATGAGGGTGAATGTTGACATAGGCTGTACACCCAAATATTTTAAGTGGAAGATCATAAATAAGATTGGAGGTTGGAAAACAAGTCTATAGTTTTTGTATAGGTGACTCAAAGGAGAGAACTCGACTTGGCATTCTGTTAATAAGAAAGGCAGATGTTAGAACTACATCTCCTCAAAAAAATTTAGGCATATTGGTAGTGAACATGAGTGCATGGGATACTTAAGTGTCAATTTTTTCGTTCAGCAACTCCATTTTGTTGAGAAGTGTAGACACATGAGGTTTAATGAATAATGCCATTGGTTTGAAGATAATTTCTAAAAGATTGGTTAAGATATTCAGTACCATTATCAGTACGTAGAATTTGAATGTGTCTGAAATTGGGTACGAATCATACAGTGAAAGTTAACAAATATGGATTGAACATCATTTTTATCTTTTAAGAGATATACCCAGCATACACGAGTGTGGTCATCAATAAAGGTGATGAATCATTTTGTACGAGTGCGATTTGGAGACCGTGATGGTCCCCATAAGTCACTATGGATGAGAGTGGACGGTTTAGATGGCATGTATTTTGGTTTCAAAAAAGATGTACGACGGTGTTTAGCAAGTTCACATATTTTACATTGCAAATTGGATAATTCTTTATTTTGAATAATTGAAGGAAACTGTTTCAAATATTGAAAATTTGGATGACCCATTCTAAAATGCCATAATAGAGAATTATTATTCCTAGGGATAAAAGTAGAATTACAATCTGCAATTTGATACTGATCACTCACATTGGCCGTCTCAAAGTATAAAGTTCTTCACTTTCTCTAGCAATGGCAATCGTCTTCCTTGATGATAAGTCCTGAAAGACATAAAAAGAAGAAGTAAAATTAGCTGAACAATTTGTACGTGCTATTAATTTACTGATAGATAACAAGTTACAAGACAATTTTGAGACATGTAAGACTGAATCAATAGTGATAGAGTCAGAGATTTTAATACTCTCTTTTCCGGCAATTGGAGAAAAGGTACCATCAATAATTTTGACTTTAAAATTTTTAGCACATGACGTATATGATGAAAAGAGCTGATGGTTGTCAGTCATATGATCTGACGTACCAGAGTTAATAATTGAAGAGATATTTGATTTTGTAAGGAGAGCAATAGAAAAAAATACCTTTATGAGCCAATGAGCCGGAAGGAACATAAGAGGACTGACGGATCATCTAGAGTTGTGAAAAATCCGTTAGAGTTCTTCTCTTTGTTCGAGATTAAAAATTGTCATATTTGAGTAGAAACCTGGTATTCTCGTCCCTTGCATTTTTGTTTAGGTTTTCAGGTTGCCAATTTTTCATGTATTTTCCAACATGTCTCCTTAGTATGCCCAATTTTTTTACAATGCTCGCACCAGGGTCTTTTTTTTTGCCCAAAAGTATTTTGTGGGCCGCGTGATAGAAATCCATAAGTTCATTTTCGAAATTTTTGAATGGTCCACTTCGCTGTGCAAAATTATCAAAACCTGAATCACAACCCATCTGGAAGAGCTGCCCATAATTTTCAAACCCTGTATCATGGCCCATTCAACCCATCTGGAGCTGCACGCCTAAGGGACCAAACATAGGTCTTCCTTATGGTTCAGGTCGTGTATGTTAAGGCCCACAACCCATTAAATAATCCATCTGTTGGTTTAATTTTAACACGTCCTCCTCCTTCGCATAACCTAGCATCGTTCCTCTTCTAGATCCATGTGTCGCTATCGACAAAAAGGCTGCTTCTGTTTAACCACCGTCAACCATCATTATTTCCCAACGGTTCTCTTCGCGTCAAACTTCTAAAAAACCTATCTCATAGTTGGTAAGGGGTGACGACCAAGAATGCATCCCCTAATATCGTCCAACTCTCGATTTAATCCAGCAAGAAATTCAAAGACCTGTTCATTTTCAACCTTCTTTTTATATTTCACTGTATCTCCAACACATTCTCATTCCTCCTATGATATCAAATCTAACTCTTGCCATAAACTAGTCATTTTCATGTAATAATTTGTCACATAAAGATTGCATTGTTTCATATACCATAATTTCTTTTAACTCGAACATTTGAGAAATTTTTTCAGAATTATAGTACATTTATTTCACAACCATCCAAACGTCCTTGGCAGTCGGAAGGAAGAGATAGGTTTTCCCTATCAAAGGTTACATAGAGTGTACAAGCTAGGAAATCAACATAGAATTTTCGGCCGTTCATTTTTGGAATTTGATTGGATCATTGAGTTTCTTCATTTCACTAGTGAAGTAGCCCATTTTTCCCTTTCCTTGAAATAATAATTTTACACTCTGAGCCCATGCTCTACAATTTTTACTATTCAATTTCTCAATGGTAAGTTGAAGAGTATTACTGTCATTACCACCTGTGGGGAGCCAAGTCACCTCCTCTCTCTCTTTATTAGTTCAATCAGAGGGATGAAATTCACTCGTATTATCTTTCATGCTTTGATACTATGAAGAATAAAAGAATTGATAATAATAAAACTATTTGTTTTATTAATTTTTTTTTGCATTGAATGATGTTACATGTCTAGGGTTTATATAGAATAAATTACATAATAAAAATGAAATCAAAAAATAAAACATAAATCTAAAAATAATATTTACAGAGAAAAAAATTTTAAACTGAAAATATTTCTGTGTAATCTCTAACTGATGTTTGAATTATTCTAAACAACCCAAATATCTTGAAATTTTGACATTGTATAATTTTTATGTTGTATAATATGAAAAGATTTTATAATTAAATGTATGCATGTACAAAAATTACACCATTAGGTTTCTTATGTGTAAAAAAGATAAGATAGTAGTTTGGTTCAATATGGTCATACATATTTTGATGTTTTGTGGGTAATAATTGGGTCTCTTCATTCGAGAGAACTAATTGCACTGTGATAGTTTATATTATTTTTAATAAATTATCGATGTCTTTAATTGGCAATAATTTATTGTAAAATTAATAATTTTATTTGAAATTATTCAATAAATAGACCAAAATATCTTCATTTTATAACTTTAATAAAACAATATTATTATAATATACTTCCATATCTTTGGCTACTACTATAATGAATGCAATATGTTACATCTTTATTGGAGTTTTGGTGACCTTGTTAGAGATAAATATAATATATTACATTCAAATGTAAATGTAAGTGTAATATGTTATATACAAAAATAGAGTTAGATTTATAAATTAAAAAGTGAAATTAAATCAACAAACTTCTACATATAGATATGACATATTATATATAAATATACAAGTGGAGTAATATATTACATACAAAAATACATATGGTTGTAATAGGTTACATTTGGTGAGCCATTGGTGAAGGCGTCTTAGGTACTTAAATATGTCACAAAAACTCTAGTGGGTTGTTAGAGATTTTGTGGAATATAATTTTATTTTTATTTTATTGAATTTATGTATCAAGACATTTTGGTATTTATATGTATTAAACTATAAATTTTAAATTAAGTTTTTGCTAATTTGAAAAAAAATGTAATTAAAATGAAAAATATGTTACGTAAAGACAATATTTTTACTTAAAATTTGGCAAGATGTAAGAATGGGTAAGTAGTGCAGTCCAACAACTTTATTATGATAGGATGCATGGTTTAGGTCTATTTACTCATTTAATTGATACATTAATTTTTTATTAAATAATTTATTTAGTAGTATAATTTCATGTTTGGGTTAAATTAATTCAATTCTTATAAAAAAAAATTATATTTAAGTAATGACAAAATTGAATTTCTCTTTTTCAATTAAAAAAAAAAAAAGCTCTCTCCTTCCAACTCTCTTCTCTCTACCTCTATATTTCATCAAATAAAAGTAATCAGGCTTATGTTAATACCAATAATTGATAACTTTAATTTATTAGAGTAAATATTAACTCTTATTTTTTGAAACTTGTTTAATCATGTGAAAATAATTGCACATTGTGCTCATTTGGACACTATTTATGAAATTTGTGAAGATGAGTGATTTTTTTTTGTATTAAATATGAAATTATCTTGCATTTCATTAAAAAGACTTATATTTTAAAGTTTATTCATGAAATTTTTATATGCCCCTTCGCAGATAACAAAAAGAGCAACAAAGAAGCATTAATCAACTTTGCCACGACTTTGCTGCAGCAAAACGCACAAAATAAATCAGCGTTAAAGATGGATTTCAACAACTAAGCTTGGGCTTCTTATTAAAAGGACGATAATGAGCAGTTTATGACTCACATATTTAAGGACAAACTTGAAAATTAACACAATATATCATCTCTTATCAATTAAACCTATGAGGAACATATAAAAGAGGTGGAATTCAATGTGAAAAGTGAAGAGAGGCAACAGAGGCAGATTGGTAACGTGGATTCTGTAAAAAAAAAAAAAAAAAAGGAAAATAGGGCAGCAGAGGAAACACGCAAAAAGGCAAAAAGAATACCATAAACAGAGAAGCAGAACGTGGTTGATTAGGATATGGAAAGAGACCAATTGAAAGCTTGATTTGCAAGGATTATTAGTGAAAAAGTTAAGAGAGGGTTAGATATTTGAATTCCAATTAATTAAGATTTAATCAAAGGGGGTTTTATTGATTTATTCATTCTTCTATTATTCTTGATTATTTTTTAATTTCTACAACTCAATGGATCTGAATTTAAATATTTATGAATTAATATTTGATTTCATAGATATGATTAACTAATTTTCTTTCAGTTAATGTTGTAGATGTGTAAGTGATTGTAGTATTTGTTCTTTAATTTTAAAGATTTGTTCTTTGCTTAACAAAAGGATGCTAGTTATTCAATACTTATTTTATTGATTAATTCTTATTGATTGCTTGATTACCAATTAATAGGATAGTAAATTGAAATTAATTATGGAAAGGTTAGTTGAAGTTAGATGAAACTTGAATAATGTGTGTTTAGTTTGAATTTAAGGATAAAAATTAAAATTATAATTAATGTAAGAATATATAATTAGCTCACATAATCCAAAGATATTTGTGCATTAAATATTGTTCTTAGACTCAGTTGTGCATATAAATGTGTTTTATTAAGCCTAGCAAATTATAAATATTACAGCAACGCAGTCTGACTACATCATTTGTCACATTTACAATCATAACTGATTTATCCATTTAAGATTATTGCTATCTTTTTTTGGTGAGCTTTGTTTTTAATATTTTTATTCTTGTCATCTCGTACTTATTATTTTATTTTATTTTAATACATAAAAATATCAAATATTGATTTTATTAGTTAATTTTTACAATATTTTAATCTCCGTGGGAACGATCTTTCTTATTATTATATTACTTATTTGCGACACATGTACTTGAATATTATCTTATACACTTTACAAGCAACAACAATCACTAAATTGGATAAAGTTATTGATGTAATATAATTAAGTTAGAGGTTTGCTTCAAGACACAATAAAGCTATCAAATCGTTTTCCCTACAAAGGAATCAGCAATGGCAAAGAAGATGGTGAATTGGAGCTCACCTCTAATTGTAGGTAAGCTTTTGAGAAGTAGCCTTTTAAAAAAAATTAAAAATAGAAAATTCAATTTTGTCCTTATAAAAATATCATTTAAAACAAAATTGAATAGCTTATCCCAAACATTAAATTAAAAAATTAAATAAATTTTCTTTAATAATTATATAATATAATATGTGAATTGAATAAAATTATAGTACTAATTATACCAAAAATTAAAAGGATAATTATAGTAATATAAGCATGTTTCCTATTTAAAATGATACCACATATTTTGGGTTAAAATTCAAGAATAAAATAAGTACAGAGTTAATAATTAGAGAATTGAAATAGTGCATTACATACTCTAAAAAGTTATTGACTTAAATAATAATAAGTTTCTCAAAGTAGTAAAAGGTAATCCCAAACTCATAGCTTAATATTGATAAAGATCAAATTTTTTTTATTACTACATAATTGTAATAAATTAATAATAGAACTAAACCCAACAATATCACAAACAATTGCTATTAGTAAGCTTTTGACGACCATTTGCCAAAATTCCAGCAATTGTCACCAACAATTTTGCTAGAGTTCTAACAACAATTGCCATATTTACTAAATGTAAGGCCTTATACTCGACTTAAAAATATGTGAGGGCTTACATCCAGAGCTTATGGACACATTACAAACATTTTTTAAAAATATGTAAGACAGTTTTTAAAACTCGATTGGGTCACCGGGTGTAAGGCTTTATATCCGGAGCATAGGCAACACTTTGCATATATTTCCAAAAAATATATAAGGCCTCCCATCATAGCCAAAACTCCACCAAAGTTGTCGGAATATTAATGGAGTTGCGTGAAATAGTTACTAAAATGCTATTGGTGATAATTGCTGGAGATCTTATTATATCTTCTTATTTTCATTTTTTTAAAACACGTGAATTTTAGATGTCTTTTTTATATGATTTTGCTGTATATAAAAATAAATAAAATAAAAGAAAAACTCAAGTATTCAATGGAGTTCTAGGTAAGAGCACAAATTTACGAGTTCTTAGGTCAATCATCATTTTTTTATATGAAGTAATATTTGGTGCGAATCCCCCACTTCATTATGTTTTGATAAAAAATAAAAAAAATATTTACCTTTTCTTTTTGTCCCCAAAATGGAAGTACTTGAATTTATCCAATCTTTATCATTTTATTATTTATTAATATTTAATTTCGTGAACATAATTATTATTATTAGAGTAATAACCAATAAGGCTAGCTAATTTTTGAGAAAATGTTTTTTTTTTTTTTTTTATTTCTTAGATTAATATGAAAAATTCTACAATACATATTCCATATATTAAATTTCCCATTACATTTCATGCACATATTGGGCAATTATTAAAATTAAAACACTACTCAAGAAAAAGTTCCATAGATGAGATTAATTTAAAAAAGAAGAAATAGAAAGATGTACAATGATTGGAAGTACCTTAGTTGGAACTCTTAATCATTAGTTGCTCTCACAATAGTTTTTAAAGAATATAATATTTATAACACTACTTAAAATCTAAAATTACAAAAAATGGCACATTTTATATTTATTTTTTTATTATTAAAAAAATCTCAATTCAAACAATCAGTTAGATTTCGTTTAAGTTGAATTCATATTGTTTAAAATTATTTAATGTTTAATTCCATCCAATTACCCAATATTTTTTTGTTGTTATTTTTAGGGTTTTATTTTATATAATTTTGTTAGTTATTATTGTCCATACAATAAATTTGAATTTTTCATAATTGAATCCCTTAGTGAGGTATACGATAAAAAAAAAAAATTCCTTTAATAAAAGAATTTTCTCTTGAAATATGTTTATTTGGTTGCTTTTGGTTTACCATTAACGCTTGGATATGTCTATTGTTTTTTTTTTTTTTTTTCTTTCCTAAATAAAAGTTTTTCAGTAATTAAATAAAACAGTACATTAGTGTAATTTATATGTAAATATACATTACTATCAAATAGATAATCAGCCAAAGGAGAATATGGCTGGACCGGACTATTAATCCGGTTCAGTTTTGGTTTAAAACTCTTGATATAAATTAAAAGTTACAATAAATATTACATATGGAGTAAATTGTGTAATTGTTCATCACAAATTATTGTATAGATTTAAAAGTCATATTACTCGTTAAAATTATAAATAATTTACTTGATAAAATATTTTGTTGTATCAATAAATATGCAAACACAACCCATTCAACATAATTTCCAACCCTATTTGAATCTTTTTAAAAGGCCGATTGTTTACTGGTTGCTAATAAACGATCCCTAAAATATTGAAGTTTTATCAGCACCATTTTTCACTTATTTTTTACATATTAATCGTATCTATTTTTTTGACCACAATCAATTGCTTATTATTCTCCTTCGATCAAATTGACTAGATATTTTAAAATCAAATAATACTAAGAATTACCATCAAATAAATAGTCACATCTAATACCACTAACAGTAGAATTGTAACCGTGATTTGATAAAACATGCATGTTCAACAAACCAATCACTAAATACATGTTTTATGATAACGTATTGGGTGATTATATTACTATAATTACAATTGTTATTATAATAATAACTTTTTATTAATAAAAAATTATTATAATTAATTATAATAATAATATAACTGACAATTCACATATTTTTAAAATTATTACAATAATATCATCATCCTAACATTTATCTAATAACCATTTATAGTAGTAAATATTAATTTCTATAAAAAAAAAATACTACTAAATTTTAATAAAAAAAATCAATTCTTCTAATATATTTTAAAATGGGTAAAAAATAGCATAAAATATCATTAAAAATAATATTATTTAAAATTTATAATAATAAAAATAATATTTTTTATATTCAAATAATAAATTTTTACAATTAAAAAATAAATTTTATATTATTTTTTTAAACGTTCGTCTAATTGAACACTTTTAAAATTCAATTGCGGCAATTAAAATTTATTCAATGTTATCAAAATATTAATTTTGTTATTATAAATTTTAAATATATTATTTTTAATACTTTTTAAAATATTCAATTGAATCTCATAAGCGACAATAATGATTCAATATCATATTTTTATCAGCTATTAATGTTTTTTAATTATTTTTATATAAATTATTTTGTGATATAATGTCATTAAAAAAAAAAAAAAAAACTTTATATATATTAACTATAAGCAATAAGTTTTTATAGTGGGTGAAAACTGGCCAAGAGTCCATTTATATCAACTATTGTTTTCCCGTTGGCCCTTTAAGGTAAATGCTCCTTTTCCCCGCTTTGGCCCCTTTTACAAATGCCCAACAAATTTCCTCTGTTGTTATCTGCATGAACTTGAATCCCACCTCCCCCTCAATATTCTCATTCACTCAATCCCGCGAGACGCATAAAATAACATATTATTCGTTTTTCTCTTTGATTTCCCACCTGATTTCAAATTTTCTTGCATTTTCTCAGCAATTGATTGATTTTCCTGGAAAATGAGATGGGAAAGAGTCCAGTCACAACACTTCGGTGACATATCTTCTGGGCCAGGGAAGAGGTGGGGACACACGTGCAACTCCATTAAAGATGGGAGGTTTCTCTACGTATTTGGGGGTTATGGCGAAGACAACTGTCAGACCAACCAAGTTCACGTCTTTGACACTGGTGGTTTTCGACCTATATATAAATATTTATTTTCTCATATGACTCGTTCATTTCTTCCTTTTGTTTTGTTTTATCTTTTTCTGTAGAATTTTTTTTGGAACAATTTGACATACCCTTTTATCTTTTTGTTGAATCCAACTTGTTTTTTAGGGCTTTGGTCGGGTTTATTCTGTAAAATTTCTTTTGCAATTTTTGATTTTGGAACTAATTAGCATTTCTTTTCCTCCTCATGGTGATTTAACCGTATTTTTAGTGTTATATTAGTTAATTTACGATCTTTATGAGTTTCACTGAATTAAATATAAATCCAAATCCACTTCTGGTTGACGCTTTTTTTTTTACTTTACTGTAACCAATGAACGAATTGTTCTTGCTAAAACTTATATTTAAATGTTTCTAAAGGCTTCATATTTTTGGTTTACTTCATTTTAGGTTACTTAAATTTGGTTCTTAATGATTGCTTTGATTTTGTTACATTGTCTAGGAATTTTTTGTTTGTTTTTTTTAAAGATAGTTTGTTCTCTAATTTTGAATAGCTGACTGCAGCTACCCAAGCATGGAGCCAGCCAGTGATAAAAGGTACACCACCAACTCCAAGAGACAGCCACAGCTGCACTGCTATTGGGGATAATCTTTTTGTATTTGGGGGTACAGATGGAATGAACCCTCTTAAGGACTTACATATATTAGACACTTGTGAGTAGCTTATGTTTTTCTTTACTCCTTGCCCTTGTTTCTTTTTTTCTTTTTGGCTTAATTTCACTTTTACTATGGTGCCTAAGAATCTGCACTTTAACATTAGAGTGACCATATGGTTCTAAATCATGGTTATTACGAGCTATATTTTTATTTCCATGTGGTTCACCTAGTATTCTGTAATAAGACTAACCCTCTCCAATTTCAAGTTATAGATTTGAATCATAGTAAGTACTGTTTGATCTAAAAAAAAAATTCTATTTTTGTAATGCATTTGTGTGCTTATGGATGAAACGAGAAAAGTTTCTTCAAGAAGTTGAATAACCATTTAGTGCGAGTGACTGTAATATATTTTTCTGAGTGTACCATTATCATTCTTACTTGAGGGTTTTATTTATGGTAGCCTCAAATGCATGGATATCTCCAACTCTGAGAGGAGAAGGACCAGAAGCACGAGAGGGTCATAGTTCAGCAGTTGTTGGTAAACGACTATATATATTTGGTGGTTGTGGAAAATATTTGATTAACCATGAAGAGGTGTACTACAATGATCTTTACATCCTGAATACAGGTAAATTTACTATTTGAGATACTTGTCAGTTTTTGAGGCAGGTTGACAATTTCATTTCCCTTTCCTCCTGTTAATAGAGACATTTGTGTGGAAGCGTGCAACAACATTTGGTATTCCACCATCTCCACGCGGTAGCCATACTTGCTCGTCTTGGAGGAACAAAGTCATTGTGATTGGTGGTGAAGATAGGCATGACTACTATTTGTCTGATGTTCATATCCTTGATACAGGCATTATTCTTTTTACCCTTATTATTCCACGTATACATTAGATGAAATGAATTTGACTAATTTGAAAGATCCTCTGTAATTGCTTTAGGGATAAATTTTTCGTTACATGTTATTTTCTGTTTTAATTTATTTTGGACTCTTTTTATCACATTAGATACTCTAACATGGCGAGAGCAAAGCACTTCTGGCCAATTGTTGACCCCCCGAGCTGGTCATGCAACTGTTGCTTTTGGAAAGAACTTATTTGTTTTAGGAGGATTTACAGATGCACAAAACCTATATAATGACCTTTATATTCTTGATATTGGTATGCCTATGCTATCTTTCATTTTATTGTTTTTAGTACTATTCAGTTCTCCTAGCTGCATGTGTGGAAATTAGTAGTTATATTAGGAGTATGGAAACACATATAATGAAATTAAGTCATTAAGCATGCTTGTAAGGAGTATTCTTTTAGTTCTTGTAGGTTAAATATGGACCCAATCATATGGTTTTAGACATCTTTTATTTGCCACTTATTTTCCGTCCTGAATTCAAATAATTTTTGTTTGCCACAAACTATTGACTGTATGTCACAAAATGTGAAAATGTTTAGGACTAATCCTTTAGAAGTTGATGCCAGATGTTGTTTGGTATTTCTCATTAGCCCTCAGAGATAAATTCATTGCTTGATTTAAGATTGTTTTTCCCCTGTTCTTTCTGATAACCTGTTTGTAGCTTGTTTAAACTTCTAGAACATTCTTTTTCCTTATCCTTGGGTTACATTTACATAATGCTTAGCTCATATTTCTTGCCCTGTTTTTTAGTTTTTGCTCTTGCAAATATTCAATATTATTTGAACCTTCATGTCATCCGCTTTTCCCCAATGGTGCTGCAGATACTGGTGTGTGGAGCAAGGTTGCAACTATAGGTGATGGACCATCTGCTAGATTTTCTGTGGCTGGGGACTGTCTAGATCCAACAAGGAGGGGAGTTCTTGTATTCATAGGTGGTTGCAACAAGAGTTTGGAGGCACTGGATGACATGTATTACTTGTACACAGGTAAAAGTGGCATGTTCATTTTACTTGAAATAAGTCTGTTGTGTGGTTCTTGTATGTTAGATTCTGGGAATGGATAGGTTCAACTGAGTTTGGACTTAATAATTTCTCAGTCATATACGGTTTTTAATTGTAGGACTTTCCCTGGAAAATGAACAGAGGATAGAAAAGTTATCTCTGAGGAAGCAATTAAAGTTGAAGTGCCAAGGAAAAAACCTCAGTTCTTTCCACGACCAAGCATTGGTTAGAGTTGGAATTGGTACTAACATGTGCCAAACTGTGACTTTGCCAGTTTATGGTCAAGTAGGTAAGCATTTAATTATTCACATATGATGTCCATGTTTATGAGATGCAAAGAGCTGTGAAGATTGCTTTTGGATTTTTTTTTCTTTTTTATGTATCAGTGCTCATATAGTGGTTTCTATTTATTTTGTTTCACTCTTGTGCTTTCTGAAGAATGGTGTTGCATTAGAGGCATTTTGGTATAGAAACACTAATTAACCACGAATTCAAAGAACTTTGATTAAAGAAAAGGATGACTACGATCTAATTCTCAAAGAAAACTTGACACAAAAGCTAAGAGAAATATTTAATATCTTTCATTAACTGATTCCCTCATACACGCCAAAATGGCTATTTACTAAAGGTGCTCAAAACTCATGTTTTGAGTAACCAACTGCCAACTCAGCAATGCTTAATTCATAAAAGGAAATATAAGAAATTAAGAATTAAAATAAACGACAAATAGTACTTATCCTTATATGCCCCTGCATTAGCCCCCTCTATTTGAAAAGAGCTTGAGTCTATATTGGATGAGAGCGTAGGAGCTGCATCAGGTGGAAAGTATTCAGTCAAATCAGCCACATTAAAAGTTGGAGAGATCTATAAGTGAGGAGGTAAATCCAAAACATAGGCATTGTCGTCGACTTTGTGAACAATCCGGAAAGGACCAATGCATTTGTCTTGTAATTTGGAATAGCTGCCAGTAAGTGTTCTCCCTTTGTTCAACTGTGCGAGCACTAAATCCCCCATGTGAAATAATTTAGCTCTACGTTTTTATCAGCTTTGTTTTTGTACTGGGTGTAGACCTTGTGTAAGTGAGCTTTAACCTCTTCCACCATAGTTTGTATAGCTTCAGCAGTGGACAGAGCTTTGTTGCTTCTCATGGCAGGTGCCTCAATTAGATCAGTAGGAAAACAAGGAATCTTAGTAAACACAATAGCAAAAGATGCTAAGCCCGTTGATCTATTGAGCATACTATTGAAAGCAGATTCAGCTTGAGCCAACGCCAAATCCATTGCTTGGGCCTATCACTAGCAAGGCAACGTAGCATATTGCCCAATGTTCTATTAACCACTTTTGTCTGGCTATTTGTTTGTGGGTGGCAAGTAGTACAAAATTGTAAAGTACTGTTGAATTTTTTCACAATTCTTTCCAAAAGTGACTTGTAAACTTAACGTCTCTATTTGAAGTCAAAGACTTAGGCACCTCATGTAACCTCACTATCTCCCTGAACTTCTGACTGGAATCAGAAGTTCTTTTACACGGAATGAAGTGTGCCATCTTTGAAAATATGTCCACCACAACGATAATTGAATCCACTTGGCAAGGTGTTTTGGGTAGCCCGAGGATGAAATCCAAACTGAAGTCTTCCCAAATATGTTCAAGAATTGGAAGGGTTGTATACAATCCAGTATTGTGTGAAGTACCCTTAGCAGTTGGACAAACTTCACACCTTTGGACAAATCTGGTTGCATATCTCTTCAAGTGAGGCCAATAATACCTCTCCTCAAGTAGAGTAATTGTTTTGTCCCTATCAGTATGAGCCAAAAGGCCTCCAGAATGAAGTTCCTGAATAAGAAGGTATCTTAGGGAGGATTTTGGAATACAAAGCTGATTTCCTTTAAACAAATACCTGTCCTGGATGTGGAGTGGGAAGCATAACCTTGTGGCAGATGCACTGAGCAGGAGAACTCATTTGTTAGTGGTCCTAACTGCAGCCAACGTTATTTTTTCATCCTTACCTGAGCAGTATGAGTTAGATGAAGAGTTTGGTTAACTATGAAAGCCAGAAAGGAAAAATTCTGGAATGAGACTAATTAACTATGAATTAGCTCTAAAAGCAAGTTTCTATTACAGAAAAAATGAGCTCAAGCTCCTTTACTGAAAAAAAATACCAATGCAGCAAATAGCTTTATCTTCTCTCCTTCTAGCCTTTAAATCATGCTAGAGACGTGTCCACAAACAATCTACTCAACATGTCACACTAAATCATCCTATGTTAATGAAAATCTCTTTTCACCATTGACAAGACACCTTAATCAATTTTTCTGAAACTCCCATGAGCTTAAATTAATATGACTAAATCCATCAAATTAGAATTTTGCACACACCTTTGCTCTTTACTACCCTCAAATTTTTTTTCCACAAATTCATTGCATTGATTTGAATTTGCAACTCAAGAAACTTGGAAACTATGTGGAGTTGGGAATTTTTGAGCTACCCATATTTTAGCTGAGTGATTAAATCCGTTAGTTTGGGTATTACCTAGAGCTAATTGATTGGGCGTAGAAAGACTTCCATGTGAATCGAATGCAACAAATGAAATTGGGTTTAATGAGTATGATAAGTGCAATAGGTGGTCATGGGTATTCTGATTGTCATTCTCTCGGGTGGGTGCATAATGGGTAGTCTGAGTGAATTGGGTGTTCAGCGTATATGGTTAAAATGGTATATGAAGAACATCAGATGGATTTGGCGATAAGTCTTGGCTAAGTGACGAGAAGTTTAGGGTGGGTTGCGAAGGCCTCAGGATAGATGGTGATATCAATGGGTGTTGCGAAATGATTTGGGTATGAGGAAGAACGTAATGATTTTGTAAAAGGTTTGTTCCATGGGTTTTGCCTTCAACGTTGGAGTTGTTGGGGGGTTGTGAGTTGGACAAAGGAGGAGGGAGATGGTGGTTTTCATAGTCAGCGAAGTAGGTATTTGGGTGGTGGTAATTAGAGGATTGGGTTTGGCAAGGAAGTATGTTGCAAGGCTATTGAACATAGTGAATGGGTCTGAGTATAACTTCGAGATGTTCGATAAGGTGTATAAGATAAGTTGATGGAGTTAGGCAAGTGTGGAATGGGCTGGGCAATTTGGTTTTTGGGTTGGATGGTCTCTCATAAGTGTAGCACAGGGATTTCACTTTGGGTAGTGATGTCGTGTGGTGGCTCATTTATATCTTCCAATTTTTCCCCATATTCAAACCATTTTTCTACAAAATGCATCATATCAAAGAGAGTGCAGGATCTACCTTGAGGTAAAATTGGCTGGACTTGATACAAAGTTGATGATGAAGATTGTGGTGATGGAAAATGGTACATGTGATATGAGGGATGAGAAGACAGTCGTTGGTGGGAATTCCACCTTCAATGATTGTTTCTTTGGTTGAATGATTCTCCACCATTAGAGGCCATCGAAAGCTTAGGGTATTTCTTTGTTCTGATACCAATTTGACGTATAAGTTGAAAGCTAGAAAGGAAAATTTCTGGAATGAGACTAATTAACTATGAATTAGCTCTAAAAGCAAGTTTCCATTACTGAGAAAATGAGCTTAAGCTCCTTTACTGAGAAAAAATACCAATTCAACAACTAGCTTTCTCTTTTCTCCTTCTAGCCTATAAATCATGCTAGAGACGTGTCCACAAACAATCTACCCAACACAGCACACTAAACAACAAACATAGTGTTGAAGGAGAATGTCCCACATCGGCTAGGTGTTCTGGAGAAGTGCAAGTTATAAATTTGGGCAGTCCTCTAACTCATGAGCTAGCTTTTGGGTTGAGAGTTAGGCCCATTGGGTTTATTAACATGGTATCAGAGCCAGGCCCGTAGTTCATCATGGGTTTGTTGGCCTTCGTTGCCCCTGTCCAATGTGAGTGGGGGTGTTGAAGGAGAATGTCCCACATCGGCTAGGTGTTCTGGAGAAGTGCAAGTTATAAATCTGGACAGTCCTCTAACTCATGAGCTAGCTTTTGGGTTGAGAGTTAGGCCCGTTGGGTTTATTAACACATAGTAACTAATAGCTCCTTTGGTAAATAGAAGCCTTAGGAAATAATAAAAGGAAGGTAAATAGTAAATGACAATAGACAGCACATAATAATTAAAATAAATGACAACAAACTCTTTAGCTTGCTACGTCACATTTCTTATCGTCATATCTTTAGAAAGAATAACTATTAAGATGATAAGCTTAAGCATATCTTATAGAAGATCTTTAGCTTGATATTTTTCTCTCCACTTTTCTTTGATTTTCTTAAAAAAAGAAGAATAGCAGCATGGTATTAGAGCATAAATCTAAGAACCTGAATTTATTTATTGTCATTTTCAAACTTAGCTTCTTTGCTACCCTCTTCTTGAGCCTCTTTCCCCCATATTTACTACGTAAGTGGTGCTTCAAATTGTACCACAGTACAGTAATAATATTTGTGTGTTTGCGTGGTGCCTTGATGTAGCATGGTATTAGAGCATAAATCCAAGAACCTGAATTTATTTATCAAACTTATTATCTTTGCTATCTTCTTCTTGCTCCTCTTTCCCTCTATGTACTACCCAAGGGGTGCGTCAAAGTGTACTGCAGTGCACAGTAACAATATTTGTGTATCTGCTTGGTGCCTTGATGTAGCACAGTATTATAGCATAAATCCAAGAACCTGAATTGATTTATTTCCCTTTTCCTAGTTAGCTTCTTTGCTATTTTGTTCTTGCGCCTCTTTAGCCTCATTTACTACTCAAATGCATGTCAAAGTGTACCATAGTGCACAGTAACAATATCCATGTGTCTGGTTGGTGCCTTGCTGCTTTCCCATTGCGTCTAGTGGAGTGCCTCATTCTTGATTTTTTGTTCTAGAAAATATTTGGGTTTCGTGTATAACAGCCAAGTTGTTGTTTCCTTGGTCCCTTCTGCTTTTCATCAGTAGTGTGTCTTGGGGTCTTACATGCGTGAAATTGCACCAAGCATTAGTCCTTTCTGTTTACTGGATGGAGGCAGAGCACACACCTGTATGTTGTCTTATTCAAGTCAAAGGTTAAAACATTCAAGGTGGGATAGGTCTTTGTTTTCTGCAAAATAACTGATGAAAAAGTGGATATTACCACGGATATTTGGTAGTACTTTTTGAAAACGTTTGCTGATGCACCATCTGTTTACCCATCTCTGCATGTTGTTTAACAAGTACTTGCAACCTTTAAGATTTTTTCTTTCTTTTGGGATGGGGAATGTGCTGGCAATGATGACAAATTCTAGGAGTTCCATGTAATGTAGGTGCAATGACAGATTATTAGAGCCCCTTCTAGAATGTTTTTTTTTTTTTTTTTTTAAGAAACTTTGTATTATATTAATAATAATTGATACAACAAAAAAAAAAAAGTGGATTAGAGATCCACTTTCAAACTCTGGTAGAACAAGAACTACCAAAAAAACATAACCCTTACAAAGAAATCCTCTTAACTACGAAATACAAGCATCCCAATTCAGACTTATGAGAAATTGAGAATGATCCTTTCAATCTTTAGAAACTGAAGCCCAAAAAGAAGCAAAAAATAGAACTTTCTCCCATAATACATAGTGATAATTCTCAATTTCATAAAAAATTCTCCTATTTCTTTCCATCCATAAGATCAAAATAATTGCTCCTACCCCATAGTTCCATAAAACCCTTGCCTTTAAAGCTTTTTTACTATTCTCGCACATAAAGTTTCCAAAATTAAAGAATGACAAGATCTTGGAAGAGCCCACTGTATTCCTAATGATAAAAGGAATTGACAATAATAAAACTGATATTGTTTTATTAATTTCCTTAAATGATTAAACTGTTACATGTTTAGGGTTTATATAGAAGAAAATAATTACAGAATAAAAAAACTAAATCAGAAAATAAATCTAGAAATAATATTTACAAGAAATCAAATCTTAAACTGAAAAATATTCTTAAACAACTACTAACCGACTTTTGACTAATTCTCTCAAATATCTTAGGATTTTTACACTCCCCCTCAAGTTGGTTCATAGATGTTAATCATGGCCAACTTGCTTATGAAATCCTTGAACTGTAGACTTGGAAGTCCTTTGGTAAACATATCTGCAGTTTGTTCCTGTGTAAGAATGTATGTCATACAGATTGTGCCATTCTCAACTCTCTTTTATAAAATGTCGGTCTACTTCAACATGTTTGGTTCGATCATGTTGAACAGGATTAAGAGAAATACTGATGGCAGCCTTGTCACAATAAACTTTGAGTGGTGTTTCCGTGTTTACCTGTAATTCTTCTAATAATTTTTTTAACCACAATCCTTCACAAATTCCTTAAGAGACCGCTCTAAATTCTGCTTCAGCACTGCTTCTTGTCACTATATTTTGTTTTTTACTTCTCCAAGTAATTAGGTTTACATAAACAAAGGTACAATATCCAGTGGTAGATCTTCTGTCTTCAATAGAGCCAGCCCAATCAGCATCTGAGAGTACTTCTATTTTCCTTTGTTCAGTCTTCCTAAAGAATAGTCCTTTTTCAGGAGAGCTTTTGAGATACCTAAGAACCCTGTACACTGCTTCTAGATGACTTTCATTTGGAGAGTGCATATGTTGGCTGACTACACTTACAGCAAAGGCAATATCAGGTCTCGTGTGAGCCAAATAAATGAGCTTTCCTACTAATCTTTGGTACCTTTCCCTATCCACTGGTTTTTCACTTCCTTCTGCTCTCCGTCCTAGTTCAATAGTAGTGTCACATGGTTTGCTTCCAAGCATACCGGTTTCTTTTAGAAGGTCGAGAACATACTTTCGTTGAGACACACCTATACCTTTGATTTTGCGATTTTCATTCCCAAAAAATATCGCATTTGTCCCAAATCTCTGACTTCAAATTCAGTAGCCAGGACATTTTTTAACCGGTCAATTTCCATCAGATCATCTCCTGTAAGGATAATATCATCAACATATACTATCATAATTGTTTTTAATCCGTTCTGAGAATGTTTGAAAAACATTGTGTGGTCTGACTGACCCTGCTGATATCCTTGACCTTTTACTACTTTTGCAAACCTATCAAACCATGCTCGGGGTGATTGTTTGAGTCCATAGAGAGACTTGTTCAACTTGCATGCCCTGTTTTGTTCACTATTGTCACATAAACCTGGTGGTAACGTCATGAAAATTTCTTCTTCTAATACACCATTGAGAAATGCATTTTTTATATCCAATTGTTGGAGTGTCCATATTTACTGCTAATGATAATAGTACTCTGATAGTATTTAACTTAGCAACTGGAGCGAATGTTATAATCAATCCCATAGGTCTGAGTGAATCCTTTGGCAACTAAGCGGGCTTTGTACCTTTCAATATTTCCATCAGCCTTATACTTCACAGTAAATACCTATTTACACCCAACTGGCTTCTTTCCTTTTGGCAAATCTATTACATTCCAAGTTCCATTTTTTTCTAAGGCTCGTATCTCCTCCATTACAGCCTCTCACCACTCAGAAATTTTTCAAGCTTCATCAATATCTTTCGAAATTACAATCCTGTCAAGATTAGTAGTGAAAGTATGGAATCTGGGAGACAAACTGTTATATGACACAAATTTAGATATAGGATGAGAAGTACAAGATCGACTTGCTTTTCTGAGAGCAATAGATAAATCATCAGTAGAGTGGGAAGTACCTGTGTCAAAGGAGGGCTCAACAAACTCTGGACCATTCACCGGATTAGACTCTCGCAGTGTATCGAGAGTGAATCTACCTCTATATTTTGATTTTGGCTTTCTTGAGTACACCTGTATCTCTTTGCTAACCTGTAACTCATCTCCCCCTGGGTTTAAATGTTCATCTGTAATTGGTTCTTTAGAGTGATGCGGTGTGACAGGTTCAGGCTCAGGACGGGAAATAACAGGTTGGTTTGGAAAAACAAGATCAAAAGAACAAAAATTCTCTTCCACATTGACACGCTCCCCCTGAAGAGAAGGTTTGGAAGGGTAAAAAGGTGTAGTTTCAAAAAAGGTGACATCGAGGCTCGTAAAAACAGTTTTTGCTAGATGGATCGCAGCGGAAGCGTGGTGGGCCCATAACCCACAGGTCCCAGGATCGGAACCTGGCTCTGATACCATGTAGAAATCCAAGCCTAACTCAACCCAATAAGGCCTCATTGAGTTAAGGGTTGCCCAGACTTATATCTAGCTCTTTACTGAGCTCCCTGGTCGATGTGGAACTCCTCAACACCACCCCTCACATCGGCACCAGCACCGATAGACATAAATGAGGTTGACCGTGTTGGGCACAATCGAGAACAGGGACCCACTCTGATACCATGTACGGTGATGTTTAGCAAGTTCACACATTTCACATTGCAAAGGAAATAATTCTTTATTTGGAATAAGGGAAGGAAACAACTGTTTCAAATATTGAAAATTTGGGTGGCCCATTCTAAAGTGCCATAACAGATAATTATTATTCCTAGGGAGAAAAGTAGAATTACAAGCTGCAATTTGATATGGATTACTCACATTGGCCGTTTCAAAGTAATAAAGGCCATCACTTTTTCTAGCGCTGCCAATCGTCGTCCCCGATGATAGGTCCTGAAAGACACAAGAGGAAGAAGTAAAATTAGCAGAACAATTTGTATGGGCTGTCAATTTGCTGATAGATAATAAGTTACAAGATAATTTTGGGACATGCAAGACGGAATCAAGAGTGATAGAGTCAGAAATCTTAATACTCCCTTTTCCAGCAATTGGGGAAAGGGTACCATCTGCAATTTTGACTTTTAAATTCCCAGCACAGGGTATATATGACGAAAAAAGCAGATAATTGTCAGTCATGTGATCTGACGCACCAGAGTCAATAATCCAAGAGATTTTGGATGTAGTAAGTAGGACAGTTGAAAAAGTACCTTTATGAGCTAATGAGCCAAAAGAAACATAAGAGGACTGACCGGTCACTTGAAGTTGTGAAAACATTCTTTTAAGTTCTTCGCTTTGTCTGACTGAGCAAGTAAGTTTGGACTGGAGCTTAAATTGGGCTAAAGTGAATGGACATAGAAGTGGGGCTTTTTTTTTTTTTTTTAGAATGGGTTTGGGCTGAGATGGAATTTGGGCTAAGATTGTTGTTTTTTTTTTTTTTTACTATTAGTGGGCTAGGGTTTCACAAAAGGAGCTAGGTGGTCTGGAAATACAATGGAGGCAGAGGAGGCAGATCGACAGGCGCAGGCGCAGGCGCAGGCGACGCGCGGATAGGCGGAGAGGGCCACGGGCGGCGCTGACTGGACAGCTGCTGGAAGCTGGAGGCGCGGCGCAACAGGTGGCGGATTGAGACGGACAGGGCGCGACGGACAGAGCGTGCGACGGACAGGGTGCGACGGACAAAGCGCGCGACGGACAGAGCGCGACAGGTGGTGCGCGGATCTGGTGGCGTGGTGAGGCGCTGACGGCTCACGGAGACAGGCGGCGGAGGCTGAACGGACTGAGTCGTGGAAGTTGTTGAACGACTGATCTGTTGAACTAAGTTGATGATTGGGCTGATCTGGTAAAAATATATTTTTTTTCTTTTTAGAAAAAATTGTATATTAGTGTTTAGGAATCGGACCTCGCTCTAATACCATAATGATAAAAGGAATTGACAATAATAAAACTGATATTGTTTTATTAATTTCCTTGAATGATTAAACTGTTACATATTTAGGGTTTATATAGAAGAAAATAATTACAGAATAAAAAAACTAAATTAGAAAATAAATCTAGAAATAATATTTACAAGAAATCAAATCTTAAACTGAAAAATATTCTTAAACAACTACTAACCGACTTTTGACTAATTCTCTCAAATATCTTAGGATTTCTACAATTCCCATATTACTTTGTAACTTGAACCAAAGAAATTGTGTAAAACAAATGATCTAGATCTTCAAAATTATTCTTACAAAGCACACACCAATTAGGAGAAAGGCAAGACTTGATAGATTTTAATTGAACCCTATCATTTGTGTTCATCTTTCCAAGAGTAATCAACCATTTCAAGAATTTAATTTTTATTGGAATGGGGCATGTTCACACTGATGTAAAGTGATCAAAAACCCGTTAATTAGGAGTATCCTCAAGAACCTCAAAATAGGATTTATAGGAGAAACAACCAAAAGTATAGTTGGTCCAAATCCTTCTATCAGTGTTGTTTGCTCTTATCGTAACGCCTTCCAACTCTACCATCATGTTTGAAAAATCAACTTTTCAATCATTTAAGGTTTTTTTTTAGATTGAAGATATGACTTCTTATGTTTAGTTTTTTTAAATGTATTCAAATTTGACTGATGATTATGTTTGAATGGTGAAAGCTAATTGTTTTAGTCAGCACTCACAATTCATTCTTGGACTAAAATGCTGTACATTATAATGGTTGCAAGATGTTTTATATGTTTTTGCACTTATGAAAATTGGTCATATTGTGGGAAAACAAATTTTCACATTTGTTGACCTTTCTTTTTAATTACAAATTTTCAAATAACTTATGAAAATTGATAGATTATGTATGTGTAGTTTGATTTTAGCTGGTACATATAATTTGCTCTCTATTTGCAGGTGGACAAAATTTTCATTTGAATCAGTCTCAGTCTCTTCAAGGAAAGAAGACATTTCACGCCAAGGTTACTGAACAAATCCTGGATGGGTATACTATTGAAACTATCATTGATGGGAAGCCTCTACGTGGAGTATTGTTTTCTAATAAGACAAGCTATGGTCTTTCGCCCATTCCTACCTCCAATAGGTCAGAGTGGTTTTTTATTTGAGTAGACAATTGAATTTAAGGTTTAGAGTTTATTTTGTTGATTAAATTATATCATTATGGGCTGTTTACTTTCACATCAAGAAGTGAGAACTCCCTTCATTGAAACATATAAGGTTTTAGGGATTTGGTCCTTTATTAGTACCCATTATTGCTCAAGTTCTTGAGTGATACCTTAAAAATACTCACATTATTCAAAATGTATCTATTTGGTCAAAAAAAAAAAAATTATGCATAATAAATTGAAAGTATTTTAAGGCTCTCATCATTGAGGTAGAGATTGTCTTGCAACATGGGTATCATGACATAAATAGTGGGGCTATTAATCTATGATAGAAGCACTAATGGACTAAGGATTCATCACCAATAAAATTTCATTATTATTTTTACACGGGCAATCCTAATGACACCACAGTCATCTAAGGGTATTGCCACCTTGCAGCTTCCCTTCCAATGGTTCGCAAAAAGTTCTCCTGATGTCACTCTCTCAATCGGCAATGTTGCCAAATTCACCAACTTCATTTGGTTAGTATTTGCCTCCAAAACAAAATTATGTGTCGCCCCAATATCCAACATAGCCTTCCCATCAACCCTTGTTGATGGTCACATGCACATTTTGTTCCATTCAATGACACCTTTGTTGTCAATGCACTCAACAATCCCCCTTGAAAGGAGCCATTTCTTGTAGCCTCGACACACCTCATGCATAAGCAACTAATGCTTTAAGCCAACTTAGCTTTGATATCACAAGAATCAAATGTGAGAGCTTGTCAATAAGCCAATTGATCAGAAGATTGTGGGTTGCAAGTAGATATTTAAGAAGAAAGATGGACTCAAGTTCAAAGCATGACTTGTAGCAAAAGGCTTTACACAACAAAAAGGTATCAACTTTAATGAAGTTTTTCCTCTTTTAGTAAAGCATAGTTCTTTTTGGGTGCTACTTGCTTTGGTGTCTACATGATTTGGAGTTGGAGTGGTCCAGTCGACGTATCATTTTGAAATTGTCCGGTTGACATATCATTTTGAAGTTGTCTAGTCGGCGTACACATAAATCAACCAACTCAAACCAATCTTCCACATGAACACACAAGTAGTGTATGCCACTACTAGTTTTGCCTCTGCATATAACCCAACCAATCTAATATTCAATTCTCTTGATTCCGCTCAACACACTTGTGCCACTCTAGGCGATATTAAGTTTTGACTCACCCCGGAGTCAACCATAGCCACGAACTTATGACCCTTAATAAAACACCCACTGTACATCAAACCCCTGTTGTTCATTGAGTCATGCTCACTAGTGATGCCACTAATGAGAGGGTTTAGCCTCGTAAGTTCATAACAGATCTTCTCTTCCCTTTGCTTTTCCTCCTTGGCCTCTACTTCATTAGCATACAAAACATTCAACTTTCCCTTCTTTGGGCAATCACTAGAAAATGATTAGGAGCTTGGCAAACGAAGTAGTCAGATTTTCTCTCATTACTTGGTACCTCTGCCTTTTCAATATCCATCTTGGCAGGAGTATTCTTCACGTTTCTCTTTGCCAAACGCTTGTCTGGCTGGCCCACAATAGTAGATTTGTAGTGTCATTAGAAAAATCTTGGACCCTTTGCCTTTACTCAGCTTGCCTCCACAGTTGCAAGCCATAAATGAAGATAAACAACTTATCATTCTCAAACATATTCTTTATGCCCAACAAGAAGGAAACTGAATCCCTTGACATATTCACAAATTGAGTCTATATATTTCAACTTCATAAGAGCATCCCTTGCTGCCATGCTACATTGCACAGCAAAAACTCGTTCTTTATTTCCACTTATTATGCCTCCCAAGTTACAATAGGAGCTTTTTCGCTATCTGCGACTTCTTGCGTCACACTTCACAATTTGGCATCTCCTACCAAATACATACTTGTGATGGTGACTTACTTCTCCACAGAAATTTGGACAATTTTATGATATTGTTGAACAGTCCAAAGGAAATTTTATAGCTCTTTGGCATTATTAACACCTTTGAACAATTTAGGTTCATGGACTTTGATTTTTGAAGGATCCCTCATAGTGCTCTTGAGAATGGAAACTTCGTGCTCGACTCATTGCAAATTAGTTTTAGGGACTCGAGCACAGCTAGCATGTCCTCCATAACAATGCGTAACCGTTCCTCCGTGTCATTTTGCAAAGCAGTGAATAACTTTCTTGTTTCAGCCACCATGACATTACTCTTTTACATTTGTGCTGACAAATTTAACGAGTTCGTCGGTGGTGTGCCAACATGCTCTGATACGACTAATTGTCACATTTGTTTCTCATGTAAAGCAAAATGATGAAATTAACTGTAATTACCATAATCAACCCGCCTTCATACTTAATCGCACACTTGAGAAGTTTTTGTAATGCTCACACCTCAAGTGTCTAGATAGTAATTGGAGTAGGAAAAGAGAATATAGCAACAATCACAAATCTCAATTTGCTCATATTAAAAATGAACGCAAGAATTACAAGCACTCTTTGGCAAAGAATGAAAGAACTACTTCATCTTGCCAGTTACTTAGCTTATTTATTGGCAATAAAAACTAATTGTAGTTGACAGCCTCAACTGCATAGGAAATCATACGATTTTAGGTCTCCATGATCTCACTTTCTCTTAGTATCCCATTGTGTATGAAAATAGGAACTTATGATCGCCACGCATACTATTGCAAATAACTAGCTATTTTTCCCACATGTTTGAATTAATTTGAGCACGCTGCATGTTCTTTTTTCTTATCCCACACTTAACTTAGTTCAACCCACTAAATAAGATGAATAGCCACCAATAACCATCAATAATTGCCAATAACCACCATTTTTAGAATCCCACGTTTTGTGCTCCCATTTTATCCGAGGAACTCAATAACCATCCCATGTCATGTGCTCCTCATACGTTAATCATGAGCCACCATGTTGCTCATTGTTGTGCCCCAAGTGCATGTTGTGTGCTGCACGTGCTGCGCACAATATTGCCTATGTGAAGCACTCAAGCATTCTTAGTTTGTTTTTATGTCACATGCTAGTGTTTGCATCTTCACCAATAACGGGTATGTTAGTCCTTCAAAAATTGTATTATTATTTTTATTTATTTTCTCTCTTTTTCCATTATCTATCAATGAGTTTATGGTTTAGATTTAGGGTCTACTATTTAGGGTTTTTCAAGTTTAGTGGAAAAATAAATGAGAGATTTTATGCAAAAAGATATAAGTGTGAGAAAGAGAGGAGAGGGAAGGAAAAAAGAGAGGAAAAAATGAAAGAAAATAATAAGAAAATTAGAATGACAAAATTGTTATTCATTTTTTTTGTACATAAAAATTATTTTTGACTAAATAAATACTTTTTGAAAATATGGGTACTTTTAAGGTATCATTAAAGAACTTAAGCAATAATAAGTACCAAAATAATAATATGGATACCAGTAAGGTACTGGTCCCAAGTTTAGGATCCAATCTGAATATAATGGAAAAATTACTAGGATTTCTACTTTTCTTATCCTCCTATGTTCATTAATCTTTACTTGGTAAAAGAATGATTCCTTTACCCTAATTAATCCTCAGTTCTTTGATCTGTCACTGTCCCAATCATAGTCTGAGCATGGAAAAAATTTCTACTCGGTCTTTACTCTTTATCCTCAATGTTGTTATTGCTTTCATGTCTTTGCTTTGATGTTTTCCTTGGAAAGAAAAAAAAAACGCAAAAAAAAAAAGAAAGTATTGAGAGAAGAAAGAAACAGCTGTTTTATTATATTAGCCAGCAACCTTCTACAATGAACACCATTGTTTCCTTGGCTTGTTCTTTCCATCGAAATCTAAGCTTATTTTCATTCCTACTGTGAACTGTGAAGTCATTCTATTGCCTAATTGTGCTATTTTACTACCCAAAATGTGCACTCTCTAAAAAAAAACATTATATTATAAGGGGCGAGGTCGTATAGATCTCTTAAATTAGATTATTTGTATCGTCTGGTTCTTAGATTAGAAATTGTGTCATATAGTCCCCTTAATTTTGTAGAAGTGGCTGATGAGAAATTACGTTATTTTAATAATTTTTGTATTAAAATATTATTTATTTATATTAAGTTATTAAAACAATAGATTTGTTAAGGGTAAAAGTGAAATTTAATTTTAAATTGTTATGAATTTTTTTTTTTTTTTATTGTTAACATCACCTTGTAAAATTCATGTGGCTTTAGACTTTTTGTCTCCAAAAGACTTCCTAATTTATAAAGATTTTTAGTCTCCAAAAGATTTTGTAATTTATAATTAGATTTTTCATAGGAATTTTTCAAACTTTTTAGCTCTGTTTTCATGTACTCATTGACACTTCCATCTGCTTGACCCCATCTAAGAAAGACATCATCTCCACTTTTGTAATTTTTCTTTCAAGTACTCTCAACTTTTTCATGAATTTTTAACCACATGTTCACACCATCATTGACAAATGCTCCTTCCCACCATTGTTGCAATTTATTGATGAAATCTTTATGCTCAAGCCATGGATTCTTGAACTTAGGAATGAGACTCTTTTGCTTCGTTTCTATGCTAAAAAAACTGTACAGTGCTCTAAAGTAAACTTCTAACATCCCTCTTGTCGAACATTATTGATAGTTATTTCAATTCATATTTCTCAATTTCAATTTTCAAATATAATTTTTTTTGTGAAATTAGGTATGTTTGGTAACTCATTTTTATTTTCAATTTTCTAAATTTTGAAATTATGTTTAAGAATTTGGCCAAATTTTGAATTCAAAAAAATTCAATTTGTGAAGTAAATTTTTATTTTTTCTAATATCTTGACACTAAAAATTAGTTACTGAATCATACTCAAGATGATTAAAAAGTCAAAATTTAATAAAAATTTATCAAAAATAAGTTTGGATTTAGATTTTAGGACTTATAAAGTTGAAAATTGAAATGTAGGAATTAGTTATCAAACAAACAATATACAATTTTCAATTTCTACTTTTCAAAATTGAAACTAAAAATTGGTTATCAAATAAATTTTATTTTTTCTAAAAAATTTAGGTCATGTTTGATAACTTTTTCAATTTCTAATTCTTTAGTTTTTTAATTGAATTTTTAATTTCAAAAATTTTTAGAAAAAAATAAATGTTTGATAACTAATTTTTAGTTTCAATTTTGAAGTGTTTGATAATCAATTTTTAATTTTTAATTCTCAATTTTTAGAGATACAAAATACACTTTCAAACGTAATTTTGATAAATTTGTATTAAATTTTGACTATTTAAACATTTTGAATAAGATTGGCCCTTTTTTACATAATATTCTTTATTCTTTGGTTTCGCCACAATTTTCATAGAATATTGTTTGCTCTAACCAGGAAGCGGACTGCTGCAGAAGCTGGTATTTTGTCAAATGGTGATTATAACAGCAAAACCAAAGCTTTTAACTCCACCAAAACAGACGCTGTAGACCCTGAAAAGTCGATCAATAATGATGATAATGAGTCTGGATCATGCGAGCTCAAGACAGAGTCTTCTTTAACTCCTTTGACCAAGGATGAAGCACCTTCACTGGCTTCTGAGCATCATAAGGTAAGATCCTTCTAATTCTTTTGTTGGAAGGAGCTCTCGTTTTTTTCCCCCCCCATTTCTTTGAAAATTCATCTGACATAGTTCCTGAGATTTGCTATCATTTACCGTACTCAAACATTTTCTTAATACATAATTAGAATACTAGAAATCAGTTTGAGTTTGTGATAAATGGAAAGTGGCCATCATATGAAATTGAAACTCAATGACTTGCGTTGTATTGGCTTCATAAATGTAGCCATTCGGCATTGTGTTTGAGTTCTTATGTGCTTCTTGTTACATTATGATAGTAGATGGTAGTAACAACATATATACAGTTCCCCCCACAATGTTGTTTTGAGTTTAAATTGTATTCATGTTCCAAAGAACGAAAAAATTCATTTATTATTTTGTTCAGTTCACTCATGATACATTAATTCAGATCCTTTTAAAACACGAGAAACGGTTGCTTTGAGAATAATCTTCGTTGACTGTTTTTCAGTCCCCAATTACTTAGTGTTTTCTTAGCTATTCTTCTGAAATAACCCTAGTATTTAGTTTTAATTGTAATGGTCAGGGATTAAGTTTACTTGTTTTGTAAGAGTTTCTGGATTGAATTTTTCAGTTGTAGGATTCTTGAGTCTTATAGGTGATTTGATAGATGATTGGTTTCTTCTCTCATTAATATTGGAAAAAAGAATGCTGGAACATTTGGCTTGTTATTCTCCTCTTCATCCACTTTGATTTTTTTTTTTTCTTTTTATTTGTTGTTGTTGCTGCTAAAATTCATTTTGAGTTCTCAACATAGAAAAACAGGTCTTTGCAAAGGACCAAAATGAAGAAAATAAATTCAAATAAAAAGAGAGATAAACAAATGTGATTTGTTCTCACCTTATTACAAACTTGAGATAGTCCATACTTGTGATTTTCACTGGTCAAATTCAAATTAGTTTTCATGTCCTCAATTTCGATATTTTTGTCTTTCATTCAGGTTACTGAAAATTCAGAACCATCTGCGACTCACTTGAATCTAGGGAGGGAGTGTACAAACAATGCACCAAAATCCAATTCTGAAGTCCCAGAAGAAGGCAAGAAATTTAACATACCTATTGTCAGCTGCACTGATGATAATAGAACTGTTTCAGTTGCGACAAATACCGTTGCTGCTTCATCCCTGAACCAGGGTAATGTATGAATAGTTTTTTGGTAATTTAGATTGCTTTGCTGAGAAGTTTTTCGATATAATTGTATGAATGCTTGGTTATGCATGTTTTCTGATAGACTGATGAAGCTGTTGAATTTGTAATGACAGATAATAGGATGCTAGCTTCTGAAAAGAATGAAGCAGCAGCAGCATCATCGATTTCATAACGAACAGAATTTCCGAACTAAAACATAATCTACTAACTGGAAATGGATGATCTGCAGCCTTTCCAACACTTGCAGATCTAAAAACTATATTGTATGTAGTACGTGTTCTTTTTTTTTTCTTTCTATAAATGGTGAATTGCTAATTGTTCCTCCAGAGTCGACGAAATCATCTTTTAAGTTAGTTACTGGAAATTGCTGAGAGTTAAGCTCATCCTTCTTTTTTGGTATGAATGAATCAAATTTAACTGGCTGTGTAGCTCTTTTTTTTTTTTCTCTCTTCCTCCCTAACAGTTGTGCAAAACTTCAATAAAAAAAAAAGTCGTGCAAATTTTTTTTTAGCATATTCTTCAATGGAGAAGAGATTAGGACCGTAATATATATTTACTAATGAAAACATCTTTGAAATCTCCCATTGTAAACCCGTTATTAGCGCTCGTTGAGCGTCCAAAAAACACCACCACCCTTCAGCTGGCCGACTGTCCACTGCGGCACAAATTGTTACTGGAAAGGGGGGCGCGACAAACAACCATTTTGTGGCCTACAGGTTTTTGAAAAACAATATTCCTTCTCTGAGTCGAGTTCAACTCAGCGTGGCTTAATACTCTCAAACAGTGAAACAACGAAACCGAGTTTAACTAGGCACATGGCTCAACACACATTCTTTCACCAAACTAGTCCAATCTTCCTTTGAGTGTGAAACAAGCCAAGTCCACCTAATCTATTGTTGGTTCATGATTACGACAGCGAAATATAATGTAGAAAATTATACTTTGTGGGGCTTGTGGACAGGTGTTGAAACATATCTAATTGGTCAAAATAGATTTCACCCGAGCAGTCAAAATGTGCACATGAATATGGAAAAAGATGGTTATGGAACTCTGCAGAGCTTAACCAGTTGTCTACCATAGATCAATTGAAGACTACCATGGTTATGTGGGAAAATTCCAGAAAAATAATCACTCTCGTATTGTATGTAAGTTGTGCAATGGTCTGTCAGACAAGCTGGTCCTACTTTGGTCGAATACTCTGCTAAATTAGACAGTATTTGAGTTGATTTGATGAAATCCTGAGAACTCTTTTTATTCTTTTTTTATTTTGCTGAACAAATCCTGAGAACTTTTAGATAGACCTCGAAAAGTCAAATCAAAATGTTGACTTACTCTACCCACCTATTGTGAATGAGACATTTGCTAGACTGCAAAATGTCATGATAGCTCTCTAATCCAACGTGATTTTGTTGCTCTGACTTGTGCTACAGCTGGCTATGGTCGTGTCCATGGTCGAGACCGTGGTTAAAGTTCAAGAGGAGGTGTGTCCGAGTTGGATTTTATTGTCACCAATCATCTATTCTTTTTTTATCAAAAAATATTTTGATATAAATGGGAAGGTGAGTCTTACTGTCGTACAATCACATTAATTATTCATTCATTATTGAATAAGTTTGGCAAAACCCTAATGGAAAAATCAAATATGTGGCTCACATTTAGCCTATATTACCCAATTGGGCAACCATTATGTCTTCTCAATTCATTTGGTATACTGATTATGGTGCTACAAATAAAATATTAAACTTGATCAAATAATTAATTTACGTTTAACTATTTATTATCAAAACTTAATTTCAGTTATTCGTCCTAACGAAGTAGATTTGGAACCAATAAAACTATAAATTTAACCTCCAATAAAATTTGATAATTTAATTAACTCTATTAAATTTATTAATTTTAGAGTTACTCTACTATAAAGAATTGAACTCTTAAATTTTATAATAAATATTTATTTAATTAAATTACTTAAATAATTTATTGATATAATCATTACATGTAGTCATACTTTAGTTTTTCAAATAACATAATTTAAGTTAGAGACATTTTATAATTTCATTTATATAGAAATATGATATTAAAAATTTAGATGCAGCAAAAAGCACATGTGCAACCCAAAATGCAACAACAATTCAAGATTATAGTAGAGATGTTCACTAGCTTTTCATTATAAAATTTTAAATCTCTAAACTCTAATAAATATACTTGGAGTTGTGAAATGGATGGATGTGTTAAATTTGAATCAACTCTTTTATGACTTGGTCTATATAAATTTAACTTAAATCTAACCCGTTTATAAAATATGTCGGAAAGTGCAATCATGATCAAACTATTTTAATAAATAGATTGACCAATTTAAATCATTTAATTCGTTTAAATATATCAAATAATATATGTTATATTTTATAATGTAAGAAAATTTGACATATTATGTTAAATATTAACATATACTTGTGTAACCTGTTAACATAATAAATTTTAATTAAACTCCAAAAATTAAATTAATTTAAACATTATTTCAACAAAAAAAAGTTAAAATATTGACTAATATAAAATTAAAATAGTATTAATAATCATAATTATTGTGATACATTAAAGTCAAGGTATTAAAGTTTCAAACACCAAGGAAAAGGTCTAACAAAAACATATATCATAAATTTTCTATAAGTAAAAACGTATTTAAATATGACATAAATAATCAATCAAAACATATAAAATAAAATTAAACAATATATTATTATAAATGAATAAAAAAAATAAAAGATGAAATAAGTTTTAGCATATTTTAATAATATTTTAAAGTATAAATTTATAAAATAATTAGATTAAAAATAATTATTTACATAAGGCATCACAGCGAGGCAGCGGGTAAAAAAGAAGAAGAGGAAAAATAATATTAAAGCACAAAAGTTCAAGTGATTATTTCTCAATTCACTCCAATTTATATATTTGAATATATGTTTGTTGGGGTTGGTCCTCTTCCAAACTAATAACTCGTCTTCTCTTTCAAGCAATTGTTTAAATCATACGAAAAGTAGAGAAAAGGAATTTACCAAATAATGCCAAACACATTATCTTTCGGTTTTGTTCAAGCAGAAAAATAATTAATTTTAACATGTTTCAACTGTTCTCTTCTCTCCGGTTCTAATTAAAGAAAAGGTCAAGACTATGCTATAAAAGAGAGAGAACAATATTAATTATTGTTGACGAATATAAGAAATGAAATGAATCAATCAAAATGGCCATAGTGTGTTTGTGAAGAACATATATAGGAAAATAAATATGGAAGTTGAGAGAATCAAAAGCAATCATGTGGCACAACTCCACTAGGTTTTGTACTCGCTAAATTCATACATTTACCTAATTGTTGTTATTATTTCTCTTTTTATTTACTAACATCTTTGATTCAAGGTTTCATATATGGGCTTAGGAAATTAATTAGTCTATTCATCATTCTACTGACATTTTGTTTAATGTGTTTGAGATATCACAAACAAACTTGAAGGGAAGCGATTGAAGGTATTCATGGTGGAGAAAATGTTTTTCCCACTTTTTGGGTATTGCAGTCGGCGGTGGTCATTTTTTTTTTTTTTTGGTAAAAGAAAAATTATTTCAATTTTTTTTTTTTTTTGCCTCTAACCAAACTAAAAAAAAAAAATGCCTATTTATCTCTTTAAAAAAAAAGTCACTTAACTTTTTCTTATTTTATTTAAAAATTTTAAATCAATTATTAGAGGAATAAGATAAACCAAAAATATTTTCTTCATAAATTGCCCATATTTAATGATCTTCGTAATTTTATAATATCTTTATTAAAAAAAATTAGACCATCTCATAAAAAAACTATTTTATTTATTTATTTTATTTCATTTTATATATTTAAATTTATCCTATTTATTTTAGTAGTAATTTTCTTGCCAATATTGGCAATTTTTCTACCAATTTTTTCTTTGCCAACATTGACGATTCATATATATTGCAAGTTTTAATAAACATTCATGAGTGTAGTAGAAACCACATAAATTTATCCTATAAAATTATCTAATCTTATTACTCAACTTAAGGATATGAATGTAAGATTATTTCTTGGTGAACAAGTGCATTGATGTGTTACAAATAAAGTGGTTAAATAAGTGCTTAATAACTCAAAGACTAAGTTATTATTATTTAATTGGATCTTCTTGCCTCATATATCATAAAATTTGTTTCTTTTACATGTTTATGGTGCTTTCTTTTTATTTTTACTTTGTACTTATATTAAGACTTTTTTTTATTATCAATCAAAATATTTCCTTATTGTGAAAAAAAAAAATTAATTACTTACGTATTAAATTACTTATACGTGTTACGAGTTATCTGGATTAATCTGTTAAGACTTAATTTTTTAAATGGATTAAGTAGGTTGACCTGTGTATGACTCAATTTATATAAATTTAACACTAGCCTAATTATTTTATGAATAAATCTTATCAAATTTACAGATTGTGTTAAAAAATTCTGACCCTACAATCTTATAGGGTCAATTTGGGCATTTTTTTCTTTATTTTGCATCACCTTTTAAATTTATCTTGACTTAATATATATCAATTTATTCAATAGGTGGATTATGGTTATCTCTAATATTTTATTGGACTTTGACTTGTGTCTTAGGGACTTATAAAGTGTTTGGTGTTATTTGTTCTTTTATATTAAATCAATATTATTTAGTTTATTTTTAAAAAAAAAAAAGATAATTAATATAAATTATATATTCTAATAAAATAATATATTTTTTTCAATCACGTGATTAAAATGGAAAATCAACATGAAGTTATTTAAGAGAGAACAAGGAAAATAAGTTATCTTGAGATTATAATCATATTAAGTTATATGATACATAAATTTATCTTGAGATCTCATGCTGATTTTTTATAATATTATTTGAAGTATTTTGTGGCAAAGATACTATGTTTGGGTTGGTAAAGTAATATATAGAAAAGTATTATTATGTATTTGTTTCTGGTTTATGAATAGTGAAAGAAGTGGTGTGTTTGTATAAAAATAAAATAAAAAAAATTATCGACAAACCTGTTTGTTTGGGGACAAGGAAACCCGCCATCCTAAACCGAATAAATAACAGAACAAATCCAGTTTACGGATTAATCTTTCTTCAAACAAGTTCAAGATCACAACTAGCAGCCGCCTCCATAATTCAAAAGTACAATCGTGCTTTAATTCCACTTCTTCTACTTCCTTAGTCTTCTCTTCTTCTTCTTTTGTTAGTTTCTTCAACTTCGTTCTTCTTTGTGAGGTTCAGATTTAAAGGTGTGTATTACATATCGTCCTTTCTGTCTCTTTAGTTCTGTAGTTCTCTGCATGTGTATCTGAACTGAGTAATTGGGTACTTACTATTTAGTCAAATTTCTCTTCTTTGATGCATTGCTCGCTGTTTCTGATACTTGAGTACCGAATTTTCGAAAATTGCAGAAAATAAATAATAAGCGCGGTTTTGCTTTGTCAATCTTAATTTCGTTTTGTTTTGTTTTTGTTGTTGATTCGAAAAGAACAATGGAGTGCTTGGATGAGTAAATCTTTAGCTTAGACGATTCCTTAGATTTACTTTCTTCGATCTCATGAACTAAGTTTTATTTTTTTCGATAACAATTAATTGATCAAAATCTTTGGATCTGATTGATTAATAATTTTTTTTCACTATGTTGGATGCAGAAAGTCTGTGAGGTAGTTGATGTGCTGCTTAGTAAAGAGTGATTGCAAATTGCAATTGGGATTGGATTCATACCGGTTAATTATCAACTCGCTTTTACCTTCTTCAATTTGTTTTTTGAAAACTATATGGAATAGATGTCCAGATCCAGTTCGATGTTCTTAAATTTTCATCAAATTTGATAAAATTTGTTTCCAAAGGGGTTTTTCCTACAATTACCAACCTTTAAATGTAGACAAATTTTAATTTGACACATCAAACCGATTGTAATTGTGAAAAAATTCTTTGAGGACCAAATTACATAAAATATAAATCATGGAAAGAAAATTGGATAAGAGAACTTAAAAAGGAGTAAATTAGACAAAAAGAACTCCTATTTGGTTTTGGTTAGTTCAAACTAATTTTTTTAGAGATTTGGAACCTGCTATATATATACACATATATATGTAATTTGTGTGTGTAATCATGTTGCAAACATGGTCACTTCACAAAATTTGAATATAAAAGTATAAAAAGAAGCAAATCTTGTACCTTAAATTGGTGAATATGAACCCCATTCTTTAATCTTAACTTGTTAAAACTAAAGCTCTAAGTGGAACTAAATCAGCTTTACTTAAGTAGAGTGACTATTTTACCCCTATTTTTCTTGAGTTTTGCGTCCTAAAATGCTCTTCACATGATTTCTATATATATTTGAATATTTGTGTATATATTGCATTACTAAAGCCTTGCATGGCTTCATGAGTTCATGGTATGGTTTCTCAGTACTCTTTTATGCATTAGAGGTGCATATCCGTACCACTAATTAGAGCTGTCAAACGGGTGGGTCGTGTCGTATTCGGGTCGACCTGTTTACGACCCGACCCATGTAAGATTGACCCTAACCCAACCCATTTATTAAATAGGTCAGAAAGTACAACCCTAACCCAACCTGGGTTGACCCATTTAACCCGTATAAATATATTAAATAATATATATTATATTTTATAATATAAAAAATCAGAGATATTATATCGAGTATCAACATATATTTATGTCACCTATTAACATTATAAATTCTAATTAGACTCCAAAAATTAAATTAATTTAAGCATTATTTTAACAAAAAATGTAAAAATATTAACTAATATAAAATAAAAATAATATCAATAATCATAAATATTGTGATGCATCAAATCTAATATTTTAAAGTCTTAAATAATAACAAAAAAGTCTAACAAAAATATATATAATAAATTCTTTGTAAATAAAAACTTGTTTTAAGTCTAAAATAAATAATTAATAATAAAAACTTACAAAATTAAACTAAATAATATATTATTATAAATTGATAAAAATAAGAAAATAAAATATGAAATGAATTTAAACATCATCTCAAATTCTCAATAATATTTCAAAGTATAAACCTACAAAATAATTAAATAAGAAACAATTACCTACATACTTTAATAATTTTAGTTATTTACTTATGTTACTTATGCGGGTTACCCAATTAACCCATTCAACCTTGTTTTTTTAAATGGGTTAAACGGGTCGACCTGTTTACAACCCAACACATATAAGCTCAACCCGAACCTGACTATTTCGTGGGTGGGTCGTGTCGAATTCGTGGGTCGTGTCAAAAATTGCCGGCTCTACCACTAATGCCGATTGCAGAACAATGATTTAGAATGCTGCAAAATTGTTATTATTTATTGATGGATGGATTCCATTATTGTACTACCCAGTTGAGAATGATTTAAAGGCTTTCAATCACGGAAGGGAAAAATTCTATTAGGGATTATGTGTTATTTTTTTCTTTCTTTCTGATAAGTTCATGCGGATACATAATGCATGAGACAACTTTATGGTGGAGTTTTTTATTAGGGAACACTCACAAAATAGGGTTAAGTTATACCAATATTTACAATCTAGTTTGAGTAAGCATTATTTCATAATGTTCACGTTTTATTTTTCCCCAATCTTCATTTCTACACAACTGGCAAATACATTTTTACACACTTGTAACCATGCAAGTCTATTTGAAAATTCTACATACCAATTTAACTTGTCATATGTTCCCCTTTTCGCATAGGTATGTAAAAATTCTGCACACTCACTCTAAACTCTACATTGTGAAATTCAATTACTATCTATTTCTTACTTGTAATGGTGGTGATAGTTCCTGTTATTTTAGAAAATGGTTACAATCTAGATATGCCAAGATTGGCTCAGTTTTTGGTTCGTCTTTCACCAACTTTTTTCTATTTAAATTATATTTTTCTTAACATTCCAATCTCTCAAATTACTTGGCTTTTTGTAATTTCTTGCTCTAGAATTGGCTTAAAGTATAAGTACCATATGTAAAAGAACCAAAATATATTCTTTCTTGGATCTGGATTGGAACTTAGAAGATCTACTGTCTTATATGGTATTATTTTTCTTTTCATAAATTACTATAGCATACAACTTTTGGTATTGGTTTTTTTATGGGACATGTAGAATGTCTTTTGCATTAGTTCTAGACATAAATTGATAATGACTTTGTTAGTTCTGTGTGCCTTAAAAAAAATATTACATATTTGTCCATGCCTGTCTCTGACTTGATTTTCTTCATATGTAATGTCATTTCGTTAAAAGGTTGTAAAATAAATTGACTTGACTAAGTAACTATTTTCTACTATGCCACCATTAGCTTGTTCTTTTTTTATTTTTATTTTAAAGAAAACTTATCAGGCTAGTTGGAAATTTAAGTTTGTTTGGTAAAAGGTTAATATTTGATACTATTGTGGAGTTAATTTTTCAATTGTTTATGTACCACCACTAATTATTTCTTGTTCTTTTTTATAGAAGAATCGCAAAATAAATAGAGTCTTAACAGCCCTTACATATGCGACTCTACCTGACTTGAATTTCTCTTAATTGTGATATATGACAGAATATTCAACCAATTTTTATGAAGTATATGTTTCTGGTCTCTATGAGCAAATTGTCTATATCAATGTTTGCTCCAGTAGTTCATTTTAAATTCTGTTAATCTTTTCATTTTTTTAGAAAATTTGACACTACATTGCACCTTTTGATTATATCTATCGGTATGGGTAGAAATCTGTAGACTGGTTTAAGTGTGTCTCATATCTTTTTACCTTGTAGCTCACATTTCATACAAATTGTTTCAGATCTCAAGAGAATGACACGGATATGCATTAGAGAACTACAGAAACCTCACAAGTATTCTACTAATAGCTGGGAAAAGGACTGACAGAGAGCATTTATCAAATTCCTATGATAAATAATTCTATAGAATGAAAATACGAAGGTAAAATCCTGGAATGTGGCTAAGTTTAGACTGCTTCTGTTTAACCTGAACAGTTCATGAATATGGAAATGTCACAATGTTGTGCAGAACCTAGTGATTTTCCCTGAAAGGAAGAAGAGAAAGAAGCACAAAAGAGGGCAGGAGCTTTCAAATACAATGCTAGTCCACAGAATAATTTCCCTGAGGAGATTTCTTTGTTAAAGAATGTTCCTCTAGAGCCTCTAACCAATACTAGCTATGGAGTTGTTTCAATGGAGGTGATGGATGCAGCTACAGTTCCTCCAGTCAATATTAGTACAGACTCAATACCAACTTCAGAAAAGAAGAAAAAAAGGCAGAAGCCAAGGAGAAGTGAAAATTCCAAAACAACCATAAGTATAGCTGATGATAATTTTAAAGGTGTTTCCTTAGAGAAGGCCATAGCTCAAATAAGTCCATGTTTGAAGTCTTCAACAGGTTTTGATGGAACAGTAGATTCCTGTCATTTTGCCGCTTTCGAGGATACAATCCCTAAAGAGAAAACTATCACTACAGATAATGATAGTTTTAAAGGTGTCTCCGTAGAGAACGTCAAAGCTGAAAGAATAGATTCACACCATCATGCCTCTTTTGAGGATAAACTTTCCAAGGAGGAATCATGTCTAAAGTCGTTAGTTTGCAATGATGGAACAGATTTAGAGCATAATACTGTGACTGCATGTTTGGCTTCTTCTGAGAAAAAGAAGAAATGGAAACAGAAAAGGATTATCAATTGTGAACTTCTTGAAGGTGTTTCATTAGTACAGAATGGTCTAAAACAGGACAACAAACGTGTTAAAACTTCAACCGAAAGGTCTGTAAGAATGGATTCAGAAGGGGAAAAATCAGGTCCAGTCTTAGGTTTTGTTGCAGAAAAGGATGAACAGGAGTTAAAAACAAAGTATAATTCCTCAGAAAACCATGGACTGGAGCATGTGATACTGGACAGTGTTGGTGAGTCCGGCCCAGGACAGTGTTGTTCTCTTTTTGCAGTTGCAAGTTTGGACTCGACAGATATTAAAAAAAAGTCTCTTGAACCAGGACCACTAGATCTTAACAATTTTGAAAAAAGATGCAGTTTTAAAAAATGTAGGGATTCTCCTTTAGAAGCTACAGTGTTGGACTCAACCAATATTAGGGAAAATTCCCATAGCCCTGGTGTTGCTGAAATATGCAAAAGGTGGAAAACAAATGAAAATGACTTCAAGTTCTCTAACTCAGAAAATTCTTCACTCTCTTTCGAGGACAGTATTGGCCATACTTCTCACTTTCCAGATGAAACAAATACTTGTCAAGAATCTTTAGTTGGTATTGATTCAGAATGTCACGTCTTGACCACAGAACCGAGTTGCTTTGAGAAAAAGGAAAGGGAAAGGAAGATGAAGAAGTCCATTGCCTGTGAAAGTATTAATAAAATTTGTTATCTTCAGGATAGCACTTCGGCAGAGAACAATCTAACAGACCACAATGAGATAGACTGCGTAATGCAGGATAATTGCTGCGTGGTCAGACAAGATGTAATAGATGTTCACCATTTGGATAAAGGGTGCCAAGATTGTCCCCTGGAAGTCACAGTATTGGACTCAGCTGATATTGTAAATAAGTCTGTCAGTCTAGGTTTTACAGATATCGAATCTTCTGAAAAGGATCGTGGGGATTCACTTTTCAATGTTCAAGGGTTGGACTCAAATGATATCAAGGAAAAGATGGCTAGTTCTGGCATGACAAATTTTAAGAATTTTGAAGGTGATTGTAGAGACTTTAATTTGGATATCGAAGTGTTGAACACAACTACCATTAAAGAGAAGTCTTTTACTTGTGGAGAGCCTAGTAGTGTTATAGAGAGAGCAAATACTGGTTTCATGAACGCTCATGGGGGTCACGCAGAGGTTAATAACACCTCGCTTGAATCTAGGGGTACTAAAGCCTACAAAAAGAGGGAAACAGATAGAAACTACCTCGTGAACCAAGTGAAGTTTTCGAACTTAAGAAACAGCTCAAATTCCTTTGAGGGCAGAACAGGTGGCACCTCATCTCATCAACTTAACACAATGTATGCAGGTGATTTGCTAAAGAGAAAATTAGAATCAAGAGATTTAGGGGTTCATGCTCTTTCAGAGAAAATAAGTGAAGATAAGCTTAATAAGAAAGCCCAAAGTAACTGTTCAGGTGATGGACATATATCTAAAGGGAAAAAGGAGGGAATGGAAATAAGTTTAGCAGAGAATTCTTGTACACAAAGTTATCTAAAACATCCATCCAAGCTTTCTGTGTCTGAAGCCAGTTTTAAACAAAAATGTTTTGGAAAATTGGAGAGAGCACGCATCACAAAACATGAATCATTTCACATAGTTGATGGTTTGAATTTAATGGATAATGATTTAAATAATTTTTCTGAATCTGATCCTTTGTGTGGGTCCTCAAAATCAAAACGCATCCAAATAGAAACCATGATGGATGAAGCTCCTTCATCATCGCATTTAGGAGAACTTAAGGATGATCCTGATTTAGACACAGTGACCAAAATGGATGACCTTTCAATGATTTTAAACCCTTCCCCAGAAAGATATCTGGCTGTCGATTCTAGGAAAAAGCTTCTCATCCTGGATATCAATGGACTTCTTGTTGATTTTGTGAGTTATTTTCCAAACGGACATACACCTGATAAAGTAATATCAAAAAAAGCAGGTAATTGTTGTTATTTAAACAATATTTAAAGGTTTATGCAGTTCAAAAGCTGTAACCTCCTTATGTGGTTTCTTTTTATTTCCAGTTTTCAAAAGGCCTTATTGTGATGAGTTCTTGCAATTCTGCTTTGATAGATTCAATGTGGGTGTCTGGTCATCAAGAACCAAGTAATGATAATCATTGTTGTTCGATAGTTTCTGGGTACTTTTTTCCCACTCATATTATTGACATTTATGTTCTACGATCCTCAACGTTCTGGTTTGACAGGAGAAATATTGACATGGTGGTCGAGTTTCTTATGAGTGATTCCATGCACAAATTGCTCTTTTGCTGGGTAAAACTATCCTACTTATTTCAGATATTTTTATCTAGAGCTTGAAATGCACGTTTCTCTGCTTGTAGATTTCTTTCAACTTTCTATGGAGAAAAGTGGAATCTTAATGTTTACTTATTTTAAAATAGATAGATTAGCACATTTTGTATGCATCATTGCATGTATTCTTTAGTTGCTTGGATTGTAATTTTCTGTTACTGATCACATTTTTGTTAAAATATCATACCAAGTTTTACTATTAACATTTTTCAATATGTGCGCTATTGTTCTGACATTTTTTGCATTTTGCAAAACCAAAGAACTGGGTTTATGTTTTTGGTTCCATTCATATAAATGGTGACGTTTTAGCATATAAATGCTCTTTTAGAATTATTTATCGTTGAAATAATTTAGCATATAAATGCTCTTTTAGAATAACTGGGTTTATCATTTGTCAGGATCAATCCCATTGTACTGATACGGGTTATAAAACTATTGAGAACAGAGAAAAGCCTCTACTTCTGAAGGAACTTAGAAAATTATGGGATAAATGTGACCCTGAACTTCCATGGGAAAAGGGACAGTTCAATGAAACAAATACACTGTTGTTGGATGATTCCCCTTACAAGTCTTTACTCAATCCAGTGAGTTTGTCTAATCTTACTCTGTTTATTGATGTTGTTATTTATCAAATTTCACTTTGTTTATTGCTATTACCAAATCTCAGTTCTACTATTGACTTTTTTATTTTCCTGACATCCTAATCTTTAGGCCTACACGGCAGTTTTTCCTAATTCCTACACCTACCACCAAACGAATGATTCATCATTAGGTGAGATAATCTAATTAAACAGATAATAAATAATTTTGGTTTATTCTAGTTCTATCGTACAGTTTTGCAGGTTCATCCCTGATGTCTGTTTACTCAATTTTGTTTAACTGCAGGACCTGATGGTGATCTTCGTATTTACCTAGAAGGTTTGGCTATTGCAGAAAATGTTCAGAAGTATGTCGAACAGAACCCGTTTGGTCAACGAGCAATTACTAAATCAAACCCATCTTGGAATTTTTATTGTAAGATTATTAGTGGCAAAATATAGCTTCATCAAGATCTGATATGACATTCACATCCTACTATCGTAGAATCATATCAAGAGAGTTTCTTGAGTTTGTTTATACATTCCATTAGTATTACTTCAGTGGCCTTAAGGCAGTGATGCACGAAGATTGAATCTTTTGATGCAACTTAAGACTATGATTAGCATTTAGCCCTTAGTTGTCTCTCTTCTTCTTTTCCATACGGTATTCACTTGTTTTGTGGGTAAGATAAAGAACTTCTGGTCATAGTTTTAACTTTTAAACATTCATGACTAGTTACTCGTGATAGTGGTCCTAACTTATAAATATAGAATGCAGTGTGCATAGTTAGAACAAGGTTCTTGACGACTGACGAGCTTTGACAGAGTCACATTTACCAAAAAAAATCTCTTTTGTAATTTATTAGTCTGTATTTCCTTCCAATTTGCTACTTTTGCTTTCAGTTTGGTTGTAATTTATTACTTTTATCTTTTCACGTCTTTTTAGTAAGTTATAATTTACGATTTTTTTTTTTGTTTGTGACGTTATACTTTGTATTAGACTCATTGTTATATAATGATACAAAGGCTATAGTATGGTGGAGCTTATATAAATGGGTTGAGTTAATTGGGATTGAAAGGTCCAATTATGGCCTTTGGCATTTTGTATTGCACTTGCATTAATTCACCCCAGAATGGTATTATTTAAATGAACCAAAAAATATGAAGTTCTAAACTGAAATGAAAAAAAGGGTAATCGAATTGAAAGTTTTACTAATAAATTAATCTAGTGTTTTACCCAGCAAAAGTGATGGGAAAAGATTTCCAGTCGAAAACGGAAAAGAGATCTCTGGCCAGCACTACCATGTCCCATTTACAACGCTAGTCAAAATGTGTGTAGTGCGCCAAAATTATTACAAAAATAAATATAAATAAATAAATTTTGGATAAAATTGTAAGTATATTTTAAAATGGACGAAGACGCTCAATTCTATTATTTTTGCCAGAAATATATTTTAAATTCATACTTATTTAAAGATCAATACAAGTTCATTATCTTCAGGAAAATGATTGCAGAAATTTATTTTATAGGGATAATAAAAATCCATTATTTTTATAAAATAGATTTTTGCAACTTTTTTTTTATAAAAGTAATAAATTTGTGCTATTATTTTAAATAAGTATGAATATCTAAAGTGTATTTTCATTAAAAATAATAAACTTAAGCTATCCTTTTATATTTTAAAAATAATAATGACTAATGCTATTGAGTGTTGGACCTTTAACTATTGTATATGTATATTTTTTATTTAAAACTTTTATTTTTCTATAACAAATTATTAGTATTTAAAATTACTAAGAAGGCAATTTAAAGTACTAACCTAAATGTATGCTATTTTTTTTTTAGACAATAATAACAATAATATAGTTTTAATTTTAATTAAACTAAAACATAGTAATTATTTTTAATATTTTAATAAATTATGTGTAGTACACGTATTTATGACTAGTATATATAAAAATTTAAATTACATCTACATAAATTTTGTACAAAAATACTCTTATATTTTTAAATAATGACATTTTTTTGTCATTTATATTATTTTAAATTTTGGTTCGATATATCAAGGAGTTTTTCAAATAATGAATCTTTAATTTACTAAAACACTTATAATTACTTTTTTATTTTTTATTTAATTTTCATTATATCAATTAATTTAAAAAAATGTTTAGAAATTAAAACAAAAAGAAAAATAAAAAAAAATATAACAATTCACGTGCATTTTCTTTTAACTTATATATACAAGTTTAAATTATATCTAAAATAATTTTGAACAAAAATACACATATACTTCAAAATAATGACATATTTTTATCTTTATATTTTATTTTGAAATTAAAAAAAAAAAAAGTAAGCAATTTAAATAAAAAGACTTTCAAAATTTTAGAGGAACCACTTTCTATATGCAAGTATATTTTAGGTAATGAGTTTTTTACAATAATGCAATGACCACATTGAATTTTCCTTATACAGTGGAAGACTAATGATACAGTTATATTATTTATTAAAAAAAAAAAGAAAATATATTCGAATAATGCATGAAATCATATGTACGTTTCCTGCACATATAATATATATATATAGTATGTATATTCCACTGACATGATCAAAGTAGTTGCTAGCATGTTGTTTTACTACCCATCATTTTCATAAATCTATTGCCTTTTACAATGACTTGATCAACATGCATTATTGCAGACATGTTCTTTGAGTTGGGAAAAACACTTATCACCAAATGAGATTACTATAATATGTAATTCTAGCATCTTTCTCTGTATCTAACAGATACTAGCTAATAATTGTTTTAATAGAAAATTAATTTTCTTTTTCTCGAAGAAAAGTAGTGTAGGTACTTTCTTAATTATGTCTTTTATTTTAATTATTATATATTACCTAGCTATGTGTTATTTATTTATTTTATTTTTTTATCAATTCAATTTATTTTGAACACACATTCATTAATTACTCTAAATATTTTAGAGAGTGAGATTCTAACTCCCATCCCCAAGCATATCAGACTCTATCTTTAGACCATGCAAGTAACGTAATGGGTCACCTATGTGCTATTAAAATCAAAAAAAAATTTGGATACCACTAGATTTTTAAATATTTATACAAAATTGTTATTGAATATACCTAAATTTTTATATATTTTAAAAGCTTCTATAAATTTATAATTAAATACTCTTAAATTTTTTTAAAAATTTAACTAAATACCCTTAAATTTTAAAACTTCAAAAAATTTAATAATGAAAGTTTTCTTATATTGTTTTAATAAAAGAGTGAAAATGAAATGAAAAAGAAAACTGAAAGAAAAAACAGAGAAGAAAGATGATGAATAAACATAATTGCTATTGTTTTCATTGATTATTATTGTGTGTGATTACATTGCTTTATATAAACTTAGCACATGGGCTGGTAATTACATAACATCATTCTAATATCACACACACCCACTGGCACAAGGCCATAACAAGCTTTTAGCATATTCTCTGACCACAGCCTTGAGCATATTTTGGTGCAATTTCTTCTAACTGTTTTGATGCTGAGCTGGAATTGATGGTGAGGCGTCCACTACTTTCTTTATCTTTTACAGCTCCCCTCAAACTTAGTGATGGTGAAACTACACTAAGTTTGTTTGAAGATAATGAAATTGAGATGAAGAAAGAGCTTTTGTACAAATGTCAGCAGTGTGTTCACAAGAAAGTAGATGTTGAACTGAGAGTGTTTTATTTGCAATCTTTTCACGAACGAAAAACAAATCTAATTCAAAATGTTTAGAACGTCTATGAAGTATGGGATTAGCTGCCAAACTTACAGAATTGAGATTATCACACCATATTATAGGCATAGAACATAAAGAAATATGAAGTTCACTAAGAAGTGATTGAATCCATATAAGTTCAGAAGCTGTGCTAGCAATGATGCGGTAGTCAGCTTCAGTGCTGGACCTGACAACTGTTGGTTGTTTCTTTGCTGACCACACAACTGCATTAGCTCCAAGAAACACATATAGTCTAGAAGATCTTTTGTCTTCATTAGAAGGTGCCCAATCAGCATCAGCAAATGCTGTGAGGGCTAATCTGCTTAAAGGTTTAAATTCCATGCCACAATCTATCGTCCCCTTTAGATATCGTAGAATTCTTTTAACTGTTGTCCAATGAGATGTTCTTGGAAAGGCCATAAATTGGCAAACTTTGTTTACTACAAATGCTGAATCTGGTCTCGTTATAGTTGCATATTGCAAACTTCCAACTATACTTCTGTAAAATGTAGGATTATCAAGCAAGTCTCCATCATCAGGTAGAAGTTGAAACCCAGTGCACAAAGGAGTATGAACTGGTTTAGCTTCTGTCATATGAGCTTTGTCCAAGAGATCAAGAATATACTTCCTTTGCTGTAAAAATAGGCTTCTATTTTTTAGTTTGTCTACTGCAATTCCCAGAAAAGAGTGAAGGTTACCTAAATCTTTAAGAGAGAAAGTTGCATCCAACATATTAATCAAATGTTGAATTTCAACAGAGTTAGAACTTGTGATAATAATGTCATCGACATAAATAAGGATATAGATTGTGGAGGTTAATGTGATTTTGAAAAATAGAGAAACATCAGCCTTGGATTATTGATACCCAAGTGTGAGAAGAGTTGAATTGAGCTTGCCAAACCAAGCTCTTGGAGCTTGTTTTAAGCCATAAATGGCTTTGTTCAGTTTACAGACATAATTTAGTTTAGAAAGATCTTGAAAACCATCTGGTTGTTCCATATAAACCTCTTCCTCCAAAACTCCATTTAGAAATGCATTATTCACATCTATTTGTCTCAGTTTCCATCCAAATGTTAGAGCAAGAGTTAGTATTATTCTTACAGTGGAAAATTTGATGACAAGACTGAATGTTTCTGAAAAATCAAATCCTAGCACTTGATCATATCCTTTTGCGACAACTCTAGACTTGAGTTTGTTAAAGGATCTATCAAGAAATTGTTTAATGCGAAACACCCATTTGCTTCCAACAACTTTTCTATCCTTGGGTCTAGGAACCAATGTCTAGGTTTCATTTCTTAATAAAGCTTGGAACTCTTCTTGCATGGATTTAAACCATTCAAGATGATGCAATGCCTGAGAAATTGATTTGGGTAAGGAAGTATCAAGAGATGAAAAACAAACTTTTGGCTTTCGGGTACCATCCTTGGTTCTTGTTATCATATGATGGGTATTAGAGGGTTCAAAGATTTTAGGGGAAACATGAGGAACTGGTAATGAGGAATGCTCAGATGAAAAAGTATCAAATGAAAGAATAGGTTGAGATGGAGAAGAAGTATGAGAAGGAGAGGAGATATCCTAAAAATGAACAGAAGGAGACTCAAAATCTGAGGAAGATGTAGATAAATTAGGAGATGAAGTATTGACTAAGGTATGTTTGGAAATAATAGGCAGTAAGAGTAGGGAGTTGAGAATTTGAGTGTGAAGAAGTTGATTGAGGAGTTGAGTAAGGAAAATATGTTTCATTGAAAGAGACACGACGTGAAATATATATTCTACCATTGGGACCAAGGCACTTATATCCTTTATGAATGGGACTGTAACCTAAAAAGGTGCAGGGAGTGGATTTAAAATTCAATTTGTGTGCATTATAAGCCGTCAGGAGAGGATAACAACAACATCCAAAGGTTTTTAGAAAAGTGTAATCTAGTTTAGTGCCAAAAAGTTTTTCAAAAGGACTATGATTAGACAACAGAGTAGATGGGAGTCTGTTAATGATATAGGTGGCTGAAAAGAATGCCTCAACCCAAAATTTTAAGGGTAACAGTGCCTATGCAAGCATAGTGAGTCCCATTTTCACAACATGCCTATGCTGTAAAGGTTCCCTGGCAGTTATTATAATGGACATAAATGGTAATTTATGACTTTTTCCCAGAAGACAGGCTTCACACACATTACGTAATATAGAAGAACTAATATTTATATTAATAGAATTCAAAGCACTCTTTACAATGCTAGGTGATGGGTGTCCTAATCTCTTGTGCCAAGTCAATAAATCAACTTATTTTTGAGCTAGAAATCCCATATGTGGACTAACATTGTGAGACTTATTTATAACATGAGAAAGAGAAAACAAACTTGTATTACTAGGAATAGATGAAACTTTAAACCTGTGAGCATCTTCAGTCAGAAAGAAATCAAAATGATATAGCCCATTCTTAACACTGCCTTTGAGTATAGGTTCCTTTGTTTGTTGATCCTTTACAAAACAGAAATCAGAGTAAAACTCAAAGAAGACTTTATTGTCTTGTGCAAATTTGAAAACACTTAATAAGTTCTTGGCAACAGCAGGTACATGCAACATATCCTTAAGAAAGAATTTTCTATTTGGTTTGGTTTGGCAAGAAAAAGCATTAGAACCAGTATGAGCAATGGACATACCAGTACCATTGCCAATGTGTAGTTGCTCCAACCTAGTATATGTAGTGCTTGAAGCTAGGTTGCTTGGATCTGCAGTAACGTAATGAGTGGCACCTGAGTCGATGTACCAGCCAAGGTCAGAAACTGTTTCTGGAGTTGCCAAAAGAGCTTGTGCTGATGATGAATTGGATGTTTGAGGTTGATTTTGATTTGTGTTTGTAGACTGGACCTGATGTGAAGAGTTTATGATGGGTGAAGCATTGTTGTTTGATGGTGTTGGCCAGTAGTTTTGATCAAATCTAAACCAACATTTTGCAACTAGGTGTCCAAGTTTTCCACGTAGTTGACACTGTGGTCTGGAGTAGTTGTTGAAATTTCTTCCACGTCCTCTTCCTCTGAATGAGTTACTGAAATTTCCTTGATACCCAAGTGTGTTATTTTGACCTTGTTACATATTACTATGAAATTGATATCCTTGAGTGTTTGTTTGAGAAGAAGACATTGGTGATCCATATTGTTTGTATTGATTATTTCTTTGAACCAGATTGGCAGCAGGTAATAGAAGTTCTTTTGGTGTTTCATGTAATTCCAACCTTTTTTCATGACTTAAGAGCATGGATTGTACGTCTCTTACAGTGATAGTATTTGTTCTTCCTGAGACATTGGCATGTATAATGTTATAATCTTTGTCTACTCCATTTAATATAGAGTGAACTTGGTCTTCCTCAAAAACTGTATATCCACAAGCAGTAAGTTGGCTAACAATTTCTTTCATACCCATTACATACTCAGTTATGGTAAGTGTTCCTTTCCTCATGTTGCTTAGCTCAGATTTGTATTGAAAAATTTTTGCTCGAGAGTGAGAAGCACAAGAGCTTTCAAGTGTAGTCCACATTTCAAAAGAAAAGTCACAATATGCTATTTCTTTCATCAGCTCTTCAGTCATGAAAGTTATTAACCATAAACAAATCATTTGATCTTGTCTTGTCCACAGCTCGTACTCCATATTAACTTTGCCTTCAGAAGTTAATTTTGATGGACATTTTTTTATTCCCAGAACATAATCTTCAAGCTCATAGCTCTTAAGAATTCTGAGGATTTGTTTCTTCCATATCATGTAATTGTTTCTGTCTAACTTTATTGCAATAATTTGATTTTGAAATGTAATGAGAAGCTTATTAATTTGATCAATATTTGCTGAAAGTCCAGCAGTGAGATCTGTCGTAGGACTAGATTCCACATTTGTTTGTTTTTCCATAGCTCTGATACCATGAAAGTTTTCTTATATTGTTTTAATAAAAGAGTGAAAAGGAAATGAAAAAGGAAACTGAAAGAAAGAACAGAGAAGAAAGACGATGAATAAACATAAATGCTATAGTTTTCATTGATTATCATTGTGTGTGATTACATTGCTTTATATAAACTTAGCACATGGGCTGGTAATTACAGATCATCATTATAATATCACGCACACCCACTGGCACAAGGCCATAACAAACTTTTAGCATATTCTCTGACCACAGCCTTGAGCATATTCTGGTGCAATTTCTTCTAACTGTTTTGATGCTGAGTTGGAATTGATGGTGAGGTGTCCACTACTTTCTTTATCTTTTACAATTAAAACTCTTAATTAATAAACTACGGCCTGTTTTATATTGGCAATAGATATATGTAATCATCATTTAGTGCGTTATTTGCTGATTGGATAATAATGTTATAAAAAAGCTAGTTATTATAAATTATTCACCTACTATTTTTACAAGAAGAAAAAGAAGAAGAAAAAAGAAAGAAAGAAATAATAGTGATGGGTGATATCTAAGTATTAGATACTACACATATTTTACATACAAGTTTTATATTATATTCTTAAAAAGAAAACAATCTAGGGACCAATAAACATAATATAACATTTTATGTTGTGAACAATTACATTAATATTTTTATATAAGATGGAGTGTCAAAATGATTATTTTGTTTAGACAAAATGTATTATTTAATATTCTTGTTTAAAAAAAAAAGGTATATTCCTTTGTTTGTAAAAAAATGTATTTAAGTCCCTTTATTTGTTTAAAAATAGGAAAAAAGTTGATTTTTTTATCAAATTTTTCGTTAAATATAACAAAATAGCACGTGTGTTGCATGCATATTTAGATTTTTTAATAAATATATACATAAAAAATTAATATTATTTTAAAAAATTACTCAAACCTTAAAAGAAGGCTTTTTCATTCAAACTTAAACAAAATTTTATTTAAGTTTGATCGAAAAAATTTATAAAAAAATTTGAGTAATTTTTTTAATTAAAAATATTTTAAAAAAAAAAAAAACTTAAAAACACATTTTCTTCACAAAAATGCTAAATATCACATTTTGTGTAAAGAAAAGCACTCCCATGACACTTTTTCTTTTTAAATATACTAAATTTACTAAGTAAATCTAAATTTTGTACAAGTAAAAGCCATGGCTACCTCATGCCTAGGGGTGGCAATTTGTTTCATTTGGATGAATCCATTTTTATCTTTATCCCAACATGCCCAACCCAAATACGACTTGATTTTAAAATTGGTAACATATATCAAACTCAAACCCGTAAAATCCAAACACGACCTGAATTCAAAACAAGTTTGTCTCGACCCGAACACAAACATGAACTTGAAAAATTTGAACACAACTTAAATTTAAAATAGGTCAATTTTAACAAAATAGGACCCTAACCCGAACCCATAAAATTGTATGGGAACCCGAGTACAATTTACTCAGGATTAATATTTTTGACCCATACTTGTTAACACATCTAAGAAATACCAAAACATTGTACCTGCTTCGTGTACTTATGGGCTGTCGACTCAACGAGGAAGAGATATGGAGGTGGGCAGTTCGTGTCGTGAGAGAGAGGAGCAAGGGCGTATGGAAGAGTCAGCGAAGGACATAGGCAACGTCGTGGCTATTAGGGTTAAAAAGAGTGAGGGGCAAGGTGTGTGTGGTTGTTTGGTTAAGTGGTTCGGTTCTGTATGGGGTATGGGTGTATGGCATTTGGGCTGGGTTATTGATTTAATCTATCTTTGGTTTTTTTTTTTTAAGAATAGGTCAAACGGTTCAACTTGGACTCGACTCCTTTTTTTGTGTCATTTTAAATTGACCCATTTTTTACTCAAAATTAATTTTGTTCAAATTTAAGTATAATTTTTCGTATTGTGTCAAAAATTATCACCCTTATCATGCCATTATAATGGTTCGTTCTTGTTAGGAGAAGATTACTAAAGCCACCTTAGCAAATATAATAAATGAAATTGTCAAGTGCCAACGCTCAAATTCACACCATTTATCATGTAAAGATGTTTTTTATTTTATCACAATTCAATTTATACATTAATATATATATTATAATTTAATTAATCATCTATTAGTAATTAGTTTAACAATTCTATAACTTTATATTTAATCATTAACTAAAATATATTTAATATATATAATAATTTATTCATATAGTATTATCATGAACAATATTTTCTTACGGTCTTATCCCTCTATTAGGGGATTGCATGTGAACCGATTTATTTTTTATTTTAATATATTGTGGTTATTTTTTCTTTTTTAACTTGAGTATTTTGACTTTAACATATTTTACGTGGAAAGTTAAATAACTATTTTGTTATCTCAAAATATGTGACTATTTTAATTTGACTTTTCTAAGGTTAACAATGTTTCTTCTTCTTCCTTTATTTATTTCTTTTTCAATACGCCGAAAGAAGCTTTGAATTTCTTCCGCTCAGGATAATTTCATTCAAGTTACTGAATTTTAGCATATCTTTATTAATATCCTTAACTTTTATAAAATATCTCTAATAGTTTTAAGATTTATGCTTAAAAAATTAATGGTGTTAAATTTTTGCATCTACTTATGTGTTTTTCTTTTTCATGACTCTGATATCAAATTTTATATTGCATTTTAAATTTTATAATTTTCAAAATTTAAGTAAATAAATTTTTAAACAATTTTTATTTTTCAAACTTGTACTGACATAATTTTTGTGTGTGTGCATAATATCTATTTTTAATCACAATAAACTTGTATAATTAGCAAATAAATAGAATCTAGAGTTGAAGGATATTATTTCGTTCTTAGTGAATATGGGTTTACCTCCTCCTTTTGCTACCTTGAGTCTGGTCTTTAATTATCTTATTAAAAACTTCACCTTTTCTGTCAAGAATATTGGCCATTTGCCTTCTACAAAAAATAAGATCCATGCTTTTATATATAATATAAAAGAGATTGAGTTTAGGAGAAATAAAATTCTTTATTAATTAAAAAATAATATTGTTATAACCATAATTTCCTTATTAATTTACTGCATATAAGTTTTTTGATACAAAATTTTTTGTAAGAAAATAGAGATATAAAAAAAATAGAAAGAGGTTTGGGCTTTATGTTAAAACTCATAGTGCCTCCTTTTGAAATACAATTGTCTTTTATAAATATCAAAGTAATTATTGTTACTTCAAAATTTGTGAAACTATAAGTTATCTTATCTTTCTTTTTCCTCTTAAAGACATATGTAAAGATAAGATTATGTCTTATCTTTATCTGTTTTATTAGATAAGGACACGTGTAAAGTTACATCTTATCAGTATTGTTTCTTTTGAGTTTATTGTCGACATTTTATTCACAATCACTTGCCGGCACATTCATTCTGAAATATAGAGATGTAGATCCATCTCTATTTTGATGCAATACAGATATCTATGATCTTTGGTTTACTTTTTTACACGTTGAAAAATTATTGTTTGGTTCTTTCAGTGGCATTTAACAAATTGCAATTAAATAGCCCCTTAAAATTAACCACTTTTTCAATATCTTTCTGGTTAATTATCAAATTATTGCGAAAAATTATTACAATTTTACAAGTAGAGTAATTTACCTTTACTTTTGAAGATGTGTTTATTTTTTTAGTTTCAAAGTAAATTTGACTTAGCATTACTGCTCGTTTCTGGTTTAAAGTTTATTCATTAAACTTTTTTTTTCTTCTTCTAATAGAGCCTTAAGTTGTTCGACTGTTCTTGTTGACGATGTCATTCCTATGTTGATGAGATGATATAGACCCACTGACTTTCCTTATCCTATTAATCATTTACCTTGACTCTTTTATTAAAATTCTTGATTGTGTTCTTGAAATTTTTTTAAAAATATGTTAATTTTATTAAATTGTTATTTGATAAATATTTTTAATTAATCCAAAATAAAATAATTAATAACCAAATTTGAGATTTGTTCCTTCAATTATATTAAATCTACTGCTGATGACTTTCTTATTTCTTGTACATGAACCTTTTTATGTAGTGAAAAACTTCATGAGTTCTAATTTTTAATGGCTCTTGGTATATTATTAATATATCTTCTTAAATCTGTTAATTCCTTATATATATCTAGTTCTAATTTTTTTAGTATAATTATATTATTTTATTTCTTTAAGAATTTTTATGTGTGTTTCATTTCTATTTTATAAATATTTTGTGTTTGATTCATGTGTTATATCAATTTCTTCACCTAAAAGAATTAAAACTTTCATCATGATTTTTATGATACTATTTATATTATCATTTTCTTCTAATTCTAATTCTATTTCTTCTAATTTAGATTTTAACCTCCTTTATTTTAGTCTCATATTATTTCATGAATTAATAAATTTTTCTTTTTAATTTCTTATTTTAATTGTTTAATTTTTTATTGTTGTTCTCATTCAACTTTACTAATCTTTGTTTGATCATTTATAAATTTAATCCTAAAAATATTGTTATTTTTTCTTTATATGAGAGGCTTTTCTTTAATATTTAGATTTTATTCTTTTAGTATCTCAAAATTTGTTATTATTTATGGATTTATCATTTGTCCTATTGTTTGAAATGTTTTTTTTTCTTCTTCTATTTCTATACTCATTTTGTCCGTATATTGTTGTGATTATTAGTTAATAAATATTATTCTATATAATGTACTAAAAATGATTGATTTTTTTCTTTCAAATTCATAAGCTAATTCGTAAGCTAGACTTAATACTTAGTTTAAATTTTTTCATTAATATTAATAGCAAATTTAGGGTGCTGTAAATTACATTTTTGATATCCTAAGTTTACTTGGATCATTCCTAATATATTATTTTTTTTGTCTATTATTCTGTTGTCCAATAATACTAGTTTTATTAGTGTATCATTTTTTTGGTCTAAAATATGTTTTTTTTAGAATTTGTATGTTGCCTATATGAATATATCAAATATTTTCTTTATTTTTCTGCGAATTTTTTGATAATCTTTTTATAATAGTTTCTTTGTCAATCACTAATATGTTAAATTTTCATTTTATATCTATTATAATAATACTTATTTATTTATTAGTTATTCTATAATAAATTATGTTTTTTTTAGAAAATATTTTTCTTTTTTATAAAAAAGATGATTATTTGAATACATCTTCTTCTTTAAAATTTAGTTTTGATATTTGAATTTATTCAAATTTTTTTTTTGTTAAGTATCAATTCTTGTGATAAACATTTTGAAATATTTTGTGTTTTTATTTTCATTATAATTTAATTTTTTATTGTTTATATCATTTCTTTGGAAATGTATAAGAATTATTATTTATTTTTATTATTTTTAATTTCTATTAAATTTGCGAGTATTCATGATATTTTTGAAACCTGAACAATATTTATGATATATTATCCCCTCTGACTCACTAACTGATGATATTTGATGTATACGGGTCCATATAACCGTTAGGTTTTTTTATCGTGATTAGAATCCACATTATATATATATATATATATATATATATATATATATATATATATTCAAGATCTCTGCAAACAGGCAAATGGTCGTTATTCATATTAATCTAAAGTCCAATTGTGATTTGTATGTGTACCTGGCAACCACTTATTTTTATTTTATAAATTTTCTCTCTCTCTCTCTCTCTCAATTTTTCAATTTTCCGCTTTGACGTTTAATCCAATTGATTAGGTGATACTTTAAAAAAAAAAAAAAAAATACATATATAAAAGATTAGGTGGTGTTTAAGATTATTTGGCACAAAAATATAGATTTGTTATGGCATGAATGTTCTTAACAGATCATAAACAATAAAAATATAAGAAATCACGATTTTGATTTGATATTACATTCTTTTACTGTACAGATTTGATGTTGCGTTAACAACTATGAAATTACTTTATGCAATTTGCAGTTATAATATATTGGTCGGGAATAAAAATGGGCATTCAACAAGTATTTGGTAGGCAATTGCTTTTTAATATAATGATATTTATTTTTAATAGATAATTCAGAGCCATTATATCTCAATAACAAGCATGTAAATTAATTTTAAAAATTCATTCTTTTTATTATGCGTAAGTTGTTATTTAAAAAAAATTACAAATATTTTATGATTCTTAGTTTTTAAAAGGTAGAATTAAATCCCTTTAGTGCATTACTTTTATAAAAATATCAATTTATTCAAAAAAAAAAAAAATGTTAATTTTTTTGTCTTAAGTAACTCACGTTATTCACAAGCATGAGCAAATTAGTTATTTTACAGTGACAAAAAAATAACAAATAAAAGAAAACCTTGTCCATTTCCATGGAAGGAAGAGAAGCATAAGCTTTTCTTGTTGGGAATTTGGGATTCATTACAGAATGTTGGAAAAAGAGATTGAAGATGAATTTCAAAAAACTTGGTAAAAATTGGGAAGCTAACCCGGTTACTTTTCCGTATTTTTTTTATCCTCATATTTTAAATAAATTTATACTTATTTTTGTACTCAAATCACTTATATCATGTCACATGTATGTAAAAAAAAATTATTTTTTTAAAATGATTATGACAAATATCATAACACAAATGATTTGAGTGAAAAATATATACAAATTTGTATGTATTTGATATCAATTAAAATATGCATGAAAAAAATCAAAATTAGGACATTCCTAGCGATTTGGACAAAATAAAATGAACAATCATAAATAAAGTCGCTTTTTTTTTCTTTGGGTAGATTTTTTTATAGTATCTATCTATGGTAGATTAATCATAATAATTAATAAATGATTGCATTAAAATTTGGGTGAAAGTATGAACGAAAAGTATTCTTAAATTTTAATTAAAAAAAATTGAGAAATATTATCTTATTTCCTATATTTTTCACCTTTTTGTATCAACATTATACATTTGTTTGGACATAAATACATAATAATGCGTTTTCTTTGTTCCTACTTTTCTGAATATAAACAAATCTCTCTTTCTTAACTGTACCTGACAATTTCACATGCACATGTGAACAGCTCTACTAAGACCCACCCACATACCCACTCTCACATGAATGTCTGTGATAAGAGTTTTCGAGGTTATTTCAATTTGTGACCCACAAATACTCTCTCCTTCTTCATTACATTTATTTAAATAATTTTTTAATTAATGTTTACAACAAATCTTTCTGTCTCTCCTTTAGCTGTCTTTCCACTTGTTCTAAGTGGGAACATCTCTTCTTGGATCTTGCAGAGATTTCTTTGCACCTTCCATTGGAATAACTTTCTTTTGGTTATTTGAAGGTAACATTGATATTAGCTTTGGGTATAATGTGCTTTTTGCAAATGAGTATTTGGGTCCCCTTTCTTTTTTTAATGTAATAATTTAGAAGGTAGTCTCTGATTCGTTCTCTAAAGTCCAAAATGTTTCTTCTTTACATTTTTCAATTAATGGTTCCTTCTCTCTCTGATTTTCCCTTACTGTGAAAAGTGTTTGGATTGGGGTAAAGTTTACTTTGTTGTTGAAGAAATTTTGTTGGTTTGGGGTTTTGATTCCAAAAGAACAGTGTTTGGTTTGATGGGTTGTAAAAGAAGGGGAAAAATTGATATAATCTTTGAGCTGTAACCAGCAGTTAGAAGTAATACAGAGGACATATTTATATGGTTATTTTGATATTTTATTTAGGGTTTCATCAATCTGGTTGAAATTTCTTAGTTTCTGTATCTGGTGTGTTTCATAAGGGAGGTATTTTTTCCTTCTTCTTATAGCGACATTGTTTGAAGAGAGCTGTTTTTTTTCTTTGGTTTGTGATATTAGTAGTTTCAATTTGAATACTGGGAAATTTTGAGCATATTTTACTTGTAATGGTCTGATATTACTAATTTGGTGTCAGAGTATATTAGTGGTGAAGGCCAAATAAAGACCTGTGAATCGTGCTCTGCAAGTACTTGTCTCTGCATTTTCTGGGAGAATTTTAGATTCATATTTTTCAGATGGAATGGATTGGACAAAAGGGTATTTAAGATACGAGAAGTTGAGTAGTCATTTGTGTTACAAAGAGGGGAGGGGGAGAAGATGGCTGCAAAACTATTGCATTCTTTAGCAGATGAGAATCCAGATTTGCAGAATCAAATAGGATGTATGACTGGCATATTTCAAATGTTTGATCGTCACCATGCCGTTGCCGGGAGGCGCATTAACCACAAGAGGCTTTCTGCTCCTCCTCTTCCTTCAGGTAGCTTTTCTGCCAATTATTTTTAGTTTATCAACTGCTCTAGTTTTACACCAAAATAGTTTATCTTATTAAGTTTGGGGTTGGCTCTGATGGCAGTTGTAAGGAATTAGGTTAATGCATTAGGTGGAGTCCTTATTAAGCCATCAATCACCCAAGTCCAGGTAATGTGAGACTTTGTTCTCACATTCCCAACATCATGTATTTTACAAATGTCTTAATGTCTGAATTACAAATGGTTACTTAACTGTGTCAATGATTATCGAAATTCTGAGTCTTATAGGCTTGGAACTGGATAAGGAAATTCTTGAATTTTCATTGATGGCGGCTTTGGATTTGTCATTTTCCTCTAGTTTTATGTTTCTGGTGATATGCCCATCAAATCAATTGCTTGCTTGTTTGGAAAATATTCACTTGACAAGTTATTACTATTAACTAATTATATTTATCATGTTTTCTTAACTATTTTCTGTTTATAAGATTGAAAAGTTGTGGTTTCTACAATATCTATTCGTTTCTCTTTGGCTTATAATTAAATTTAATTTTCCTATTTACAGGAACCTCACACTTCAGCAATAGTAGCCTGGATATGTCAAGCCAGAAGACTGGAGTTGTAAGTACTCTATGCTCCACATCTCTCCCACCTTTTCAGAACTCTTAGAGCTTGGTTTAAATTATCAGTGTACACCAGTTGGATTGGGTTATTATGATTGATAAATTACTCTTCGCTTATGTTAATGTGTTTAATTTCTGAGTGCTTTACTAACAGTATAGTAATAAATCTGATCTAATACCATCAATGGTTGCAGGAGACCAAGAGTGTGAATGAGAAACGGAGACTTTCAACAGAATCATCAAGAACCTCTTTTTCATCTTCTTGTTCATCTTCACTATCTGTTGATTTCGACAATACAGCTCAGCTGGAAGCTTCTTCATCTGACCACAATTATTTTCCAGAAACTCCTTCGAGAGATCCAGTTATGAACCTATCAAATACCTCCCCACAGTTAGGGAGGCAATCTCTTGATCTCCGGGATGTGGTCAAGGACTCTATGTACAGGGAAGTCAGGGGACTGTCATTTAAAGTTGCAAACAAGGATAAAACAGCAGCTCCTGTTGACTTTGATGAGTCCCTTAGGGTTCTTGCTAAATTGAGAGAAGCACCTTGCAACCATAATGAAACTAGAGAGCATGGAAGAAGATCATCCTATGAGGGGAAAGATGGATGTTGGCATACAACCATGAAGGATCCTCTTCGTTTCTCTTATGATGGAAGAGAAATTGATCGTCTATCTTTCGAATCACAAGATCTCTTCAAATCAACTCCGAGGATAAAAGACTTAACTAGAATTTCGTTGGACAGTCGAGATGGTCCAGTGCAGGGCACCAATTCGGGTTTTAAACCTCCTTATCCTTCAAAAGGCATTCAGAGTAGTAATAATTTGATTGAGAATGCTTCTAAATTACTACTGTCATCAGGATCTCAGAAGCGGCCTCCTAGTGTTGTGGCAAAGTTAATGGGATTGGAAGCATTACCAGATTCCCCCTTGGCTAGTGAAGGTCATTTGAGTTTTAACCAAATCTGCCAAGTTAAGAGTGATGATGCATTTCCAAAGGTATTGAAAACAAATAACCTTAGCAGGCCTATTCGAATATCTAACCCTGCAAGCAACTTGTTGAAAGAGCCAACATCACCTCGGTTGAGAAATCCTAATTTGTTTATGAAACCTATTTCGAGTTCAAAGTTTCCAGTAGAAGCAGCACCATGGAAAATGCAGGATGGGAATCAAGGATCTCAGAAACAAAATTCACAAGCCGTAAAAGGTCCAAAAAGGACTCCGAATTCATGTCCTTCTGTTTACAGTGAGATTGATAAGAGACTAAAAGATCTGGAGTTTAAACAGTCTGGAAAGGATCTCAGGGCATTGAAACAGATATTGGAAGCAATTCAATCAAAGGGACTTCTGGAGGCAAAAAAAGAAAGACAAGCTTCAAATTTTGGATCTCAAAGTGAGTATGATCTAAATTGCATGAGTCCTAATCTAAATTTGTCAGCGAGCAAAAGCAAGCCAAAGATTAACCATGTTACTGCTTCTACAGTTAGAAGATCTCATTCATCAAGTAGCTATGAGTCTCCTATTGTGATCATGAAGCCCGCTAAGCTTGTCGAAAAATCTGGTATTTCTGCTTCATCAATTATTCCAATTAATGGGCTCTCTAATCTGCATAGACCTCGAAATGGTGGTAGAGTAGATGGCAAAAGGGGCTCAAATAATCGCAGAACAGTTAAAGACCAATCTCCAAGACACAGTGTCAGGGACTCTCTCTCCAGTTCTGTTGAAAAGAAAAAAGATTACATGAACACAAGATCAAGACAGTCTAGTTTAAGGTCTCAACCAGTGCCAAACGAAAATGTTGCAACAAATTTAGCAAAGAGCTCTGGATCTGTGAGTCCAAGATTGCAAAAGAAGAAGCTTGAGATGGAAAAGAGATCCCGTCCACCTACTCCTCCATCTGATCCAAACAAACCTAGAAGAAAATCTCACCAGCAACCAACAGAGTTGGGTTCACCGGGTGGGAAGTCCAGACAGAAAACTCTACCCATACCGCAATGTGATGACCAATTGAGTGAGATAAGTAATGAATCAAGAGCTTTGAGTTGGCAAGGGGATGAGACATCTGTTCAATCAGACACATATATTCTCCTGGATTCAAAAGAAGACATAGAAGCCAGCAGTTCTTTACAATCTACTGAGACAAATGATTGCCACAGTCCATCCGCAAAAGACGCTAATTCTTTGGCATCTTCCAATATGCAGAAAGTAGGTTCTGTTCATTCTCTTCTTGAATAAATTTATCATTTTGTTCATTTTTTCGTTTTTCTTGTTTCAGAAATCAACTTCAAAGCTTGATGAAAAGGTGTCTTCTGCAGAACTTTCTATAGTTTCTCCAGAACATCCTAGTCCTGTGTCTGTTCTTGATAACACGGCATACAGAGATGATGAACCATCTCCTGTAAAGCAGATACCAAATGCCATAACAGGTAAAGTTGACATATTATTACTAAAAGAACTCTTTCAGTTGAATATAATTGCTTCATGAGGTAATTATAAGTCATGGAAAATGTAAACTGACCGAATCCAACCATTTAGCGGAAGAAACTATTTGAAAATGAATTCAATATTAAGCATAGATAAAGACTTGTTTGTGCCATTTGCCTTGACAATCCCATATTTGTCCAACTGGGTCAAAGAGTTCAAAAATCCATTAATCCAGCAGTCAGAAACTAGAATGTGACTGAAGAGTTGATAAACAACTTGCGTAAGAATAGGTGTATGTAACAATAATTTTTTCCGATGTAAAAATAATAATAAATAAATAAGACTCAAGTATTTTCCATGTTTGCTGGATAATATCTACTATATTTGCAGTTTATATCTTTGGTTTCTCTAATGTAGTTCAATTTGTTAGAGCACTGTCCTGTCAAGACCGAAACTTCGGGTTCGAGCCCCGTCACTCTTGATCCATTTTTTGTGAGGGGGACCTTTGGCGCTTACTTAAGGGATGGATTAAGCGCTAGAATACTTACCTCTCTCAATCATCTCAAACTTTCAATTTGAGAGAGAGAGCAAAACCCCAACCAAATTTCTCTCTCTTATGGCTAGCACTCTATATAGCCTATAGCGAATGAGGAAAGAAAAACAGTTGCCCCTTTCTCTCTCAAACAAATTTGAGAGAAAAAGCAAACCCCTCTCAACCTTTTTCTCTTATTTTCCTATCTATAGCCGCGAATAAGCGAATGAGGAAAGAAAGAAAGAAAGAAGCGGGAGTCTTCTTTAATAAGAGTACACCCCTCGTCGAGAGCTACAATTATACAGTTGTCTTGTGCTTTAACAATGTATTGTTCATACAATAAAATGAAGGAAAAACTCACAAAATATGGTTGGGCTATTACCAATATTCACAATGTAGTTTAAATTAATCTTATTTCACAATATGTTTTAGTCACTTTTCATGTTATTGTTCACAAATTTCTTCCCCAATCTTCACTTCTACACAACTAGCACATGTCATATGGAAATTCCACACACTTGTAAACATTACTAGTTTGCGTGAGAATTCTACACACTCATGCATGTGACATGGAAACTTCTCCAGAATATAACTCATTCAGTACCCTTACTTTGTCTTTTTGCTTCTTTGTGGACATGAACTTTAATGACGTCTGTCTCTCTGAGACATAGGAAAGTAGAATAACTTAAAAGAAGTTGAGAGTCTTCCTATGTAACTTCTTTAAAGAATTGAAGACTCACAGAATCTAACCCACATGATATTCCAAGCTGCAGATGACAGTGCTCAGGATTGCAATGACAGCCAAAGTGAAGAGCGATGGAGCCCTGCTGATGAGCCAATTATAAACTGCACAGGATCCGGCCTAACCTCTGTAATCAATTGCCATAAATTACAAAATGTTGAAAATTTAGTTCAGAAACTTAGACAACTGAATGCCAATCGTGATGAATCTTCAACTGACTACATTGCTTCACTTTGTGAGAACACCAACCCAGATCACAGATACATATGTGAAATATTGCTAGCTTCAGGTCTGCTTCTGAGAGACCTTGGCTCGGGATTTTCAACATTTCAGTTTCATCCTTCAGGTCATCCTATCAACCCTGAGTTATTCTTTGTTTTGGAGCAAACAAAGGCTAGCAGTTTGCAACCTAAAGATGAATGCAGCCCTGGAAAGGTTGTCTTGGCAAAATGTGATGGTGAGAAGTTCCAGCGCAAGCTCATATTTGATGCTGTTAATGAAATTCTGGCTTCAAAGTTGGCTTTGGTTTGTGTTTCACCTGAGCCATGGTTATGGCCTTATAAGCTAGCAAAGAAAAGTCTCAACTCACAAACGCTTCTCAAGGAGTTGTGTTTTGAAATGGACCAATTTCAAGCCAAAGGATTTTATAGTTTTGAGTGTGAAGAGGATGGATTGAAAAGCATATTGCGGGAGGATGTGATCCATCGGTCCGGAACTTGGACAGAATTCAATGGTGATCTCTCTGGAGTTGTTTTAGATGTCGAGCGTTCTGTCTTTAAGGATTTGATAGATGAGATTATAATTGGAGAGTTGGCAAATTTGCGAGCCAGGCAAAGCAGGCGTCGAAAGCTGTTTACAAAGTAGTGTGAAGTGTCTTTCGCATCATTTTTTGTTCCTCCTTTTGATCCTGTTTCTCATTTCTTATTGTGATTTAAATGATTGTAAAGAAATTAAGTTCAAAATGATTACATAGGTTTAAAAATAGCATCAATATTCAATATGTGTGTATGTGATAACGTGACTCATATCTTCTTTCCACTTGCATAAACTGTTTGCTCTCATTTAATCTCTTCACCTCCTTTTCGATCTTTATTGGAGTATTTTAGTCACTGTAAAGATAACCCTAGTTTAGAACCAGTGAAATCTATATTCACTTTTGGATAAACCAGAAGATGAACAAAGTAGAATGTACTGAAAGGGTAGGAAGGCATTGAATAACACACAAATAAATATAAAACATTACCTCATTCTTTGCATAATGCTCATGTGAACTATTAGATTTGACAATTTTCTTTTGGTAAGGATTTAGTTTTGACATTTGAACCTAGGGTTTTCAACTTAAAAGCAATCTTATCGACACGACTTTATTATTATTATTATTATTATTTTATAAATATTTTACGTGGAGGGGATTTGAACTAGAGAATTTCTCACATGAAAATTACAGAAAACAACAAAAATATGCAAACATACATGAAAGCAATAAGAAAAACAAGCAAGAAAGCAAGAGAAAATTGTTATCAGCTTAGTTTGGATTATTGTTTTGCTACAAAATAGAACTTGAGGAAAGAAATTTGATAATTTCCGTTGTAAATTAGATAATTGTCAATGATAGCTGACATTTCTATCGCAAATCAGATAATTGTTTAAAGATTGCAAATTGTCTATCAAATAATTTTAATTGTCAATTTATTTGAAACACAATTGACATTCTTCAAATAATTACCTGATTTATGGTGACAATGTCAAATTTGATTATCTGACTATGTACCATGTCAACTTTTATTGCCCGTTATCAGTTTGATAGACAATTGTCACTTTAAAAATAACTATTTGATTAACAATGAAAATTGTCAATTTATTTCTTCATGTTGTATTTTATGACAAGATAATTACAAATTGTACTTAATTGAATCACTTAAAAATAATATATTAATTATATTTAATTAAATTAAACCTACAATAATAATATATTAATTGTATATAATATTTATTATTTGTTGTAGTTGATGGATATGCTATTAAAATCATTACCAACCAGCTCCAAATAGGAGTGTTAAAGTGGGCTAGGCTGGGCAAAAGCATGCTATGCCGACTATGGTCCATTAAATTGTGTCTAACGAGTAGGCACGATCCAAGACTCTTTGACCCATTATTAATATATATATATATATATATATATTAAACTTTAAATTTTAAAAAGTAGTATGTTTGTGAGAGTGAACTCTCTATTTTCTCTTTATTTTGCTTATAAATATAGTCTATATATGCTTAAATACGCCCACATAGACATATTTATATATTTAGCATCAATTTTATCATAATTTAGTTTTAAGAGAATTTGGCCAAACTCATTACATAAAGCCGATAGTCTTGTGCTGTTCTTTTAGACTCACGGATCATTCGTGATATACCAAATATTTAGCATGATATCTTGTGCTTACATGATAAGTCAACGGGCCAAATGTTTAAGGAGTCGTGTCATGTGGGATCGTTTGACATCCATAATTTGAAGTATTTTAGGCCTCACCATCACAGCAACTGCTTATCTAAAACAGCAAGCAACCACCACTACCTTTGTACTGTCGTCTGAAGAGTATGGCCATTGACTCGACCATCACTAGACTCGTGTTAATGATATCATTCTAGTGATGTCTTGACCTTCATCATCGAAAGCAATTACCTGTAACGTAATAAACCTTGGTCAATTTCATTAATGTTTTCATTTTAAACTTGAAATTCTCAGCGGGCAGTTTGACTTTGTTAATCATGAAGATGCATGAACTCAAACAGGAGCATAATGCCCTTAAGGATAGGGTAGTAGACATTATGAGTGGAGATATAACTCATATTAAATTTGTCCTCGAAATATTAACTCAACAAATGGTTGCTTTACTCAAACAAAATAAGAAAATAGAGTACAAGGATGAATCATGCGTTGCTCAAATATTAAGCAAACTCCTCGATCAAAACTGAAGGGTTCTAACTTCGGTTTCTTGCCTTCACCTATTTTTCCACCCCTTGGAAATCAAACCTACGTTGGTGAACCCTCTCAGGCTGTGGAAATTAGGCAACCACCTTCAAAAATAATTGGTTAGTCTTTTATAGAGAGATTGTTTAGATCAAATAATTGGTGTAATACGAACATTTTCACATAAAGATCGACCTAGATTCTATACGAAGTAAATGAAAAAAGTGTCGGATTAGTCATGAATTTATGATTAAAAATATATTTAAGTCTTAAAATTATTATCTTAGTTATTATAAGTCACATTATTTTCTATAATGGGTTAAATTAGTCTTAATAGGCTAATGACGTTATTTTATTCTATTAAAAATAACGGCTATCCTATGGATGATTAAAAAATAAGATGATTAAAGGACTTTAATGTCTTTTTATCCTTTTTTTTTTTTTTTTATAACAATCACTAACAAACAAATTAAATATTAGTGGAATGTAAAGGTAAAATATTTTGGTTACATATTCTTATTCTCATTTTGTAAGGTTGTATATAAAGTCATTTTATGATAAACTTCAATTAATAAATGGTGAATCATATTTTTCCTCTATGTTTATAATTTCTTACATTTTTTTTACAGGCTTAGTTTAGTACCCAAGTTTTATTAAAAAGTATTCAAAATTGACTATATTTTCAAGCAATTTCAATTTAATACCCGTATTTTTAAAATGATTTCAATTGAGTCATTTTTAGAGTTTAGGATAGATTTTTTACAATTGGGTGAATTGAGCAAGGGTATTTTTGTCACTTTATCGCCTCTCTTTAATACATTAATTTGTTTTGATTTTTTATTCCTCATATCATCAATCGGCATATTAACAGAGGAAAGAAAAACAAGAAAGAGGGCTTAGGGTTCATTGGGTTTAACAAAGGGGCATCATTCTGAGGGATTTTGGATTTAAAAATTGTAATCTTGTGTTGGATTCAGCAAGATTTGAAGAACCCTATTACTGTGTTACTAAAACGATACATGCTCTTTCTTGATTTCTTCACTACTTTGTTTTTTCTCTCTCTTCTAGTCTCTTTAGTTGTTTCCCTTTTCTTGTGCTAGTGTTTAAATATTTATTCAGCTTTATTTATCTTTAAATGCATAACTGCACTCTGTTGGTGTTTGATAGATTCATAAATTGGAGAACCATTTATTCTTAATTTCTAATTAAATTGCGTATAAAAGAGGATAAGAAAAACCTTCTCTTGATCGACAGAAAATATGACTAATTTTTGTTTGATGGCTAGAAGTCAGTTTTTGTGACACAAATTAATACAACATAAAATTAGAAGTCACATACCCACACTAAAATTGTAGCTAGCTATGTAACAAAACTTGTATTAAACCTCATATGGCTTAGATGTGATCTGAAGATGTTTAAGGATAAACTTGCAACTAGTGCACCAATTGCCACACAAAACGTTCCTACCTGAAAAAGCAATTCAAATTTGTTAACTTCAAGCCTTATAGTATTTTCTAAATCTGAAAACTCTTTATAAGCAGCAAAAATGGTGGACAAGAAAGCTAAAATCGTTAAAGGAGGCAGAAAAATGATAAATTGACGAAAATACCCTTGTCCAAATGTAAAAAACTGATCATTACTGTTTAAAAATACTAAAATGGAGTCATTTTGAAAATATATATAAATATTAAACCGGAACAATTTTGGAAAAAAACTATTAAACTGGAACTACTTAAAAATATAGTTAATTTAGATACTATAAAGATTCCAAGCCCCTTTTTTTTTACCATTCAATTATATTAGATTATTTTAATTTTAATAATATATTCATAACATATCATGTTCCTAAAAATTTGAAATATAAAATTTAAAATCAAATTACCTTAAAAAAACTAATAAATATTAAAATTAATGTTCGTAAAAACATTAATTTAATTTTAATAGCATATGGTGTCATACATCCCTAAGCAAACGTCCTAATTTAATGTTAATCCTTTTGAAATCACATACTTTGATATAATACATATTTACTAAGAAAAATTAACAAGTGTCGCTAAGTGTACAAATTTCAAATTGGAAGGCCAAGACCAATGTCTTCTTTATTATTTTGGATGTTTTACATGTCGAACTTTTTTCAGTTGTGTGACTTTTTGATAAACAAGAATCAATAAAGAAGACACATAATGTTTTTAAAGTTTTGATTGTTGCTTGGTTTACAATTCGCATGAAGTCGAGTTGCTTTCAACTGGAAGATTGATTAATGGATTTCATTTTCTGCCAATACGGGTGACACTCTTCATGATGAGTAACATTTTCAAGTAGTTATGTTTCTTTTTTCATTATATATTTGGAAGTCAAGCCTTAAATAAAATGTACATAGAACATAATCGAATTGACCTAAAATAATATATTAGTTGTGCATAATTTTTACGTAATATATATACACACACTTGCTATATTCATACTATACATATATCACTACTACAATTTAGACAATATAAGACGATTTCTAATTTAGAGTGAGAAACAAATAAGACGGTCTCAAGTATATGGCCGTCTTATAAGAAATATAAGACGGCTATTACGAAAAAAATTAAGCGAAATTTTATACGACGACTATTAGCCCTCTTAAAAAAATTTCTTTTAGGACGGCTAAAAGAATGAGTGTAATTTTTTTATTTATTTATCTTTCTCCTCGCAAGTGAATCTAGCTCATTTTAAGTTAAAAAAATCCAATCCCTCGTCCTCCTTCCCCTCCTCCTCTTTCTCACCAAAACCCTTATCCTTATCTCCATCCCCTTCAACATCACCACCAACAACAATTGATTTTTGCTAGCAAAGTTGGTAGCATGTGAAGGCTTTGACTATTTATTTTGGACTTATTAATTGTTTTATTCTTACGCTAATCTTTGGTAATTTATATATATATATTCTCCACTTTGAGTTGATATTTGTATTTTACTCGACTTTAATAGTTATTTTTCTTCTTTAAATAGTTGGACATTTGATTTCTTTATTTCCTTTCGCTCACTCTGATCATTCTCCTTTCTCGATTTTTCTTTGCTATTTTTTCGCCCATCTTTGGCCATTTTCTTTGCATATTTGGTTTGTTAGTTTTTTATTGTGAATCTATAGGTTGAATTTTGATTGTTAGGTTGAGTCCTAAAAAGAAAGCGGGAAAAAAAAAATTGAAAGCTGCCAAATTTTTTCTTTTTAATTGGTTATATCTTTAATTAAAAATATTATTCAAAAATTGTATTTGTGTATATATATATATATATATATATTTATTTATTGCAAACGATGACCTCGTTTGTTCTTGTCTAAATTATTATGAAGGAAATACTTGGAAAACTCAAATAGGAAATACTCTTGAGTTGCAGGTTATTTTCTTTAATTAAGTCTCTATATTTATTAGTTGTCTGATAAACAAAGAGATATTATTTAGAAAATAAACTGATGTGTTTATTCTAATCAATAAGGTGGCACTTTTTTTTTTTTCCCAAATTTCAGTCATTTCTATTACAAGTGGCAAAACACACTCCTTTATACAAAGAAGAACAACTATCCGAAAGAAAGTCACTAAAATCAATCATAATGACTAGTTTGTATGTAACTAGTTTTAATCTTTAGATTGTATGTTTCATATATATGTATGTTCCTGTAATTTAATTGTACATTATGATAATATGTGTAAATTAAAGCTAAGTTTTGAACCATATATATGTGATGTAAATTATGGATGTTTTTAGAATGAAATTTATTCTGAATCGTGTTTCTAGAATGAAATTAATTTGTATAGGTTATATATAGATTTTAGTACTGGACAAATACCAAAAAAAAAAAATTTCTTTTAGGACGGCTAGTAGCCGTCTTAAAAGAATTTTTTCCATAAAAAATAGGACAGTCAGTAACCGTTCTAAAAAATTCTTATAGTAACCGTCCTAAAAGTATTTTTTATAAGGCGCTCAATAAACGTCCTATTTTTTTAATTCTTTTAAGACGGAACTTTATAAAACGATAAAAGGGAATTTTGTAGTTCTGTATGTTCATAGGAACAATTCATTTACTTACAATATATATGCCCTATATTGAAGCTTCAATACATTTGTTCCTTCAATCAAACATTTAAAATATATTTTATTTACTATTTCCACACCAAAATCCAAATTAATTTCAAATTCACAACCTAAACATCACAAATTTATAATAACATGGAGGAATGTGAATAGATAATAATTATAGTTGAGCAAAAGAGTTGTGCATTAATTCAATAAAATTTTGTTACGGAATCTTTTTTCTATTTTTAGGACCACAAGTAGCTACTACTAGGGCATCAACTTAGCATCAACTTAGCGTTATCTTTTTTTTAAATTTTTATAGTTAAGCCTTGAGTGTTTATCCATCGTTATGAAGCCAATAGGGGGTCCATGTTTCTTGTGATATATATATATATATATATAAACAACAAATAGGGTTGGGGTGTCTTTTAATATGTGTCTTGGATCTTGTGACAGTTCTTAGCTGATGAGCAGATCTGACATAAGAGAGACTCAGACTGCATGCTTCTATTATTCAGTCTTCTCTGCCTGTGATTTATTCATACACAGACGAATTGCAGATTCTTAAAACCCCCTTTCTTTTTCCCCTTTACTCTATTATTTTCGAGGGTCCACATTCCTGCAGTACACATTTGGAATTTCTCTTATTATTCGTGTTTATAAATATGTGGTACATATTATTAATTTTAAAAATATATTATTTATATTTACATACTTTTGAAATAAAGAGAAGAGAATTATTCCGTAACTTTGAAAAAAATAAGTATTTTAGTTTCACAACACTTAAATAAAACACTTTAATCTTATAAATTTGAATAATGTGCATTTGAATCTTATAAAAGGTAAACTTTTCTTCTTGTTAAAATGCATATTTTTTTAAAGTTGTAAGACTAAAATATTCATGTTCAAAATTACAGAATTAAAACGCTTCTTTTATAAAAGCTACACAATTTCTTACATCCTTCACTCTGTAAAATAATAAATAGAGAGTTATCCTCCTTATATATAAATCTTTTTCTTTTCTTTTTTTCAATTATATATAAATTTAATTCATGTAAAAGTTGCTATAGCCTATACACACTAATCATGCAGCATATTATGTGATATATGGGATCATGATTCGTGTAAAATCTGACCTCAATTAAAGCCGGTAACCTAAGACCATCTTTAAGAAGATCGAAGGTCCTTGTGATGATAGAATTTAAAATCAGAAGGTAAAATAAGAATGTTAATAAGTTGGGAATTTCTTTACCCATTATTTTTATTGTTCTCCCAAAAAAAAAAAAAATACACTTTTAACAAAATAGTTTCTTGCTAATTTTATAGAAAACAAAACACTCAATAATTTACGAACGAGTTTCAACTTCTTTTAATAAAAGAAAAATATAAATAAATAAATAAAACATAAAACTAATTTCTAATACAATAAAACAAATCTAGTCACAAAATGATAACAAATTTTGTATTGAATTTCATCTTCTTTTTTTCTTTTATAATTTTTTAAGTTTAAAGACATATAAGTCATATAATTGGAAAACTTGTTTGAGAACAATTTCAAATTTATAAATATTTAGGCTACTCTTACTAGTAAGGTTGATGTTTTGAATTGAATCACCATTTTAGTATTTATTTCTTGAGTATATATCAGTACAATATATCATTACTTTTCATAAGTTATTAACCCCTTTCAGCATTATCACAGTTTCATGAGTTTGAATTACTTGCAGGCAACTGTTAATTAGTACTGTTCCTAGTCCCTACACCTACGTAAAGTTGTTTTTCCAAACAAAAAAAGATATATAGCATTCTTAAAAGTTATAACCTCAAAAATAACTAATACTTTTATATTTGGTTCATATATTTTTGCTATTAAAAAAAACGTATAATCTGTCGTTCTACATTGAACACCATTCAAACTAAACTACAGCTATTTAAACAAGTTTAATATTGAACTATATTCAATTAAATCTCATTCAATATTATTAAAGTATTATTTTTATTATTATAAGTCTTAATTTGATAACTAAGCTTTCTGCTTAAAAAAAAAAAATGAAAGCATTCCTTTGGTTAATCACCGCGTACATACAGTTCTTACACCTTACCTCGAACTTTCTCTCTCTAATTACCCATTTAAGTAGTACATACATTTTTGTTTTTCCTTCATAGCGCACAAATGCAACAGACTTTAAATGGATGATATTTTTAAGATATGTTTTCACACTCGATAATCTATCATGTAGGCATTTTCACTTCATAGATAGTAGATCATACTATACTGGAACAAATTAATCAGTCATTTGGTGTTTTAATTTAATTTTCTATTAAAGACTTACGTGTTATCAGGTTAAAATCTGTACAGCTTTATGCTAAAAAAAAGTTTATGTTAAAGTTTGGGTAAGCTGTTTAGCCTAATCTATGCTGTTGACCAGAGCATCAACACAAGTATATATACTAGCTAGGATTGGGTTAAAATCAGATGGTATTGTTGAAGATTTCAAATTAACGAAACATGCATATATGTACGTCTTTAATTCTGTATGTAAAATTAATAATGGAAACTAATTTATTAATTAAACATGATTATACTATTACACAAAATTAGTACTATTATCATATAATAATATTACACACTCTCATATTATGCTTACAAACTTTAATTATCATATTACATACTCTCCTTGTATATATATGCATGTGAACAAACAGATGCTTAGTAATTCAACAAACAAATTGTACCTGCATTAATATTTGGGAAAGTTAATTTAATTAGAAATATATATAATATTGTATCTTATTACCTGGGTAGAAATTAATTAAAGAGATGAACAATATTGCAGGTATACTCTCTCTTTTTTGTTGTTGTAGAGATCTCATCATCACTTATGGAAATATGGGTTTGATAAAGGCAAAAGAGAATGATGTGGCATTTCTTGAGATGAATTTGTTAAAGGGTTCAAGAATTGGAATTGGTTGAATTGTCTAGGATACTCATCATTCTCTAAGTGGGTAGTCCCATTCACATATGGGGCACTAAAAAGTGGTAGAGTAGTACTAGTGCTGTTTGCTATAGATGGATAGAAAAACAATTGAGGATGAGACCCAAATGGCAAAGAAGATCTAGATGATGAACAATAAGCTTCATGACTATCTTTGATTTGGGGTAGTGGTGGATATAGAGACAAATTTCGAACAAGGATCTGAATGGTAATAATTATATGTAGTCATACCATTATTGTATCCAATAGGGAAAAAACTTTGTGTAAACACTTGATGATTCTCTTCATTGTTAATGTTCTCTAATATTTGATCTTCAACTTTGCCTTTTCCTTTGAGTGAATTACTACCATAATCAGCATGATATTCAAGATGAGGAAATAGAAATTGTTGTTGCTGTTGATGATGAAGTGGAAAACGAGTAGTACCAAATCCTTGAGGAATATGATCAAGTGGTGGGAGTTGATCAATATCATTTGTTGTAGCATCAAGCAACCAATCAATGACTTTGCTAGGTTGACCAAGACCAAGTCTATGTTGAAGATCATATAACTGAATTGCAGTTGGCACTGAAAGCCTAATTCTTCTATCTCTTAATCCTCTTATGGTACAAACCTTACTGTGTCTATCTTTTCCTCCAAATGTACGCGAAACTCGAACAATTCTTGGATTTTTGAAACCTGACCACTGCCTGCTTGTTGTTGTTGATGATGATGATGCCTTCAACATCAGTTTCCCTATCTCATTAGTACTCTTGCTCTCTTGCTTTGCATCAATACCCATATTTTTAGTTTAATAGTGTGATATTCATCAATTTTTCTGTATCAACTGATGAACATCATGAAATATTGATCAAGAAATTGCTTGTTAGTAATTTGGGAATATATAATTCTATTAATTTTGATGTTTTTGTATGTTTTGTATAAATCAACAACAATTAATTAGATCTATTATAGTAAAATATTAAAGAAATTTATCTATAACTCTACAGACTTTTTAATTAATTGTCCAATGTTGATTCTGAACTCAGAAGATCATAATTAAACTCCAAGATAATTTCAGATGGAGTATGCATAATTAAAATACATAATTAAGATTTTATTTTTTATTTTTTATTTATTTATCATCATATATACCAACAAAAATTAAAAATTTGCATTAAAAAACTGGAATAATTAGCAGAAAATTTGTGTTAAAGATCTAATATTTCAATAGTAATCAAGCAAGAACTAAAAAGGAAAATTATATAAATTAAATTAAATAGTAGTGCAAGAGTTAATGAAATGAAAATTAATACGACGAAGAATACACATCAAACGAAACGAATCGAAACCAAAGAGATCTGATGAGCAAGAGGACTACAAATGAACACTTGAAAGAATTAGGTAGCTAGTTTTGTACTTACCAGTGATGAGAAACGATATATAGATCTCTGCTAGCTTGTATTGAATTTTTGTTCACTCATGAAGTTCTTACTTGCCCTAATCCTTATCTGAGTGAATATTATGATAAGAACTTTACAACTCACACACTATACCCAAATTTACGTTATACATCAGATGAACATGTATTTGATTTCTTGATTTTTCTCCACCACAAATTAAAACAAGAAGAAGAAGAAGAAGAAGAAGAAAGAGGACTAGAGGATGATGATAGAGAGCTACCAAATGAACTGTCTAATATTAATATACGACCTAATTGAAGCTATCTTCAGTTTAGTACGACCTTCGTTGAGAATGATACTTTATAAGAAAGAATTCACAATATTGGTAAAGATATATATGAAAGATGCCAGCATTTAACCTTGTTATCATGTTGTCAAGGATTGCAATATGTCTTTTATCATAAATAGTTAAAAATCCGTGTAAGATACGTGAATTATTTTACTTTTTTTTAATTAATTTTACATCATATTTACAATAAATATAAAATTAATTTTTTTTTCATATTTTTAAATTAATTATTATAAAATAATATTTCGAGTTTTTATTTGATGTAATAACCATCATTTGATTAGAATCTTATTGAATGTGATCCTTATTTTATTATCATATTCAAGGTCTTTATTAAAATAATATTTAGAGTTTTTATTAGATGAGATTATTTTTAGATAATATTTAGAGTTCTTATTTAAATATAACAGTAGATCTTAAAAAAACAACTAATGTATTAGCTTAAAATATAAATACAATATTTTTCAAAACAATATTAGGCGTGATTCAAACTTTTATACATAGTATAGATATAGATTTACTGCATGCAATTGTCCACATCTTACAATAAAATTAGTCACATGTTAATAAGTGATCTTACGTTTTTAATTTAACATCTAATTCAATACTAACACTTCAATAATTTGTACAATTAGAACCATATGGCATTTAATATAGATTTAATTATATGTTATAATCTTCCTTTGTATATAGAGTTTTATTTTTAATCCCCAATCGGGGAGAAAAAAAAACATATGTTCATTTTTTTATAACATAAATGAACATATGTTTTTTTTATTATTAGAAGAAAATGAACATATATAAAAATAAAATTAATTAAATAATTGAGTTATTTATGCAATAATAGGTTTAACTTACCATGTCCACACACTACATATCCACTCAGACACACAAAAAATAATGAAATATAAATCCATAATTCATTCAATATTCACTTTCAAAATAAGTTATTACATTAAATATGTAAACTTTTATACTGAATATTATCCATCTAGAATAACCAGCATACAACTGGGACTACATGCATGAGGTATTGGATTCAAGGGGTAAAAAGTCATAATTGCGTATTAAGACTCCTCTGACAACAACTTCAAATACTCTTAAAATAAAGCGTTAATTCAGGTAAATAAAGATTAGCCGGCGTTATACCGTCTCTCTCTAATAAGCTTTTTCTTAAAAAACAAAAATTATCCATCTAGAATAGAGAAGAAATTGGGCATATATAATATAATATATACATCTTGGTCACAACACTGTACAAGTATTATGATTATAAATATACAAATGTGAAATGTCTTGTATTTTTAAGCAAGAAGTTAATGCTTGCGTTGTATGCCACAGACTGAACATTCAGTGATCCATACTGGTAAAATAGAGTTACTCTAGAGAGAAATTTTACTCTACTTTAATGGGGCCCATCGATCCCAAAACACAATTGGAGGAATTAAGGGGGAAAATGGGAAAATTTTAACTTAGAGATTGACAGTGAGACAGAGAGAGAGCATCACACTTTATTGGCAACTGCTAAATAACTTATCTTTGCGAGAGAGAAAAATAATAATAATAATAATAATAAATTTTACGTTCATTAATTATTTATTTATTTTTATAAAAAGAAATTTTTTTCATTAATTATACAACTCATATTCTTGTAACATAAGACTTGAATTTTGAACTTTTAAAATGTTCAGGTGCTATGCTCATTTTTGAAAAATAAAAAGTGTAAAAAGTAGAAATGAAATTAACGATTAGTAATATGATGTACAATACCATAAATAATATATAAAATTTTCTTGAGCATTAATTAGAGGTTAATAAATAAGATTACGATAAAAATACATAGAGTATAACAATTCTAATAAAATTTTCTCTAGCATTAGTGGTCTAATATAAGATTATTGTTATAAAATTAAAGAAATAAGAGAAGAAAAGTAGAGAAAAAAGTAAACAAGTAGAAGTGATTTTTATTTATTGTTGTGTTAATAATACACGGCTAAAGACCCTATTTATAGGGTTTACAAGATACAATATGAATTTCGAATATAAGATATGATAGATATTAAATCTATAATTATCTTCAATTAAATATAAATTTATGATACAATAAAGATAAGTATTCATTTGAAATAAATCTAACCATAGATAGATATAACATATTTAAGATTTGACATTCAAATTATAACACTCTCCCATTGAATGTCAAATGCATTGAGAATGTGTCTCGTTAAAAATATTGTTAGAAAAATCAAATGGAACAAAAACTAGCAAAAGAAAAAAGAGTACATTATACTCATGCAATACGCTTAAGTTGCCTCATTAAAACCTTTACAGGAAAACCTAGTGGGAAAAACCATGAAAAGGAAAAAGAGTACAATGGATATACAAATGTGCTTCCCTGATGATGACAATCATTCAACATGAAATGCCCCTTTAATTGACACATTTTAATATCACTATGGCAATCTCTCAAATGTTGAAGTAAATGTAATAACTCATATCAATGAATCTACTTGATTGTCACTTGACTTTATATGTAGTACAATTTCATAGTTGTAGGCTAAATGTAGTTACTTCAATAACAATAGTACATTTAAATACTAATTTGTAAGTTACATGTTATTTTATAAAATAACTTATTTTGTCAATCCTTAGAAACCTTGCACTTATAAAACATATTGCAGTAATAATAATAATTAATATATTTAATTTATCATAAAATTCATCATTTTGTTCTTCTGAAAGGTTTAATAATTGTATATGTTCTAATAACATTCATCAATGTTAATAAATACACTAAACATCAATTATCTTATGAAATGGTATCAACTGGTTATAAAATGAAGGATAATATGAGATAAGTATTATATCATGCAACCAAATAATAACTAGATATATAATATGCATACGTTTTATTCATAAAAAGCACATCTATATAAGTTTATCTCTCTTTAAGATAATTACTTATTTTGCCATATCTTTTTTAAGAGAACATGAAATAATTAACATGCTTTGTATCCATAACAAAGTCATATGGCTTATAAAAATATTAAATTTTAATGTTAATGTGAATGCAGAAGATAATATTAGAACTCATGTAGTCATTCACATTGTTTTAATAGTACATGCCTATGAATTGTCATAATAATAAATAGCATTTGAAGTTAATGCTTTTATAAGCAATAAGTACTATTAATTTATTTAAATCAGTAACTATATATAAATGATATTATGTGAGCATTAATCACATTTTAAAGTCATTATATACATACGGGAGTAAAATTTTGTATTTCACAACCTCATCATATTTTATATAAATTCATGTGTTTTCAACACATTTTACATTTTTAGGCACTTGAACAACTAGTATTTATAAATATCTAACGAACATCTCAGGTGTTCATACTATATTTATTTGACTTTGTGCATAAGTGAATGGATATATGTCTGAAATAATATTTTGTATTTAACCAATATTTTTCTTTGTCAACATTTAATAACTTTTAACATTATTTATGATCTTTATCATCTCTTGCTTATTAAAGAGATAATGAAAGAAAATACGTTGTACAACATTAATATATTAATATTTTATTCTTCCCGTCATCGAAATGATATCATTGTATATCAGGTACCTGAGACTTTATAAGAGTCAATAGTTATAATCTTTTTCGATATCATTTCTTAGAGTATTAACTCTTTTATTCCAACAATAATAATATTATTATTTTTTTACACCAATATAATTAGCAAGCTTTAGATAAATTATGAATATTTGTTACTATTTTATTTCATTGTCCTATAGGGACTTCAATAATTGCTTCGAGCATTTTACAGCTAAATTTTTCACTATCTAAATGCATCGACAATATATAGTACTTTATTATCGAGTAATTTTCTGAACCTCATGTTCCATAAAATGGATACATTTTAAGTAATTTCACGCCATTAGCTTTTCTCTCTCTCCCTAATGGCAAAAATTATTTTTATTTATCAAAATTATATAATAAGCTTGCTTATCCTTCAAATGATTCAACATAAATGAAACTCAAAACACATATTTTTAAATTTATTAATGGGCTCTTGTCAATGTGTTGAATCTGTACAATTAAAGCAACTTTACTTTGCCACTAATATAAGTTGCAATTAAAAATAATAATAAATTTATGGTTTAAATTGAACACAAAATATATCATGTTTTATAATAAGACTGACAATATTATTTTCATAATATACGATTTTTCAGAGGCATGAAATTTACTATTAACTTTTGTTAAATATAGTAAATTCATTTTGCCTTAGAAACATGTAACATATATAGTTACTGAATAAAAAAAGGTTTGAACTTTGATCAACAACCATTATATACTGAACCAATTTTAATTATTCATGATAATTATTCAAACTTTTATTTATCAAAATTGATTTTATATTTACGATATAAATTGGAAGAAGCTTTCCAAATATTGACTTATAGTCATGTATTTGTGGCATTATAGTTTAGACCAATATATGCACCATCCGTGCAATTTTAATCATAAGATTGGTCTTTCGAAAGATTTTTTAAGTTAAACTTCTATATGTGACTTTATATATTAAATTTTTATTGTAGTCTGAAATGTCATTATCGCTAAATATATTCAAAATATTAAATTTTTCATCAACTTTGAAAAATTTGAGCACAATTATATATAAAATAATTCATTATATTTTAGCTCTTCAAAATCTTTTATTAGATTATACATGAAATTGTGCTAACTCATATATTATTCAACAATAATAAATATTGTTGCATTGTCTTTAAGACACATAAGGATTCACCATTTAAATTGATAGAAAATAGTTACAAACTCACTTTATATTTTTTCATCCATCATTATCTATCGATATCAAAAGGGGGATATATATTATATAATATTTATAAAGTATTAAACCTTAATTAATATTCTCTTGTTCTGCTTATGTGGAAGCTCATGATTCCATTATAAAATTGGAGCTCAAATACTTCATGATATAACAATTAACTCCAAAATAAATTTTATTTATCTATATGGGTTTTCAATAATACAATAAAATTGTAACTACCATATTGACAATATTAACACAATAGCTTAAACTAAGTACATGATCATTATATAATATTCACTTATAGTAATGATATGATCAAAATGTCTTTATTTTTTTAATAATTTATACAAGTACATATATATGTGTGTTTCTCTATTGCTATTTTATAAGCAAATTTTACTTGTAAAGATAGCATATGAATGATTCATAACTATTATTAATTTCACTCTCAATATTGCTATATAAGCATACACGAAATCTATGTATATATTTCTTATAACTTTCAATAAAATATATGATTGAATAACTTTTTTTTTTTCCTCTAAAGTTTTTCAAATAAAAGGTTAATGATATTAAGCACTTAAAAATCTTGAATTATCAAGATTGGATAGTGACTATCAAATTAATCACTTGCAATCCTTTAAAATATATTTTACTCCTTTGATTATATTCAATTCAATGTCAACATCAAATAACATTTATTTCAAGGATCATATAATCAAAATGCTCTTATATCTATAATCATATTTAGGATATATACTGTTTATATAGATGCTATTATCTTCCTATTTTAATAGCATATTTTACTCATAAAATAACATATAAATATTTTTATGATATCAATTTTGCTCTCAATATTGTTACTTAATAGCATACACGAGGTACTGAATATATTTCATCATATATTATGTTAGTATTGTAGCCTGTGGGCACTCAATTAATGACATAGATGTAATTCTAAAATATTAAATTTTATAATTTTAAAAATATATTTCTATTAGCATCATAGCCTGTGGGCTCTTAATCAATAATATTACAATTCTAAAATATTGCATTTTTGAGTTTAAGAGAATAATTAAATTCCTTATTTTCTTATATATATGTAAAAAAAAAATTGAAGTACTTTAGCAATATAGTAACACAATTAATATTCACTAAGAGTGCTCCCAAGAAAGAATAGTGGGGCAAAACCTCCTTAAAAATCATCATCCTAGACAGAGAACATTCCCAGGAAAGACTAGCGGTACAAAAACTTTCAAGAACTAGCCTCCTAGATAGAACTCCCTTAGATTCTATTATTTATGCAACCACACACTAAATAATATGATATGTGTAAATCCAAGTAATTCAAGAACCACTACTACAATATAAGCAATATAGGACAGCCTCAAATTTAGAGTGAGAAACAAATAGGACGGTCACATGTATATGGCCGTCGTTTAAGGAATATAGGACGGCTATTACGGAAAAAAATGGGCGTTACTTTATAGGACGGCTTATAGCCGTCTTAAAAAAAAAATCGCAACTTTCTTTTAGGGCGGCTATTAGCCGCCTTATATACCACATATAGGACGGCTAAAAGAAAGTTGCAATATTTTTTTTTTTTTTTTACTTATCCAGCTCGATAATCTTTTATACTCCCACAATAGCCGTCCTAAAAGAAAATTACACTATTTTTTTTACACTTATTTACCAGCTGCTCGATTATCCCCATTTCCTACTTCCTTTACCAAATTAAACATTCAAGAGCTGTTGTACTCTTCACAAGGACGGCTAGATCTGGTTTCTTCACCACCGTCGCCACCGCCAAGAACCACCGCCGAAAGCCACTGCCAAACCGTTGAGAAACGTAACCCCGCGACCCATAAACGCCGTAACCCGCGCGCAAACGTACGCCGTAACACGTACGAACGTACGCCGTATCACGCGAAACCACCGAGCGCCGCCTCCTCCACTCAGCCCAGTCCGTCGCGCACGGCCAGCCAGACGCCATCTCCTCCCCTGAACCACCCCGTGTCTCCTCCTCCAACAGGTTCTTCCTCGCCTTCCTTTATTTATTTATTTATCTATTCTATGTTTTTTTTTTCCTCTGAAATTTTGTGTTATATAAACATGTTAATTAATTAGTATGATTTTTCTAAACATATTACATATTAATTAGTATGATTCTTTTACATATTATACATGTTAATAAAACTAAAATGTGTGCAGTACATTTTCTATTTTCTTGTAAATATTACATATAGGACATATATATATATTTATTGGTTAAATATTTTTGTTGCTGTTTCTGAAATTCAATTCTTATAGGACGGCTATAAGAATTCTTATATGTTGATAGTGACCGTCCTATAAAATTCTTATAGGGCTGCTAGTGACCGTCCTATAAAATTCTTTTAGGATGGTTTAATAAAAATTTTTTAGGACACTTATAAATCATCATATAAAATATTTATAAAATGATACATATTACAATTTTATCTTAGAAAATTTAATAACCAACTTTGATTTGCAATATAGTTTTATTTATTAATAAACAAGTTAATTATTTTTAAATTAATAATTAACACGATATTTTTATTTACAATTATATATAGGATGTCTTATAAATTAATATTTATAAAATGATACATATAAATTTTTTTTTTTAAATTTAATAACTAATATTTAAAATAGCAATATACTTTTAATTAATATTAAACAAGTTATTTATTTTTAAATTAATTATTGACACAAGATTTATTTACAATTATATATAGGATGTCTTATAAAATCTTTATAAAATGATATACATATTATAAATGTTTTTTAAGAAATTTAATAACCAATATTACTTATTTATTTATATACTTTTATTTAATATTCGATAAGTAAATTATTTTTAAATTAGCTATTGTCAATTTATTATTTTACAATGATGTATAGGATGGATAAGAGTTGGATGTTTATGGAGAGAACAAATATCAAATTTATAGAGGGTGTGGAAATTTTTTTGAGATTTGCTTCTGATAATTCAACCGAAAAAGATCGAATTCGTTGTCCATGTTTGAAGTGTGCAAATTTAAAAAATTTTAGTGTGGTTGAAGTTAGAAATCATATCTATCATAATGGAATTGATAGTGGATATACAAATTGGTATCATCATGGAGAGACTAAGAAGAAAATTTCAAAAGTTTATCCTCCTGAGGAATTCAACGATCTCAATCCACGTGAAAATGATTTCACAAATAGTGCTAACAACTTTGAAAACGATAATTTTGATGAAAATAATATGAGTGACATGCAAGATATTATGGAAGATGCTATAAAGCCATTATACCAAGGATGCAATAAGTTCACAAAATTGTCAGGATCAGTCTCACTTTATAAATGGAAGGGTAAGCATGGTCATTCAGATACAAGTTTCAATAAGTTGCTAACTCTTTTGAGTGAGATGTTCCCGGAAGATAATGTTTTGTCATCATCAACGAATGAAGTAAAGAAGATCCTTCGTGAAATGGGCATGAATTATGAAAAAATTCATACTTGTCCTAATGATTGTATTCTATATCGAAATGAATACAATGATTTCATATCATGTCCACATTGTCAAAAGTCAAGATGGAAAGTTAATCCAATATCAGGGAAGGAAAAAGTTAATGTTCCTGCAAAGGTATTGTGGTACTTTCCACCTATTCCACGTTTTAAAAAAATGTTTCAAGATTCAGCAACATCTCAAAATCTAACATGGCATGCGAAGGAAAGGCAAAATGATGGAATGTTGCGACATCCATCTGACTCACCCGAGTGGAAGCATGTTGACTATACTTGGCCTGAGTTCAGCGCTGAATCTAGAAACCTTAGACTTGCACTTTCATTTGATGGGATCAATCCTCACCGGTCTTTAAGTAGTCGGTATAGTTGTTGGCCCGTTATACTTGTCATATATAATCTTCCTCCTTGGTTATGTATGAAAAGAAAATACATGATGCTAACTTTATTGATATCTGGACCCAAGCAACCTGGAAATGATATTGATATTTACTTAGAGCCATTGATTGAAGACTTGAAGTTGTTGTGGACGGATGGAATTGATGTGTATGATAGTTTCAAACTTGAGAAATTTAAGTTGAAAGCTATCTTATTGTGGACGATTAATGACTTTCCTGCTTATGGGAATCTTTCTGGTCATGCTGTTAAAGGTTATTACGCTTGCCCGGTATGTAGTGAGGGGTATCAGGGATTAAGGTTAAAACATTCAAGGAAGATGTCTTACATGGGTCATAGTAAATGGTTACCTAGGTATCATCCTTATAGAAAGCAAGTTAAGTCTTTTAACGGACATGAAGAGGAGGGAACACAACCAACTCCGTTAACTGGAAGTGAAATATTAGCAAGAGTTGAGATGATGAATTTTGCACGTGGGAAAGTAAATTATAAGGTTGATACAAGCACTCCATGGAGAAAAAAATCAATATTCTTTGACTTAGAATATTGGAAGTTCTTGAATGTTAGACATCTGTTAGATGTGATGCATATAGAAAAGAATGTGTGTGATAGCATTGTCGGTACATTGCTAAATATTCCTGGAAAAACCAAAGATGGTGTTCGTCAACGTATGGATCTCATTAAAATGGGTGTAAGAACTGAGATTAGTCCAAAGGTGGGCACGAATAAGACTTACTTACCCCCCACATGCTACACTTTATCGACGAAAGAGAAAAAATTATTTTGTAATACATTAGCAAATCTTAAAGTCCCAGATGGATACTCATCCAACATAAGTAGTTTGGTTTCTTTGACTGACAAAAAGTTATATGGGATGAAGTCACATGATTGTCATGTCTTGATGCAACAATTGTTGCCTGTAGCATTGCGAGGGGTGTTGCCCAAAGAGGTGAGGAGTACAATTATTAAGTTTTGCTATTTCTTCAATGATATATGTAAGAAAAAAGTTGATGTTCAAAAGTTGGATACAATTCAATCAGAACTTGTTGTCACTCTATGCAAGTTAGAGAAATTCTTCCCTCCTTCATTTTTTGATGTGATGATACATCTCACAATTCATCTAGTAAGAGAAGTGAAGTTATGTGAACCAGTCTTTTTGAGATGGATGTACCCATTTGAACGATTAATGAAGGAATTAAAAGGATATGTGAGGAATAAGAACCGACCTGAAGGATGTATAGCTGAATGTTATATAGCTGAAGAAGCAATGAATTCTATAAGTTTGCCCGTTACCAAAAACACAATTCCAAAAGAAAGAAAAGGTGTTGGTCAATCCATAGGAGTTGCAAAACAAGAACTAGTAGATCGTAAATTATGGGAGCAAGCCCATCGTCATGTTCTATCAAACACAGATGAAGTTCAACCATATCTTGAGTAATTTTCTATACTTTATTACTTAGTTTTATTTGTGATTAAATATCAATTTAGTAATAATTTTTTTTATCTTTATAGGAAGCACTTGGAACATATTAAAGACAAGTACAAACATTCAAGACGCACAGAGAAATGGTTAATTGACGAACATAATCATACTTTTATGTACTGGCTACGTGATGAAGTGAGTATATGAAAATAACATTATTATTCAAGGAATTTTTTTTTTGTATATGTTAATAACTAAGTATATTCATTTAATCAGATTTCTCAAGAGCTCAGAGATCCAAATCATAACATTTCTATCACACTTAGATGGATTTCAAAATGTCCTAAGTTTCATGTGCTTAAATATAATGGTTATATCATCAATGGATATAGATTTCATACAAAGGAAATAGATGATAACCGAACCAATCAAAATAGTGGTGTGTCCTTAGTAGCACAAGTCATGCAATTTGCTACTGCAAAGGATAAAAGACCAATATCTGGTGAAATGACATATTATGGAGTAATCCAAGAGATATGAGAGTTGGATTACTACAAGTTTAATAAGTGTGTATTCAAGTGTGACTGGGTTGAGAATGTGAATAAGGTTGGTATTCGCTATGACAAAGATAATGATTTTACTTTGGTAAACTTACAAAGAATTGGGTATAAAGAAGATAGTTTCATTTTTGCAAGTCAAGCCAAGCAAGTGTTTTATGTAAGAGACCCTGAAGACCCACAGTGGTCAATTGTTCTTACTCCTCCTAATAAAGGCTATTATGATGAGAATGATGAGACAGATGAAGAGATTGAGGAGTTTCAACGGGCTTCAATGGTTTGTGATAATAACAAGATATCCAATGAAGTTTATGATGATGACACAGAGGATGAAGAATCATTTTCTTATTTGCGTACTAATTGCGAAGGCATATGGATTAATAATAAATAAATACATGGTAAGTTTCATATAATTTAATTAAATTCTTTTATTGAGTATCTTACCTACATCTTATTATAACTAATCACATGGTAATAAATACGTGATAATCTTCATATATTTTATTTGCGTACTTTTATTTTTTAGTAACTTGTTCATGCATTCTAACAAGTCATGCTTAGGTGTACACTCACATATTGTTACTTAATTTTTATGCAGATTGATGGAGCATTCTTCTAACTCAAGAAATGAAGGTGGTACCCATGGAAAGAGTACAGAAAGGAAGAAAGGTCGAGGAATGACAACTTTGTCAAACATATTAACGAAAAGAGAGAGGATAGTAGTTGAGGTTGACGAAGATGGGCTTCCATGTGGTGATACAAGTTCAAAGTGGGCTAGTGCTATCGGTAGTTTGGTACGATCGACCATTGATATCACCATAACTGATTGGCGATTAGTGCTCGAGTCTCGTAAAGAAGAAATTTGGGAATCGTTATTGGTACGTACTACTGTTACTGTTATTTTGTTAATAATCTATGATTTTCTATGTGTACAATTAGGAAAAAGTTATGATACTTATATTTTTTATTGTAGGAATCATTTGAGATTGATGACCGTATGACATATCATTTTTATATGATTGATGCGGGTGAGAAGTTCAAGAAATTCAAGTCATATTTATCCAGGACTTTCGTATTTCCTTATTTGGATGATCCTGAACAACTATATACTCCACCACATAAGTACAGCTTTATATCTAAAGCGAAATGGGAGATATTTGTTAATCAAAAACTTTCTGCAAAAGCGCTAAAACTTCGGAAAGAAATGCAAGAAAAAGCAAAGTTAAATAAACACACATATTTTGGGAGTAAGACTGGGTATCGTGGTTCAAAACAGAAATTGGTAAGGTTTTTATTGTCAATTGAAATATATTATTTGATTGTTGAAATAATATTCAAATTTATTTAACAGAAGAAGCAAAAAAGACCTGGAGCTATCGTGGAGCGTCATGAGACTTGGCTAGACACTCACGTACCAAGTGATGAACGACAAGTACTTAACGATGAAACAAAAGAAGTTTTGGAAAAAATTGTAAGAATACTGTACTATGAAATAAAATATAAGCTTTAAATATTATATCCTATTCTAATATTATGACAAAATATATTTTGCCTGTGGATTTTATAGGAAACATTGATGCAGAAAGTACAGACCGGAGAACTTGAAATTAAAAAAAGTCGAAGGAATGATATACTTGAGATGGCATTAGGTGAAGAACATTCAGGTCGAGTTCGTGGGCTAGGAAAGAGAGAGAATCTTACATCTTATTTTGGGAGAAAAAGTCGTATTAATCAGCAACAAAATAAGGAAGATTCTAATAATTTTGAAGCAATGTCAGAACAGATAATGAGAAATGTAATGGATAAATTACAACATATGAACGATAACTCACTTAGAAGAAGTAGAGAAAGTGGAAATATGGATCCACAGGTGGATACGGACGTTCAGATGGACATGAACGTTCAAATGGACATGGACGTTCAAATGGAAGCAGGACGTTCAGATAGGTTTGCAAAGGATGTTCCACCTACACATTCAAATGCCAACTCTAACTCATCACATGGTAGTACACACCCACCATCTGGTATAGAAAAGGTAAGTTACATATTGTCAATTTATTAATTAGAAAAGTTATAATATATTCTCATTTATTTACATTTATGTTTTCTACTAATTTTCTTTGACCATACATGTAGGGAGTGTTGTGCTTTTTAGCTATTGATGACCCATCAAATGTTTGTGTGAAAGGCACTTGTTTTCCTCGTTGCAACCCAACTGATACGGTTCATACAGTGGAAATAGGAGAAGAAAATTTCAAAGTTTTTGTATTAACTACATCACAACCAATGGCACTTCTTCCATATCCAGTCCAAGATGAACTTTATTACGTGGGTGATGCAATTAATCAACATGTAAGATGGCCAAAACATCTTGTTATCTTAAGAGGACAGGTAATATATTTTCAACACCCATTTTATTGTTTGTATATATGTTCTTTAAAAGAAATATAATATGTTATTATTAATTAACTAATAACTATATTTTGTAGCCCTTACCTGAAAAACAAAGACAAATTAGTAAGGATGTGTCAGAGAGAGGTATAAATACATCCAAAGGAAAGGAGGTTATTTCTTTGTCAAGTTTGAGTAGCGATGTTGGAGAACACAATGGAATTGAAATTTTACAAAGATGGGCGTTGGATAATATGGAAATGGAAGGTGATAACTCCCATCGTATGATTCCATGCAATCCAATGATTTTGGGGGTTGAAACAACAACAATTTTATTAACTCTGGAAGATATACTCCACATTTGTGACTGTGATTGGCTTGGCGTTTCTCATATACAAATTTTCATCAGGTATATTTAAAATTATAACTATACTTTATTTTGAGTATTTCATTTCACTAATTGGCATATCATTGTTCAATAATAGGTTATTATTTGATAAATGGAGAGGACAAAATGTCTCATTAGAGAGACATTTTATTTTTGTAGATCCCGAGTTTTTATGCACATATCATGATGAAGAATACAAAGTCAACTTGCTTGTGAACAAGTTCAATGCAATGACAGGTTCAATGTGTCTTATGGCTCCATATTGGAGATCGTAAGTATTACATACAATGCATTAAACACATTAGCTAATACAGTATCATAACATGAAATACTAACATATATGTAGGAGTCATTGGACATTAACTGTTGTTAATCCGTTCACTTGTGAACTTCAATGGTTCAATTCTATAAAGGCTTACAATTCTTCTAAAGGATCACCTCCTGATGAAGAATATACAAAAATTTGGTTAAGGTAACACACATATATTTATATTATATATTAGATAATATATTTTATATAATCGATCTCATCTTATTTGTTTATTATAAAAACTTAAATTCTATAAATGTGGGTATTATGCAATGAAACTTTATATTATAATTAACAGGGCTTTACAAACATTGCATCGTCAACGTGGAAATTCAAATATTAAACCAAATTGGATTCCCGTTAAGGTAATTGTTTTAGTTATATGACAACATGTAATTTTATATATGCTTGTAATTAAATTAATTATATAAACCCTAACTATAGCTTTCTTAATTGTACTTAGTGTCCAAAACAACCAGAATCGTATGAATGTGGATACTATGTTATGAAATTCATAGATACATATATTACCAAATTTATTGGAAATGCTGAAACAAATGATATTGTACCGGTAAGCTTTAAAACTTATTATTTACGTATGCATATTCAAGTTAATACGTACGTAATATTATTTATCCATTATTTAGCTTTAACATATTATACGTATATTGTATTGTAGTTCTCAAGTAAGAATCAGTATACACCAACAGAGCTGCTGACATTAAGGCAAGAATGGTGTATGTACGTCTACAATTATCTTTCAAACAATTAGCTAATTAATAATTTGTATGTACGTAGCTTGCTTTAATCCTTAGACTATTTGTATAAGTTTCATATATATATGTGTGTATGTTACTGTAATCTATCTATGTAAATTAAAGCTAGCAAGTTTTTGAATTTTAGATTGTATATATGTTCCTGAACATTATGATAATTTGTACATGTAAATTAAAGCTAGTTAGGCAGCTTTGAACCACATATTTGTAATGTAAATTATGGATATTTTTGGAATGAAATATTGTATTCTGAATCTGAATTATGTTTTTGGAATGACTATAATTTGTACAGGTTATATAGATTTTAGTCCAGGCAAACAAAAAATTTAAAAAAAAAAATTTAAAAAAAAAAAAAAAAATTTATATAGGGCGGCTTTTGACCGTCCTAAAAAAACTATATAGGACGGCTATTGACCGCCCTATAAAATTATTTTAGGACGGTCAAAAGCCGCCCTATATAGTTTTTTTTTTTTTTTTTTTTTTTTAAATTTTGTGGCCGTCCTATAAACTTTTTATAAGACGGTCAGTGGCCGTCTTAAAAAAATTTTACTGACCGTCCTATAAAATTTTTTTTTACGACGCTCCGCGAACGTCCTATTTTTTCGATTCTTTTAGGACGGGACTTTATAGGACGGCCACTGACCGCCCTATAAGTTTTATAGGACGGTCAGTGGCCGTCCTATAAAGGCAATTTTGTAGTAGTGAACATCAAAATTTGTTAATCAATAAACCATAACTCCACAGCTAAAAGTCATATACCATGTTCCTACATATTGTTACCAAAACTAAAATTAATCGAAAACATATAATCAAGAGTCATATACCCTAAACCCTAACTTCTTCTTCTTATTCTTTTATATATATATATATATATATATATATATATATATATATATAATTTTTCTTTGTACATCTAAACTAAAAAAAAATCAAATTGAAAATTAATTTATGTAATACATATGCATGTATGGATTAATCCAATGCTAAGTAAATTAATTTGATAATTAATTCAACCAATAAGTTTAATCATAATAATTCATACACATATTTTGGAATGGATAACAATAATAGGACTCAAAGGTTATCATATATCATATTATTATATATCTAGTATCAAAAGTAATTAAAGATAAGTAATAACATATAGCTTATTAAAATTATTAGCTCAAATCTTAATGATCAATTATATTATCTGTACGTCAACCTTAAATTTTTTTAAAGGAAGCAAATAAAATATACATGACATCAATTTTATTTTAACCATAAATTGGTTCAATCAATATCGATTTTTTCATAATTAAATTTTACAAAAATTTAAAATTGTCAAAAAGCAATACGCAACATAATTATACATGGAAACAAATTGCTCTCATACCCATTGTTAAAATTATCAATCACAAACAATAGGAGATTACTTGTTTCAATAATATAACATATGGTTAAAATATAAAATACATACTTTGTAGGATCGTTATGGAAGTTATTGATCTTCATTAAATCTCAAATAATATACCTACAAATCTCCATCTTTGAATAAAATGAAATAAGAAGAGATAAAATTACAGTATAAATATATATAGATATTTGTATACAAACCTAACAACTTAATAAATTTAAAAAGCAAACAAATCATAAAAATTATTGATTTACGATACTCAATTAAATCAATCAATAAATAAAAAAAAATCTTAATAGATTTTGAATGAAAATAAGATTGAAGTTTAATAATAAAAAATACAAAGATTCAAGAACTTGTAAATTTTGTGATTTAGCATTATACTACAAAAAATTTGTGGTATATTATAGTCAAGGTCATTTCACATGTATAAAACCACAAATCTTGAATAAATAATCGTGTTGATAACGTGTTATAAAACTAAAGAAATAAGAGAAGAAAAGTAAAGAGAAAAGCAAACAAGTAGAAGTGATTCTCATTTATTGTTATGTTATTTATAGGGTTTACAAGATACAATATGAATTTTGAATATAAGATATGACAGATATTGAATCTCTAATTATCTCCAATTAAATAAAAATTTATGATACAATAGAAATAAATATTCATTTGAAATAAATCTAACCAATAGATATAATATATTTAAAATTTGATATTTAAATTATAATAATTATGATATAAATACATTATTAAAACAATTCTAACCAACTGCTATACTAAGGAAAAAATATATATATATATATATATCAGACTAATCTCTACCTTTTGTCAGTTGTCTTTCAGGATATTGTAGGCGAGATAACCCAAGATATCGAACCTATCTATATAGAGGTTTTTTTATTATAATAAAGTAAAAGATTGATGTCAAAATTTCTGTAAGATAGTTTTGTATGAATACTTTTGAAATAAATAGTTAATTGATTTTTTATTTTGTTAAAGAATAAATAAAAAAAAAAAAAATATATATATATATATATATATATGGGCATGATTTGGTACAATATTAAGTTACTAACAAGAATTGCACAACTTTGATCATTTAACAAAAAAAAAATCAAATATAACATGACATCAGATGAATTTGCTTAATCGATATTTCCATCAGTTAATTTTACATAAAGATACTGACAAATTTAATCAAATTTAATCAATATTTTTATAAGTATTTTTAAGTGATTAAAAATAATTTATATTAATTAATTATTTTTTTAAATTTATATAAGATATATCATGATGTCGACACAAAATTAATTAGTACAAAAGACACATGATCCATTAATAAATGAATTGACACACAATGACTGATTTAGTACGATGACAAAATTTACATAACTACGTTTAATAAGCATGACTTCACATCCAGCTTAATAAGAACATTTATGAGCATTTTTGTTCATAAGTAATATATGTTATAACTTGAAAAAGAAAAAAAAAAACATTTAATTGATATGAGATATATATGATATAATCTTTACATAAAAAATAATTAATTTAGGTACCCCACTAAATATATTGTTGCACATAATTAGCTTCATTTTATGTCAAAAAGTTTTGCAATGAATAAATTAACTTAGATTGTTGTTTGACAGGATTAATAATTTATCTATACGGGTTGGTTGAATGTTCTGCTAGTCACTGGTGGTCAAGGGTGAAAATGTCAACGATACAGACGACAATTTCGCAACATTATTGAATTTTTACACATTTTAAATTTTTAATATCAAAACATGATATACACAACTTTCGGCCAAAATGTCAATAATGTTGTTATATTATTGTTGTCGTTAAATTGTTAAAAAAATATTATTTTTTATCAAAATATCCTAAAAATTGTAGATATTATTGTTAAAATGTTGATAAAATATCAACAAATTATCATTTCATATTAAAAAAAATTAAAGAATTTACTTTTAAATTTATAGTTTTTTTTATCTTCAACCAAAAGATTATTTATTTAATTTGGGATAACATTTATACTTATTTTCATATATCTTTTTTTATTTATACATATTTTTCAAATTATTTTATTAGTTTTACCTATAATTTTTTTTATAATTTAAATTTTATTATATATCGTCAATGTTTATCCATATATAATGGAGTAAACATTTTATTTCCTACTATATTTTAAGTTATTTTTAATTTGCTACCTTATATTTTTTTCTATCAATTTAGTGTTTTATGTTATTATTTCTATATTAATTGGGCACTTTTAGTTGATATTGATATTAAATTTTGATAGAATAAATCACTTTAAGTAATTGAATTATAATGTTAAGAATTTTTTATCGAATTGGACAAAAAAGGATTGGTCTCAAGTGACAATGTCATAATTTATTTCATTTAAATTTAACATGAATACCATAATTTATTAAATAAGAAATTAGTTTAAAAATATAATTAATCGATTGTTTTGTGGTTTTATAAAGTTTTATTAATACATTCCATGATTTTGATAGAATGTTTAAGGTTTCTTAAATATTTATAAAAATTTTGTCAACAACGACAATATGTTCGATATTTCAATAAAATTTAAATCATGACATTTGAATCAACATCGACATTTTAAACCTTACTTGTGGTCGTCTTGCACCAAGAGAAGAGCTATTCAAGGGTTAGGTGGGACTGTAGCTCTGGTCAATTTTTTTTACAAAAAATTAATTACATGTATAATTTTAAAATAAAATAATATTTATTTATAATAGTATATTGTGTCTAATTTTTATGTACATATTTTGATATATATTAAAAGAAAATATACAAATATGTAGATAAAAATAACATTAATTATTAGTAAAGTGATTAAATATATGCACATTTTTTCATTTATTTGGTAACGATTATTGATACAAATAAAATTATAGTAGTATATTATATAAAAATTATTTTAAAATGTGATAATTCAAAAAAAAATAAAATATTTAATTTTATACTCAACCTTATAAAAACTAAAAATAAAAATAAAAGAAGAAGAAGCATATAATAAGCTTTAGAACAAAGCTTTTAAATTTCTATAATTCATATCTTCAAATTTTTTTATATTTTATTTCAATACAAATTTTAACTTTATTTAATATTATATTATTTGAAGTTTTATTTTAATAATTTTTTGACTTTATTTGAAATTTTATTTATATAAAAATTGTAATATTTCTTTGTCTTTAGTTTTTCATTCATTTTATTTTTAGTCTTATATTGTTTATCAACATAAAATTTTAACATTTATAAATTTTGACGTCTTTGATTGAACTTTCTATTTTCTTAAATTCTTTTAGTAAATAAATTCATTATATATATATATATATATATATATATATATATATATATTAATTTTCGTTGACTAAACTTAAATGAGAATGAACGAAGCTTTGCTAACTTTAAGTTTCTATTATAATATAAAGTAAAAAATTTAATATTTGATTGAAAAGAGTCAACTGTAACTCATACTAATTAATATTATCAATGTATTTTCATTTTTTAATATTTTAATAAATTTTTTACTTTAAATAAAAAAAATTACATTTTAACTCCCCTCAAAATATTTTTAGGCTCCGTCACTGTCTTGCGCCGTGTAACAAAATAATATATATAAGTTGACAATTTTTAGTTGTTATAACATGATCTCAAATAAAAATGATGAGTTCAATACAAATATGATACAATCATAATTAAATTGATCCGACCGGACTCATTCATTAAATGTGTAGAAATCAATCAATTAAAAGTGTAACAATAAGTTTTAGGTAACTAAAAAAAAAACTCAAAGGTAATAATGTAAAAATAATACATAATAAAACTATTTATTACAATTATTTATAAGAGTACAATATACTTATTATAAAAACTTTTTGATATTTATTAGTATATAAGAAAATGAATAAAAGCTATATATAAAAGAAGAAAAAGAAGAGCTAAGCTAAAGCTAAAGCTAAAATTACACAATATAAAACTACCAAATAGAATTATTCATAAGAGTGTGATATATTTATTATAAGAATATTTTGTACTTATTAGAGTATTAAAAAAAAACTAGAGTTAAAAGAGTAATAAAAAAGAAAAGTATATGAAGAATACCCAATGGATTTAGGCTTTATTTTTATATATGGAGATATATATTATTTTACTTGCAAAAAGAAAAGTATATGAAGAGTCATGAACGTTTGCAAAAAGTACTTTGAAAATTCGAGTATATAATAATAATAATTATTAATAAATTCTTCTTTGTATGTGAGTAAGAATTTAATGAAGGAAAAAAAAAAAAAAGATCAAGGCTAGATAGCCCATATTACCATGGACCGTCCTGAATCAAATGAATTAAGATTGGGCATACGCCTATTATTTGATCAAATCAGTAGAAATAAAATAAAAACCTAATTTTAGAAACAAGTACATGAACATGTCTCTGTTTTTCATGACTTGCAACGTTTTCACCAGTCTTTGATATTTAGTATTCTATAGTAAATAATTTTATGAAGTTAAACTGAATAATGTAGAACAGGAGGGATAAGGGAGACAATTAGAAAGGGAGAAATTATGGGTGAACAAATAATTTAATTAATCTGTATAAATTAATAAATTTAATTCGATTTGTCAGATTTATATTAAATTAGATTGACATATTTTATAGTCGGATCGGATTTGGATTTGGATTTGGATTTGAAACGGAAAGTATACAATCCATTCGAATTTGGGTTGATAAATTTTATAATCCGATCCAGACTAAATTACTATTAAAATTATAAATAAATGCATATTTTATTTTTAACGTATTATATTTAAATATTATACATATCACGATTATTTTAAATTACTATTTTATTTTTAAAATAAATATAAATGCTATATCCTCTATAATAATTTAATATTGTTCAAGAGCATACTTCATATTATTTTGATTCTCTTTGTTGTAATTATAAATAAATAAATTTTATTAACAATGTACTAGTTTAAAATTTAAATGTTAATATATATTGTATTTTAAATATGACAATAATTTAAAAATAAGTTATAATTTCAATTCGACCTTATCCGATTCAAAAAATAAAATATGTTTATATTGAGTACATCATCGAATTAGATTCAAATTAGTAAAAAATAAGTAGTTTCAATCCCTTACTCATCCTACAAAAATAATACACTAATTAAATATTAGACATTTAGACGAATAAAAATTAATTAGTGTTGAAACTAACACGATAAATATTGTTGATTAAAAATATTGTTGTTTAGTTTAAATATATATATATATATATTTTAAATTAAAAGTCTAGTAGGGAAATAATGTCCAAAGAGACACAAAACAGTAGAGGTGTGCAAAAAATTAGATAATTCGTTGATTAGATCAAAAATTTTCCAATCCATTAAATTCGGATAGGATGACAGATCTCATCATATACCATCTGATCTGGTCCAATCCAACAAAAAAATTAAATATAATTATATTTATATATATGGTATATTCTTATTGGTCATTCTTATTTTTATTATTTTCACATCAAACTTTAACAATATTAATGGAACCTTAAAAGACTAAATAATAAATTTAATTTATTGTTTGAATGGATTGTTTGTTTTATTTAAATAAATATTGTAATTTATATCATGTTATTTTTTATGTAGGTTTGAGTCGTTCTTCTTCATTATTATTATTTGATTTTTTTGGAGTTTATTTTTCAAATATGTTATGTGAAAAATTTAAGTTTTTATTCAAATTTGTTAAAAAAAAGAGTAAAATAAATTTATTGATCAGATCAGATCAGATCAGATTGGATTTGGAATGCAATCGAATCGGATGCGAATTAGGATTCTTCAATCCATCAAAAGGTCGGATTGAATCAGATCAAATGCGAATAAAAGCAATAGCTTTGATCCGGTGCACACGCCTATAAAATAGCATGAGTTCAAGCCTAGTGTAAAAGCATTGTACGTCTATGTTGAAGTTTGAAGTTAGTTTATTTCAATAACAATTGATAGAAGTTTCTTTTTATTTGTCTAAAATAGTACTCTACAAACATCTTGGAAAAACATCTAATAAAAATATCAACAAATACGTATTGAGCAAGTAAAAATGTACAGTTGGAACTACTTCCGAAAAACACAACTCTTTATGCCTTTTCTTAAAAATCCTAAAACCTCAATCTCTTCTACTTAGGCCTCAACCGCCACTCACCATCTAACCTCTAGCTAGCCCCCTTCCTACCGTCTCCAACCACCCATCCACCTACTTGATCAGACCACCCTTTCATACACCCCTTGCTCCAGCCATTATTCGTCTTTTCCCTCATTCTACCATCTTGGGCCACCTTCACCCACCACCTTTACCACTTTGCATAATAATGTGTAAATTTTAGTACTCGCAAGTATACGAATCACTCGTATTAAGTAATAAGCAAACTTCAAACTGGATCTCTCAAAGAATTGCATTGGTTTTAAATAATCTTTTTTTAAACTTCTTTTAGAGTTCTAAGGCAACTAAAACACTAACTAATTAGAATTTTAAAACTACTAAATAACTAGAATCTTAAGGCTACTTAAATTGTGAATAATTAGAATTGTAAATGAAATTGGACACGAGAACAAGATCAATGATTGCAAACAAACAAGAGAAAATAATATTTTGAACTTTAACTAGCTCAAAAAGGTTGATAACTATCAATGGAGGATATATAGACGTTTAGGTTAGTTTACCATACTTGCATCGAAATAATATGATGAATGAACATGAACAAACTAATAAATAAAGATTACCAACTTTCTTTTGATTTACAAAAATTTCTATGAATTAGGTATTTTTTTGTGATTAATTAATTAATATCCTACGGATCGGGTATATTAAATAGCAAGCAAATTATGTATAAGAAAAATATGTTAATCATACCAATGTCATGACTAGGTCATCAATTTGAAGTTCTGATTAAGTTTTTCAAAATATAGTCAAGGTGACGTTTCTAAAAATAAACTCTAAGATTTTTTAATCTATTTATGAATCTAAAATTGACCTATGAAAATCCACAAATAAACATTTAAACAAACTCGTAATTAGAAAACAACTTTATTTATTTTATGCAGTAAAATTATTCACTATAACAAATTTAGCAAACATGATAACACAAGCTAAAGATTCATGATTAATTTAGCAAATCATGTTTGAATTAATATTCATAGACAAATTCAATTCAATATGCATTCTATAGAGGAAAGAAAAAAAATAAGATTCTATTAATAACAAGAAATATAGATCTAAATACCACAAATGGTTTGAATGGTGTTTTATTTCTCAAAAGCTTGATCTTTAATCTTCAATAGTTTTTTGTATCGTTCAAATTGGTTCTCTTGCCTCTTAAAATGTAAAAAAAAAAAAAAAACTTCAAAAATCTTAATAAGTTTTGTAATAAATTGTAAATTGAGTTGTATGTAATGCTCGAAAGGGGATTTTTATGGATGTAAGGATTGTACATAATTAAGACTCTCTAAAAATACACGTGTGCCGCTGCACAACTTTTTATCCACAGCAACACAAATTGATTTTCTTGTCTATGTACATAAACTTTACATACTGGTTAATTGCTGATGTAAGGAATACATACCTTAGTCATTTTTGCTCTTAAGTTACTATTTGAGTGTTTCATGTGTCTCATCTTCGTGTGCTTACATTATTTATCTCTTTTGAAGCTAAAAATGATTAAAATACACCAAAATATACTCGTGATTTCGAAATAATAGATTTATGTAAATAATTAAATAAAAGCATTATAATAAATCTATTTTTTATAATTAAGCATAATAAATCACAAAATATTAATACTTTTCAAACATAACACTACAATTAGTTTTAATTTGTTATACTACGGCAATTGCCCTCGCCGATTTTCTCCAAGAGACGTTGATCTCTTTGACCTTGCCTTCCTCTAGTTTTTCTAGTGGGATCTTTCTTCTTTTGTTTGGTCTTTTGCTAATTCTTGCTATGGATGACAATGATGAAGATGAATCAGATGAATTGAGGTTGTGCTGTCAAAAATACGACGATTTAAAATGTATTAGATTTTTTATTTTATTTTTTTCATCTTATTCTCTATATTTAGAATGGAGGATTTATCCTTGTTTTTTAGTGAAATTTATTATATATTTACAAGTTTAGAATTTTAAGAGATTTGATTTTGAGTTTGGTTCTTCGATGCCTATCTTTGATGGATCCGGTTAGAAGAATTGGATTGAATTTTAGAAGCAATCTTGTTGGTTAAATATTGCAAGTTTTATGGTAGTGTATCTAGCTTGTACCAGTTTTTGCTTTAGAGATGGTGTATAGTGTAATAATGTTGCCATTAATGAAATGTTTCTCTTTTGACCCATAAAAAAAAAATGTGGTCAAGATTCAAAGGATATATAATTCTAGATTAGTCTTGTTCTCCAATTGTATGATAATAGCAAGTTGATGAAAATGCCTATATATATATCAGGCGGATGAATGAGTCTTATTCAATACCATAATTAGCCCTCTTGCATTTGCTTCAGCTAAATTAACCCAAGCTCAACGCGTGTACTGTTGTGAGCGACGTTTCTGATTTGATCAGCTCTCCATTATCTAAATAAATAAATAAACTATTATTAAGTATTAATATCCATCTCAAATATAAATTAATTAAGCAAGTTGATGAGTAACCAAATCAATGCAGTTTTTTACTTAATTAAATCATAAAAATTAACCAATTTATTAACTAATCAATATTACCAATTAAGTATATCCATTCACATATTTTAATTAATTTCTTTATAAACTACTAGTCTCTCTTTATGTTTTTTCCTAGCTAGCAAAAACAAAACTAAGTCAATCTTGTTAACTAATTGCTGGATGAGTTTGATATAAGCAGTTTTAGTGTGTGTCTTGTTCGGAGGATGGTCCAATATAAATAGGTTCTTTAAAGCATCAATGTACATATCAATAATATTGGACCACCTAGCAGTGAGATTTGCACAGCACGCATTGATTTTATTATTTTTATTTTTATTTTTTTATTATTTTGTCAAATTGATGTTTATCAGTATATGTGATATGATAGTTAATGGCTACAACAAAATAAGAGAAATATCGCAAATGATTTTCATTGTTATGTGAATAATTTGTACTACAATCTATTTATTTGGGATCTAAACTAACTGATTATACATTGGGAAATTAAATCTCAAATTTCTAATATATTAATTTTACACTACTAAACTTTTTTCATATTATTAATTTAATTTACTTTTGCATATATTAAATACGTATGCATTAAATAGATACATAATCTAACTTTTAATAGATTTCTTTAAAACTCCCATTAGTCATAAAAATTTATCATTTAATATTTTATAATTTATCTATTTATAATATTAAATTTAATAAAATAAACTGCTTAATTTTATTTGCAAAAGCTTCAATTAACTTAGTTATTCACATTAGTTTTACTATTTTTTTAGCTTTTAAATATAAGAAATTTAATAAATATTTAATAAATTATAAGGTATTACGAATATATAACATGTACCTTCATGAATTTTGCATGTAAACAGTTTTTTTTTTTTTTTTTTTTGTGGCTAATATATTTTTAATTCCTTAAAAATATATGGTGTATTATTTTTTTTTTTTAAATGCATAACAACCCATCCATTGTGTTGACAATAAAACAACTAAACTATATTATTAACCCCCAAACTTTTATCAATTTCACATATAAGTTCTAAACATTTAAATTTTATGATTTAGTTACCAAATAATTAAAATTTCACACATAAGTCATGAACTTTTAAATAGTATAATTTAGTCACAAACTTTTAAAATTTTACAAAATAATTAAGGCCCAAAATTTTGATCAGAAATAAATATTTTATTAGTAAAGCTTGACCAATTTGTGAAGTTTTAAAATTTTAGGACTAAATTATAAAATTTAAAAGTTTAGAGATTTATGTACGAAGTTTTAAAAATTTAATGATTAAATCATATATTTTAAAAGTTTAGGAGCCCACTATAAATCTAATAAAAATTTGGATACTAATGGTGTAATTTAACCAAATAAAACAATGCATCCTAGCCCCTTAAATTCAAGTTAAGAAATTTAAAAAAATAATAATAATTAATCAACAAATTTTTTTAAGAAAATAAAAATAATATTTGCAATAACAAAAAAAGAAATAAAAAAACGAAAATTACCTCTCTTTACTAAGGCCATGTCCTACTTACAAGATTTTATGTTGACCAAGAAGTAAAATTATTGTAGCATTTGACAAAAAAAGAAAGAAACTTTGGTACTAAAAATCATTTAATATCATGGGTGAAATTGACCAAACCCATTTTTGGGAGTCAAATCTCTAGCCTTCATGGTTTTGTATGATAAAAAAACTTGTTTACACCCTCAAACTTTAGGGGGGAAAAAATAAGATATTTTCCTTTTGAAAATTTAATGGTAAATTCTTACGCTATTTTATTTTATCCTCTAAATGGTTTCATAAGTAGTAGGAAATTGGGGCAGAAGAAAGAGTTATGGAGATGTTGAAGGACTGGTTTTCAAGAAAAATCTTACATTACTTACCACATTCTATATTTGAGATGGGAACATAGAGTGATTAAGATGGAATCTTAGCTATTAAAAAGATGCTGATCCATGGGTGCAATATATATATGATTTATCTCTAATGATTAAGCAGCAAAAATGATGAATTCCATTGATTATTAAGGTGAGACAAAAAAAGGCATGAATTTTTTTTTACTTTTATAAAAATATTAATGAAAGAGAACGCTCTCGATCCATCAACTCTTCCTGCTATTCCTTTCTGTTTGTGAGTTAAGAGAGGAGAGATATCATCTTTTATGCAGCAGAGATAACTGAAGATGTACTCCAACATCACCAGGCTAAAGCTGAATTTTATTAATTATATAATTAAGTGTCCTTGTCTCATTTAAAACCCCAGAAACATTTTTGGTTTGAGGTGATCATAATATTCGATAAAATAATTTATCTAATTAAAATTGAGCCAATCGAATAGAATATTATGTTTAGAGTTAAGTTAGTTTTAGTTTTGGAAATGCAATTACTAACTTATATTAAGTCAATTAAGGTTTTAAAATTTCTTCTTTTTTTTTTTTTGACTTTTTTATTTAAGTTATTTCAAAAATAACCCTCACCTCCCACCCCACTTTTATTCTTTTTGAATAAACGGTACATATGTTCTTTTTTCATAAATGACACATATATTCTTTTTTAATAAAATGATACATTTTTTTTTTTCTGAAGTTGTACATAAGATATCACATTTTTTTCTATTATGCAACTTATGATTTTTCCTTGATATGACACATATGTATTTTTTTTAACAACTTTTACTTTTCATTAAGTCTAAATAGTTAAATTATACATAAAAATACATATGTTTAATTATAATAAAAAAGTACATATTTTTAATTAAACATAAAAAAAATATCATTATATATCAAAAAAAAAAATTAGAAGAAAAAAAATTCTAGGTTAACTCAAATAAAAGAAAGAAAAAAAGAAGAAGAAAAAGATGCAGGAAAAAAAGAAGAAGAAGCAGGGCCAGAAAAAAAGGAAATTATTAGTGAAATTAGGTCACAATGATCATGTTATTAAATACTCTTAAACCTTTAAAGTTTGAAAAACAAAATTTAATCGAACCGTTTACATTAAAAGAGAGTATGATACTAAAGGGGTTTCGATGCAAATAAAACAAAATCTCTATTATGCTGTCTCTTTTTTCTATCCATCCTATTCGTTTCCTCTCTAATTTCATTTTCTTATTATTATTTTTGAAAATGACAGCTCCAAAACCCTAGAGTGGAAAGAATATAGAAGGCCATGTGACGCTCTTTTTTTTTTTTTTTTTTTTTTTTTAAGGGGAACGTTTTTCTTTTAATAAAAGGCAATGAGAACAAAACATATTAAATGCGTGCTGTGTAAATAATGTAAAGCTGCCATAGATAGTAACATATTGTAGCCCCCCTTCTTATTATTGTCCCTCCCTCCCTCCTTTTTACTCCCTCTTAAAATATTTTACTTTTTAAAAAAGTTGAAAGCGCTATTAAATTAGCACACATTATTTAGGGGTGTCAATTCATACAAGTTAAATTAGTTTGAGCTGGTCCAAACTAGCTCAGTTCAATTGTTTCAACCATAACTCAATTCAAATTTGAGCTAGTAAATGTGAGTCCAAATCTAAATCAAACACAAACGAACTGGCTTAAACTGACCCAAACTAACATAAATTGTTGATTATATATATTTTTTAGTTAATATGACTTTTTTTATTAAAAAAAAAATATGTTTAATAATTAAAGCTCAAACAACATTACATAAAACAATAAATATATAATAATATATATATATATATATATATATATATATAGAATTAAAACAAAAAGTCAATTATTAAATTAATTAGGCAATGCATAAATGCATTAAACCTCACTCATACAAAAGTTAGAAGTCATCATGCCTCATAAAAATTCACATTTAAAATAAAGAGTTCTCAAGTCCAAATAAATTTCTTCTAGCTATTAAACAAAATAATTAGAGATGAGTAGATTAAATAAATATACTTACTAAAAATTGAACAGTTAAAGTAAATTAAAATGTTACAGGAGAACATGACTTTTTTTATATACACAATAATAAAACTTTGACTATTACATAATATATAAGTCTCAAGACAATGAACAATGGGAAAAGAGAATAGCATAACACAAATATCGATTTAAAAATAGAAACTTCATAATACTAATTTAAATTGAATATAAATATTATTTTTTTTGTTTAAAAAGTTAGGTAGATTTGAACGCTAAATGCATTAACATCAAATAATGTAACATAATCTTGTGACAAAATGAATAAATTATAACTATTTATTCATTATCAGCTTATTTTTTAAAAGAAAATAAAAAAAATAACTAATATATCATAAAAGAAAAGTATTGAAAGAAATAAAAGATTATTTTAATTTTAATATAGTCTTTTTTTATTTTTTTTATTTAAAATTTAATTTAATTTAATTTCAGGTTAATGAGCTAGCCCTAACCCAACTCAAATTTTTTCAGGTTATTCGAGCTAGGCTGAAACAAGCCCAAATTTAATTTAATTCGTGTTCGATTCGATAAATTGAACTATAGTACAAATTACCACCCCTACATTATTACCAAGTTAGCACACATTATGTGTGGATTTCTTACATATTACTCAAATCAACAAATGCATAAAGTTAATGATTAATATAATATGATAAAATATAAAATTAATAAAATAATATAAATGAAAAAAATTAATTATAATAAAAGATGACTTCACTAATATTAATATATGTTATTTTTAACAAAATATATATGAGTTTTGAATTTCAATTATTTTAAGTTATTACATTACTATAAAAAAAATAAAAATAAAAATAAAAAAAGCTTTTTAGAACCGTCTTATAATCGTCCGTCCTAAAAAAATTAAATAAATAAAACAGCAGAATTAAATAAATAAAACAGCTACTGACAGTTTTATAAAAAATCTTATAAGATAGTCAAAAAAAATCTTTTTTTTTTTTTTTTTTTACAAAATACCTTAATTAAACCTTTTATATATATAACCTATACAAATATAAACTTCATTTCAAAAATTTCATAATATGTATTCAAAGCATTATCTTTCAAAAGTAAACGCATAGACACATAATGCATAGTTAATACATATTTAATATATGAAACCTTCAAGTATGTACTAAAACATTAAAACTAGCTTACACATATGTAAATTATAAATGAAATGTTAATATATACAAAAGATAGATGAAGTACACATGCAATTTTAACCATTAATTGTTTCATGCAATTTTAACCATTAATTGTTTAAAAGATAATTATACACATATATACACCATTTTTTTCCTCAATGTCTCAAACTCTATTGGTGTGTATAGTTTCTTACTTAAGAACTACAATACAAGATATGTAAAATATTTTAAAGCTAAATAATTAATAAATAATATTATATATTAACTTATATATACATAAATATATAGTTTAAGCTTACTAGTATATCATTGTATGCATTTTTAATGAATTTAGTAACATATGTATTCATGAATTTCATGACATAGTATCCACATTCATATGATTTGGATTGTTTTTGACACTACAATTAAATAAAAATAGTTAATAATTATGAAATTAATTTAATTATAAACACAACAAATAATTTAAAAAATTTAAAAACTAACTAAAACAATTGCCTTAACGGAAATCTAATTAAGAAAAACATTTGAATTTTTACTTGACCATGCCATGTTTGTAGTGCCCTTTTAATTATAACAATTCATTCAAGTTAATATAGATAATACAAACATGACCATATAAAAAATATTATCTAATATATTAATATAATATAAATATTTGACAGCCCTATATGCAATGTTTATAAAAAATTCAAAATTGTCTCATTTTAATTTTAATTAAAATTGTCCTATATTCATTTTAAATAATTTTCATGTATAATACTACAACTATATATATGTTTGTGTCTAAAAAAAATTAAATTAAATTAAATTTCAGAAAAATAATAATATTTCATTATATATTCATAAATAAATAATTTCAAATAAAAAATTTAAAAAAACATCTACATATAAAAAAAAAAAAAAAAAAAAAAGGTAAATAGTGGGCTTATCCGTAGGAAGGGAAGCACTATACGGAGAAAGAAATTGTGGCTATGAGTGGTGACAATAACAGCTGGGCAGGAGAGTTGTGGGAGAGCTATGAAAGAGGAGGAAATGTTGCTCTGCGGAGAAGAAAATGGTTACTTGGTGAGCAACATTGGACATTTATAATACAAGGGTGTCGCATGGGGTGAGGAGTCGGGTGGGGTGGGAAGACAATAGCATTGGGTGGCGTTCAACGGTGATAGATATGGCAAGGGATGTATTACGATAGGAAGTTTAAGTAAGTTATCATTTTGGAAACTATGATCTAAGATGAATAAAGAAAATTTGTTATTAACCTAAATTCTTATAGGATAAATAGTAGTCGTCTTGTAATAAAACGGCTAGTAGCCGTCCCTATAAGATTGGACGGCTTCAGCTATTATATATGTTTTTTTATAAGACGGCTAGTAGCTGTTTTATATACCATTATATAAGATAATTAATAGTCGTTTTATAAGAATTTTTTATAGGAGGATTATTAAATTACGCTTAATTTTTTCCGTAATAGTTCTTTTAAAATAGCCACTTTTTTTAGACAATTATATTTATTTTTCACTCTATATTAAAGATCGTCCTATATTGTTCAAATTTTAGTAGAGTTAACTCGCTAGTTGAAGAATTAAAGAAAGCAAAGAATAAGTAAAACAAGATAAATTTTACTTAGTTCGAATTAACCTAGCCTACTAGAAGAGGTATGCGATCATTTGCAAAACAAAGAGAAGAAATTACAAAAACTTTCGTACAAAGATTGCAAACTCAAAGAACTAAAAAAAAAAAAAAAGAACAATTGAAAAACTATAAGGATTCTATATTTCTCATGCTCGAGAAAAACCCAAACAGAAAAGAAGAATGAAAAACAATGAGCAAATAGACCCTAGTATTAAAACTTACGGGTTGAACATTTGAGGCCCAACCCAAATGATTAAGAAAACATTTCTCATCCCAATAAACAAAAAGCATAATATTGTGCTCACTCAGTACTTGAATAATAATGTCTTGGTGGCAAATTATACATTTCTCTACATAGACTTAATAGATGATTTACTTACACCCTTCCAAGGTCCTAACGTAATTGTCGACAGTCTTACAAAGTTCAACGCACTGCTTCAACTTAGTAAGCGGTACTAATTTGGTGAACATATCAGAATGTTATTCGTTGTTCTAATTTTAACAACTATGAAATACGGAATGTACAGAAGAATGAATTCTTGATTATTTATCATAATGACTAGCATCAACTTCCTCATCACTTGCAATCTTTAATTGCCTAGTTAATTCATCTAGTCCAAGGTTCGTCCTTAAATAGCTTTTGTAGCACAAACTAAAGTTCAGAGTTCCTTAAAAATATCTCAGGCTCATTTGACTGCTTGCCAATGAGTTTTACTGGATTACCCTGTAACTACTAATCAAACTAATAAAATTAAATATAAAGAAAATAATATTTAACATCTGGAAAAAAAAAAAAAAAAACAAAACAAAACAAATCGCACAACAATATATGCGGGCTGCGGCGCAACAAAATTTACCTCTGTGGTGCGCACTTTACGTTTGACAATTGACACAACCAAGGCTAAAATTATTTCCGTCGCGACCAACGTCATTATTGCACACGGAATGAGTTTTCCATAAGGGAAGTGGTGTAATCACAATTCCACGTCTTTTAGTAATCTTTTACATTCCATTCCCAATTTCATTACTACCAACCAACCAACCATGACCTCCAAGAGCCAAATCATTAATCCTTAATCCAAAAGCATCAGTTTCGAACTGTTGCACACCCCTTATCACATGCATTTTTGGTGTAATTTTGAAAATAAAAGAAAACTTTTAACATTTTATCAATTTTTGGTTAGTGTAAAAATAGCTGTATAGCATATATAAACTAAAAATTTAAATTGACGTTCCCCTACATTTCAAATATTGTCAAATTTCCTTTCATATTATGGAGAAGTTACATAGCTCAAGAACAGAATACAAATTTACAAAACTTACCAATATTACTTGATAATTCCCCGTACATTAAAAGATTTTTCTTTATATTTTCATTTCAACTCAACTCCATTTCCGTTTCCAGATATTATCATCGATAGTTGTAACTATATAACATATTTGTCATAATTTAATTGGTTTGATAAGTGAATGATAATGAAATACAAGGACTTGATAAAGGAAAATTATTAACCTTCCAACGTCAAGTCAAGTAATCAAGTTGTTGAGCAGCCAAGTTGAAATCTGCGAACCTCCATTCTTCCATTCAACGCAAGAGCTAAGACATCATATTCCTCCACATACCAGAGCTCAGATACCATTGCCTGTATTACATAACCCATCGTTTGTCAGCATTTGTCTCAAAGCTTCATGGATAGTGACCGTGTCTGAAAAACAAAAACAGAATTGACAAGCACCTAAAGTTGATTTAGTTATGCAACTCTTGTAAAGACATATGAGTTTCATTTGAAGTCGATGCTCGAATAAATACCATATATAGCTGTTTTATCTTTTTAATAAAAAACCATCAATCAAAAGAACGTCATCTAAAATATCAATGCATAATTTTAATCAAAACGAGAACCTAAATTTAATAAAAGTTTGTTCATCACTATTGGAAGGAAAATTAATAAAAACCAAGTTCCTAATAAAATAAGTTATTCTCCTCGTGTCTATAAATTTATTATGTACTTTCTCTTCCTATTTTGATTTCTATCAATCATTGGAAAAGATGGCAATCTTAGTTATCCTTCATAGAGTATTATAGTTTTGTTCCAATGCCCTGCTACTAGCAATGATTACCAATACCTACCACTTAGCTAACTAAAAACTTCTACCAAGGTTTCTTAGAGAAGCAAGTATTTCCAACTTTTATCAAAAACCTGGGATAACAATATTGGTTCTACTTATTTGAGTAATTGTGACATCAATTATTTTCCTTCATGTGTTTGGTCCACACATACAGGGCAGAAAGACAACAATTGAAGATATTCAATTTTTCCCCTAATTTTCTGATAGAACATAGTTATGTTTATTTGTTTTTAAGGCGTGACCTTGTAAGAAAGCAATAATCTTTTACCATTCTTCATAAGCAATACTTTTTATTTTTGGTTTTACTACCTCTCGTCCACTTTTGCTGCGGCAATCCGTTTAAGATCAATACTGATAACTTATTCTTTCAGTTCAACATCATTAAAATAATTTCCAATGTATATATGTGTATATTAGCTTTGTTTATCTTTTGACAATCATTTATTATCTTCTTTCTCCCACTAAGTACTAAGTACCCCTATTTCGGAGACTCCCAACCGCCTCTAACTAAGACTTTCACAAGTATCGCCAAAATTAAATTTTTTATTCTACTACCCAGCATTTGGAGGAAACAAATGTGATATAAATTGGAAAAGAAAAAACCGATTTTTTTTTTTTTTTTTTTTTTTTTTTGCTAATGGATTTCAACATCCACATTTTTCAAATCTCGAACCTGGGACCTCCACCATATACAAGGTGGTACCATGCTGCTAGGTTACAAGGCCTTGGCTGGAAAAGAAAAAACTAAAACAATATTCTATGTGCTAAAGATAAAGTAAATAAGACAAAAAATATAGTTTAAAACTTTAGAATAGGGGAAGTGACGGTAAGAGTCATGAAATTGGTGCATCATCCGCTGGAAATATACTTTCAAGATCAATTTGAAGCTTTACCTAAATTTGTTTCCTTCAAATGCAACCATTTGAAAATTACCTCACATGCAGTTTCAGATAATGGAACAAAATATATTAAAAAAGTAAATGATTTTGGTGTATTTCAAATCTGAAATAAGCCTATAATGCAAACATTCAGTAAATTTTATTTTTGATTAATCTAAGTAATGTATTTCTCTATTGATGTTTTCGGATTAGAAAGCTATTTTTACTTAATAATTGTTACTTGGTTGATGCCCTTGTACATTTAATAATGAATAAACTTTATGCTGCTAAACATGCATGGAATGCATCAATATAAAACTTACCATTAGAGTACATAGCATGTTCGTTAAATTGCTAGTGTCATTATGTTCATCTTTCAAATTTCTAAAATAATTAAGTAAAAAGAAATTGAAAGCAAAATCTTTTGAACACCAAAAATAATTCCGATTTTTATTTTGGTATGAAGATTAGTGACGACTTATGTTTTTGGTAGTTTTCTTCCCTTTTTCTGTAAGTAATTTATTAGAAGAGAGAGATTGCCTTGATGAGTGGGAGAGAAAAGATAATAACTTTGATAAATGATTGAAAAATAAAAAGATAAAGAAAGTGAATATAAGATTAAATCTTAACAGTTGGATATAGTTTATATATAGTTTAATCTAGTGGCTTATAAACTGTGATAATTCTTGTGTATTATATGAGGGCTGCTGAACCTGTTCCATAATATGTATATACCCATAATTCAGTACCGAACATGTGCCCCAAAACTAGTAATTGTAAAACAGAGAATAACTTACTTCATATCCACGGACTTCATTGTTTAGCTGAGCAACTAGTCCATGCAGGAATTGGATTTGGTTCGAGTCACCAAGCTCCTGGACGCAATAAACATGAATGTGATATGATATGGAAGTATAATATTGAAGAGGACAGAGAGATGAATTCCACTCTGTCAAAACATAAAAATAACTTTACACTAATCATCATTTTTTACATTCTTCTAGCTACTTATTATCTTGATCGACAATCATCATTTTTTACTTGAAATACACTTACAAAAAACACAAACACAAACACAAATCAACTCTATATATAGAGAGATGTGATCTGGAACCAGATATGGCTTCTAAAGAAACCTGATTGGGTTACTAGTAGGGCTACTAGCACAGAACATAACGCACTGATATCAAGAGAGTAATTCTATGTAAATAGAAAATCCCAAAATATTTGACAATTTAAATGGCCATTTGAAGGAAGTAAATATTGCATGTTTGCTACCGAAAATTGGCCAACATAAAAGAAAGGGAACCATGGAAAAAATAAAAACTTAAGCCAACTTAAAGGAGATATTGATGCTAGGTCTGTTGCTACCAGCGGAAAGGAAAATCCAATCAACATCAGGAAAGGATTACAAAGTTGACTCCCATTGTGGGAATCAAGTATGATTTGTTGAGAGTAAAACCGATTTCATCAAGAATATCAACAATAAATACTATGAAATCAAGTTGTTTCATCTAAGATGGAGGAGACATTGTGCTCAAGTTGAGAACATGCATTATAAATACAAGAAAAGATAGTGTAAGGACCTCTCAAAAGTCAACACCCAAAAAAAAGTTTCATATATATATTTTGGTCATGTTTGGTTTCTAGAATGAGAATGGTAACAGAAATGGAATTCAATGAAAATAGTATTACTATTACTATATTTGTTTAAGCAATAGAATCAAAATAATAATAAATATTAAAGTAACATTTATAAAATTATAAATAAAGTAAACTTAGAAAATGAATTTTATTTTATTTTTAAATAAGATAAAATGAAAAAAATAATAATAATAATAATAATAAATGATAATACAAATATAAGAAGAAAATATAACATTTTAACATATTTCTGAGGGGTGTGAGAGAAATAAGTATTCCTAATACTGTTGAGATGCTTCACATTCCATTACAGATTAACAGTTAAACCAAATACAAGAATAGTCTGAATCATTCTCTGATTCATTCCTATTACTGTCAATCAAACATGACCTAAGAATAGTTGTAAAGTATTTTGTAAGAAATATTACAATTTAGCTTCCTTTGGAAAGCTCAATATTTAACTTCTTATGTTTGCCAAGGTAAATTAATTCTCAATTATTTGAGAAGTGAGAGGGCACTCTTCCAATCCATTAATAGAAAAACAGCTTCCCTCTTCAGTGTTTTTGGTGTGTCTAAAAATTTTATCCATTCAACATCAAATGAAAAGCCCAAAGGGATATGATTCCCAAATTTTACTTCAGACTTGAGGATCTGCATGTGGGTGGCTGGATACGGTCTGATTGTAGAACATGATTGATTATGGTACCATTTGAGGACACAGTTATTGGGGCTGCTAAGATCAGATTTTAAGGTTTTAGATTTTGAGTAGGTTTCTTGATTTGCAATCTCATTTTTGGAATGTGTTCTGTTTAACTATTTTGAGCATGTCCATAGAGGAAACATGATCTGAGGATGAAAATGAAGATGTGAATGCTACAATTGTAAGGCACTAAAGAAGATTCCTTTTCCTCAAAAGGCAAGCTATCATACAAGAGACTTGATTCACGAATGGGAAAACTAGTTTGCCGCTTGCAGTTACTAGTCTTGCTTTGGGACAATGGTACTTACTCTTGTGGATGGATTAGTTAATAAGTTTTAGTTGGTTAGCTAGGCAATGGTCATTAATCTGACATCAACGATACATGCTGGAGTAGTGTTTAGACTTGACTTGGGTTTAACATGCTTGATGGCTAGAGAACTTTTAAAAAAGTCAGTTAATCTCCTCGGGATATTTGGTGCAGGTTCCTATAACTAATCATAATTGAATATGGTGATATCTTATTCCTTCTTCCTAAAATGTTTATGATTGCCAGTTGATGAAGGAATTGGATGTGGTGGTTTAGTTGTGGGAGTAAATACTTTCTACCTTGGAGCTTTGGCATGTTTCTAATAATCTAAAGGCTTTGATATGGGTTTTCTATTAATATAATGAAGTTCTCTTTAATTGAACAATTAAAAACGGAAGCAATTGTTTGACAGTTTAATATATGTAGGCATCAAATACCGCGATGAGAAACCTATTTCCTTGATTTCATTGTAATATGCTAACAAAGGTGTCTAGAAGAAAATTAAGGGAGACAAGCATTCCTAACATAAAAATCTGCACAACAACATACCGCTTTGGATGATTTTTTAGGCTGACCAAGAAGCCTAGCAAATGATGTGTGAAGAATTGCAGCATCATACTGCAGCAAGGTATAAGAGCAGATTAATAAACATGAAACAGATGGTTAACTATTCCGGGTAGAGCTAGAAGAAAAGGAATATAATTTTCCAAGGAAAGATAATGCATGAAACACTAATTGAGAAGCATCAAACATAAACCAGCTATGCACCAGCAACATGTTCTAAGAGTATTCCTCTAACCTAAGAAGAATGAAGACAATTTTCCAGAAGTACTTTGCCTTGTGCCATTGGAGGCTAAAGCCTAAAAGTATAGGATGTTTTAAGGTCTAATATGGAACTTAAGTAGAAAATTTTAAAAATTGTGACCAATAGTTTATCAATTGAGAAGAAAATACAGAAGATTATCAGGCAAGCACCAAACAATAGAAGAAAAAAGATAAAAGCTGCTACAGTCACTATGGAAATTTGTGTGTCAGCATACTTGTAAAATCTCAAATCAGAAAAGAAATCTAACCAATCACATAATGAACCCAGAATAAAGGAATTTAAGACCATTTACTTTTTAGAATAAAATAAGAAATTCTCGCAGTTCTTACAAGTTGCTTTTCTGGTGCTCGTGGCAGTGCAGTTCTTAGTTTAGCACGGATGGTTATTGGATCTGTCCCCGAGATTACCTGCTAAGAAACAATAATCTTAAAAGTGAAAGAAGAGTTATGTTAGCATCAATTTCCCGGTAAGAAATTGTTTGAAGTGATAACTCTAGTCAATCTACAAATATATGTCCTTGTATAATTTCTTGCACAGCCATGACCATCCGAGCCAGAAGTAGGGTCATAATATTCCACTAACTCTTTGATAAGGACACTTTAATCCCATTTCTTTTTAAGTTAGGTAGATTTAATCTAGTGATTTTTAGATAGAATCAATCTAGTCCCTTTTTTAAATGACATTTTTTCAAGGGTAAAATTGATTTTTTTTAAATAGCATTTTTTATAATACTCCTAAAAATAACATTAAAAATGCAAAACATATACTCTCCCTCTTTTTGTTCTTAAATAAAAATATCTTTTTGTTCTTAAATAAAAATAATCTCTCTCTCATTTGAGCATCACAATCTCTCTTCCAAAAGTCCCTATATTTCTCTTCATTAAAAAATATTATTTTCTCTCTCGTAATTTGTAATTCAAACAACTTCACAGTTAAAAATAAAATTTATAATGCTTATAAAAATGAATCGGAGATAAACCAGTATAATAACATGAGAGAGACTGAAAGGACAAAGAGAAAAGACGAGAGAATGAGATAGATTAAGATGAGAGAGAAATTTCTATTTTTGGAAGAGTGAGAGTTTTTTTGTTTTTATTTTTATTTTTACGAGAAACCAATTTTACCCTTGAAAAATTAACATTTTAAAAAAAATGAACTTCATTGACCTTATATGAAAGTTATTGGACTAAACCTACCCAACTTAAAAGGAACATGACTAAAATGTCCTTATTGAAGAATTACATAACTAAAATGACCCTACTCTCTAATGAGCCAATAATTAATCTTAATAGTTATGCACTTACAAATTCCTTGGATAACCACAAGTGAACATAGTCTACAAGTTCAGGTTAAGAACTTGATTAGTAAAATAAAAATGATAAGAGACCACATAGAAAGCGCTTCCATCCATGGACAACATAAAAAACCATGCCTGCAAGTGAAGTAATGCTACACACTCTCATTCATAACTCGTAAAGTTCAAAGTAATGCCAGCAAGCAGACTTTATTTTTTTACTGCATATTCTTCTACCAAAAAAAAAAAGATTACAACGAAAAGTTTAAACCATGTGAAATTACCTGCCAGCATCCTAGGAGCACACCTGTTGAAGTTAAGACCACTCTATCAAGAATAATCTTTAGAGGGCATAGATCCCTTGCAACAGCACTGACAGCAGTTGCTTCAGCTTGAATCTGTACAAGCATATGGTTTAATACTTTTAAGAAATATATTTGCACCAAGAACAAAGTTGATAACCCATGAATGACCTCGTAATGCAGTATACCTCATCATCAGTAGCAGCAATAGGCATAATATGATGGGAGGCATGAACCATACTGAAGTGATACAAAGTTGAGTTCTGAAACCAGATGGCTATCCAGAATACACGTGAGCAAACAAATAATGATAGCATATTCCAACATTTAAATATTTTAGTTCCATGATCAATTTATCAGTAACATAAATGCTTACAATTTTCGAAGTATGGATTAAATGTTCGTTTCACAGCCTCCCTGCACAGCCAAGTTTTATTGCATGATTCAAAACTCAAAAGTTACTTATATTGAAAATGAAATGCATGTGACAAAGAGGGAGGGTGAGGGGGCAAAGAAAGACCAAATTCCCTGCTTCATGCTAGTAGAATGGAAACAGGTAAGAGAGCATAGATAGAGAAACAAGGCAAACAAAAAAGAAAGGATTTAGAGGATGGACAACAGGGAATGATGGGAGATTGAGAGAAAATTCACAAAGAGAGAAACAAGAAGAATTGCAAGGAGCATAGTAGAGATTTTCATCAAAAGTTAAAATCAAGCACCAATAATATGTTATAATAGGAAGCATTCATAAAAGAAATTAAAAAAAAACCTCCAAAATGACATAACCTACTATTAGTATGTTGTAGAAAATTGTCAGAGTTCACAAGAACCAAGAACATGAACTTTCTAATCCCAAAAAGCTAACTCCAATCGTAGTAATTATATGTTTACTTATAAACTATACATTAATATCATGCTTAAGTAATATAGAATAATACATCTAACATCTTTGAAAAGAGTCTTTGTCTCTTACAAAGTCCATCATTTTGTAATTCTAACATATATTATTATATTTTACTCTATTTGGATCACTTATATTTTTTTTTATTTTGCAAGGCCATTTCATATTATTTTATTTTTTGTAAGGGCATCTCAATTGACTGAAGCTCTAATATTATATCAAAGTTCACAACAAGCACCGAGATTAACCCCAAGATTAGTGATTATCATGCTCACTTATAAAGCGATCATAATTAAGCAATACAAGACAATAACTCAAACAAAAATCCTAAAATTTGAAGTAATTCCCAACCAAATCCTTTAAAATCCTATAAACATTCATAATAAATCATTCTCCATTTCCACAACATGGCAATGTATAGTCAATATCAATTAAATTGCATTTCCAAATTTCCATTCAATTTTTCCGCCTTTTATGGAAGATTCATATGCATCTTAAGTTTACCTAAACAGTTCTTAAATTTTCAATTAGACATACTCAATAATCATTATTTCACTATATTAGGTAAATTTTACTGTAAAAGCGAACATAATGAACAAAACTAAATATGCTTACGAGATGGGAACGGAGTACTTCGTGCTCAGATACAAAACATTAGCTCGTACAGGAGGATTTGCGGCCTATGGACACAAAGACAGAAAAAATAAGTACATTAATTAAGCAATCCCAGCTTAATGAACAATTACAGAACTCAAATTAGCATGTTTTGTTGGATTTTAAATTCAAAACTAAATAAGATAAAAGAATTAATTAATGTACCTTAAGAACAGGTGCTACAGAACCGTCTTTTATGGTGAAGAGATCAGAAAGCGACAACGACTGAGAAGTCTCACCATGCTTAAGAAAAACCGGTCCATGCTCAACCAAATCGCTGGCCATCTTGTCGTACAATCTCGACCTTCGCTCTTGATTCGAAATCAAAGATTCTAAATAATTAAACAAATAGGCAAACGAAAATGTTCGTCATCGTTATATATCGCCACTATCGATTAAAAAAGTAGATAACAAGTTGTAAGAAATGAGGAACACCTGAAAAAGAGGAGGGATCAGAATTACGAATGGCCATTTGAAATAGAGAATAGAAGAAGATGAAAGCAGAGACTAGCCACAGAACTGCTACGGTAGTCTTGGAGTGGCTCCATAAGTTGGCCATCAAAAGCCGAACCATGCGTCCACCACGACTGTGCAACCTCAATGGGAGGTAGGAGAATGTGAGACCGAGGGTTAGGTACCTTAACTGTGTCGATGTTTGATACAGGTACTAATATAAATTAGTATTTTTTTATTGAGTTTAAAATTAACCACATGTATATCACATATTTTTTTAATTTTTATAATATTTTTATTATTATTTTTTAATTTTATATTATATTAAACTCATAATTTTAAATAACTGATATTTTAATCTTATAATTTTAAAAATAAATTAAATTAGTTTTGTAATTTAAAAAATAAAAAAATTCTAAATACTTGCTTTCTCTGCTATTTTATTAAAATCAGTTCTTTTTTTTTTAATTTTAAATTTAAAAAAAAATTTTGCTGATACCAAACTTATATATAATATAGACGAACTAAATTTAAAATTTTGACAAATAATAAATAATAAATAATTTGAAGAAAAATTATTATAGTATTCAACTTATATTAGCTTATGAAATAAATAAAATATTAAATTTTATTTATAAAATTAAATAATTATTAATTAAAAATTGAGATGAAATAAGATAAAGAACTTTTTTTTTTTTTTTAAATTATTTAATTTTAATATTTTTTTATTTTATTCTTAAAAGAATTTCAATTTTTAAAATTTAAATTTGATTGAAATTTTTTTTAAATTACATGATTAAATTAGTTATTTTAAAAATTACAAAATTAATGTGACATGAAATTTAAAGAATAATAATAAAAAATTTAAGATAACTAAGTTATCCTTCATTTTTTATTATGTAAGAAACATGTGATTAATTTTTAACTAAAAATATATTAATTTAAAATTTTGAATATTTTTAAAATACCGCTTAAAAACTTGAATAATAATAAATAACAACAAATAAATATTAATGTTATTATGATACCGGTCCCGAGACCGAGGACCCTAACCAAAGTTTTGCATAAACAAAAAGAATAGAAAATTTGTTCTTAAAAATAAGGGAAACAGCTTAACTTAAAAATTGTTGTTTAAACATTATCAAAAAAAAAAAAAATTGTTGTTTAAAAATATTTCTAAATCAGTATAAAAAATAATTTTCAATAATTTTAAAAAATATTAAACTTGTTTGGTTATTATTTTTTAAAATTTGATTTAAAAATAAAAACAAAAAACATTCTCATGTGTTTGGCCAAATTGTTCTAAAAAAAATTTATTTTTCATATTAAACTTTTAAATTCAAATTTAATGTATTATGATAATTTAAAAATTGATTATTAAATAAATTAAATATATTAGTTATAATTATTTAAACCTAATATGTGGTAATATTTATGCATGCACATACAGTATTTTTTAAAATATGCAAAGCTCAAGTTTTTAGGCTTATTTTACTTGCAAACTGATTTCGAAAATTTAATGTAACTCAAATTAGATTATAAATTTATGCACATCTCAAGTCTATACTAGGTGATTACCATAAAATTGCACTACTCACATGGACATTTTATTCGAAAATAATAAAAAATCTAGGTTTTTGTAAAAAAAAAAAAAAAAAGTTATGACTTTTCCTTAACAAATTAAGTAATTGCAATTTTAAATTTAATATATATTAATATTATATATTTTTTATATACATATATAATTATAAAATTACAACATTATTAAGTATTTAGATTGAATTTTTATTATGATTACATATTTTTTATTTCACTTAAAAAATATATGTTAAACAACTAAAAATAAATAAAATTATCCACTGATAAACTAATATTAATTATATTACAAGTATTATACAAACACGTGTATTCCAAAAATTATTAAAAAAAAAAAAAAACTAAACTAAACTAAACTAAACTGATAACATGTTCTTACATCTATCTATTATCTATCTACCTATTTTTTATATAAAAAAGAATGTTTGTCCCTTTAAATAAATAACTAATTTATTTAATTTTTTAACATAAAAAATATATTAAATGGCTCATAATTAATCATATTTATATCTCTCTTAATTTTAATTTTTATTTTTTATTTTAAATATTCATAAAAATATATTATTTTTTATCTATTTATTTATTTATATCTATCTATTATTTATATATAATAAAGAATTTACTTTCTTCTATTTATTTGTATTTAATATTTCTATTTCTTTTATTTTATTTCCTATTTATTTATTTATTTATCTATATATAAAGAAGAGTTTACTTTCTCTTATTTATTTATGTTTTGTATTTCTATTTCTTTTATTTTATTTCCTATTTATTTGTATTTGATATTTATATATTTTTTTATTTTTGTTTAAAATAAAAAGTAGAGAGCTAAAAAAAAGTAATTAGTAACCTATATAATCTAATACCATATTAGTAGATATGTGTTATTTTTTTAGTAATGTTATATGTATTAAGTTGTTGTATATATTAAATAACATATAATAAAAATATAACTAAATTATACCAATTTAAAAAATGATTATTATATCTAATTTGTAGAAATAAAAAACCAAATATCATGTTATCATCAAGAAAAATACTATTTACAAGAATAAAATAAGCTTCACTTATAAATAAAATATGGCTTTAACGGAATAATTGAATTTTGAAATAATTTTTATTGCCATTTTTTTAATAATTATATATTTTTATGATTCTTTGAATTATGATTCTTTGAATAGTAAAAAAGTTTTTAAACAAGAAAATGTAAATTTTTTTATTAAAAAATAAAATTTGCAAATAAATAATGGTATAAGTAAGTGAAGTGAAAAGATAGTTTACTTTCTCCTATTTATTTGTGTTTGATATTTCTATTTATTTTATTTTATTTTATATTTATTTATATTTGATAGTTATATTTTTTTTTTGAAATAAAAAATAGTTGGTAACTTATATAATCTGACAGTATATTGGTAAACATATATTATTTTTTTAGTAATATTATATGTATTAAGTTATTATAAATATTAAATAACATAAAATAAAAAAGGTAATTAAATTATAAAAATTTTAAAAATGATTATTATATATATAAAGGTGAATTGTTCTGTATACAAATAGCATTTATTTAATTTTTTTTTGGGATTTTTTTTCATTTGATAAAATTAATTAGAAAAATTACTAAAAATAACACTCCTAAAATTTATAATAACAAAACTAGCACCTCAATAATATTGAACGTTCAATATTGAACGGGTCTATATTGCCGTCGTTCAATTCCATTTGAATAGATATTCAAAAAAAAAATGATATATTAATCATTTTTTTAATTCTAAAAATATAAGTTTGAACACAAGGGGGGTGTTATTTTTGTTATTACAAGTTTTGAGGGTACTAAATTTATTATTTTTTCAATTATTTAGGAGTTGATGTCAAAAAATTAAAAAAAAATTATATTTAATTTTTTTTTATTTTCTATTATTTTTATATTGTTGTTTATATAATGTTGTTTAATAACGTTGTTTTGGAGTTGATATCAAACGTTATGAATTTTATTTGTTCTACTGAGTTAGTTCATTTTCTACCAAAGAAAAATACAAAGGTAACATAAATTTATACTTATATTTGTACCCATATTAATTATAATATGATTTTTTTTTTAAAAAAAAATCTCTAAAAGTGAATAACTTCTTTCATTTTCAAAATTACTTGACCACTTATCATAACATAATTAATATGAATATAAATTTATGTGTCTTAACATTATACTTATACCTTTGACAAAAAAAAAATACTCATCTTCTATCAAATCATTATTTGTCACGTTAAAAGTAAGTATATATATGAGTATTAGTTAAAACAAATTTATTGTTCAATTTGAAATGATATATAACAATTTAATTAGTTATTTTTATGATAATATATATTTTAGAAACAGTTTGTTGAATAATAAAATTTATTTAACATCAGAAATTGAACAATTTAAATAGAAAACATTTTTTAATATCTTTAATTTATTATACATAATTTTTTATATTTTAAAAAAATGCATATGACATAAATCTTACATAAAAAAAAATTATGATTCAAATTTTAATAATAATTATATAAATATAAATTATATAAAAATACATAATAATAAAAAAATGCACTTGAATTGAACGTGTCTCAAAACTAGTAAATATAAAACAGCAAGTTAGTCTACAGAACTCTTTTCGCCTTTCTGATACAAGTTTCTTGTGTTTTTAAGGTATTTTTAAAAATAACAAAAACAAGTATTAGTTGTTCTCTATTTAAAAAAAAAAAAAAAATTTGTTTCCAAGAAAAGAATAAAAAAATTAACTCAGCCAAATAGATCCTAACAATCCCAAACCACCGGCATTCAAGCCTACTTACAAGGTTTTGGACATAATATTTTTCGAAATTACTTTTATTAAAAAAAAAAAAAAAAAGCAAAACTTAAAATTAAAATAAATATTAGTACCATTTACCATTTGTTTATGTTTTTATTTGAAAATATTTAATTATGTTAAAATTAAAATTACTTAAAAAAAACTTCAAAATATGCATCTGAACTCCAGTCAATAAATGAAATGAGAGGCTGAAGATTTCCAAAGTAAATAAAATTTGAAAACTAAGAGAAGAAACCTAGACTAGTAAAAAAAAAAAAATTTTTGACAAAACATATTTATCTTCCCATATCTCAAAAAGAAAAATATTTATCTCGCATAATTAACTTTAGAACCTAAAACTTAGGAAAACTGAAAAATAATAAAAATTTAAAATATATAAATATTATAAATATAATAAAATTAAAATGTATTTATACATAAGTAGATTGATTCCATTTTTGATGATTTTATTAAAATCTATAACCTATACGACTAGGTCGATATTTTAAATTTTAGAACATACACTGAACCAATAATTTAAAAAAATAAAGTGTAAGTTTATTTTACTATTGTATTGAATCAGCTAGACAGTTTTTGAAGGGAAGAGAAAAATGCACGCTCCCAAATAAGAGGGACAGAAGTTATCTACCGAGACCAAAACCCCAAACATTTTGTTTTATAAGTGAAGGCTCGAAATCAAGAAGGAAAATTTCGGAATTCATTAGCTGAAAAAGTCAAGCTCACCTAGCTCATAAGCTAAGAGAAGCTTGCGAGCCTATTTTGTAAACTGCATTCTCCCCCACCCCCCCCCCCCCCCCCCCCCCCAAAAAAAAAAGGTATAATCATGTAAGGCTTACCAAGACAAACTAAATATTTTCAAGACTGTGAAATCAGAAACGTTATTAGATGCACAACTGCTTTGCTGCATTTGGAATTCATACAAACATAATAATGGAAAAAACCAAAGTAAACAAAATAGGGGCCAAAGGTCTAGTAATCATGCTTTATTAATGTCAACTGAAGTGTCCCAACAGATGTGATGCCTGCAAAACATTAACAGCATCTCCTCGTTGATGAATCAGACACAACAAGTAGATGCCATCACATCATTTCTTAACCTGGTGAACCGGTACAAGTTTACAGTAAGCTTAGTACTAATTAAGGTACATACATTAACAAGATTAATTGGTAACAAGAAATACTGCTGTGCCATTCAATATATATTGCTAGTACTAGATTTCCTTGCAGAGAGGTACATTTTGCATTTTCAATGTAAGAAGTTATGGTTATGTGCAAAACTAATTGTTTGGCAAGGAACATCTCGTTACATTGTTTGATGCAGAAGATAACTACATTAAAGTCAATCGTATGAAACCAAGAGCCTAAGTTCATGCAATATGTCTCTGTGTGCACTGCCATTTTATAACGCGGAGACTCAAAAAAAGAGAGTTCAATTATTTATTATCAATATTCACAATCTAATTTTAGTTAGCCTTATTATACAATATGTTATTGTTCATTGTTTATTTTCCCAATATTCACTTCCACGTAACTAGCACATACTTGTTTGGAATTTCCAAACAAGTATATGAAAATTCTTCCCATCCATTTAACTTTTCCTTTCCAAATGGTTATATAAAAAATCTAAACACCAAACTTTACGTAAAAATTTAATTTAACTCATCATCATTTATGAAATATGCTAAAATTGAATGAATTTGATGTCCAGTTTTTTTTTTTTGGGGTCAATAATTTGTCATCCAGCTGAAAAGACCAGTGTGATGCCTTAGGACTCCAATTGTGATGCCTGGAACCTACTTGTGTGATGCAAGTAGTTTTCTATCCCTTTTATTTCTAATCACTGCTCCCTTAACTCCAAATTACCCACCACACCCTTCATGTTCTACATCATTTGTGGCATAAGAACCCAAGTTCTAGATGGGAATTCACAAACAGAAACAAGCTTTAGATGAAGATTAGTACGATTGATCAAGGGGGAGCAGCTAGGCTGCCAGAGTAAATGCAACATGATAGAGGAGTTCACTCCACTGCGTAAGATCCTTGAACCTACCACGACCGCCATCCGCAGCCTATTTTCGTTCTCTTCCCTACCCGGGAAAGTGGATCAAAGAAAAGGCACTCAAACCCAAAGGGATAAACTATTGTTTTGATTTTTACATTAAATGGATTTTGGGTAAGAGCACTTACAAGCATATCAGGCTAAGAGCAAAACAACAAACGGCCTGAAGAAGGAAAAACAATTGGTTAGTCCAATAACTCCAACAAATGAACATCCTGAATGAACAATGTGCACAAGACTGCAAAAATTAATGATTGTGCTGAAAAGAAAGAATGTGGACACTGAAGTCTTGAAATCTAAAAAGGATGAGAATTCCTATGAAATGCTTCACTAAAATTTGACAGATTTGGAAATTGGAGAAGAGCTATTGTTGAAACTGAAGCTTTGGATGTTAATACAACTGAGACTAAAGTTGAAGTTCAAAATGAAACTGATATGTGCGGGGGAAAAAATGCACATGACACATGATGAAGTGAAAAGGGAATTTACTAAAATTGGCAAAGAGGACATGATTGTGAATCCTACAATTCCTGAACAATTTCCTGAAGGTTCTTATATGGAACTTCACTCTAAGAGTATCTGGCTTAGCAATATCATGGAGGAAATCGATTCTGCAACTGTTGAACTTGCTGCACAAAAGAAATGGGCATTGGTGATGCAATTTATATTGAGGATTAAAAGAGTTATGAATCTTCTGATCGACAAAAGGCTAGATTTCCATTCGCTTTACCCATTCAGGTGCAAATTAAATATGTTGCCGATCAGTTTCTGGCAACCATCGGAAAAGTATATCAAATTTATTTTGTTGGCTGGAAACGAAAGCCACTTTCAAACGTGCAAGGGTTAGAGAAGCTAAACAATCAGTTTTTGTATCTATCAGCAAATTCAATTCCTACTTGTCAAAGTTGAGTTTTCTATACCTTCCTTAATTCTCTAATCTCTTCTCCTCTAATTCCAAATTACCCACCACAACCTTCCTGTCTTACATCGCCTAATGACTCTATATAAGCTACTACCCTAGGCAACTTGGGATTAGTTGTCAATCATATTAAAAGCTTCAAACTAAATTCTAGAATTAAATATGAACAAACAATTTTGAAGTTTTTAAAATTTTAACCAAATGAGATAGCTACATCAGAGTACTTAATGAACAAACTGATTATTTAAAGCTCAGAAGAACTTCAAAAACTAAATACTTCTTTGAAATTCAAAAAATCAAATATTTCTAGATTGAACTAAGATTCTAGGACAAACAAAAGCAATAGAATTGCCTCTTTCTTCTGAAATCTTTTGCTTGACCAGGATGTACCTTTATTCTCCAACTTAAATTTGTGATGGCTTTTGAACCAAACAAGCATAATTTAAAGGGTTCTACGCGACATGTTACTTCCTCCATGTACATGGATCATTGGTCCATAAAGTATAAGGTATTGGATCCTTCAAAATGTACGGATTTCATGACTCTATATATGCTACCACCCAAGATAAAATAGGCTAAGTTGACGGGGATATTAAGAGCTTCGAACTAAATCCTAGCATTAATTGTTTGCAAAAATTTTTGGTTTTAACTTTCAAGGCATAAAATGAGGTAGTCACATTATAACACTCTGATCAAATATATCCAAGGCAGAGCTTTAACTATGTAACTGAAAGGGGGTACACCGAAATTTAGGGCAGCAAGTATTCCTACAATAGACTAGGACATGTGAAAGCATGATATTTGTGTAGATGTCTGTAAGCTCAGCTACAAATAGTACAAACCTACATGGAAATCCCCATGAGGTTGCCGTAAACATTCTAAAGTAGCCAGCCAAAAGCATGTAGCCTAACCTCCAAAGAGATTGAGATAGAATGTGATAAGGGCTCAAACCAATTTTAAAAGCACAGGCTAACTCCCATGCCTTTATAGTAGTGACCTCCACTCAGAGGCGGAGCCAAAAAAAAATTAGTAGAAGTTATAATAAATTTTACTCAATTTAACACTAAATTTTTTCATGTTATATTATAATAAAGAAATAGAAGTAACACATTATAATTAACTTATAACGAAAATTAAACAAAAATATAACAAGTTAATAAATATTAGTATCATTCATAAATAAAATAAATTTATTAACTAAAAAATTTAAGCAAATAAAGAGCTCAATCAAATACATTAAAATTTGTAGACATTAAAATTAAAATAAACATATGAAAATGTAAAAAGTAAAATATAATTTAGAATTTTAAGCTTGAGACTATATTTAAAAATATATGTTTATAAATAATATAAAAATGACTAATAATAATAAAAATAATAAATTTTTATATAAAAAAATTTCAAATAAATTTTAAAAGATTATTAAAATAAAATGTCAAATAATATTATTAGATCAAGTTAAAATTTGGATTAAAATAAAATATAATAAACATAAACTCAAAAAAATTTAATATGAAGCTTATTATATACTTATTTTTTTAATTTTATTTTTATAATGTTGAGTTTAAAAATATTTAAACATTATTTGGATTCTTATATTTAAGAAGAATTTTTTGTAGTATACTACTCTAATTTTATTTTTGTTACTAATAGTTACCAAATACATAAAAAAAAGTATATATTTAACCACTTTATTTACAATTCATGTCATTTTTATCCACATATTTGTTAAATATTGTTAATATATACTAAAATATATACATAAAAATTAGACACAATATATTACTATAAATGAAATATTTATTTAATGCTAAAAATATAAACGTAATTAATTTTTTGTAAAAAGTTGGCCGGGATTGAAGCCCCCCGACCCCACGTAGATCCACCTCTGCCTCCAGTGATGACAAAACACAATGAGGGGTTTACTTAAAATGAATGGTGAATACTAGAATAAACAATATTTTTGAATAGGGGATAGGAGCCCGGATCAATGCCAGAGATAAACTCAACAATTCAGTGATAAAAATGGAAGCATCACGGCCAACTAAACAAACAAGAGCAGTTGATTACCCCAAGATATGTAAAGAACATCAACAGCTGCCAGCATTCAACCCAAAACACACAATTCATATTACAACCCCAAAACAAGATTCATCCCATAAACAACTGTAATACTCCTCACCCACTTTGAAATTAATCATCCAATAAGCAAAAATTCAAGATACCCATCACTTTAAAACCCAAAATAGGTTTTGTCAACAGCCCAGAAACCAATAGATCAATGATATATAGAATCTAATTAACCAAAGACGATTCGTTTCTCGTAACCATACGTTGGAAAAAGTACAAGATACCCATTATTTTAAAACCCAATTTAGGCTTCCCATCAGCATAGCGACTAATAAATTGTTCATATAGCGTAAGCAAACATATTCCTCATTAAACAACGCAAGAAAATGAGGGAGAAAGGAAATCAGACTGACCCAAGACGATGCCTCATTTCTGGTAACCACCACCACGAGCGTTCATATCTTCTTCAACAGTAGCAGTTAAGTAAACGGGAGGGAAATCTGAGGGTTCAAAGGTCTTCTCCTTCATCATCTTCTCGACGTCGGGCTTCTTAAGAATAGTGCGTCGTATGGGAGGGCGGTTACGACGCTGGTCGCGAGAGTAGTATTTGATGTCGTAGACCGTCTCAGGGTCGGAGGATGGAATACAGGGTTTGACCTTGGTGGTAGCCGGGCACTCAAGCCGGTACTCCAACGCCCCGGGAATCGACAACTTGAACTCTGGATCGGCGCATGGGCCAGTTATCTCCCATGGCTTCTTGAAGAAGCGCTTTAGCGTTTGTAAGATCGACGATGCTGGTTTCGCCATCAAAGCTCCCTGGTATTTCTTCTACTTTTGAAGCGAGCGAGACGCGAAATAAGAGGCTTAAAACATTATAATTTGGAATTATTTTTATGAATTTTTTAGACCTTTTTTTTTTTTTTTTTTTAAGATTTTGATAGAACGTTATGGATCGTAGATTTGTACTTTATTTATTTTATATTTTTTTTGGTCAGATATGAAAATTTGGATCGATATATATATATATATATATATATATATATATTTGTGTGTGTGTGTGTGTGTGTGTGAAATTTAGGAGAAGTGTTTGAGAAAAAAAGATAAGAATAAAGTTTTGAGAAAAATATTTTAAATTTTTGAGTAAGAGAATAAATAATTGATTATGGATAATTTTAATTAAAATATTTATCAAAATTTATTAAAATTAATTAGTTTTTAAAAAAATTTAAAATCAACAACATTTTTTAAATACATCTAATTTTGAAAAAAAAATTATAAAATTTTAATTAAATATATCTAAATTTTATAAATTTTTAAAGACCAATATAAATATTAATTAAATATATCTAAATTTTTATAATCTTTGAAAATTTTAATTATATATATCTTGATTTTAAAATTATATAAAAATTATTAAAAATTTTAATTAAATGCACTATAAATATGATAAAAATTTCAACCAAAGCAAAGTGAGTGTTTTCATGTAATATTGAAGTTTTTTTTTTTTTTTTTTCATTTTTTTAAACTAACATAAATTCATTATAAAATTCAAATTCCTATCAGCAAGAACTAAAACATCTTTTTAATATAAATTTAATAAAATAATAATATGATTAGACCCAGTAAAATTTTTGGTCGCTCTTATCGAAAATCTCACAATTGTCATCAACAAATTAGCAGGATATATGACTTATATATACATTTTTTAATAATCATATGTATTAACTAACGTATTAATATGCTTTAGATATAATATTTTATGTTTTTTTAGTCTAAATATAAGGCTTTACATCAAATGATTTCAAAGGTGGTCGTCGAAACTCTTCCAGGATTACCAGTAACGATCGTCAAAACTCTGGCTAGACAACTATCAACAGTTGCCAAAACTTTAGCAAAATTGTTAGTTCTATTTTATTAAAGTTATGAAATAAGTGTCTTTTGGTCTTTTATTGAATAATTTAATTTCAAAATTGTTTGTTTTAGGATTTGTTAATGTTAGTTGTAAAAACCTAATAAATTTTGAGGTACGATGTCATTTTAGTTTTTTGGTTTATGATTTTAGAGTTAATCGGTCATTTTGCTAGTAAAATTAGTTATTTAATTCTTTTAATTATGAAAAATAATTCATAGAAGAAAAAATGTTACTTAAGTATCAACATTTTAATATTTTTATAATTTTAACATATTTTTGGATTTACTAAAGACGTATTTTGGTCATTTTATGTGTTTTTCTCCAAACACAACAAACTTGACCTTTTTTTTTACACGCCATTTCTAGAAAAAAAAATAAAAGACCTATCCCACTCTTTCTTTTTCACTTTTCCTCTCTCACGTCTCTATTACTACTGTTTTTTAATAAAGAAAATAATGAGTAAGAAGAATAACGGTTACGAGTATAAATTTTTTATTTGGATTGATCATCTGGATTGATCATCCACCTGTTCATCAAAATAATGTTTTGATTGCGATTGAAATATATACATTACATTCTTAAAAGTGTCATTACAATTCTTATTGTGCTAGTTTTTGGTTGCATTTGTGAATCGTCACTAGTTAGAGGCGTTCGCGACTAGTCATTAGTTGGTAGTTGCTTGTCAAATAGGGTGGTAACTAAGTTTAGGACTATGATACTTTGAATGTATGATGAATTTAAGACCTTAATTAAGATATATGGCACTATCGATAAATAATAATTAGTTGAAATTTTTTAAAAAATAATTAATTTTAAATTTCTAGATTTAAATCTTAAAAAAATGCAGTTTTTTCACATAATTGACTTGAATTTAAAATTAATAATAAAATATCTATATTTATTTTTTATCAGTACTTTTTTAATAGTTAAAAGAATTAAATAACATCTTTTTAACAATAAATAGGATTAAATAATATTATTTAAAATAAATATATTAAGTAATACTTTAAACTTAATCAAAAAAAAATTATCATAACATTTTACCCAAATTATCAATAACAACAAAAATATGTTCACTACACCTATGAACATAAAAAAAAAAAAAAACTTATACTTTTTGCGTTATACACAGGGAGTCCAAAATCAAACTTCTGTTATTTTTATTTGTTAACATAGAAAGAACAAAACTTATATCGCAAAATAAATAGACATCTCATTATTTAGGTGGTAGAGACAGTCACCTTAGGCCAAGCAAGTAGTATAGGATTTTTTTTTTTTTTTTTAACACTTATTAGATTTTTAAAATTAAGTAATTTATTAAAATAAAAAATTAAGAATATATTAATTTGTAAAAAAATTATTATGTATTTAAATCAATATTATTAAGATAGAGATATTGCAGCAAAAAAATTAATTGTTACAAAAATAAAACATTAATTATTTATTTTATACTTATAAATAATTATTTTTAGTATTATTATTAAATATATTTATTATTAATAAATATTAATTGCGAACAAAATAATATATATATTATTAGATAATAATAAAAAAAGTCAACAATTGTTAATCTTAGTTTTATTATACAAGTAACTAAAATACATTTATTAAATTTACTCAAATTTCTTAATAATATTCGCGCAAAAAAAATTAATTAATTAAAATTATGCAAAATATGATCAAATAATTATCATAAAATGTCTTTTAACAAGTCAAAAAGTCTATTATTTTCTTTTTTATATGTCTCTTTGTATTCTTAAATTTTAAAATTTATATTGTTCATATGTTTTCTTGGACATAAAATAACACGTGCTAAATAGCATGCTCACATTGGTTCTATTTAGTAATATGGTCTGCAGTCCAACCTAGTGAGTTATGAGTAAGCAGATAAGTCTAATTACTAAATAAACGACTATTAGATAAAAAAAAATCGAATATCACCTAATTATTTGATAAGAGATATGTCTTCGATGTAAGGATAAGTCTATCTCCTTGGATAAGTAATTGACAACAGGTATATCTCATCCCAATATATATGCACCTTGTACACATTCACACAGAAGTTTATATCTCAATGTCGTGGTGGTCTGAGGTCCTAACGTGTTTTCTCTGTTTACAAGTCCACAGTAAGGAGAATTGCACCCTCATTCTAATGTTGACAAAAAATGGCATCAATATATGGCGCTGTTTATGGGAACGAAGTGTGTTCTACTAGCTAACAACTCAAAAAGAGAATTTTAGGAGCCCTTGTTGTATTATCTACCAAATATGAGAAAAAAAAAATCTAAGAAAACAATTTATTCGAGTGCCCTAACAGAAGTTGAGTAAGTGCCCCAACGGAAGTTAAGTGAGTGCCCGACGAAAATTTTCATTACAAACCTACTGTTAGTTCTCCTGATGAAGACGAATCCTCCCACAAGTTATGGAACTCCACTATATAAGAAAACAAAGAGATCTACCACATGATCAACTGGCAGTGCTCTCACAACATGTCCACTTAACAAGCCCTACACTCGCCGCGCTCCGCCCACTTCGACCCGCTTGTCAAAGGAGAGCACGAACTTAAGCTTGTCTGGATGTGATGGAAAAAACATTTAAGTCTACCTTAGAATGCCTCCCTAATCCATAAGATCCTTAATCAAATTTAATATGTGAAAAAAAAAAGGATATTGCCATAAAAAAATATCGCGTACAAGACATATCGCAAAAAAGGAATGTCTCCCATAGCCATCACCACTAAACGACATCTCAATTTTTTGATACCTCCTGCAAGTGACGCTTCTTTGATCGTCGAAAAGAAAAGCTCAGTCGCTCCTTCACCTTGGCATAAGAGAAAAATGGGTCCACCTCTTACTTTTCTGTCTGGACGAGTGCTTCTTGTTTGGATATAAAAATTCATGCACCATTTCAGAAAAGTGAGACCATATTAGAAAGATTGCATCCCGATTAGTTTGTACCCAAAATTTGGGACTAAACTGACATAGGGGTGAGCCACACTTTCCCTTATGCTCCACTCTTACAAGTGGTGGCCGTACAGACAAGTCCAGCCTAAAAAACATAAAAACCTGGACCAAATCGGTCTGGTTTACCAAACAGATAGTAGATGGTTAGGGGTTCGGTCCGCCCACTTTTAGGACAATTCTTGGAGAACTGAAACTGATTTTGGAATCCTCGCAATGAGACGATTTAGATGGCATCCATCACTGCCTAGTCCCGATCAACCTCTCTTCGTGTGGTACTCCGAACGGCTTTCCTCCGTGTGGCCCTCATGTAGAGAAATAATAGAACGGACAACCTCTGGATGGATAACCGCTAGACGAACCTCACTCCCCACATGAATCCACAGTTTTCTAACCTACGTCTACACCGACTACATCATAATGAGTTTGAATGGCTCGCAGAAGAGGAGCATGAATGAACTCTCATCTGTGAGTGATAGTGAATGCACTCTCGTTCGTCCTAAGGTGTCTACTTAAGCCACAAGCTCTCAAACTATTTCTTATCAACAAGAACTCTTTACGACATCTCCTAAATGCCAGAGCGTGTTAGCATCAACCCATGGCTTAACAGGCCATCTAGAGATTGTATAGTCCATATTGCTGTTTAATAGGCTGTGTAGTCCACACTAACACTTTTAACATGATTGATGCCTTACAGACCATAATGTCCATATTACAGTCGCCCTATGTGTTGCGGGATCTACACCTTCACATTTCAATGAAGTAGTCCAAGACGTCGCCTATCATGTTGCACAGGACAGAGTAGAGTGTAGCCCAAGAGGCTACACCACCCTACATGACAGATCATGAAGCCAAGTCTTAATCACCAGAATATGGCTGTCCAATCTTGTTGTCCAGGCCGTCTTTGCACGTCATGGACCCCTCTGGGGTACACCTTCACCTGCCCCAACAAGCATATTGAGCCACCTGTTGGGCCACAGACATGCAACATAATTTTGTCTAACCATAAGCTTCTCCATCATATGATGTTACAAAACACTATTGACATGAAGGAAAAGGTCATCCACAAACTTTGAAGAAACTTTCTCAATATACAAATGGAAAATCAACAAACAATAGATGAGTTGACTAATGTAAGCACACTAAGTTGAAGGCTTCGCAAACATCATATGATCAAATGAAATCACCCCAAAAATAAAAATAAAAAAATGATTCACACAAACTTGACAAGATCCAGACGAAAAAGAAATTGCATCAACACCTTATGTTCTCCCAATTATAAGTCGTCCACCCAAATGCACAAGTAGGCCACCCAAATAGAAGTGATTGAACAGAAAGACGACCGTCTAGACAAACATGTGGTTGGCCAAACAGAAGTTGCTTAACAAAAAAGGTTGCCACTAGAACAAACATATAGATGGTTAGATAGAAGTTGCCCAACATAAATATGGCCAATTGGACAGGATTGGCAAGACAAGAAAGGTGTCTGTCGAATAGAGTTGGGCCAAATAGGTCAGTGCCACGAGCTGGTCAACCATGCCCCATCCCCATGCAGTGCCTTACCAGAGATGAAATTGTGACCCACGAAAGATGTCTAATCAGAATGATCATGTACACAACTCCAAGAAAATAACACGTGCCAGATGGCACGATTCCATTGGTCCTATTTAGCAAAATTGCCCTTAGTCTAGCCCAGTGAGTGCGAAGTAAGCGAATAAATCTAATTGCTAGATAAAAGATCATAATATAATGAAGCGTCGAATATCCCCTAATTATTCGATAATATATCATTAGAGAGAGATATGCCCCTGATGTATGGATAAGTTTATCTCTTTGGGTAAATTATCGACAACATGTATATCTCCTCTCCTATATATATGCACTTTATACACATTCACACAGAAGTCTCACCTTAAGTCATAAATAAGACACAAATCATAACTTGATAATAATACACACAACTTCTATATTCTCTCTATCGACACCTCTTCTCCCTATTATTATGGAGCTGAGGCTTAAGTCTCCTTCATTATCTTTATTATTCGAACTAACTTAAGCATCGGAGGGTCAAAGGCCACCATATCCCACGATAGTCCAAGGTATTAACGTGTTTTCTCTATTTACAAGTCCACATCAAAAAGAAGTACACTCTCATTCTGATGCTGACAGAAAAGGGTATCAATGTGTTTATTTTATTCAAATTTTAGAGATAAATATTTAATTTTATAAACAATTTTAACCTTTTTTTTATTTCAAAGTTTTGTTAAAATCATCAATTATTTTATATCATAATCAAAATAAAGTTTAATTCCTTGTTAAATTACTAAAATTTTTATTTACTTATTTATTTATTTATTTAAATTTATTATTTATTTTTTATAAAAATAAATAAATATTATTAATCAATTTTTATTGACATATAAAATTTGAATTTATGAAAAAAAGGGAAAAATACCCCCTTAAATTTATTATGTTAAATTAATAATATATTTTAGTTTCTTATACGGTATTTTAAAAGCCTACTAACTTTCAAAGTTATTACATCACTAATTTATCATCTATATTTTTGTTATCTTTTAACAATTGAAGTACTTGTTTTAATATGTGCAGGAACAACTATTATTTATTTTTTTTTAAATTCCAATATCCTGTGAGCGAAAATCTCAATTTCGTATTGCAATTTAAACCTAATATTTCCTTCTTGTTATTAATTTGTTTCTTTTCAAATTGCTTTCAACGACTATAGTTTTTTTTATAAAATAATTTTCCTTTTTTCCTCTGTTGAAGTCTTTCGATTATTAATTTATTTGTGTTATTAATTTATTTATTAATTTTTTTAAAAAAATTATTAATTATTTGTTGTCGATTTCCTTTTTGCTTTCGATTTGAAGGCTTTATTATTATTATTATTATTTTTAATTTGAGAACTTAATAATTTACTAAATATTCACATGTAAAATTTTCAATTTCGTAATCTCTTCCTTTCTCATGCTTCTGCAATTTATTTTAACAAAAAAATTAACTAAAAATTTAACGTATAGACTAGTAGTGTACTAGTTTTAAAACATAATTGACTTCTAATACACTATATAAAAAATAATAGATTAAAGTATATTACTAACTAAATTTAATGAATGTTGCTGCAGATATATAAAAATAGTTAAAAACGAAGTTATTGAAATATTAAAACTTACTACTTGAGTTGAGTTAGGAACTATGTCGCTCTCTTTAAGATGTTTTGTGACTCTGTTCAAAATTATGTAAGCAAATATAGCCTTGTCGTCCCTAAGATAAAAGAGCCTAAAATCTTTTTGTCTCGAAACTTTACTGTAATGATGAAGTCTGAGATGTTACACCTCTAAAATATTTATGTTGCTCGGAATCTAAAGTAAAAAATATTTTATGTATATTTTTTGGCTTGAGTTTCTGAGAATTTGTGTTAATAATATTTTTTTTTGTGTTTCTGCAAAGAATGAAGAATTGAGAGAGAATAGAGAAAGTAAAGAGCAGTGAGGGAGATGAATGGTTCTGAGATATGAAAAACTAAGAGCTATGATCCTCAATTTATAGTTGAAAATTTTAACTGTTTGTCACAAAAAACGGAAGGATAGATCAGAACGTGCAATGTTCACAGAAACGGTCATGAAGAACGTTACAGAGAAATGGTCATAAAGAAACGATCATGGAGAACATTATAGAGAAACGGTCAGTAGAGTTCTGTAAAACTTGTTCTGATTGGAACGGAACGAAACGATAAAAAAAAAATAACATAATAAAATTTTTGACTGTTGAAAAAAATAATTTTAATAATGAATTTTTTTCCAAAAAATAAAGTGTCACCGCGCGGCGGCGACACCTGCACGGGTGTGGGTGGACCCACAATTGCTTAGTTCCTCTCTTCTTACACAAAAGTGGATATTTCTTAAGGCCCAATCCCAATAATAAATTATTTTATATATAAACATCTCTAAAGAGATGTAGAATAGGAGCCTAGGATAAATTTTTTTTGTTTTTTTAAGAGAGTAATTTATGGTATTTTTTCTCTTATTTTTTTTTTTTAAATTCACACAATTTCCAACGGTGAATCATTCCTGCAACCCACCCTTACGAAAAATATTTAAGATTTCATTTTTATGTTTTACTTTACCCTGCAAAAATCCTTGAGCAACCGTGGCATAGTATGAATGAATACTTGAGTTATTTAAAGTGCAATAGTGTAAAATTACAAGCAGTCGATAATATTTCCCCCCCTCAATTCCTCAACTTTTTGGTGTTAAACTTCATGGAAAGTGATAGAAGTAAGAAGTCAAATATTTCAACAAATATTGAAAAATACTAAGGAGGGAAAAGAAAAAAAAAACAAGTGAAAAAAATATTATTTGTTACTATATGATTAGAGGTTATTTATGAGCATAAAATACCATTTGAAATTTGCTTCCATACTGTGAGGAAAAAAAAAACTCATTTCCATATATAATAAGGATATTACAATCATATATCCAATAATTTAACCAAAAGAAAAAAAAATGAAAAATTACTAGAAATATCGCTCTTAAAATTCATAATAATAAAAATGACACTCCCGCTTTAAATTGGGAGAATATGAGTTAGTATTACTAAGAGTATTATTTTTATTGTCGTAAATTTCAAGTGTGTCATATTTGTTATTTAAAAAAAAAAAAAAAAATGGAGGCATGTATAAATGCTGACAGTTTTTGAAGTAACAATAACAACGCTCACTAAAAAATCTATCCTCAATACACTCTCCAAGGACAGCATGCTCATTAGTCATTACCAATACATTTCCAATTACATTCCTTGTCGCGAAGACTACAAGGTCCTCTAATGTTCCACTTACTCGGAGGCACTTCAGTTCTATTTTTTCTTCGTGTATGTCTGCAAATATTTATTTATTAGTGAAATAATAACATAAAATTAATTAAACGATATATAAATATATAGTTAAGTGATATTGAAACAAATATATATATTTGTAATGAATTGAATATTGACTGTTTATGGGTTGGTAATTCAACTATATTTTATTTTCTGCTTAAAAGGTTCATGTCTTTAATTATAATAAGATTAAACAAAAACAAAATTATCACGTAATAAATAAAAAAATAAAACATGAGCAAAGATAGTGTAAAAATTGATTATCAAAGAGCTACAAAATAAATAAAATGGATTAAGGAATAACCATGAGCTAATGAAATGATAAGTAAACAAACACAAATACACATAGTATGAGTGACATTATTGATAGGAGACTTGGCCATAAATAAATATTTTGTTTCATGATCAAAATAAAGGGGAAGATTAGACCATTTATATAAGGGAGCAGAGCTATAGAGATCCTTTAGATTATATCATTTGTGATATTTGGTCTCGTAGATTATAAAAGATGTCATTTAGTCTCTTAGTTTAAAAAAAAAGGTTAATTAAGGACAAAATACATAATTTTAATAATTTTTAATTAAAATCTTATTTTTAAATTAATATTCAATAAGTTTGGGCCTAAATGAATCAAGTTGTGTGTTAATTGGGACCAAAATGAAAAAGTTGCAAGTTTTTAGAATCTTAAGAGGAGTTTACGGGAAAAAAATGGACAAACTCGAACAATAAACTAAAATTATACCAATATTTACAATTTAATTTGAATTATTTATAATATTTTCAATGCACTGTTAGCGATTTTTTTACAAATTTTATTAGTTACACACCCATGTAAAATTTTTATATGTTCTCCTAAATTTTCTACGCAACTATATTTTCCTTCTCATGCATGACACTTGCATATCACAACTTTACTATGTCTATATTGTGAATTTCCTAGAACATATAATCTACTTTGTAAAATAGCCTCGAACCTGAGATTACTTTGTGTGATTATCAAAAAAATCTCTAGTAGTTTTAATGTACAAATCTATTTCTATTAGTAGATATATAAAAAGGGGCTCATGTGCCTTAAATTGTAGCTCCACATATTTTGTTTTGCATTTTTTATTTGTTTATATATATATATATATATATATATATATATATATATATATATATATATATTTTTTTTTTTCTCAATTATGTAATATAAAAAATAATGTAAGTTATAACACAATATGATCCATATTATTTAACACATTATAAGACTACAACATGTTAGAAAAATATAGATATTTTTATATATATTTCAAAATAATAAATATCATATTTATCACTGTTATTATTATTATTTCTATAAAATTAAATATAACTATTTCAGTATTATGTCTGTTGGTTTGAACTGTGTCTTTTTAAAAAAAAACCATTTAAAAAAAATTATATCTCTTAAAAATTAAAAAACACATAGAAAATAATGTTATACATGTCTTTTTAAAAATGTTGTAACTTAAAAATAAAAATGTGTCTTTTTGAATGAGTATGTCTATTTACTTACATCTTTATGAAAAATATACAACTCTTAAAAATTAAAAAGCATAAATAAAATAATATTATTCATGCCACTCGTTATTGAAAAGACGCATAATTTTAATTAATATATGACTTTTTAAAAATAAGTAATTTAAGTGAAAAAGTAAAATTGGCACCTTTTCAAACTCTATAATAGAGTTCATTCAATGTTGAAAAATAAAACATAAAAATTATTCCAATTTTAAGTGAATTATTTTCTTAAGTCTTCCTCTAATATTCTTGTTCCTATTATCATTGTGAAGTTTGAGCATTTTGTAATACGTGCAAATATTACATATTGTAACGAAAATTTTGGATCCATTGCATCCTGGTGATGTATTGTCTATACTATATTTGCACTCTAAATTATTATTGAAAATGTGACAAATTTGTCGTAAAGATATCGTATTTTTATTGAGCATTGTATCCAAAAATTTAATCTTTTATTGTCTCCATTATTATTTAAGAAAATAATTTTCTATGTATTTTCTTATATAAGAAAAATATATCATGAAAACTTTAGCCTCAACTGTTCACTCAATTCAAGTTATAAATCAATATTTGGTTTGCCATGGTCTTTTTGACAGTCAATTTTTTAAAAAATGGCAACATGAAATGTTATTCTTCTTTACCACTTTGAAGATAGCATATATATTAGGTGATGATTTGAAGCCTTTATTAGAAGAGACTGTTGATGAGTTTGATAAAATCAAGAAAGAAATAAGCGTTAAGAGGATGATTTTCTCTACAAATGACATATTTTCAATGCTTTGTCAAACTCTCATGTATTATATCTAAAGAGATGCACCTTCTTTAAATGAATTTTGAAAAATATTACAAAGTAAATATCAATATGAGAAGGTCATTATTTGAAAATTTCTCATTGATAATTATATTCATTTTAAAATAATTGATAAAAAATCAGTAATTTTTCAAGTTAATAATCTTTAACTTTACATGAATGATCTTATCTCTGACGGAGTCAAAATATATAAGGAATTTCAAATTTGGATAATTATTTCAAAATTGCTTCCATTTTAAATGATTATAAAAAAATTAAAGCATAATAAGAAGAAATATCCTTTAGAGGATCCAATACATCATTTGAAAATTAAGGAGAAATCTCGAAATCAAGATCAAAACAATGACAAATTAGATTATTTTTCTAAGTAAATATTGTTCAAGGGTAGTCTAGTAACAAACATAAAAAAAAAAAAAAACAATATTTCCCAACGAAATAATAGCTTCAAGAAAAAGAATTCTAAGTTGTTTGTCACCATTGCGAAAAATTCGATCATTTAATTAAATATTATTGACTGAAAAAGAAGATAATGAATCAACATGTAAATATGGCCGAAGAAAATTATGTCGCCGTTACTACCGAGACAAATAATATTTACCTTGATGATGGATGGTGAATTAACATTGGTGTAACAATTCATGTGTCAAAAGACCGAAATGCTTTCAAAAAATATGAAACTGTTTCTTATGAATATGTCAAGATGGGCAACAATGTAATGCCAAAGGTTGTCGAGTTTGATTCTATTGATCTAAAGTTTTCATCTGAAAATAAAATTACCTTGATGAATGTATGCTATGTTTCCATGATAAATAAAAATCTTGTTTCTGGTGACACCTTTTAAATAAGGTGTTGGGTTCAAAATGGTATTTGAGTAGGATAAATTTATATTATCCAATAACGAAAACTTTGTTGGAAAAGGTTATTCATGCAATGAAATAATTAAATTAAATATTATCAATAAAAATGCTATTTCTTTTATTTATATGCTTGATTTCTCATGTTTTTGGCATAATATATTAGGTCATGTAAATTATTAATCTATTAGTAATATGTTTAATCTAGATTATGTTGAGGAAACTAATAGATTTTTTTATACTAACTTTAAAATGAAGAATATAAGAAAGGTTGATGTGATTTTAGGCATTATGTTCAAAAGGCAAGATAATGTTTTAGCATTGTTAGAATCTCATTGCATGAAAAATGTATGGAAAAAATTTGGATATTATGATGTCAAGCCAGTCTCTACTCCTAGCAATCCTTATAAGAAGTTAGTAAATAATGCTGGTAGATTATATTACAAATTGAATATGCCATAATTATTGGAAGTCTAATGTATATCATGCACTATATAAGGCCTGATACAACATTTGTTGTTGCCATGCTGAGTAGATTTATTAGCAATCCTCGACAAGAACACAGAATGACATATCTAGTGTTCTTAAATATTGGAAAGAAAAAGTAGATTATGGATTGCATTATCAAGGATACCCATTAGTTTTAGAATGGGGTTCCAAGAAGCAAACTTATATATCTTATTCTATTAAGGAACCATAGATAATTACTTTTGGTGCTTCATGCAGAGAGGCAGAGTGACTTAAGAATTTGTTAATGAAAATTTCATCATGGAATAAGCTAATCTCATTAGTTACTATTCATTATAATAGTCTAGCTACTCTGTCGCGTGCAACAAAATATACATTGGTAAGTCAAAACATATTGGTATTAAACATAATTATGTCAAGGAACTACTCAAAGATAGAGTAGTTAGTCTAACTTCTGTGAAATCAATTAAAAATCTAGTAGATCTTTTTCCAATAAATGATAAAGAAATTATTAAAATGAATGGGATTAGAGTCTCATTAAAATATCGTCAACCTTAAATGAAAACCCAACTTAAGTTTTGAAATACAGAATAGGTTCAATGAAAAGAACAAGTTGAACAAATAATTGAATGATTGCTAGAAAAATTTTGATCCCATTTTTGATGTTATTAATTATGGACCTGACTGTTGTTGAGGATAAGTAAAAACTTTTAATAAGTCTACAAATCATATGATTGAGATGTATGACAGAAACATCCTTGATACACTTATCTAAAATGAGTGCAAAATGGGGTCACTTTTTAAAATACTAAGACTTGTTCGACAATACTCACTAATGACCGAAATAGCACAAGGCAATAAATGTGTGGGGTCGAAAAACTTTACAATTACCTTAAGATTTGAAAACAAATATGTTTAAAGACATATGGTTAGTCACATAAGATTATTGGTTCAAGGTTGCGATCATCATAGCACTTGACAAAATTTTAATATCTTTATACTAACTGTAAGTTCAAATCCAAAAGACACCTATAACTACGTATTTGTTTTCCTAGAATGTTAATATTTTCAAAATTATATTTATTTTGAAATATATGAGGATTGTGAGAAAAATATACATATTTCAAAATAAATATATATATATTATTTATTATTGTTGTTATTATTATTATTATTTCTACAAAATCAAATATAACTATTCCTTAAGCATTATATCCATTGGTTTAAAATGTGTCTTTTTAAAATAAACTATTTAAAAGAGTTATGTATCTTGAAATTTAAAAGATATATATGAAATGATATTATACATGTTTTTTTAAAAAGTATTGTAAGTTAAAAATAATAATGTGTTTTTTTGAATGAACATGTGTATTTATTTACATCCTTACAAAGGGATACAATTTTTAGAAATTAAAAGGCATGAAAGATATTCTATCATTCATGCCACTTGAAATTAAAAAGACACATATATTTAGTTTAGACATGATTTTTTAAAAGTAAGTAACTTAAGTGAAGAAACATAAGTGACACATTTTTAAACTCTATAAATAAAGTTCATTTTAGGGCCATAAATATAACATCAAAAATATTTCAATTCTAAGAAAATTATTTTCTTAAGTCCTCCTCAAATATTATTGTTCTTATTTTTATTGTGAAGTTCGAACATTTTATAATACGTACAAATATTATGAATTATAACAAAAATTTTAAGTCCATTATATTCTAAGAATATATTACCTATAATTTTATTTGCACTCTAAATTATTATTAAAAAGATGAAAAATTTGTTATAAAAATATTACATTTTGATTGAAGCTTATAACCAAAATTTTCATATTTTATTATCTCTATTATTATTTAAGAAAATAATTTTTTTACATATTTTTTTATATTTCTTCCAAGACAATATAATAACACAAATGGACATGTTAAATAGTATTTTATTTTAATTTTATAATTTCTATTTTTTTAATCAAAATAATAATTTTTGTTGGCTACTTTTGTGTCGATAAACCACGAACACAATATAAAAAAATTATTAGTTTATTAAATAGATCGTCATAAAATTGATAATTTGAATATATGTTTTCAATTTTTTTTTTAAAGTAAACTATATTATTAAAAGAAACAATTGAATTTAAGTTATTTATTGAAAAAGTTGGTATAAAAATAAAATAAAATTAAATAAAAAAATTATATTATATTATTAGTTTATAAATTTTAATTAAATTTATATATAAATTTTTAAAATTTTAAAACATATGTTTTAATTTTAAAATTTTTATATATAGATTTTAAAATTATATAATTCAGTTTTAAAATTTTATAATAATTTAAAATTTTAAAAATTTATGTGTAAAATTTTTAAAATATAGGTATTACATGTTTAAAAGTTTAGCAAAGTACTTCAAAAAAAAAAAAAAAAAAAAACAACAATTCAATCAAAAGAGAAAAGTCCCAATCCATTCGACTATACTTACCCAAACTCATTCTCTTCCTGTCTTCCATGCCGGTGGCGAAGAATCTTCCAGAATTGAAGTTCCGACTAAGCTAATAGTGTCACACGGTTCACTATCATACTTTCCTCTACCAGTCCATTTCCCTGTAATACGTAAGTCATTCACCTCTCTCAGACTCAATTGTGATTCTCAAATTTGGTTTATTAACTCATCGTTTGAAATGGTTTCATTATTCTTGCTAACCGAAGGAAGCCTTTCTCGGTTTCATTTAGGTTACGTTTACTCATTGGGTTTTATTCCTTTTCGATATGGTGATTTGATTTTAGTAATAGGTAAAGTTTTTGTAGTTGTGCTATGTCGTATCATGAAGGTTTGTATTTAAAGGTTTCATTTTTTTATTTTTGCTTGTATTTGTTGACCTTGTATGATACTCTGATATTACCTAGTTACTGATCTTATATGATGCTTTGTGTGCCTTTCAATCTTTTCAAAGTGTGTTATGAACTTTTCAATACATTTAAACTTTTTCCCCGAATGCTTGAAGTAATACTTCATGAATGTGTTAGAACTTGAAGTTTGGGCATTTACCTTAAATAGACCCCTAGAGGTCCAAAATATCAGTTTGGTACCCCTTCTTGGAAATCTTGCAATTTAGTTAAAATGAGTGGAGTATTACCGGTTAGTAGCCGGTAAGAAAAGGCTGAGGAAAAAAAGAAAAAGAAAAAAAATAAAACCATTTTGCCCGAGCCCAACAGAGGTAACATTACCCATTTGCGCATGGTTCAAGCTTCCCAAGCTTCAGTTCTTTGCCCCCAAGCCTCCCCCGCAAGCATATTCAGCGACAGAGACAAGAGAACCGTCGCGTTGGTTGCCGTTCTTCATTGTCCCACGAAGTAGTCGTACTCACTGAGCAAGGTAACTTATATCTTTATATCTCTGATCGATTTAGCATTATTAATCAAAAATTTCTGTGAATTCAGGTTCCCTTGCATATCGATCCATGTGTTCTAAATCTTGGATTCCATGTTTTTCGTTAAAAAAAATCGATACATTAGGCTATCAGCTAATTAAGATCTCTCCTTTTTTATTTTTAACATTACCCATCTGCGCACCTCGTATTTGAGTTCTCTGAAGCCCAAGCCTCCCCCGTAACCATATTCAGCGACAGAGACAAGAAAACCGTCGCGTTTCCTGCCGTTCGTCATTGTCCACCACGAAGTAGTCGTACTCATTGTTAAGAAAAAGGGATTGAAGAAAGCTGGGGCCACTAGGATATTCAATCAGGTATTCATTGTTTGATTTGCATTTCAGTTTTCATATTCGTTCTTTTTTGGCGATTCATGAATTTAATGGATTAAAAATATAGAATTAATCATTTGCATGGTTTAATGGAACGTTGCGATAGATCGGAGTGCTGTTTCTATTTAAGTTTTTCATTATCATTTATTCTTTTCTTGAATGCTTGTAGCCAACAAAAGTGTATTAATTTGTGGTTATATTGTGTTTTAGTGTTTGCCTAGCCTAGTGCACTGAATTATGAAAAAACTTCTTTAACTAATGTATATGATATATTAATGTATGGAACATGATTGAATCATATGGAATTTCTGTTATGCTTCAAAAGTTAGCCATGGAATTGGTGTAGCATTGATTGTTTGGAGGAAAGTTTATACGTTTAATAATTTGATCTACTGTGTATTTATCAGCAAGGTTAGTTTGTGTCTCAATGTTCCAACTACTATTGGTAGTGACTTGCAACTCTGAATCTTGGAGTAGCAAGTTATTTGAAATAAAAAAAAAAAATCTATAAAGTTCACGGTGGCTTGTTTTGAATGGCATTAGCAGAGGTTGAAAGTTTTTGAGTGCTATTGTGTAGCGATCGCTTTTGATGTATATATTTTAGATTTATTTTGACTTTGCTTGATGGGTATTTCGGTTTGAATGAATTTTTTATGGTCAACTTTTCATTTGTAATTATCGAGAGCCCAATGTTAATTTTGATTGTTATTAATATATGAAAATTTGGTTGGTTTTGCAATGATTCATAATTTTGGGATTTGATATCTACGGTTGAATACTACCTTTTCAGTCGGGTTGCAAAAGTTCGTATACTCATTTTTATACATTCTATACAATTGAGAAATCAATTATGTGAATTTTGTTTCGGTTATTTTATGCTTAGTTGTTTAATAGGACTCTTCATAAAGTTTAGTGTTCTTTTGTTTGAAATAGATTTGTATCTTGTATTGGTTCATCTGGATAAATAATTTTAGTTTATTAATCTTAAATCTTTTATGATTGTCTTAACTAAGAAATAAGTCTTTCTGTTGGATGCCTCCATAGTTTGATTGATACCATTTAGTTTATTTAAATTTGGTTCTAAGTATTTTCCTGACATTTCTTTTGTGATAACAATTTGTGAATTGCATAATGATTTTAGTTGTTTTTCAGGGTGCTGGTTTATTTGACGTACACTGAACCTTTTGCAGCATAATTTGAAAGTGGAAAGCATCAAAATTCTTGTAAGTGATGTGCCCAATTTTTGTAATTTGAGAATTGTTACATTACTTAATTTTATCCAACCCCTTTTGGGTTCATATTATCCATAACTGTTTAGGGTAGAAGCATCTGTTCGTATTTATTTTTCTATAAGCTTTTAATCCTGTATAACTAGCTTGTAAACGATACTTCCTCAATCCGCATTTGAAACAAAATTTGTTGATTTGTAACTTTTAAACTGAATGGAGATTGGACTCTGCCTGATTACATGCAATTAGTTTTATGAAGGCTGTCATAGTGATGCTGCATTTTCAATTACGTGTTTAAAGTAGTGAATAATTCGTATTAGCTATGCATTAAGGTATATTATGGTCAATCTATGACTAAGCATGTGCTAATCTCATTTTTTCAGTTAATTCAGAAGCTTTATAAAGTACGTTAAGTAGGACACATTCCCGAATGCCCAATAAATCTAGAAGATGAAATATATCATGGCAGAGAAAATATAATATCCTCTAAGCTATAATATTCTTTTCTTACTTAATACTACTTGGGGATATTTCTTTAGGATTTAACATAAACCATATTTCAAGATTGTAGGTAAGAATTAAAGATACTCATCTGCTCATAAAATATCTTTTAGAATTCCTAACTTCATTTATCATGAGTTGATAAATGTGAAGTAAATGTAATATATACATGCCCGTGGCCATAGTTTTCAAAGTTGGAGCACAAACAAAAAGCAGAACATATTACAAAACAAACTCTTCATCAAATAAATAATTTTTTGGGTCATACTCAGCCCTACAGGCCCAACATATAAAAATTCATGATTCAACTAACTAAAGTTAATAAGTTTCATTCCAATACGGAAAAATAAATGGCCAAACTTACAAAATAAAATTAATTGTTGAAGAAAGCATACCAACCAAAAAATACTAATACCAAAATATAATTTATTGAAAAATTTCAATAAATGTAAATAAAAAGAGGAACTGAAGTTAGGAAAAATTTTAAATCGGGATCGACATAACAATCATATGATGAAAGAGTTTGTAAGCATAATCAATTACATAACACTCAGCTGTATATTTATTATCTGTAGAAACCAATTTTAGATTGAAATAAATATACTTCTAAAATTCGGTGCATCAATAAGTGCAAATGTATTCAACATAATATGAGTGAAGTAAACCATTTCTTGTATTACAAATTGTTCAGTTAAATACAATTACTTCATATTTGGTTATTTACCAATATATTTGTTCGACATTATAAAACAAACGAATTATACTTTGCAGTAGGAATTTAGGTCGAAATATGGCAGAAATAAGTCGATATTCATCTAATTTCACATTACGGTTCTAATTTAGGAATAATATAAAAATAAAAAACATTTCAATCAAATACTCACATCCAAACATTGTAGCATTTGCAGTAACAAAAAAAAAAAATTATTAAAAAAACAACTTACCATGTGCAATAAAAAAGGGACAAATTTAGGTCTAAATATGGCAGAAATAAGTCGATATTCATTCAATTTCACATTACAGTTCTAATTTAGGGATAACATAAGAATAAAAAACATTTCATTCAAATACTCACTTGTATTCTAACTCTTTCATCGGACTTGGGTTGATAAGTTTTCATACTTGTGATGTTTGTCTTAGTTCTAAGGGTAATCTAAGGATGGGGTTTGGGTTTTTCTGCGTTGTTGTGTTTAGGGTGAGAGAAAATTTCCCATGTACGCATGTTCAAACTTGAGTTCTTTGAAGGCCAAAGCTCCCCTGTAACCATTGGGAGATGACAGAGACAAGAAAACCGTCGCGTTGGTTGCCGTTCTTCATTGGAGCGACGAACTACACGCCCCCAGATTCACGTCATGTCGGTTGGACACTTTCAAAAAATAAAGAATACATGTAACATAAGTCGAAAAAAATTCTTAATCGTCATGTATTCAGATTTCAGACCCAACCCAGCTAGTGTTTCTCTCCAAATAGAAATTGTATAAAATAAACGTTTCCTGAACGCACTGGCTTTGACTAGCAACTATACAGCACTGTGGACTTCCTAAACTTTGCCTGACCATTTTCTGTATCCTACATTTTGTGTGATTTTTATTTGCTCTTGCTCTGTATTTCCTATCAATATTCTCTAGTTTTTGAAATTATTTAATTAGGGTTGAAGTTGGTATCACGATCTGCTCTTCTTGAACTTGTCCCCCACCAATTACTACTTGGATTGACTAGTAACAATCCTAACACTTTATTCAAACAATTTGCTCACCATTACTTGATTTTAATCAATTACATTTATTGATAGTCTTATTTTTCTCATCACTCTCAATTTCCTTTATTGTCTAGATAAATTTGGGCATATTCGTACGTTACTTGAACTCTTCAATTTTTTGTAAAGTACCCGTATCCAAACAAAATGACATAAACATGAGTATAATTAATCGAACACTCCAATTGTATAATATTTACATCAAAATTAGGAAAAATGGGTGTGTCCAACACCCGAATGCTTATTAAAAAATTTCATTGTTGAGGTAAACCTGAAAAGTCCATGTTTAATGGTATACACACAATGCGAAAAAAGCATCTTATCCAGCATGGAGTTTGGATCCAAATAATGGAGATCCTTGCTCTTTGTACTTAGTTCAAATATTTATGTTGGATTAGTTATTCATATATATAATTGCAGCCTAATTGATCATCAGAGAAGCTATTGTGATGCGAATGCCTGTATAACTAGAAGGGGCTCTTGAATTTCACTCTACTGAATAGCTTAAATTTCAAGATTATGAGAACACACCTGAAAGGAGAAACATTGATCTAGTTGCTAAACGTAAATAATTAAAACTATAGAAAAAATTGTTTGCATACGATGGATGTGATCAAGGTTCCAAAAGACAAAAGGGGATACCAAGGAGGTTGCCCGAAATTACCCTTCAATCAATTTCAAGGCAGTATGAGGCGTATGCTTCACTTAAAAATTGAATGTAATACATAAACAACATTTCAAGCCTATTATATACAGTAAACATACACTACACGTATACAAATCATTAAATGTAAGACAAGCAAGTAGTCTTCACTATAAAGTCCCTCACCACAAAAATATTCGTCTAAATCATAAGTCAAAATTCAAATAAAGGCATGAAACAAGTTTCAAAATGAACCATAAATAAATCACAAAAGATGTTTAAATATGTTGGCCGTCATTGTTACTTTCTTCCTATTTCTCTTGAGTCTACTAATTCAAATCCTCACTTAGAACTCATCAGCACGCTAGTTGGATATCACATTAAGGACTATCATTCATTGCATTGAATCATCATCATAATATCTATTTGTCGATGTCTTGTTCATCTTCATCCACTGAAAGGTAGTTGTTTTGTTTTGCCTACAAAGGATCTCTATTTCCTATATTTTTTTCTATCTTTTAGGAGTATATTCATTTGATTTTTGTTTTTTTTTGGCTATCTCATTTAATAGACTACTTGACAATTTATAAATAAATAAAAACCTCGGTGTAGCCAATATATAAAACAATTACACTCTTTAAAAAAATTAAGAAAGACACGTAAGCCTCATGCTGCCTCAAATCATAAGCTTCAAAGTAAGTACATTTGTATCTTGTAGTGGTTCATCTGGATAAATAACTTTAGTTTATTAATCTTTAATCATTTATGAATGTCTTTACTAAGAACTTGTACATTCTGTTGGATGCCTGCATAGTTTGATTGATACCATTTATTTTATTTAAAATTTGTTCTAAGTATTTTCCTGACATTTATTTTGTGATAACAATTTGTCAATTGCATAAAGATTTTACTTCTTTTTAGGGTGCTGGTTTATTCGACGTATACTGAACCTTTTGCAGCATACTTTGAAAGTGGAAACCATCACAATTCTTGTAAGTGAGGTGCCCAATTTGGTTACTTTGAGAATTGTTACCTTATTTAATTTTATCCAACTCCTTTTGGGTTCATATTATCCATAACTATTTAGGGTTGAAGCATTTTTTCGTATATATTTTTCTATAACCTTTTAATCCTGTATAACTAGCTTCTGAATGATACTTCCTCAATCCGCATTGAAACAAATTTTGTCTTTTTGTAACTTTTAAACTGAATGAAGATTGGACTCTGCCTGATTACATGAAATTAGTTTTATTATAGAAGTCATAGTGATGCTATAATTTCAATTACGTGTTTACAAGGTTAAGTATTCGTATTACGTATGCATGAAGTTATATTATAGTCAATCTATGACTATGCATGTGCTAATCTCATTTTAGATTGTTAATTCATAATCTTTATAAAGTAGGTTAACTACAATGTCCAATAATTATGGAAGATGAAATATAGCATGCTAGATAAAATATAATCACCTATAAGCTATAATATTCTTTTATTACTTAATACTAGTTGGGGATATTTCTTTAGGATTTAACATAAACCCTATTTCATTAAGTTACATCGATTTAATTTTTTCTTTGATGATGATTTGTTTATAAAATTTACAACATGTTGTCTAATAAATGTTAGAGTAAAGTATTTGTTATTATATTAGCTTTATATTGTTTTCTTACTATCTGAATATTTGATTCATGATTTTTTATTACCGTTTTCCTGTGATGTAGACTATGGCCTCTCAAGATAACAAACACATTCCATGCATACAACGTGAAAATTACTTCATCGGAAAGATTTCGCATATGTCTAGAATGGAAGAGCTTCAAACTATCAGGTCCAAACTAGAAATGTTTGGTTTGAAGAAGGATTTTGAAGACTCGTGCTTTGGATTTCTATTAAAGATGCACATAATTGAGTTCATTGGACCTTTGGTTCACCATCTGTTGATGATGCAAGATAAGAAACAAAGTGGGAAAGAGTTGACAATTGTTGTAAATGGACATCCCCGTCGTTTTGGATACGAAGAATTTTCCCTTATAACTGGTATGATGTTTACGGGTGAGGATAGCATTCAATATTTGGATAGTAGATTAAAACATCAATACTTCAGGAGGGATAATATCATTACAAAGGGAAGGTTATGTGAAGTATACGAAAGGTTACCTAAGAACACCGATAGACATGATGTTCTTCGTTTGTCATTGTTGATAGCATTAGAGATTGTTTTGTTGGGTGACCAGAAGTCACAGAAGATAAATCTTCAATACTTCTACCTTGTTGAAGATCTTGACAGGTTCAACAAGTTTCCATGGGGGAAGGTTGTTTACGAATTTACCATACGAAAGATGAAAAGTTGTATGGTCAATAGGGTAGCAATGGATGTCCATATGTTGGAAAAAAATGAAGTTCAGGAGGAGGTAGAAGATGATTTGGATATTGAAGGGAAAGGAGAAGATAGGTACAGTGGCAGTAAATCATATTCAACCACTTCTTATAACGTATATGGGTTTCCATTGGCTTTACAAGTTTGGGCTTACGAAGCCATACCTGCATTGGCGGATGATTTGGGTTTTAAACGTGAATCAGATATTATGCCAAGGATTCTAAAGTGGGAAAACAAAAAAACAGGTCGACTTTTGAGATTCAAATACCTGGAGAGGACTTACTTCAGTCACGATGATGTTAGTAATTATGTCTTATTAACCTCAATTTTTTTAGGGTTTAGTCATGTTAAAATATTTTAATTCATTATACTACTTAATGTATCATATAAATGTTAAATGTTTTGCAGCTATTCGTTCTACAAGTCCTGGTTCCCACTAAGCAAGAGATGGATACTTCATATTATCAATCCAGTCTTGCTGCCAGGAGAGAGATGACAAAAGAGTTTGGTGAAGAACTTTTCCTGAATGTTGAAAAAGTTGAAAAAAGAGGAAAGGAAAAGTTGATAGATGAAAGTCAACCATCTTCATCAACCACATCCCTTGACAGGGTACAACATTTCATTATCCTTTTAGTATCAATATTTTATTATTTGCATAAAATAAGTGAGCACAATTAATTGCTAATTTTTTATATAAACTAGAGAAATCTTATTTAGGTCGAATTTAGGGTAAAGAATGTGTTGTGAGGTATAAATTGACCATATTTATACGCTAAAGCATTATGTCTTATTTGTAGGTTATGGAGGAATTGTTGGTTGTGAAGCAAGAAGTTAAGGAAATGAAGCAAGATAATAATTATCAAAACATCTGGAGCACTGATAACACGCGACTATTTTGATTATATTGTAAGATGCTATTTCTTATAATGATCCTATTTTGATAGTGTTATTGTAATGTACCCACAGTATCGGTTAATGTAGTCCAATCTATCGTATTAATAGCAAATATAAATTTAGTATAAAAATGTGCTTCATAAATAATTTTTCCATTGTTCTTGTGTATGCACAGATAAATTTATGTATTCCCAATTTCAGTACTTCCACCATTATAAAGAACTGAATGCTTAATATTTTTAAGTATTCGATATATAGTCGAAAAATGCTCGAAGAATTTTAATTTGCAATATAAAAGATAGGTAATAGATTTACAACAAAAATACTTATTTAATATAACAGATAAGAAATAGCTATCTTTTATAATTATATAAAGACTTAATGCTTTAATAGGTACAAAATATTATTTTAAATAGAAGTTGGCAACCAAATATTATAAAATATCTGCAAAGTATGTACATGTACCCACAGTTCCGATACATTTGAATAGAATTAAGTCTGGGATAATGGCATAGGTTCGACAATCATTTGCATCACCTCATTGCATGTTGCACGATTATGTCCAGGTCTTCGACACCTACTACAAAGCGTAATCTTCTTAATCTCCTCACCACGTGAACGAATTCGACGTTTCCTTTGCCTGCCTGATTTCTTCTTCGTGTTAGGGGGTTCATTCACCAAGTCTAGTATTTCCTTAGGGACTTCCCATTCACCATGATCATTAGCTGGAAATATAGGCTCAGCATAAGCAATTACATAACACTCAGCCGTATATTTATTATCAACCAAGGAGTGAACATCAATATCTTGATATCTTGCTGCAGCTATAGCATGATTACATGGAATCTTGTGGATGTCAAATTCCTTACAAGTACACTTCTTATTTAACAAATCTACTTCATCACTTGTGTCTCCATGAATAACCTGTTAGTTGTACAAATTTGAAAATATATATATATATATATATATATATATATATATATATATATATATATATATATATTTTAAAGAAACATTAAAGAATCGCAATTGTATAATAAGTAAATATAAAGTAATTATCTAATTAATTGCAAACTCAATGTAAAAATCAAGATTCATAATGTACATGTACAACTTAGCTGAATTAAAATCAAAATAAGTTTTCTATACAACTGCATAAGTAATTAGTAACATGTTCGTACAATAAAAACATAGAATTCGTACCTGAAAAATATAAGCATTTATCCTTAGGACTCTGAACTTTAAAGATTTTGTCCTGTTGGATACCGTTGTTGATTCTGCATCCTCTGTAAGGTACCGATCCCCCCATTTTAAGGCCATTTGGCTACGATATACAAACCACTCTTGTAGCTTGGCACGATAGTATTCCGCAAGCATGGTTATCGGCATTTCACGAGCAGCCCTCATAACATTGTTGAAAGACTCGCTTATGTTGGTCGTCATTATCCCGTATCTCATCCCTGGAAAATGATGCCTAGACCACTTCTCTTTTCCCGCATCTAATAAATAATTGGTGATGGCAGGATCAATAGCATTCAAATCGGCCATGTATTTATCAAATTCCTTTTTGGTGTATGCTCTTGAACAACAACGAAATAAGGGAATTATATCTGAATTTTTGAATCTGTTGTTTAAGTTCATCTCCATATGGAATGCACAATATCCGTGCAAGGCATTAGGTAAAACCTTTGGAATTGCTTGTAAAATGCTAGGATGTCTGTCTGAAACAATGACAAGATCGGAAATATTGCCTATTGCACCGCTTAATTTGGAAAGGAACCATTCCCAAGCTTCGTTATTCTCCGAATCTCCAATACCCATTGCAATTGGGTAGGTGTTGCTATTGCCGTCTGCTGTCGCAGCTACAAATAACGTACCAGCATATCGACCAGACAAAAAAGAACCATCAATACTAACAACATGCCTCATACAAGTAGAAAAACCTCGAAGTGAAGGTCCTAATGCAAGGAAAAAATATTTAAATCTACCCACAGTATCTACTTCTATATGAGTTACAGTTCCAGGATTTTTTTCCATCAGAATGTGACAATAGGATGGAAGCTTAAGAAACGACTCCTCTGCAGTGCCTCTAATTAAATTTAGAGCCTTTTCCTTTGACCTATAAGCAGTTGTGTAACTTAATTCAATTCCAAACTCCTCCCTACAATCATCAATAATATCTTTTGTCTTATAAACTCTACCAGGCCTTACCAATCTCATCTTCATCGCATTTGCAAGCACTTTTGAATTCGCAACTCGATTTTTTACCATATATTTGTTCGGATCACAACTATGAGCTTCGTTAAAAATTGACACTTTGAACCTTTCTGATCCGGTCATCTTGTTACCTCTTATCCTCCAAGAACAATTTTGATGAACACATTTAACTACTACAACCTCCCTCCTGCTTTTGCAAGTTTTTGTCTCAAATTGGTTTCTTATAGCATAAATACCAATTTCTGTAAGAAGGTGAGCTTTTGAGTCATAAACTTTTCCAACTGTTAAACCAAGCTCCACATTTGCCTTTTCAAAAATAATGTTGGAGCCTGTACACTCAAAAGTTGTTGAGGTGGTTGAATTTTGGAGAAGTAAATTGTTTGCAACACTTTGTCTCTCAACTTCGTGAAGAACCGGGGTTGGTAATGGATTCTCGTCATTTGTTGTCTCTAAGTTGTTAGTATTGTGAATATTTTCAACCTCAGGGTGTCTTATACAGTGTAACAAATCCATGTTCTCAACCAAATCATCAGGAGTGAAGTGAAGATGTGACTGGTCAACAGGCCGAAGAAGTTCAACAAATGCACCACCACTATTCTCATTTGAACAATTACTATCAAATCTATTTCCTTCAATACCTCCATCCTCGATTGTATTTGAAACCCGGTTATGACGTTCAATAATTGCAGTTTGGCATACCTCATCAATATTATTTGCTTTGGAGGTGGAATGTCCGATATTTGTCCTGTCAATAGAAACATACATTACAGCCTTACTATGATTGTCGTTTTGGTGCAAGTTCATAAATTCTTCCAAATCTTCATCATCATTTATTGTAACTGTTGGAAACGAATAGTCATTCTTAAAGAAGTATTTAATTGACAATAAATATTCAAGCCTATCAATTTTTAGTTTACTGTACAACTTATCTTCGAAGTTTGAATAATCTTCTCCTTTTCGTAACCTTATCACAAGACCTTGTCCACCATGATACTCGTCTTTATTTTCTAACTTCAACCACTGACCACCATGTATTACGAGTGTACTCAGTCCATCCATTTTAAATCTGTACAAACCAATTTTAGATTCAAATCAATGTACTTCTAAAATTCTGTGCATCAGTAAGTGTAAATGTATTGAACATAATATGAGTTAAGTAAACGATAAATAGTATTACCAAATGTCCAATTAAATACAATTACTTTAAATTTACTTATTTACCAATATCATTGTATGACATTATAATACATACGAACAATTCGTTTCCTAAAAAAAAAAAATTAATTAAAGTCTATATGTGGCAGAAATAAGTCACAACGGAAACATATACGCATTTGCGGCTAAACAAAAAAAAGAAAAAAATATTATAAGAACAACTTAGCACGTGGAGTAAAAAAAATTGTCGAATTTAGGTCGAAATTTGGCAGAAATAAGTCGATATTCATTCAATTTCACATTAAGGTCCTATTTCATTGGGAGAATATAAGAATAAACAACATTTCATTTAGAAATAGACACACGGAAACATATACGCATTTGCAGCTAAACAAAAAAAAGAAAAAAATATTATAAGAACAACTTAGCACGTGGAGTAAAAAAAATTGTCAAATTTAGGTCGAAATTTGGCAGAAATAAGTCGATATTCAATCAATTTCACATTAAAGACCTATTTCATTGGGAGAATATAAGAATAAACAACATTTCATTTAGAAATAGACACACGGAAACATATACGCATTTGCAGCTAAACAAAAAAAAGAAAAAAATATTATAAGAACAACTTAGCACGTGGAGTAAAAAAAATTGTCGAATTTAGGTCGAAATTTGGCAGAAATAAGTCGATATTCATTCAATTTCACATTAAGGTCCTATTTCATTAGGAGAATATAAGAATAAACAACATTTCATTTAGAAATAGACACACGGAAACATATACGCATTTGCAGCTAAACAAAAAAAAGAAAAAAATATTATAAGAACAACTTAGCACGTGGAGTAAAAAAAATTGTCGAATTTAGGTCGAAATTTGGCAGAAATAAGTCGATATTCAATCAATTTCACATTAAGGACCTATTTCATTGGGAGAATATAAGAATAAACAACATTTCATTTAGAAATAGACACACGAAAACATATACGCATTTGCGGCTAAACAAAAAAAAGAAAAAAATATTATAAGAACAACTTAGCACGTGGAGTAAAAAAAATTGTCGAATTTAGGTCGAAATTTGGCAGAAATAAGTCGATATTCATTCAATTTCACATTAAGGTCCTATTTCATTGGGAGAATATAAGAATAAACAACATTTCATTTAGAAATAGACACACGGAAACATATACGCATTTGCAGCTAAACAAAAAAAAGAAAAAAATATTATAAGAACAACTTAGCACGTGGAGTAAAAAAAATTGTCGAATTTAGGTCGAAATTTGGCAGAAATAAGTCGATATTCAATCAATTTCACATTAAGGACCTATTTCATTGGGAGGATATAAGAATAAACAACATTTCATTTAGAAATAGACACACGGAAACATATACGCATTTGCAGCTAAAAAAAAAAAGAAAAAAATATTATAAGAACAACTTAGCACGTGGAGTAAAAAAAATTGTCGAATTTAGGTCGAAATTTGGCAGAAATAAGTCGATATTCATTCAATTTCACATTAAGGTCCTATTTCATTGGGAGAATATAAGAATAAATAACATTTCATTTAGAAATAGACACACGGAAACATATACGCATTTGCAGCTAAACAAAAAAAAGAAAAAAATATTATAAGAACAACTTAGCACGTTGAGTAAAAAAAATTGTCGAATTTAGGTCGAAATTTGGCAGAAATAAGTCGATATTCATTCAATTTCACATTAAGGTCCTATTTCATTGGGAGAATATAAGAATAAACAACATTTCATTTAGAAATAGACACACGGAAACATATACGCATTTGCAGCTAAACAAAAAAAAAAAATATTATAAGAACAACTTAGCACGTGGAGTAAAAAAAATTGTCGAATTTAGGTCGAAATTTGACAGAAATAAGTCGATATTCAATCAATTTCACATTAAGGACCTATTTCATTGGGAGAATATAAGAATAAACAACATTTCATTTAGAAATAGACACACGGAAACATATACGCATTTGCAGCTAAACAAAAATAAGAAAAAAATATTATAAGAACAACTTAGCACGTGAAGTAAAAAAAATTGTCGAATTTAGGTCGAAATTTGGCAGAAATAAGTCGATATTCATTCAATTTCACATTAAGGTCCTATTTCATTGGGAGAATATAAGAATAAACAACATTTCATTTAGAAATAGACACACGGAAACATATACGCATTTGCAGCTAAACAAAAAAAAAGAAAAAAATATTATAAGAACAACTTAGCACGTGGAGTAAAAAAAATTGTCGAATTTAGGTCGAAATTTGGCAGAAATAAGTCGATATTCAATCAATTTCACATTAAGGACCTATTTCATTGGGAGAATATAAGAATAAACAACATTTCATTTAGAAATAGACACACGGAAACATATACGCATTTGCAGCTAAACAAAAAAAAGAAAAAAATATTATAAGAACAACTTAGCACGTGGAGTAAAAAAAATTGTCGAATTTAGGTCGAAATTTGGCAGAAATAAGTCGATATTCATTCAATTTCACATTAAGGTCCTATTTCATTGGGAGAATATAAGAATAAACAACATTTCATTTAGAAATAGTCACATCCAAACATATAAGCATTTGCGGCTAAAAAAAAACAAAAAAATTTATAACAACAACTTAGCAAGTGCAGTAAAAAAAAGGTCGAATTTAGGTCGAAATGTGGCAGAAATAAGTCGATATTCATTCAATTTCACATTACGGTCCTAATTTAGGGATAATATAAGAATAAACAACATTTTATTGAAATACTCACATCCAAACATATAAGAATTTGCGCCTAAAAAAAAGTTAAAAAGTATTTTATTGTAATATTGACATCCAAACATATAAGCATTTGCAGTAAAAACAAATACACTTTTATATGACCAACCTAGCATGTTTAGTATAAAACTGTCAAATTGATGCCGAAATATGACAGAAATAAGTCTATATTCATTATTACAATTCTAATATGGGCTCTAATATAGGGATAATATAAGAATAACAAATAATTTATTTCATTACATTAATGACATTCAACAATTATTCATGTACAGTAAAATACTTTTATAAGTTAAATAAAAAACAAAGCTTTTATTCTTATTATAAACCTAGGCAAAAAAAAATCACCAACCTAATAAACAATTTCAAGTATATCTCCGTGTATGAATCCTTTATATAAAACACGATGACCTAATATATCAACTCTAAACACAATAATAGTGAAAATTAAAAATTAAACAAAATCATTCCAAATCGACCTGCAGTTTCGTCAATTAATAAAAAAAAATCCAATATTTCCACTTAAATTGATCACAAACTAAAGTGAAATGCATCAAACACAACTTTGTTAATTCAATGATCAATATTATGAGATATTACTTTCCTGTAGGAAGAAAAAAATCAAAGGCTCGAAAATTAAATCACTACAATTTGCAAATAAAAATTAAAAAAGAGCACGCAATTAAGGTATAAATAAGAGCTTGAAAGTAACAGAAATTGGGAAAAATATTGATTGAGCGGTAGATCATACAGAACTCACTTCGGAAACAATGTTGGGTCTCATTTTTAACTTCTTGAGCAAAGAAGACTTGTCGAATTGTTCGTGGAAAATACACTGACTTTGATATCAAACTGCCTCCAAACCAAATGCTACGAAATGAAAAGGGGTGAAATCTAGGACCTTTTCGTTAACTGAGGAAGATGAAGATCAGAAGCAGCGGGTATTAGTCCCAAATATCAGCTCCCATGTTTTGGAAGATGAAGTTTAGAAGCAGCGGGTATTAGCCCCAAATATCCCAGGTTTTCTTTTCTTTTTTGCTTTTTTTTTTTTTATCAGCCTTTTCCTACAACTCCTACCGGCTATCTCCTGTAAATTTCCACTTAAATAAGTCAATTTGCAAGATTTCCAATAAAGGGTATACAAGTGACATATTCCACCTCCAAGGGTCTATTTAAGACATTTTTCCAAACCTTAGTTTCCCTCTGCTTGTATTATTTTTTTTGTTTTAATGTTAATTGTCAAAAACTTGGAAAACGAAGGTAAAAAACTTAATAATTTATAACAATAAAAACTGACTATTTAGAAAACTAATAGTAATTTTTAACAAGTACTCCATATTTTCCCTATGTGACATATATAGAAAGAAAGTGTGAAATTGCTAAAGTGGGATATAAGTCAATAAAACGTTACAAAATTAACTACTAAAAGGCATAGTTGTTACTTATCCAAAAGTAGAGATGTTATAGTATTTTGATTTGGAGCTCATAATAGCATGCAACTTGTACATAATTAAATTAGTTCATGCTATTTTAATTGTACATAAAATTAGGGCCGAATAAAATATCCGATCAATCCAACAAAATTGAAAAATTCGATCCAAAATGGTGGATTGGTTTTGAATCCGATTCGGATCAGATTATAATTAATTCGATCGATTTCAGATTCGGATTAAAAAATTTCAAATCCATATAAATCTGATCCAATATATTTAATCATTATTAATTTAATAATTTATATATATATATATATATATATATATATATATATTATTAATATTAATATACATAATAATTTAATTTTCACGGAAAGTTTGGTCTCACTCTGGTACTCTCCTTTTTTTTTTTTTTTTTTTTTTATATAATAAAAGTAGTCTGGTTATATTTATATATATTAATTATTAATATTAATATACATAATAACTTATATTGTTAGTTGGTCTCGCACTGCAGTACTCTCCTTTTTTTTTTTTTTTTTTTTCTTTTTCTTTTTAATAAAAGCAGACTTAGTCACTTACCAGACTCTGGTTGGTATATAATATATATAGAAACAGAAATTAAACATTAAACCCTAACACCAGGCTCCAGCCGTTCTTCTTCTTCAGCAGCCAAGCAAGTAACGGGCAACAGGAAGCAAGCAACAGCCACGCCAGGGGGCCGTCGTTCACTGTCATCGTTCATGAGCAGCCGCCGTTCAGGAAGTAACCATAGCAAATCTTACAGTCCTAGGCTTCTACAACAGCGTAATGTTACAGGTGATGGATCTCATCTATCGATGGTTGTTTGAATAAGGGTCGAAATAATGCAAAATAAAAAAAAATAAATCACACAACATATTCCTAACTGAGAAATCAACCCCAAACGGAACGTCAAGTTATTTAATTTGTTATTGTCAATTGTTAGTCAATCTGTAAATAATTACTTATGACTAATTTATCTACAACACTCAATTAATATTATATTATGTTTGTTCAGCCATATAAACTTATATTTTCAAATATGGAACTGTTAATATTACACATGTTACATAATAAAATAATTTATAAATAATAAAATTATTTATTTTGGTGTAAATGGGATTTGTTTTTGTGATTCTGTTTGTTTAATGCCTGTTGTTATACTAGCCAATGAGATCTGCAAATAAGAAGAAACAAGAGCAATTTTAAAATATAGGTGTATTTTAATTATGAAATTATGGGATTTGGATTATTAATTAGATTCGGATTGATGTTTACTTTGGATCGGATTCGGATCGAAAACTTTCAAATCTGCTTCGAATTGACTAAAAACAAGCAGTTTCGAACCGATGCTCAGCCCTACATAAAATATACATATGTAATTTATGTACGCTCTGTAAATTACGTATCTCATGTACATATATTATATGCGTACATTATGTACAATTTACATGCTCTTTAGGGACCAATTTAATTATGTACACATTATATATGCTATTTAGGTCCCAAAATCTAGTATTTTCATAATCATTGAGGGATTGGTAATAGTTATAGGTATTAGTAAGATTATTGACCCTCAATTATCGTTTAAAAAAAAATTAATTTTAAATAATAATTAATCAATGGCCTCTTTTTTTTTTGTGCCACACACTCTTGAGCCATATCTCAGGGTGCTTTCTTGTTGTTATGGGTTTCTTGATTGGAGTACTTTTTTAGTTGTTGTTGACTATTTATGAGCTTGAATCAAATAAACGTTATATATTGTTCCAGGAGTGTGTTAGATTTAGACAATTGTATTAAGTGGTTTAAACTTCAAATTCATGATAGGATAGCAGGTATATACGGGTCTAATCCAACCCATCAGGTGATGCGTGTTTAGAAATTTCAATCAATGCCAAGTAACTTGAAGTTTTAGCAGCTGATGAAATAAGGGTGATAGGGGTAAATATTTTGTGCAATAAGAAATTCCACCTGTGACGTTTGTAGATAGAATGATAGTCTGTTTTGAGTAAAAGGGTTTCTTTATCAGTAAATTTTCTTCTTCTTTTTTCCATATGCATTTTGATGTGACTTTTATCAGTGTTTTCTTTACTTGCTTTCAGCCTCACCCGAAGAAAGTTAATTGTGCTGAATATAAGTGAACAATGGAGGGCTTGAAAGTTTCAGATGCTAATATGGTTGTGAATGTTCACCCATCAAAATCTAGTAATGTCCACCAGAGTATCCTCCGTGAGCTAAGCTCGTTACTTTTCACGTACTTACTACTTAGTTTTCATCTTCAGTTTTACTTTTATTCTTTTTCCCTGTTCTTCATCCTCCCTTTATAATGGTGTTGGACATTGAATGAATTGATTTATGTTTGAAATAATTGCAAACTGGTGAACTTCGTAAAAATAACCATAGTTATAAGGTAGGGTGACTTACTAACTTTTTTTGGTCACTTTGTTGTGCTTGTACAATGATGCTGTTTTTTCCTATGGAATTTAAAATGCCTTGATATAAATGTTTTATTTCCATAATTCCATGTAGGCTGTCAAGAAAACATGTGGAAGTAAATGTGAAGAATTTTAGTATTTCAATGGATTCTTTTATCGAAGTTTATATGGAAGTTTTTCAAAAACTGATTTTGCACTTACCTACAAATCTCTTGTAGTTAACAATGCTTTGGTTAGTGAGAGTCTGATGAATTTTGTGTTCAAGAATAAGCAACAATTTCTTGTGTTAAGAGAACTTATATTAAAGAAAATTTTACTTAGCAAAGTATATCCACTCTTTTGTTTTCATCCTTATTTAATGATTTATAAACTACACTATCTCTTTTTCAAAACCGTTAAGGAGTATTGTCTTAGTCATGTGATTAATATACTAAGGTGTGCCTGCATAGTGACCACTTTGTATTTGTTAGCTTAATTTTTTTGTTTTTGTGTTTATTGTAGCTTCAATGAGAATTTTGATGGTGTTGTGTTGGCGTATGAGTTCAACATTCTCAACAAGAGTGCAAAGGTTCTAAATGGAGTGCATCCCTATTTTAGTGTCAAACTAAAAGCAAAATTGTTACTCTTTTCTGCTAAAGCAAACATGCTTATGGGTAATTTTTCTCTTAATCTTCCTTTATTATTTTGGACACTTGCAATTTTTTTTTGACAAAGTCACACTACTTATTCATAGATGGATCTTCCCCTTGATTTCCCTACAAATAGCATAATGTAGTTATTTGACCGTGTGATATTTTAAATTTGACATTATTTACAGAAGGGAAGGTAGTCAAACTTACTCAAGGATCAATTCATGTTATTGTTTTTGGCCTTGCTTCTGCTGCTATAACTGATGACGACATACGCAAAGAGTTTGTGTACAAAACTGTGGGTATTGGTTTTTTTCAATTTTTGAGAGTTTAATTTCTCTTCTCATTGTCAAAACATGATTCCCTTTTATGTGCTTAATTTGTCCCAGAAACATGGAGAAGAGGTGTTCTCTAGCAGATGTCAAAAGCGGCACGTAATTAAAGTTGGGACTATGATACGGTTTTTAGTAAAAAGGTGAGTTTATTATTTTATTTTATTGTCAGAATTTTTATTAGTTCTTTGAATACTGGAACCAAATTATTCATAATTATGACTTCTATTCCGACTTTGCAGTTTTGATGAGGAAATACTACATATTTCTGGTTCCCTTATTCCAGCTCATACAGGATGTGTTCGCTGGTTAGAGACACATTTGGACGAGGTTTCAATAACTGAGAGGTTTATTATACATTGTGCCCAAGTTATTCACTAAAATTTATAGATTCAAAAGCTTTAAAATTATTTATGACTTCAAATTTTTGAATAATTTTGTAGCAACAAGAAGAGGAAAGAAGTTGAAGAATTTGTTTCACAAGAGACAGTTACGGTGGAGGACAAGGCATTGCTCCCTTGCGGTGACAAAATGATCAAGAAATCGAAAAAGCGAATGAGGCAAGATTCTTGATGGTTCCAACCGTTAGGTCCTCATTGAGATTCTGTTGTCAAATTATATTTCGATAGAATGTCAATCTTGTAGTTCATGGAGTGCTTTTTACGTCACAGTTAGGGCAGGATGCTGGATGGAATATATCGTAGAGGAAAATCACTTTTACCATTACTTGGTGCTATAACTAAGGGTGTGTAAAGATAACTTGACATAGTCTGGTAATGATTTTGAAGTTTGTTTTATGATTTTTTTTTTAAGTGGTTTATTAATTAGATATGTTTGATAATGATTTTTTATTTTCTCTTTTAAAAAGTTAGTAATAAAATTAATACGAGTGATTTAAATCTTTTTAAGAAAGTGTCTTGTGGTGTAATATTATGTTTAAATATTAAAAGGAAATTATTTAAACCATAAAGCTTATAAATATCAACTTTTACTATTTGGTGTGTCTAACATTATTTTTTTATTTTTTCTTTTCTAAATGAAAATTGTTTTCAAAATGTTTGGTGATACTTTTTTGGAATAAAATAGAAATGCTTATTACTTATTTACTCAAAATATTTTATAGAGATAATATTCTCTTTATAGAAGTGGAGGCTAAGTGTGTCCTCTATTATTATAAATAAGGAATAAATAAATTTTTACTATTTTTTTTATTTACATAATAAAGATAAGATTAAAGATTTTATAAATTCTGTAATTAATGTACATGTTAATCTTTTATTTTTTAAGATATATTTTTAAAGTTTTGTAATTATTTAAAATATATATTTTAGTTCTTTATTTTTATTGGTATATTCTTAGAATTTTATAATTTTTCAAAAGTTTCAATAAAGTTTAAATAGTTTTTGTTAAGGGTAAATTCAAAATTTTAAAATAAAAAATTAAATTTAAAATGGATTTTTTTTTTTAAAGAAGATTAAAGAACTAAAATTTTGAATTTATTTTATTTTATTTTTCAAAAGTTTGAATTTATCATCGAAAAAGGTACTATTTGGATTACGTTTGAACTTTTAATAAATTATAAAATTCTATGGATATAATTTAAAAAATAAAGGATTAAAGCATACTTTTAAAAAAATACATGATTTTAAAAATATAATTTAAAAAATAAAGGATTAAAGCATACTTTTAAAAAAATACATGATTTTAAAAATATATTTTAAAAAATACAAGATTAAAGTCTATTTTTTAAAAAATTACAGAATTTATGTATATCTTAATCCATAAACATACGTTCTTATCTTATTACAAACCTTGCTATTAAAGAAGGAAATTTTTTTTTACTATTATTCATCGTACATAATAAATTTACATGTGTTCTTATCTTATTCTAAGAAGAATTTTATGTTACATAATATTTTTATCTTATTCCAAGGAGAATTCTATCTTACATAATATTCTTATATTCTTGTACGTATCTTGATATTATAGATTATCATATAATTATATCTTGAACTCAATTAAGATATTTTTGTTATCAAATATGTTTAGGTCCTCTATTTTTTGTCACCCTAAATCAATCTTAAGGGTTTTAACTATTAAGAGCTGAACAAGTAATGTTTGGCGTTCCTTTTCCCAACAAATTTCTTCCAACACTTCTTACTTTTGAACGTTAAGCCAGCGGCCTTAGTTACTCCCCTCGTCGAAATGTCTAAAAAATTCTGTCAATAACGTTTTTCTCGTTTGGGCTAAAATGAGCTGTGAACTTGAAACTTATTTAGTAGTAGTGGTTATAAAATTGCAATAGGTGCCACTTCCACGTAGAATTCTAACAAGCTTCAAATTAGTGAAGCCAATTTCAAACGGCAGGTCATTTAATGTTCTTTGCCATTCAAATCATTGATATTTCTTATAGAAAAACAAGAGTATGAGATTATCTTCAATTAAAACCTTACTTGTACATAAATAGATATAAAAAAAGATGCAACTTCAATCCCAAACTGTATACAAGCTAGTACCTTTTTTTTTTTGCTAATGTAAAAGCTAATAGTTTCAAGACTTTAGTTCATGCTATAAATTTAGAGAAATTTGGTAACTAGGATCCATCAATTCCAAGCCTTCTTCATTAGATTGACTTAATCTCATCAATTGAAGAGCATACTTCTCCTTCTTCCTTCTGAATTTCCTTTTAGATCGGTCTAGGGAATGAGTAAGCTTCATTATGTTGTTACTGATTTCCCTCAATGCAGATTGGTTTGCTTCAATCTCTTCAGCGACTTGCTTAACCTCCTGAGAAAAAATCAAATCTGTTCTTGCCGGTTCCACTGCAAAACACACTTCAGGATACCTGAAGAAAATTTTGCCAAGTTTGGTCAATTATTTGGCTTGGATATTAGATTTATATGGTGAGAAATATACGAGGGTTTAATAATAAAATATAAGGTTCAAAGAATTTCAAGAAATTTTTTATAAACTTTTATCTTCTTATAACAATCAACTCACAAATAATATATTTCATTATTTGATTATTTCCTTTTCCTTTTTAACCCTCATATTTTTATCGCCATTTTTTTTCTCCGTTCAAATTAAAAATGCAAACATAACCAAGATGTCCCTAGTATTTACTCATCCCTACAGTATCCCACTCAAAAAAGTAAAAAGTATGAACACCAATCGATAGGTGGATTACTCTAACAAGTGTAATTCCAAGTAACTGATTAAAAGAAATTGAGATCAAGGGAATGGATAGTTACCTAAATCCAAGAGAGATTATCCCATTTTCTTTTAATATTCCACCATCAAGAGAAACAGCACCATGTTTGATACAAGAACGAGCAGCTAACATCTCTTTTCTTGTCTCATAAACTTGCAGCTCCCCAAACAGACGATAGAATAATGTTTCACGAAGACCATGCCCAAAAGACGATCTCATGTGTATATCATTCATATCTATGTTAATCATATTAACTGCATATCCAATAAATCCAGGTGGAGTGCCTCCATTTGGCAATGCTGGGTTTGGTAAGAGAAGCTTCCTTTGCGGGTCACCAACTTCAATTTCACCCGAGTAAGGTCTATAAAATCGTCAAATGTGTTGTAAATAATAATGCATGGATAACATTATGCACTTATTAATACATAACATTATGCATTCGAATTTCTAAACTTGCACCTTCAAAAATTAGATCTCAAACAAAGATAATCTCACCCCAAAAAAAAAAACAGAGAGAGAGAGAAGCTTTATGTGGTACCTTATATCTTCTAGGGATATAATAAGGAACCTTCCATCAATAGATTTCCCAAGTGCTGCAGCTTTGGCATAAAGAGCATGTCTGTTGTCAACTTCTGTGTTTGGTTCATGCATCTGTATTTCATTAACAACTGAGAAGGATCTAGTAACAATCGCAAGCATTTGATCAACACCCAGGTATTCTGATAATATCCTACATATAAATTAATGAAAAATTCTAAGCATTAGAAAGTAAGACAACAAAAAGTAACATCTTGAAATGATGTCAACAAAAAGTATCATCTTCAGACTCTGACCTGCTCTGCTCAATGGAGTCAACAGTTCCGAGTAGCGCAACAAGCCCAACTATATCATTCATGAAATGATTATGTGATTGAGGGTGAAGGGCTTCTCTAGAAAGAATGGAGAAAACAGCAGCTGCAGAATAATCCATGCCTTCTATCTGCCTTATCAGCTCCTCCTTGGCAGAAGACACATTTTGAATATTCGGTAGAAAAAAAAGTTCTACAGAAGCTGAAAATAAAACAAAAATGATGCTATTAGGAGTGGCGAAAATTTGTAATAACCAGGCCAACCCATATGGATTGGGTTGGGTTAAGATATTATTTTAGTTAAATTGGGTTATAACCGACCAACAGAAAAGTCGTGGCTAACAATGGGTTGGATCAGAATACTTATGGAACCCGGCCAACCCAAACATGTAAATGATATTTAATTTAAAAATTATGTTTATAATTGGTCTTGAACCACTAATCTACCAGATACATACTAACAATGTTACCATTGTGCCACTCAGCACTTTTAGTAATGATTTTGACATATTAATATTATTATTAATTACATTCCTAATTGTAATGCATAATACACATCTAATCTCACGTCGATTACTAACAAGAAAAACACTATGCTTTCTTCCATACAATGACGAACTCGTCTACTTCTTGAACAAGCTTATCTCTAGGGATTTCTCGTTCTTTTAGAACAGGCAACCAAAAGTTTTGGCACCTATAATAGTTTTTTATTTTTTTTTAATTTAAATTAAATGTAACTATTTTATATTTTATTAATATATTAGTATTTTATTTAAGAATGTTTGGGCCAAGTTACTAACCCGTATTGGTGGGTTGGTTTCAGTCTTGCATTTGGTTGGTTTTGGCCCATGAGTTAATCAACCTGATACTTACGGGTTGGCCCAAAAATATTCAAAACCCAACCCATCTATTGCCCCCCTAGGTGATATTAAACAACTTAATTTACATACCATACACGTGCATTAAGTTGATGCCTACCTCATCAATCAGCTAACCGATCTAAGGGCACCTACCTCATCAATCAGCTAACCGATGAGTATGCTTAGAAGCACCATAAAGATCTGTGGGCAGCTACAGTTAATGTTACTGTAGTGAATGAAGGTAGTAGTAATGTGGGCAACCATGATAATAATTGTTATTGTGGATGTAGTGTTAATGCTATCTGTATGCCTGTTATTGTGGATGTTCTTTTGAAGAACCCGAAAAAAGAACCACCATGAAGGAGAATGAAAGGAATTGTGGCACTCGACTCAGGACATCTAATCCCACTATGATTCGTAGTTCTATGTCCCTACAGAAGAGTCCACTCACTGTTAAAGTTCTATTTTTGTATTTATTTTATAATGAATTCAGTGTACCAATATGCGGTTATAGTGTTGATGCAATGGTAGGGTTTTGGCTACTGTTAATGATGCTACCACTATGATAACAAAGAAGAGTTAACAAATATGATAACAACAAAACTTCGTTAATGCTGTTAAAAGTATAAAGCCTTGTGTCAGTTAACAAATATGTCAACAGTGCTTTCTTTTAGTCCTAGTCTAAATGTTCCATTTATATATCTTTCAATGTCAGGTATGTATGTTACCACCTTTTATCGAGGGTAGAAGGGAAAACAAAAGAAGATGCAGAAAGAGCATCACTTGGATTTGATGGCAAGGAAGAATCCTCCCTGCTTAGAAAACCAAGATTCCTTAAAAAGGGAGGGGCATATTCATTACTAAGCCGTACTAAATTATTAAAATAGCTCAGATTCATTAGTTTTGTATAACCTTGCAGTTTTGGCAGATAATCTTCAATTTTTGTCTTAAGCTCATTTAGTTCAGCTAATTTCATTTCCAAAGCTCCAATCTTTTCACCAAAGTTAAGAATATCATCCTGAAGTCCCTGAAAGAAACAAAAATTGGAAATGGAAATGAAATGAAATGAAAATATGAACTACAATGTGCGTCCAAGAAAATTTTTCAGATAATTCAGGACCATAAAGTAAAAACTTAAGCTAAACTGCACTAATGTGTTAGAGCAATTTGCATCAAATTTATAACCATATATTTGCATTTTTCACTATTGATACTTGATTTGAAAGAAGGGGGAAATACTATTGATACCTTCAAGTTTACTAGTTGCAGAAGCGAAGGTGAATCCTGAGGGATGCTTCCATCTGAACACAGAACGTGAGTCTCACCATAGTTCGCCTAGGGGTTACCCCACAAATAAATGTGAGTCATTACTAAGAAGTGTGATAGATATTTATTGCAATAGTCTTGCATTATTTATGAAGATAATACCTTGGAGTTACTCACTTGCTGAGGGGAACATGACAAGTCCTGAAGCAAGAGTTTATGACTTGAACTCAAAGGTTGAGACTCATAGAACTCCAATTTGGTAGATGGAATAACATGAACCTGCAAATAAAATTCAACAGTCATGATCAAGAAGGGTAATGGTTAAAAATGGTCCTTTGGAGACTGTTCGAACCTCAACAAATTGTCTTAGATCTTGATGCTGAGAATGACAAGCTACAAAAGAAAACGTTCCATCTTTCTGAGAGATAGGAATAGCTGGAACGGTACAACGCCCACGCTTGAAAGTGTAACGAATAGACTCGTCTATTGTAGAAGACTCATTTCTTAATTGAAGCAGATGTGATTGACATTTTTCCGCGTCATCATGGAAGGTATCATCAACACCACCTTCGGTGTTCACAATTTCAAAAACAACATTTTGTAGTTGGGTACCACTGACAACAGACTCAGGAACCTGAAAAGATTTTCATATTTTCATTAAACAGTACACAATGTACAACACATTATCAAGACGGAAGTTGAATGGCCAATATATAGCATTGTTAAACCTTCGAAGCAATTCTCATTTCCCTTTTCTCAGTTTGGCATTGTTGCTCAAAAACAACATTGTTGTCTACCAAAACAGAAAAAGATACTGCACATGACAAAAGGTAGGTAAGATAACTACATATAGCATATCCAGTGCAACATATCTAAGACTTCTTATATAGCCGGAATTATTAAAATCCCACAGTAATAGTTTCTAATACTTGCGTACATGAAAATGTACACAACAGATTATGGAATTTGAGTTACAAGACTTAAAAGATTAACTCAAATACCATATTGACCATAACTAGCAGTCACTTTCAAGAGGCCACCAAGGTCCACACATCCATTATTATCCACCTGCATTGAAATAATTTGAGCTCTGACTTGATAATCCACGCATCCATAGGCAAAATTTTGCAAGAAAAGTAGCCGAGACACTGACCTGATGCTTTGACCCCAAATGATCTTCAATTGAGAAGCCCTCCAAATACAATTGAACTTCCGAACCCATTCTTACATGATTACCATATGCATCAAACATCTGGGTAAAGTGCAGGGATGGATGATAAGAAAGTGCAAATAAGCATTTCAGCAATTATGCAGCTAACTTTCTTTGGTTAAACCAACAAATTTATCAACAGCAGTGTCTGACTTGCAAGGCTAGTAGTGTATATCATATCTTGGATTCAAGTCGTTAACATATGGTATATTGTCTAGATATGAAACCATAAAATGAATACTATACCTCTAACTTAAGCTCTGTAATAATACAACCTGGGAGAAGTTGGTTTCCAAAGTCAGAAGGATGGGATTTAACACATTGTAGGCGGCCAGGAAGAACTAAAAAAAAGTGAATGTATGCTCAGAACAACCAATATATACCAATATACTGTATAATACTTGAAAATAAAAAGTAAAGGGAAGAACCCTGGCATTTACCTTTACAAGGGATCACAACTGAGAATGGTTCGTCTGGTGTAAATATAACCAAGTTGGCTTCATAAGTAGGTCGTATCTTGTCCAACTCCCCAGTCTCAATTAGAAGATCCTAAACATATATAATATAATACCCAATAAAAAGGCAACTCAAAAAGGTGATAGTGAATATTCAGCCTGTTCAAGAAAAACATTTTATTATAAAATATGTGAAAAATACCTTAACTCTTAGAGTCTGTTTAGAGGAACGATAGGTCTTTAAATCTTTGTCTTGGAAAAGCACACCTTTCTCAGTTTCTAGCTTGGCCATTACTTCTAGATTAGAAGGAAATGGCATACGATTGTCATACACGTCATAACATCCAATGGACAGAGGCTGAACAATTGAACCAACTCTGCCCAACAAGATCATGGATTGACTAAATAGACAAAATGTAAAGTAAATGCAAAAACAAAACACAGTGATTACTGATTCTAGCAAAACAGATGCATGCATTTCATCTTTAATTAGTAATCACTTTATAAAAGGAACAATAATATGTTTACACAACCTCTTAACATGAATATTAGCAACAACAACAAAACAAAACAAAAACTCTTAACAAGAAAACAACCTTACCTCAGTTTATGAATTCGATTATGACTACTCTGTTTATCAACAAAAAGTTTCCACTTTCCAACCTTGGAGGATGGCTTGATGATAACTTTTCTATTATAAGCCTTAACACTTGATTCGGACTGATGCATGACATGAAAGTGTGTTAGATAGAATGAGCAATAAAAAGGGGCTGGATCATATGCCATTGGCAGAAAGAGTTCAAGAGATTCAGTGTATAACTTACAATGGAAAATGAAAAAGTATAGATACCGGCTTTTTGGAACATATCTGAGTACTTGCATCCTAATGGAAATATGAATAGACCTTGAATCTCTTTATGCGACGAAGGCGAAACACATAATGAATAAATATGGTGAACATTTTCATTATCCTGAGCATCTCTGAAGTCAACTTCCATAGACATTACAGAATTGCTTTTAGTGATGCACTTCTGCTTCACTTTCCTAGAATTTCTGGAAGAACCAAAACTGGCAGGTCGAATAACTGCCACAATATTCTTAGGGGGGACTTCTCCAGCATGACACTCCATTGGTAATGCCTGAAATCAGAAGAATATTTAATGAAATTCAAAACAATTCCTTCTCAATCAATAAGGTAGATACAAGTAAAAACTGCATTTACAAGTCTTATACCAGTTTTTTTTTAAATAGATAAGATAAATTTGAGAAAATGAGATGTTTGGCACGATCTACAATAGGCCAAGGAAGGGTTTGGATTCTACTAAATAATTTTTTTTTCTTAATTATGTTATAATGTTTAAATGAGAGGAACTTGGGCAATTATTCTTCTGTTATTATTTCTCTCATTCCTTATCTCTAACGAAAAAAAGATGCAATTATGTAATCCTTAACTCAAAGTTTTTCTATTAAAATGGTATTTCCGTTAATAAAATGGTTAACTTTGAACAAAAAAGTTCACATGTTTATGATGTGACAAATAGTATGGATATTTTTGACATTATACAAATTAATTATAAAAAACAAAAAATCATGCCACGTGTCACCCTTACCTCCTCCTTCCTTTTTCCTTCTATCTCTATCTAGAAATTTTTTTCTATACGGCAGATGTATTGAGAAGTGAGTACATCTTAAGAGAAAAATAAGACTCAAATTCTCTAACCCCCTATTTTTTAGTTTTCAACACTTTTCTTTATACCACATTCAATCTCAATTTGTATATATCTCTCTTTTACTGTACCTACAAATTTTATACATCCACAAAATTATCCCCTATCTAAAACTAATCACCATCATCTCCCTTGCACATCACCATCATCACCGCACATCAAGTCAACACCCAAAAACCCATCGCGACACCATCAGAAAAATCATGATTTTTTTGGGCTGTTTTCGCAATTTTTTTGGATTTTTTTTTGTGTGATTTTTTTTTTCTGTTTTATCTATTTTTTAGGCTTTTATGCAAAAGATTTATCTCTGTTGCGACTGCCAACGTTGGCTTAGATTGGTGTTGTGATGGTGATGCACAATGGCGATGGTGATTTGAGAGGGAGCTGGGGAGATGGAAAGAAGGAAAAGAAAAGAGTGGAGTGTGACATGTGGCATGAATTTTTCTTAAAAATAACTTATTTTGGTGATAGTTAACTATTTTGTTAGAAAAAATATCAAAATGATAGAAATTTAAAACTTAAGGTAAATTGATAGTAAAATTATAAAGTAGGAAATTGAAAGTAATGTGAAACATTTAGGGAAAAAATACCTATATTATTTGTCACGTGATAAACACATGATATTTATTGTTCAGAGTTAACAATTTTGTTAGCGGAAAGGTCAAAATGAAAGAAATTTAAAACATAAGGTACTAAATTAATAGTAAAAATATAAAGTAGGAAATTAAAAGTAACATGAAACATTTAATATAAAAAAAATGTTTCCCTTCATTTTATTCATGAAAAATTGAGCCAAAGTGATAATGTGAAATGGGAAAAGTACAGTTGGAAGATACTAACCCCATCAACTTCCAACTCTTGACACTCGTTTGCACTTAGCAATTCAATTGTAGAAGGCAATTTCTGACGTAACCTTTCAAGTTTGCATTCCCACTCATTGGAACTAACAGCTAGGCACTAATGTTCATCTCCCAAATAAATAAGACTTCCATTGTGTAAGACAAATGAAAAAACTTTCTTAAAACAAAGAGAAAATAACCTTGCCAAAGTCGATCACATTGATAGGTATGGATAAAGAGCTACGAATATCTAATCTAAACTCTCCACCATCTTTTGAAAGCAAGCAACCATTCTCATCTGGTATACTTATTGGCCTTTCAAGCCCAAGTAAAAGAGCATGCACATTAGTAGGAAATACTTTATTAATCAAGGAAGTGCATTAGATATGAAATTCTAAAAAACTTGGGTGGATACATGCCTGCATATAATCCGAGCATCCCCTATTAGAAAAGAGCAACAAGAACATCAGATTCAAGAAATTAAATTGAATGAATCTTACAAAAAGTTATGATTTACGAATGGCCAACATATACTTAATGTAAAGAATACAACAAAGCATTTAAGAGTCCCACATTAACAAGTGCGATGCATGATCTAACGAAATGCTTTAATATAGCAAAGACATGTCTTTACCACCAGCATCGCCTTGAAATCCTTCAAGCAGAAAGTATTCTAATGTTGCATAGATGTTGTTTTTGTGGACTCCAGCACATGCTCCTTTAATAATTTTAATCTTTTGACCACGCTTCCAAGTGAATCCCTTCCTCTTTATAATCTGATGTACTCTAAGAACTGCAACGTTAGAAAAAGAACAAATCTAATGTGTAAGTTATAAATCTCAAGATCAATTGAAAGGAAACACTGTAAGATATCAAAACATGCCTACCATCAGATGCAGAACCATTTACCCTATTCTTGGCAGGACTAAGAATAAAAGTAGGTATATCTTCACCATGATCAGCCTCTACATCATATTGATCATGCATTTGAAGAATCCAATCTTGGTACTCTCTTTCAAGTTGCAAAAGACTTAATAGCTTTCCATCTCTATGTACTTCGATGCTAATCTCTAAGAAGTAAATCATTTCATTAGAAGCAATTCAAACTTAAATATGACCAAATTAAAATGGCTATGTAATTTGAATGGAAATTAACAGATCACCTTCTTTCCCAGTAGACTTGTTGCCAAAGTTCTTCAAAGCAATTGTAAAAGGATTATGATGAGCTAGATCAGTCTGCAGATACAATGTATTTCCACAACTTTGACATTGTTTACAAATGTATATACCAAATTGGTAGAATTTGAAGTAGTATATTGCAATTTATTAGAGTGTACTGATCACAAATCCTTGAAAAAAAGCTTAAGTTATTCGAAGATAGGCTATAAGATCCATTTTATGTTGCCTAACAATTCTCATGAGCGAGCTCGATGAACTTTTAGGCTCATCACTTGAAATACAAATATGAGAGATTGCATGTGTTGGAACATTAAACCTCCGAGTCTAATATTATGTTAGAGTTTGTAGGTTAAGAATCCTCCCAAAAGCTTATGCTATAGGAAGATCGACAAACATCCATTTTACATTATCTAACACATTAGTGCGGATTTCCATTATGGATTTGATGAAGTAAAGAAAAAAACCTCTCTAAGTAGTAATTGTGGAAAAACAAAATAAGAAAATGGAGAAAGGGGAGAGATCGACTTAACCACTCTTATATTGGAAAGCTGTAAAATGTATCTCATAAAAAAGATAGAAAAATCAAGAACACATTCAGATATCATAAGAGACATGTATGAGCATTCTTAACCTTAGATGGTGTTGGACTGAAACCGGCATCTATATCTGCAACCATAATAATGTTCCTTAATGAGTAGAACATACTCGCCATTAAATAGAAAATCTGAATCAACATAAAATGGATTAAACTACTTCACCAATAAAGCATTTAACTCTCAAGCCACATCTTTTTAATAGTTGTGACTTATCTCCTTTTTTGAATTTGGATTCCATGAAAGGAAGACATGCCTGTTGTTGAGCAGAGAAATCAATAATAAAGTTATGAAATACTACTCATCAAGTAAACTAATAGAATATGTGGAACATAAAGATAATAACACAGACTATAAAAAAAAGAGGATAATAACACATAATTAAAATAGGCCCATAAATTATTTTTGAATATTTACCATAAGGTACAAAATGGTAATAAACATGATCTGCACCATTGAATTAGAATTTTTTTTATAAAAATAAATTGCACGTTAAAATCCAAAACAAAAAAAATAAAAATAAATAAATAAATTGGACAAGTATTTGCTATGATACAAAACATAGAATAGCTTATACCTCCATAACAACCTCAAGTTAATAAAGCGTAGTACCTTGAACCTTCAAAGGCAATTAGAATTTAGGGAGTAGAGCCATAGAGGTCTCTTAGATTGTGTCATTTGGTTCCTTAGATTATAAATGGTTTAATTTAGTCTCTTAATTTTAAAAAAATGAGCTAATTAAGGACAAAACACGTAATTTTAATTATTTTTTAAATTAATGTTTTAATATAAAAAATATTAAAATAATATAATTTGTTCTTAATTGGCATATTAAAAAAATAATATTTTAATCAAAAATTATTAAAATTATATGTTTTGTCTTAAATTGGCCCATTTTTCTAAAAGGAATCAAATGATACTACTTATAATCTAAGATATCAAATGATACTACTTATAATCTAAGAGATCAAATAACACCACTTATAATTTAAGGGATCAAATCACACCACCTATAATCTAAAGGACCAAATGACACGACTTATAATCTAAAAGACCAAATGATACAAATGACTTAATCTGAGAGATCTTTATAACACTTTTCTCTAGATTTATTACATTTTATCAAGTAAAAATATTATTTTAATGAAAGAAAATAGGACAGAATATAAAACAGCCAGGAGAGAACATAGATTTAATGGTTGCTACAAGAAAACTAACAACATACCCAGCGTGCATCTGGAAGTAGCCGACCAAGTCGACGGATAGAAACACGACTAAAGGTTTCAAAGTTCTCTGAAAGTTGGCACCCTTTATCTACTAAGTTCTCCAAGATTCTTTCAATATTCTCCTTTCCCTGTAATAGATAAGATTTTGTAATGTCAAATATACGAGAAAGATGGACCACTGACCACCCATGCATTTGACATACCTTAGAAATAGGGAAATAGACACACTTGAGACGTGCATTAGCTTGCTGAAATACCCTTGAACCTGTCTTGTCTATATATGAAAAGCCAAAAAAGTATCTCAACAATCATACCAGATAATTACGCTAATAGACAAAAAAGAAAGAACATAGAGCTAACAAGAAAAAAATAGTACTATCTTTCTACCACTAAAAAACAGAATAAAGAGTCAATGATTAATGGTGCTACATTTACCTGAACTTTTGGTAGCATTCTCTTTTTTGAAAGAGAAATGAAGATGTAAAACAAAATCAGGACCATTGCAAGAATGCAGGTTCGTAATGGCAACCTCCCCACCATCAATTTCTGCTAAATCAATGCCGTTAACCTAACAAATAATATAAATTCATCAATAACCTGAGGAGTTCATAATAGTTCATCTTCCAATTTAAGCTATGTCTAAACTCCAAAGTCTAAGCACCAAATGTTTAGTAAAAAGAGTATACAGTAATACAGTATACATTAGGTCATCATTGAGGTACTCAATATATTACGTCCAGAATATTATTATTCAGTTTGAAACAAAATCTGCTAACATATGGAACTACATTTTTCATATCCAGTTTTGGTTTATCTGCTTCTAAAAGGCTTGTACGAGTAATCAACACTGAAGGCTTGCTGCAAATATAATATTAGAAGAAGTATATAAATGATACGGAAAAATTATTATTATTTTCCTAGTCTAATGTCCAAGGAAGTTGCATCAATAAACTGCTAAAAGCGAACAGAGGTAGAAACAAAACGAGATCAATAATTACTTTTAACAGATAAAAACACCCTCACATAAAAAATAATTGAAGCCGTTTCATACCTGAAACTCAACAGGTGTCATGGTCTTCCCCGTTTTAAACCCTTCATCAAACTACATACCCAGGCAAACAATGCACGAGGGAAACAAATATATATATGAATTTTATTATACAGATACCAAAATAAACAAACAAGATAGCAAGCATTAGAAACAAACAATAGTAGAAAACAGTTATACTGATGTCTTTCAGTTATGCTGCACAGATACCAAAACAAACAAGCATTCGACTAAAAATGATAATATTTTTGTAAAGCTGAACATAATCACACATGACAATAATCTAACAATGTATGGAAAAGTCTACCCACAATAAGATATCATCGCTTAAAAAAGTGAAAAATCTCTTGTAAGAGCAGAGAATATGGAAATAAAGAACTTTAATAACCTAAAAAAATTTATATAAGGAATAATATCATGTCCTTGTTTCCAGCAAAAATCAGAAGATAAAGTATATGCTTGAATTACTGTGTAAAAAGACACCTGAATATATGGAAAGTATATATCCTTCAGCTTGCATTGTAGTTGAGCTACGTTTAGGCTTTTGACTTTTGGTTCAAATATTTCAACCTGTCCAGTATTAAATAATATAAGAAGTACGAAACAAAGAAAACACACAAAGGATCATTAATTTGTAAATATAACTCCCTCAAAGCCCATCAGAGGTGAGAAGGGAACAAAAATAAATATAAATTACAAGCATTTACACAATCAAATTTTACCAAGGTAACAAAGAAATTATAAAAGTCATCCAATCAATCATTTGCAGAATTGATTAAAGTCTACCAGTGTAAAGCTTCCATGTGGTGTTTTCTCAATCTCATCATCTGAGATATCTCTTATGCCACCACCAGTCTGAAGAGAGAGTGCAACTACCAATTAGTGAAACAGAAAACAAGAGTTGAAAAGCAAAAGAAGACATTTCTCTCCATCCATGCAGCCTGTACCTTCCAAGTAAGTTCAGAACAAGAACTTTTAAGTAAAGCCTCTCTCTCAAGATGTAATGTATAAACTTTCTTGGATTCCTTTGTCTTTGAAGAAACTAAAGCATGTCTATAACATGAGAAAGAAACAAGAAAAAGAAATAAATAAAGAATCCTTGAACTAAGATAAAGAAAGGAGAAACATGACCAGCAGAGGCTTTACCTCCCCAAGTGCATAGATGCAATCGGTCCTCCATATCCGAACATGCCAAAGAAAGGCTGCAAAATCATGCAAGACAATTCAATATATGCTTGAAATGGTTGATAAAACAACTGAAGATGCCAAAAAAAGAATAATGGCCAGAATATGAAATAACATTAGAGATTTTTCAAGAATATAAAAGTTTAAGTTTCCAGTTGACTGACATCAGTTTTTAATTTGTATCTTATTGAGGCTTCAAAGCTTAAACAATTTATTTGAGATGTTTATAGGTCAATTATTGCATTAGAAAAGACAAATTATTCATCAAAGTATTCATTCTACGGGGGTAAAAAGTGCAGGACCAAGAAATCTAGATGAAGATAAGATATGCTAGTATATCGTTTTGCTCTAAAACTGACATGCTCCAGAAGTCCAAACTTAAAGATAATGCGAGAAAATCATTTAAAAATCCAAGTTAAGCCCAAAGAACAAGGAAAAAGGAAGATAAAATAGAAAGACAATAAACTTACACAACTAGAGTTACTTAACAAGGTGTTTGTCTATGAATGTATAGTATTGTAGACATGACCTCAAAACACACTATATGTATAGTACATGCTAATGCAAAAAATTTAGAAAACAAGATACAGGAAGAGAGAAAGAAAGACATACATAAGCAGATAAAAACACATTAGATGATATCATGAACATACCATAATGTAAGGTGGACTGATCCCAATCCCAAGTTCTTTTGAGGTTCTATGAAGAGAGGCACCCATCTTTCCCCTACATAAAATCATAAATGAAACTATTTAAGAATTATTTATGCAACAAAAAACATATAGTCCTAGTTGAGATACAAATCATAAGATAAAGGGAAAAGTTTGGCAATTATTGAAGGTTGTCTGTTTCATGGGAAAATAGTATGCATTCAGGCGAACTCTACATCATTTAGTATTCAACAAAAGAGTCATCATTAAACTTCAAGTTTTTATCATTTTGACCTGGTCATAAAAAAATGAGATTTTTGACATACACACAGAGATAGAGAGAGATTTATATTCCATACCACTTTACTATAGAGTTTTCTTCACTGCCATCCATCCCAGGGCCAGTATCAAATATCGAAATTTTCTCATCATCAACATCAACACTGAAAATGTTGAATGGAACAATCCATGATTGTCTTCTGCATAGTGTATTGTTGAAGAAAAAAAACTCTAGATTTTATATGACGTGATTATTCAATTGGTTTCACTTTTAACCCCCTAAAAAACCTATCTTTTAAGTTATGAAAAAAACAGAAGTGCACAGCATTCAAAAAACAAATATTTTTTACATTGTATAAAGAAACACATATGTGCACTGCATAGAGGGCGTTAAAAATGAAACTTTGTTTATGAAGGTGATGTATCATGCAATTAAATCAAAAAAACAATATATTAAAATAAATGCAAACTGGATATCTATTAAGCATTATCTAAACATCAAGATCATATAGTTCATACCAAATAAGTCTTAAGTTCCCTTGATTTGACCATACTGCTTGCAAAGAATTATCCTGGTAAAAATAAGAAGCAAACAATAAATAGCTAAATAAAAACAAAGTTATCTGCCCCACACAACTTACTATCAAATCTGCAAGTGCAGTCTCAAATGCGTACTCCTCTGGTAGCTCCTTTAATAATTCAGTATCTGGAGTTAAATCCCACAAATTCTGCATAGAAAATAAGTCCCTCGCAAAATTAAGGGCAACATCTTCAGCATGCACCAAGTACAAACCAGAAAAGCAAAATAAACTCTAAAAATTAGTGTGAGTATATATTTATATATATAATATAGATACTAACCTCAAATGTTTCAGCAAATTCAGAACCATCCTAAGAAACGAATAAGTAAAAGCATCAAATAAAAAAAATCAAAGAAACAAATTTAACATTAAGCAATCTCTCCATTGGTTGCTAAGAAACCAAAAGAGAAGGTGCAATGTATATTTTTATAATTATAGGGCATCCTAGAAAGCTTTTTAAAAAATATTAATTAAAAGAGCAAAGATATCTCTTTTAGCAAAAAGCACACTATTTTGTTTTCTGATTTCCACATCCCAGAAGAAACTGGCTTATTAATTCATTTTCCTTCCCTACAAATTCACAGCCACCAAATAGAGCATAAACAGCAATGCAACTTATACTCACATGAAGCCGTAAAAAGTGCAACTTATTTGGCTTAAAGTTAAGGAAATTCACAATATTTCTGATCTTCTGGTCATTTGCATCTTCAAGAAACAAACAGCCATCTTTCCAGTTTATACTTTTTTTCTGCTTCATTGACTCTGAGTAACGCTGTACTTGAAAGTACTCTTCTTTCACCAGGCTAATGAAATCTTTAAAGGGCATTTTGGGATCCGGGTCGAACAATTTTAGCTCTATACTTGTCCCATTTGGCAACAGAATCTTGAACTTATAAACTTTGTCAATAGCATCCCTGTCATAAATATCTGAAACTTTCCTCTTCTTTGCACTCTGCTCCAGTGTTTTATTTTCCATATTCAACCTATGTCAATAAATATTCAAATTCAGTAAGCAAAAGATAAGACACCTAGATCTTCTCAATAGCTTATTTGAAGTAATAAGTGGGAAATTCCCAAACCATATATATGTAGTAAAAGAACATATATTAGCTTAAATAAATAAAGGAAAAAATACAGAGTGCGTAAACAGACAACTCCTTCCATTTCCATACATAAAAAACGAAAAATGATTAGAAATGTAACATACGAAGTCTGAATATCTTCATTCAAGGATAGATTAAAATACATAGAATTCAATAAACTCGAAAAATTAGCAAACGGATGGATTAAAATACATAGAATTCAAGAAACTCGGAAAATTAGCAAAGGAGAAAAGAAAAATGAAAAAAAAAAAAAAAAAAAACATATATTTAATCGGGAGAGAGGGATAGTAATGAAAACGAGTTATACTGAGAGTTTTTTTTTTTTTGGACATGACTTATATCTGTTTTTCTTTTATTTATTTGTCATGAAAACTTTGCTTCATAGATACAAAAGTTCAAGCATAAAGATTACAAACAAGTAACGCAGACATTGCTAGCAAATCACATTACAATATGAAGAATCAGAATATACCTTCAGAAAAGCGATGGTGTTCCGCTTGATCAATAACGATATCAGAAAAGTGGAGCTTTTTCGGCGACGTGAGTGTGATATTTAAAACAAAAACAAAACAGAGAGACCGAACAAAATGTGTGCTTGCAGCTCAAGAAAGCAAAGTGTAGCTAGGGTTTGGTGTGTGTAAGAGAGAATGAAAATCAAAGCGTCGTTCTCACTCTCAGTGGTCAGTACGAATGAGGAAGGCAAAGAGTCAGCACGTAAAAGCATAAATATTTTGCATACTCACACTTTAGTACTTTACTAACCGTCAACACTGGCATGATATCATTGGTCAGCTTTCATAATATGAGAAATTAATCGTCTGCGGTATTTCAATATGACAATGAGTTAAAATGTTATCTATATTTATGTAACTGGTGTTATTTAATCTTATAATTTAATTTTTTTTTTTAAGTTTATTTATTTTTAAAAAAAATATTTTAAAGTCTTTTTATTTGTAAAAAAAAAATGTATCAGTTAATGACAAAATTAATTTTCTATCTAATTTTTCGTTAAATTTAATGCAATAGTACATGTGTTACATACATATTTATTTTTTTTTTTCGATAAATATGTATTAAATTAAAAAAAAATTAATTAAAAAATTAATTTAATTTTTTACAATTTCTTTCTATTAAACTTAAATAAAATTTTCATTGTTTAATTTATAATTTTAAATATTAAATAATAAAAATTCAATTTAAATTTTATTGATTTCGATTCAACTTAAATAAAATTTTCATTATCTAAGTTGTGATTTTAAATAGTAGACAATAAAAATTTTATTAAAAATTATATTTAAATTACATTAAAAAATTTATTTAATTTTTTTTAAATTAAAAAAATTGAGTATATATATAATATATATCATAAAATATAATTATGTATGTGACATATATACTATTTCGTTAGATTTAAAGAAAAATTAGATGAAAAATTAACTTTGTCTTTGCTTGACACATTTTTTTACAAATAGAGGGACTTAAAAACATATTTTTAAAAAATAAATAAATTTAAAGATATTTTTTATAACCTAAAGAACTAAATGTTACTTTTTATAAAAACAAAAATGACTTTTATGAGAATTTTTTCTTTAAACTAATGAAAGATTAATACAATTATTTTTAAATATATATATATATATATATATATATTAATATACTTGATAGAAAATAATTAATAAAATAGATAAAATATATTATAAGAGTCATAAATAATATTTTTACATAATATATTAAGGTCTTTAGATGTTGAAAATTTATTTATTGATCCATATTCAATATTTTAAAATAATAGCTATAAAGTAGAGAAAATAAAACAAAATAAAAATGAATTTTACTTTTTTTAATTTTAAATTTTAAATTTTAAATTTTTTATTAGCTTAAATCAATACATGATGTTAATTTACGACTAATATATAATTTTTCTTCACTCTTAAATGCGCCATTGGTGACTATATGATACGTAAGCAATCTGTATATCTAAGGAGAATAATATTTATCATCCCACTTACACTACAAAAAATTGATTAAAAATATATCTTCAAATTTTGCTGATTTATGTTTTGACTTATCAATATTTTACACATTAAAAAAAAATTATTTATCACTATTAAAAATTAAGTCATAATTTTATTAACGCTTACATTAAAAAAAATTATAATTTTGTATATATTGGTCCAATTCCCTTGATCAGGTCAGTGATAACACAAAGAGTTCTAAAATTCGAATCTTATGAAACATTTTATAATTTGTTACCTACTCGAATACGAAAGATAAAATCGAAGATGATAACAATGGTGACCACAAAACTTTTACGGTGAAATTTTTTTTTTTTTTTTTTTGGAATGTTACCAATATTATCACTATCGACGTATATTATACAACATTAAATATATTAACTGTATAATTTTTATATAATCATAAATTTAATTGTAAAGTTATATTATATTATATAATATAAAAATAATACAATTATGTATAAATTTTATATTATTATAGAGTGTAGACCTAAACCGTATTATTTTCAATTATAAAATTATATTTTTTGTCTTATTTTTCACCTTAAGTTAAAAATATTATTTTAAAATATAATAAAAATATAAAAATAAATTAAATCTTAATATAATAAAAAATTATTTTAAATATAAATTATTTTAATAAAATAATCAATTTTCTCCGATTGTATTATACGACTTGTTACCAAATACTATACAAATTAATTATAATATAATTCAATCTAATATAATTATATTTAATATGATGCACGAAACATACCATAACTATTCTGATATCATATGCCTTCAAAATATAAAATTGGTCAAATCACCTATAAACTTATAATATCATATTTTTTAGAATTGATTTTTAATATACATCTCAAATCTAATAAACATTTTTTTTTTTCCAAATATTTATATTATATATAAAAGTTTGAATCATGCTTAATATTTTTTAGACAAAAACATTCATGTATTTTAAGCTATTGACATTAATTACACTTTTAGGATCTATTATCACATTAAATAAGGATTCTTAACATTATAATGGATAATGATTACATATAATAAGGATTATAATTTATTACATTCAATAAAAATTCTAAATATTATTTTATTTTCACAATTAATTTAAAATATAAGAAAATTTAATTTCATATTTGTTTTAAATATATTGTAGAAATTAACTAAATAAAAAAATTAAAATAAGTAAAACAATTCATGTGTAAAATACGTATTTTTAATTAGTAATAAGGGTGATAATTTATGCAGGTTGTACTGGTTTAAGCTGGCTTGAATTAACCCAGCATGAATTGGTCCAACCTTAACTAGAATCGAATTTAATTCGAGCTAGCAAACGTGAGCTTGAACCCAAATCAAACACAAATAGACTGGCCTAAATTAGCCCAAATTACTAATAAACTCTCCACACATACTGTTAGACACATATACTTATCAAAAAAATGAAGAGATTAAGTAACTTAAATGTTACACGATAATACGACTTTAACTATTACATAATACATGATTATCATAATAATAAAATAATTGAAAAGAAAATAGTACAATACAAGCTGATAAAATATTTAAAATTTTATTGTAAAGGCTAATACTAACCAGTTTAAAGACAGAAAATTCATAATTCAAATTGAAATTAAATATCAGTATATATTTTTTTGATTTAAAGAAATTGATATATTTAAATGCTAAAAGCATTAATATCAAATAATGTAACATAATAATGCAACAAAATGAATAAATTGTAAATATTTATTCCTTATATATTTATTTTAAAGAAAAATAGTAAAAAAAAACTAATATATCATTTAAAAAAAAAAAAAGACTAAAATAGATAAAATATTATTTTAATTTTAACACAACATTTTTTTTTTCTTTTTCTTAACTTTTTTTTATTTAAAAATAAATTAAATTTTATTTTATTTTGAATTAATGGACTAGTTTTAACCTTGTTAAATTTTTTTTCATATTATTTTAGTTAACTCAAAGTTAGCCTTTGATTTAGATTCAATTTAATAAATTCAATTATAAGATAAATTATCTTCCCTACTAGTAAACTAAAAGTACAAATAATGTGTATTCTAAGTTATTTTATTAATTTTCTCTATTAACAGTTCCTTCAAATAAGTATTTTTAATATACTTGAATTGTTATATTTTTCATGTTAAACCAAATTTAACCATAATTTTAGCAATCATTATGATTAAATGTCCTCAACTTCTCGTTGAATTTTATTGACTTTTGGTTAATTTGACAAAATAATTTTTTTTAGTTTAAAAAATATTGCAAAAACAATTATATATTCAATTTGACAAAATAATTTTTACTTTTCATTTTGTATTTAAAAGTACAAATATTGTTTAAATTTTTATAAAATTAACAATAAATAGCTATAAATGATCATAACACCATGATATATCTCAAATAATAAGTTTTGTAGCATGAGCACTGCTTCTAGAATGTGGTTAAATAAGGTCTATTTTGAACACATGTTCAAATTTTAATATAAATTGATCATGGATCAAAAAATGAAAGCATTGTAAAAGGATAAAAATGAAAATTGCTCAATTAACATGGCAATAAAAGGCATGGAATTAATAATATGAGGCTTAAGATTAATTAGAGTGGTTATTTATGTTAGTAAATGGGAAAATGGATATTTAGATTCATAGTTAAATATCATTTTGAGTAGGATTTACTTGGCATAAGTGTAGGGTCGTGATTGATTTAAGTTATCCTCCGCGAGGGCTTTGAAATCATATAATTATATACTCAAAATGATAATTAGATGACTGAGAAATTATGTCTCAAAGTTCACTCATTGAGAAGGAAAAAATGTTACGATTTTTGGTTTGTCCCACATGGGAAAAACACTAAGGGTGTGTTTGGTTGGTTGTAATGAAAAAGAGAATGTAATTGATTTTGCAAATTACAATGTTTGATTGTGTTAAATACATGTAATGTAATGTAAACAATTACAAAACAAGCTGGAATTGTGATTACATAATTTAGTAGAAGGAAAAGAGATTCCTTTATGTGACTTAAAACGATCTCCTCTCGGCACTCTTCTTCTCTTCCAAGCTCGTGTGCCATCCAGCTCTCCTCTAGCAGTCAAGCTTTCCTCTCATGGTGCCGTTTAGCTCTCCTCTCGGCACCAGAACTCCTATCACACCAAGTCTATACAACTTCTTCCAAATTTCTTGCAAATTCTGCTTTTTTGTTGTTGTTGAGTGTATGATCAAAATATTATAACTGATCAAATGTGAAGGCCCTTTTTGAAATTGATTTTCGTAGATTGAGTCACAAAGCATTGGCTCTATAAATTAATAAAGACATTACACACTGCACTCACAAATAAGTCTTTACGTAGTTCTAAATACATATAACTTTGGGAAGGAAATTACCTTTTCTTATTCACCTGAAGGAAGTTGTTACTTTTAGTATTATGCATCATCTTCTGTTTGTTATTTGGATGTTTCATGACAACTTCAATTATAGGTTTTGATGTATTACTTTAGTTAGTTGTTTTTAAAGTTACTGAAAAATATTAATTTACCGAGTACTTAGGGTAGTAAAAGAACTTTACCTCCACTCTCTAGCTATTGAAGAAAAAGGATATGACTCATTTTTCTTGACAGGATGTTGGTTTGTGTCATGAATTAATTTTTACATTAAATAAATATCAATGAACAATATTAAACCAAGAACATTTCAGAAAATACATGTTTATAACATTTGCTCTTATTTTCAACTTACCATATGACTCTCATTTATAACTAGGGGTGTTCATCGGATCGAAACCGCTGATTTTATGCTCATTCGATCCGATCTGACCATCCGATCGGATTGAAATATCATAATCCGCATTCGATCCGATCATGTTTCAAATTCGATCCTATCCGATCCGCAATCTATTCGGATTGAATCCGATCAATAAAATTAATTAACTCTATTTTAATATTTTTGAATAAAAAATTAAATTTTTTATGTAACATAAACATATTTAAGCTAAAATAAACCTTAAAAATATGACATGTGTATAAATTTAAAATATTTTTAATTTTTTTGGTCGGATCGATGGGATTGTATGATAAATAGTACAATCCGCCATCCGATCCGAACCTAACGGATTGAAAAAATTTCAATCCTATCCGATCCGATCATCGGATCGAAACCGTTAAAAAATTAACGGATCGGATTGAATTGGTCGGATGATCGAATTTTTTGAACACCCCTATTTATAACACTTAACCAACCATGTGTTTGAGCCAATCTGTAATAAAGTTGCTCGATCTACCCATACACAAAATTGTTTTCCCTGCCAATCACCATAACATTTCTCCATTGCATCTAAGCATTGGTGGATAAGTTTCTCAACTCCTGAAGGGTGAACAAAACTCCCAGACATATACCGCAGAGAAATTCAAAGATAGCCACAATTAAAATGGATAAAATGTTATATGATGTAATTGTAAAAACAAAGGATGATGCAAAGGAGTCATATGAAACATACAAAGAATGATTTAAGATTCTGAAAGAGTTGCTCTGATTTCTCAATATCTGCTCGTAGCCATGTCTCATAAATCAAATAAAATTTTATGACTTCATGATCAAGACTTGTTATATTAACTCTAAATTTTTGGAAGTCGCTAATATCCCTTGGAGAAACATTTGTACCAAGTCTGAATTTACCAATAGGTTGCATGATTTCGGCTGCACATCTCTCATTTTTTACAAAATTGTATATTGATTTAACCATTTTAAATAATTATTAAGCGTATGGGTTACTATTTTAGATTTTTTTTCCAGAATATGTCTTTATGTATTACTTTAGCATATTCCTTAATTCTCTTTTTGTTTGGTTTTTAAGGTAAAATGGATGCACATAACTTGAATGACAAAAAATTTGATGCTATTGTTGTGTACTTCATACAAATAATGGCGATTGTAAATTTTTTTTAGACGATAGTGGACAAAGACATGACAATATCTTTAAGGAGATAATTGTATAAGCTTAATTTTTTACAAATAGGAAAATTATGTATAGGTTGTGTTGTAATAGCGATATTACTAGTATTAATCAACTTAGGATGAGTAGGAGTACTTTTACAAAATTGTGTGAAATGCTTGAAATTAGAGAGGATTAAAATAATCAAAACATTTGTTAGTAAATGAGCAGGTAGCCATTTTTTTCACGTAATTGCACACCATGTGAAAAATAGAATTATAATTAATCGATTTAGAATATTCGGAGAGACAATTAGTAAATACTTCAACAATATTTTGCATTCCATCATACGCTTGCATAAGGAGTTCTTGAGAAAACTTGAGCCTATTGTCGAGGATTGTAACGACGATAGGTGAAAATGTTTCAAGGTAGATATAATGCCTAATTAATTTTTTTTTTCTTATCGTCACACAAAACTTTTAATAACTTAATATTTTACATTGTTTGTTTGTACTAGGGTTGCTTAGGAGCACTTGATGGTACGTGTACCTATAGTTGATAAAGCTAGGTATCGAAATAGTAAGGGTGAGATTACCACAAATGTTTTGGGGGTTTGCTCTCAAGATATGCAATTTATTTATGTTTTACCTAGTTGGAAAGGTTCAGCAGCTGATAGTAGAGTCTTACGTAGAAAGGATTCATTTAAAGTCCCACAATGTAAGTACTTTGTGAATTGATCAATTTTTTTTAATCATTTTTTAGTCTTGAAATATGAAATTAAGTATAATTTTTTTTAAAAAAATAGGGCAATATTATCTTGTGGATGATGAATATACAAACTCCAATGATTTCTTGCTCCATATCGTGGTTAACGTTATTATTTGAATGAATGGAGATATGGCCCACAATCGCGCAACTTATGTGAATTTTTTTAACATGAAGCACTCACACGCTGGAATGTGATTGAGAGATGTTTTAGTGTGTTAAAGAATCGATGGGCAATTCTTAGAAGTCTAACTTTTTATCCTATTAAGTCACAAAATTGAATAATTATTGCTTGTTGCTTGCTACACAATTATATAAGAAGGGATATGTCATATGATCAATTTGAGAAAAATATAGAAAATAATGAAGATGAAGAGGAAGTGGAAGTGGATAATGAAGACAAAATAACTATTGTAGGCTCTACACGTACATGAAGTTTGTTTAGAGACAATACAATATCAAATATATACAATGAGTGGAGAGAAAGGAGAGGGGGATTATGACAAATAGTATTTATTGTGTAGTAAATGTATTTGATTTCTTTAGATTAATGACAGCCATGTTTTCTTATATTTTTAATTCTATTTTTTGCACTTGTGTTTGTATTAAGGAGACTATTTGAATATGTAATATTGTGAAACACTTGATAATTGTTATTTTTTCTTAAAATATTCTCCATTGGTTGCTAAGCTCATAAACTTCTTTTCCTTTTTGTTAATAATTGATATACTTGTTTTATTTTGATATTTTAATTTAGGATTTCATCTTCACAAAGTGAACCTCAAAAAATTGAAGCACGGGACAAAATAAGAGATTTTGGACAATAGGGTTGGATGAAAAATTAGTTGAATGTCTTGTAAAATTGCACTCTTAAGGCTCGTATAGAGCTGATAGAGGTTTCAAACCTGGTTATTTAAATGCTGTTGAGAAGTTGCTTCTTGAAAAACTACCATAATGTACTATGAAGGCTAAACCCCATATTGAATCTCAATTAAGAACATTTAAGGGCCAATTCACTATTGTTTATGACATGCTATGTGGTTAAAACAGTAGTGGATTTGGATGGGATCCTGTGAATAAAATCGTAACTGCTGAGACACCGATTTGGGATGCACATCTAAAGGTAAAATAATCTCATAAATGTTTCTTATATTATGCCATAAATTAATATGCTTACATAATAATGCATTTGATTTTTAATATTTTTAATAATCTCATACATGTTTTTAATTTTTTTTTAGAGTCACAAAGAAGATGTTTATTTTAGACATAGGTCATTCCCCTATTATGAGGACTTGACCATTATATTTGGTAAAGACAGAGCCACTGGAAGAAATGTAGAAACTCCAGATGATGTTGTAATAGAATTTGATAAGGAACATGATTAAGAGGCAATAGATGAAAGTGACCCATTACTTATGTCCATAGATGCTACCAATCAGGAAAATTCTCATACGTCCTACAAAAAAAAAGGAAGAGAATTACTAGAGCTCATGACTATGGATACTATGTTGAGAGGGTCGCATCGATACTTACTGATGAGATGAAGAACGTTAGCAACCTTTTAAATTGATCCATCTCAAAAGAAGGAGAAGTAGAAAAATAAATGAAGTTGTACAACGAATTGCAGAGAACCACATCAATTAACATTGAAGAACTGGATGTTACTACTATTCTACTTGTTGACAAACCTGCAAGAATAAATGTCTTCTTCGACGTACCTGATGATAAAAAAGATGGTTGGATTATAAGTCTCATTAGGCGTAAAGATGGTTTCTAAATAATTATGGATAAGTTGTGCAATTAGTATATTCATATGGATTTGTATTTCATATATTAGCCTAATAGGAGGTCTTTTGTATTTTGGTTTTAAACTTAAAATATATTTTTAAGTTTGTAAACATTTGTTATATTTTGATATAATATTTGGATTTATAAAATTCTTTTTACAGTTGCTATTAGGTGGAATAGCAATGTTGCTTTGGAAGATTTTGCAAATTGCAAAATTGGGATATTACTTGATTTCATATTAATAAGATAGGTTTCAAGTATTGGGTTGTGTTTGGACACTTATTTAATTAGCACATTTATTGGGAGTAGAAATTTAATATTAATAATATTTTAAGTAATAATTATTTTTGATAATTATAATTTAATCAAATATATTTTATTTAATTTATGAAATAATAATAAAATGAAATTATTTAAACTTTATTGAACATGGAAATATTAAGGTAATATACTGTATTTTCTATTCTATTACAGTAGTCAAACCAAATATTATAATACTGATTCTTTTTTTATTACAGTAGTTAAACCAAATATTGTAATAGTAATATTGTTTAATTACATTCAATTCCATTACAATTACCATTTTCATTACGATTACATTCAGTGAACTAAACATACCTTAACACATGAAACGTTTTATATAACATTTACTTTCCTATGAGAGGTAAGCTTGTGTAGCATAAAAACTTTCTACACGTGCGCGCTCAAGGGGGTGCAAATCCTAGGATTTCTAGCCTTAAAAAAATGGCAACTGGTTTTAATAAATAAATAATGATAATTCTTTAATACTTATAAGCTGTTTACTTGAATCAATTGGTGATATTATTGTGATAAATAAGTTAAATATTATTTAAAGTTTTTAACACTTTGATTATTGCAACTATTTTTTAGAAGATTAAAAATGATTTATGAGATGACCACTCTTGAGATTCCCACTGTGAATGTTGCTAACTTTTTTGTGGGTGGGTCAAATGTGAACCAAGTGATGAGGCCAACTGTGGCTCACGGGGTTACCCCAACGTTACTGGTTTCGGTTCTTTTGAACCATGTTGTGGCAGAGAAACTGAAGAAGTTCAATGAATTGAACTTCAAGAGGTGGAGGAGTAAGTTGTTATTCTATCTTACCACCTTGAATCTAGTAAGATTCTTAACTGAGGAATCTCCCAAACAACCTAAGGGTAAATAGGATTTTCAGTCTACTAGTACTATTGAAGCATGAAAGCATTCTGATTACCTATGTCGGAATTATATTCTGAATAGCCTAAGTGACTCCTTATACAATGAATATAATAAAGAGAAGACGACTAATGACTTATGGGAGTCATTGGATTGGAAGTATAAAACTAAAAATGCCGGTGCCTAGAAATTTTTTGTTGGTCGTTTTTTTAATTATAAGAGGGTGGACAATAAACTAGTATGCAATCAAGTATATGAACTCCAATATATCTTAACAGAGATGCATGATGAAGGGATGGTACTGAGTGAGACCTTCCAAGGTGCAGACTATTATTGAAAAGTTGCCCCATTCATGGAGAAAGTTCAAGGCCTTCCTTAAGCATAAGCGAAGGGAAGTATCTATGCAAGACTTGCTTTTAAGATTTAAGGTAGAAGTAGACAACAGGGCTTCTTCTAAAAAGGTTAATATCCCATCAGCACCCAAGGCTAACGTGGTGGAGCATGGTTAAAGCTCCAAGCATAACAAGTATAAGGGCAATGGTAAGGGTAAGGGCAAGCTGAATAAAAGGTTCAAAGTTGAAACCTAAGGAAGCAATGTTTAAGAAGTTAAGCTTGAAGGGGACTTGCTTTAACTGTCAGAGGAAAGGGCACAAATTTCCAAACTGCACGTTTCCAAAGAGAAACATAAACCGTGAGGCACACATGGTTGATGAAACTCAAGACTTTTCTGATAGTGACTTGTGTGCAGTTGTCTCTGAAGTGAACCTGGTTGGGTCCAACCCAAGGGAATGGTGGATTGACATTGGTACGACCAGACATGTTTGCTCAGACAATGGGCTATTTACCACCTTTGAAGCTGTCAAGGAAGGTGAAAAGCTATTTATGGGCAACTCTACAACCTCTGCTGTTGAAGGGCAAGGAAGAGTGATACTGAAGATGACCTCTGGAAAGGATTTGACTTTGAATAATGTACTGTATGTACCTGAGATTCGTAAAAACCTTGTTTCTGGTTCGTTGCTAAATAAACATGGCTTTAGAATTGTATTAGAGTCAGATAAAGTTGTGTTGACCAAAAAGGGTATATTTGTGGCTAAGTTTTTAAGCTTAATGTAACAACTATAATCCTTAAGTCTATATGCTTCTAATTTGTGGCATGTTAGACTAAGTCATGTTAATTATGAATCTTTGTGTACATTAATTAAAATGGATCATATACCCTCTTTCCAAATTTATTCCAAACACAAATGTGAGCTTGTGTTGAGGCGAAAATGACAAGGTCATTGTTCCATTCAATCGAAAAGGACACTGAACCTTTTGATTTAATCCATAGTGATCTATGTGATTTGAAGTTTGTTCAAACAAGATGTGACAATAAGTATTTTATTACTTTTATCGATGATAGTACAAAATATTGTCAAGTATATCTACTTAAAAGCAAAGATGAAGCTATAGAGAAATTTATTCTCTATAAAGCAGAAGTTGAGAACCAACTCAACAAGAAAATCAAGGTACTATGAAGTGATCGTGGTAGTAAGCATGAAGCACATTTTGGTGAGTTATGTGTAGAACATAGAATCATATATGAAATCACAGCACTTTATTTGACTCAACAGAATGGAGTAGCTTAGCGAAAAAATCATACTTTGAAAGAAATGATGAATGTAATGCTACTAAGTACTGGGATGGGGGAAGCCATTTTATCAACTAACTACCTTTTAAGCAAAGTTCCCAAGAAAAAGGCACAAAAGACACCGTATAAGTTATTTAAAGGAAGAGTACCTATTTATAAATATTTACGAGTGTGGGGGTGTCTTGCTAAAGTAGCTGTACCTATATCTAAGCAGGTAAAGATAGGTCCAAAAACTATAGATTGCATTTTATTGGATATGAACATAATAGTAGTACTTATCATTTTCTTGTGTATGAGGCAAAAATTTCAAACATACACAAGGAATGTGTCGTTCTTTGAACATGTATTTCCATGTAAATCTCAAGGATAATCGAGTTCGTCTAAACGAACTTTATGAGACTATGAATGAACATAATCAATAACAAGAATATGAACATGAGGTTGAACCTAAACGTAGCAAAAGGGTTAGGACAGAAATGTCCTAAGGTCCAAATTTTCTGAATTATTTGTAGAAAGTGAACCTCAAACCTATGAAAATGCTATAAACTCTTCTGAAGGTTCTCAATGGAAAGAAGCCATTAATAGTAAAATTGAGTCTATTATGTAAAATAACACTTGGGAACTAGTTGATTTACCTCTAGGTAGTAAAACACTAGGATCTAAGTGAATTTTTAAGAAAAAACTTAGACCAAATGAATCAATAGAAAAGTACAAGGCTACGCTTGTAATTAAGGGTTACAAACAATGACATGACCTTGATTACTTTAATACTTATTCTCCCGTGACGAGAATAATATCCATTAAGATGATAATTGCTATCACAGCTTTGCGAAATCTTGAGATGCATCAAATAGATGTTAATGCAGTCTTTCTAAATAGAGATTTAGATAAATAAATCTACATAGATCAACCCAAGAGTTTTTCTACCACGGTGCAAAAAGGAAATGTATGTAAATTGGTAAAGTTATTATATGGCTTAAAGCAAGCTCCAAAATAATGGCATGAAAAATTCGATAATGTCATGAAGACAAATAGATTTAAGATCAACGAATGTGACAAATGTGTATATGTTAAGGACACTGAAGATGGTTATGTCATCTATACGTTGATGACATGTTAATTGTGGGTAGTAATGACAAATCCACAAAAAATATGTTGGACTCAAGGTTTGACATGTCATGAAAGACATGTAACCCGCTGATGTAATTCTAGGAATTAAGATATTAAGGATATCAAGCGGTCTCATTCTTAGTCAATGTCATTATGTAGACAAAATCCTTGAGAGGTTTAATAAAGATGATTCTGATATTGTTTGAACACCAGTAGATAGGGTGTTCAAAAAATCCGTTCATCCGATCAATCCGATCCGATCCGTTAATTTTTGAACGGTTTCGATCCGATGATCGGATCGGATCGGATTGATATTTTTTCAATCCGTTAGGTTCGGATCGGATTGCTGATTGAACTATTTATCATCCGATCCGACCGAAAAAAAATAAATATTTTTTAAATTTATACACATGTCATATTTTTATTCATCACTTTTATTTATATTATACACCATATTATATACAATAATAAAATTTAAAATATTTTTTTATAATAAAAATACTAAAAAACAATAAAAAAAAATACAAAATCTGAAAGTCTCAAAGTCTCGCTCGAACCCTAAATCAAAATTGAAATAATCAGCCTCTCGGCCCTCTCCCTCCCTCTCGGCCTCTCCATCCCTCTCGTGACTTCACAGCCGGCGCGCCACCATCTCCCTGCCTCCGTTGTTCGCAGGCCACTGGTCACGGTAGGTGGTTCGTCGCACGCTGGGTCGTCGCGTCCTGGTTCGTCGCGCAGTGAGCTCGTCGCGTCCTGGTTCGTTGCACCCTGGTTCGTCGCGCAGTGAGCTCGTCGCGTCCTAGTTCGTTGCACCCTGGTTCGTCGCGCAGTGGGTCGTCGCGTCTTGGTTCGTCGCTCAGTGAGCTCGTCGCGTCCTGGTTCGTCGCACCTAGAGCTGTCAAACGGGTGGGTCGTGTCGTGTTCGGGTCGACCTGTTTACGACCCGACCCATGTAAGATAGACCCTGACCCAACCCATTTATTAAATAGGTCAGAAAGTACAACCCTGATCCAACCTAGGTTGACCCATTTAACCCGCATAAATATATTAAATAATATATATTATATTTTATAATATAAAAAATCAGAGATATTATATCGAGTATCAACATATATTTATGTCACCTATTAACATTATAAATTCTAATTAGACTCAAAAATTAAATCAATTTAAGCATTATTTTTTAACAAAAAATGTAAAAATATTAACTAATACAAAATAAAAATAATATCAATAATCATAAATATTGTGATACATCAAATCTAATATTTTAAAGTTTTAAATAATAACAAAAAAGTCTAACAAAAATATGTATCATAAATTCTTTGTAAATAAAAACTTGTTTTAAGTCTAAAATGAATAATTAATAATAAAAACATACAAAATTAAACTAAATAATATATTATTATAAATTGATAAAAATAAGAAAATAAAATATGAAATGAATTTAAACATCATCTCAATAATATTTTAAAGTATAAACCTACAAAATAATTAAATAAGAAACAATTACGTACATACCTTAATAATTTTAGTTATTTACTTGTGTTACGCGGGTTACCCAATTAACCCATTCAACCCTATTTTTTTAAATGGGTTAAACATGTCGACCTGTTTACAATCCAACACATATAAGCTCAACCCAGACCTGACTATTTTGTGGGTGGGTCATGTCGAGTTCGCGGGTCGTGTCAAAAATTGCCGGCTCTAGTCGCACCCTGGTTCGTCGCCGCCCTGGTTCGTCGCGCCCTGGTTCGTCCTCTGTCTGATTCCAATTCTTTGTTTGATAGGTTGATTACTGGAAGAATCTGAATTTATAGTTTCGTTTCTTTATAATTCTGAAACACAATAAACACTTCGGTGAGGCCATTGTTTTAACTTCAAGTAATTTAATCTATTCCTCTGAATTTCATTGAGAAATCAGAGCATGCCTATTGATTTTTATTTATTAATATATTTTTTTTATAGCAAAAGATTAAGAGTATATATAAATGTTAAAAACTGCCTAATTAGTTTGAACATATTCTTAGATGGACAAAAATACTCCTACAGATAGTCCACTTGCAACTACTAGAAGTGCAAGCGCTGCCCAAAATTTTGAAAATAATCCAGAAAATGCTCCACCAGAAATTGAAGAAATTATGCCGAATGATAATCCCGAACTTTCCACAAAATGCACTGGTAGCGATGATGGACTAGGTAAACGTAAGTCTTCTAAACCTCCTTCTGATGCTTGGAAACATTTTGATATAGTGGGTAAAGGCTTAAATCGTAAGGCAAGATGTAAATATTGTTTTAAGGAGTATGTGTATGTATCCAGCACGTCTGGTACATCAAACTTGAGAGCTCATATTGCTATACAATGTAAGTTATTTCCTGGTAGAGTTGAGAAGAAGCAAAAGACTCTAGTTTTTGAAAATCCTACAAAAGATAAAGAAGGTGCACTTGTTGCACATACATTTAGTATTGAGGCTTGTAGGCTTGCACTTACAGAGATGATTATAATTGATGAGTTGCCATTTAGTCATGTTGAGAATGAAGGATTTAGGAAGTATAGTAGAGTTTTGGAACCTAGGTTCCAAGTTCCTTCTCGTACCACTGTTACACGAGATTGCTTCAGTCTCTTTTTGAAAGAAAAAGATAAATTGAAGGAATTTTTCTCAAAGTCATTTCAAAGAGTTTGTTTGACCACTGACACATGGATTTCTGCTCAAAATTTAAACTATATGTGTCTCACTGCTCATTTTATCGATGATAGGTGGAAACTTCAAAAACGAATCTTAAATTTTTGTGTAGTTCCTAGCCATAAAGGTGATATCCTTGGGAAAGCAATTGAGCAATGCTTGTTAGATTGGGGAATTGATAAGGTATTTACTGTTACAGTGGATAATGCTAGTTCAAATAATACATTAGTTTCTTACTTGCGTAAAAAAGTAAAAAATTGGGGAGGTGCAATATTAGATGGTCAACATATGCATATGAGGTGTGCAGCTCATATTCTGAATTTGGTTGTGAGAGAGGGCTTGAAAGAACATGAATCAAGTATAAGTAAGATAAGAGAAGTTGTGAAATATGTCAAAGGATCACCTTCAAGGTTGTTAAAATTTAAGGATTGTGCTGAGCAAGAAAAAATTGGCACTAAGAAGCTTTTATGTTTGGATGTAGTAACAAGGTGGAACTCTACTTACTTAATGTTAGAAGCTGCAGTGAGATTTCAGAAAGCTTTTGAGCGTTTAGAAGATGATGATATGATATTTAAGCAAGAGTTCAACATTGGAAAGGATAGTTGCAAAACTCCTGATTTTTTTGATTGGTCTAATGCTCATGTATTTGTGAGGTTTTTGAAAATATTTTATGATGCAACATTGAGATTTTCTGGTTCTTTGTATGTTACTTCAAATTTATTTTTGGATCAAATTTGTTTCATACACAATCAATTGAGTTTTTGGTGTCAAAATACGGATTCTGTGTTAAGCAAAATGGCGGAAGAGATGAAAACAAAGTTCAATAAATATTGGGGAGGTGTAGAAAAGATGAATGATTTCTTGTTTATTGCAACTTTGCTTGATCCAAGACGTAAAGAACAAGGTTTGAGAGTTTGTTTTGGATCTTTTGTGTGATGAAGATGATATTATGGTTGGTCAAATGATGAAAAAATTTAAACAAACTTTGAATAATATGTTTGATCAATATTCAGTTTTGTATTCTACAAATGCACAAGCTGGAAGCTCACAACTTTTAGACACAGAAGAAGTAGATAGTATGAATGTTGATTCATTTTCATTATGGATGAACCGTTATAAAAAGCGTGTCAGAGATGCAAAAAAGATAGATAACCAAACTGAAGTGGATAAATATTTGGGTGAAACATGTGAGGATGTGGATGATGAGTCTTTTGATCTATTGAGTTGGTGGAAGGTAAACTCATCAAGGTATAAAGTGCTTTCTAAGATTGCTAAAGATGTTTTAGCTATACCTATATCAACTGTAGCTTTTGAGTCTGCATTTTCTACTGGAGGCAGAGTCATTGATCCTTTCAGAAGCTCATTGTCCCCCAAAACTGTCCAAGCTCTTATTTGTACTCAAAATTGGATTCGATCATCACCAATAATTAACATTCGTGATTCACTTGATGAAATTGAAGCAATTGAAGCAGGTAATATTACTTTAATTTTCATATATTAATTGATAACATTATTATATGTTGGTGTTTTGATATTTTTATTACTTTGTTTTGTAGATATGTTGGGAGGCGTTAAAGAAATTACACTTGATTGAGTACAATGAGTAATTAATTTATTTCATATGCATTTTGTCTGTTATTTAATATATAATTTTTAATTGCTTATCAATTTACTAACTCTTTTTAAATGATGGCTAATAGGTAATGAAGCGTTAAATTTTCTCGCTATTTCTATCAAGATTCAAGACTCAAGATTATTTTCAAGATGCTTGATGGATGTTGATGTTGAAGAATAAAATGATCAACTTAATTTAGCTTTAGACTATTATGAACTATGCTTTTGTTTTATGTATGTTTGAACATTTTCAATTGTACTTCAACATTTTTATTTGGTATTTTGAGGTTTATTTTAGTTTAAATATGTTTATGTTACATAAAAAATTTAATTTTTTATTCAAAAATATTAAAATAGAGTTAATTAAATTTATTTATCGGATTGATCGGATTCAATCCGAATAGTTGCGGATCGGATAGGATCGGATTTGAAACATGATCGGATCGGATGCGGATTAAGATATTTCAATCCGATCGGATGGTCGGATCGGATCGAATGAGCATAAAATCAGCGGTTTCGATCCGATGAACACCCTTACCAGTAGATGTTAATCTGCACCTATCCAATAATAAAGGTGAGAGTGAATCTCAACTTGAATATTCTAGAGTGATAGGAAGTTTTATGTACTTGTTGAGTTGTACAAGACCGAACATAACTTACACTGTAAGTAAACTAATTATTTATACCAGCAATCTAGGATCTGACACTAGAAAGGTATTACTAGATTATTTAGATACTTAAGATACACACGTAGCTATGAACTGCACTACATAAGATATCCAGCTGTATTAGAAGGATATAGTGATGCAAACTGGATATCTGATATGAAAGACTCTAAGTCTACCAATAGATATGTGCTCACACTGGATGGTGCAGCTATTTCATGGAAGTCATCTAAACTTACTTGCATAACTAGATCCACGATAGAATTTGAATTCATCGCTTTGGATAAATGCGGCAAAGAGGCCGAATGACTACGTAATTTCTTAGAGGATTTGCCAAAGTGGCATAAGTCTGTGCCTGCAATTTGCATCCATTGTGATAGTCAATTTACAATTGGTAGGGCACAGAGCAACATGTATAGTGGTAAGTCTTGACATATATGTCACAGACATAATACCATTAGACAACTATTCTCCACTGGGTTCTTTTTGTTGACTATGTGAAGTCAAAGGATAACATAGTGAATCTATTAACCAAAGGATTAAATAGAGAGTTAGTTGACACATCATTGAAGAGAATGAGACTAAAAGCTCACCATGAATGAATAAGGCTTTGTAAAGGAAACACAACCTAGTTGACTGAAAATTCCAAGAAAGTAGTGATACCCTTAAGTACAGGTTAAGCTAATACTTTTAATGATTCTTACGAAGAGAATACCAAGCGAAGTATAACGAGTTACTCTTTACGGATTACTCTTATAGATAAGAGATTATCTACGCGAGAGAGAAGTGGGGTCACTTCAAAAGGGAATTATTGGGCTCAATTCTTGAGAAACTCTCATAGAACCAAGCGTATGGTCATGGCAAAAATAAACATAATAGTGAGAATTGAATTGTATTAGGAATGATTCTTGTGTGAAGTATGTCATTGTTTACATAAACAGCAGAACAGTTCAAGGACATCACGTATACTGTTAGCCAATAAAGTAAACATATTCTTACAAGGGAAGGTTCAAAGGGTCATACCTACCTATCCTATGCAGGTCTCAGACTTTTGAACTCTATCACGTGTCAAATTGATTTGAGTCAGTTTTCTTTTTTGAAAAACTCCATAAATTTTCATTCATGTAAGGGATTGTTAGAAAATAGAAAAATGGGTATTTAGACTCATGATTAAATATCATTTTGAGTAGTACTCACTTGGTATAAGACTATAAGTGTAGGGTCGTGATTGATTTGGGTTCTCTTCTGCGAGGGCTTCGAAATCATATAATTATACACTCAAAATGATATTGAGGTGAATGAGAAATTGTGTCTCAAAGTTCACTCATTAAGAAGGAAAAAATGTTGTGATTTTTGGTTTGTCTCACATGAAAAAAACACTAACACATGAAATGCTTTATATAATATTTGTTTTTCTATAAGACGTAAGCTTGTGTAGCATAAAGATTATTTTCACGTGTGAGCTTAGGGGGTGCAAATCCTAGGATTTTTGACCTGAAAATTTAGAACTCCGATCGTAGACCCGTACATCCTAAGGACACGAATGTCGTCCAATTTTGATGGGCCTTTCACGGTTTGAGTTTTGGTACTCGCAATTTTATTTTTCCTCTCAGAATTAGATTGTAACTGTTAAGGAGATTTATTGCTGCAGTTTCAGCAGCTCAACAGTTACAACAAATTAAAGCAACAGTTTTTTTTTGTAACAGCTGCATTTGTTACAACAATTTTGATAGCCATTACTGTGCAATTTTCTAACATTCACATTTTGGATGCCTATATATTGACCCTGCGGTTGAGGGAAAATACAGAACAAACATCAACCTTTCTCTTCTCAATTTTCCTGCAGCAAATACTTCCCAATTTTTAGAAAATTTGATCTAGAGCTAAATTTTGTGTGATAGAGAGCGGGTTCAATTCAGTTCATATAAACAGCTTAAGTTTTGTGTTCTTAAACTATTTTTAGATCATTGTATCTTAAGAGGTATTTTTTCCTTAATCTCAAACACCCGTTGTGAGGAGAAAAATTTATTTTAAGGAAACCGTTTACGGGCTTCGATCTTCTTTTTTATTTTTTTGCATTTATTTTATTATAATTTACAGTTTTTATTTATTCTCTAATTTTAATTTAATTTAATTTATTCATTTATAATATTTAATTTCTTGTCTATTATATTATTTTTTACAATTTATTTATTAATCAATGACATCATGTATATCAAAAATTAAAACTGATTGAAGCTAATTTGGAGATTATTCTAAAGTCTCAAAATCATTACAAGATAACTTATGCTTAGCCATTTTGTGACCGCGTTTTTTTTTGTTCGTCTAGGACAATACACGAGAAATTACAAGCTCTACTTACCATAAATTGAATAGCTATAAAAATAATATATGTATTGTATTTTAAAATATGCATAAAATATATGTATTTTATATTATGAGAAGAAAAAAATTTGTACATCACCTCAAGGGTGGATTAAAAATAAAATTTCATTTATAAATAATATATGTACGAAAACGGATGAAGAAAAATTTATCATTTTGTAATGCAATTATATGTGTTTTTAATGGATAAGAACACGTGAGTGTGCCGGTCAAAATATGGTGTCTTTTATCTAACCTTAAATATTATGAATTTTTTTTCTTTTTAAATCAAATTACACAGAGTAGTATTTATATGGCATTTTCAACATTTTTGTCGTCGCCTTGATAATTAGGATCATCCAAAATAATTTTATCTTAGTTATAGAAGTTATATGTACAAAAAATATAGAAATTATTTTGTGTGAACTACCAATTAATTCATATAATATTTAATTAGACTAAATAATTATATAAATAAATTAAAAATAAATAAATGTTTGAGTTTAAATATTTTGCAAGTTTTTAAAGTTTGTGGAACAAGGATATTTTAATAAATAATGACATAATCAAAGGTGTGAATTTCTATTAATTCTACTTAATAAGGACCTTGATAAGTAAATTTTTGTTGCCTATGCAAATAGGTTTTACATAATTTACTAATAGAAATTGGATTTTTATATCGAAAATGATTTTCAAAACCAACAATTTTAATTTGAACAAACTCAAGAATGTAATAGGTGGTCTACAATCTTTGCTTGTCACCGAAGTTAATTCACAACATTTTGACTTTGCTCGCCATCCTTTTGTTCGACCATTAGGCTCCTCAGTTCCTTTAATAGGTATATTTTATTTCTTCAAACTCTAGGCACATGGAAGGTAGAAGGAATAATAATATGAAATCAAATGGAGTTTTCTAGTGTACGGATGGGATGAAGGCACAACGTCTTGGGTGTGTATCTAGTAAATGCCAACCGGGACTAGAAGAACATGAGGATTTTGAGCTCGAGCTTGATGATTCAGAGTCAAAATCGGGATAATTTAAACTTTCACTCAAGTTAGATGACTCGAAAGATGGTATTATGGTTCCTAATTTGTTTTGCAAAATATATAAGAATAGATCTGAAGTGATCTTACTACTAACTAGAAAAATATTGCATCACTTGGGTGAGCAAAGAGAATTTTCTTAGAAATGTGATGTCATTGGAAACCCTCATTTCCAATATAAATGGCCCAACATTTTTTCGCCATAATAACGACGGTTACAACAATCATTTTATTTCGAAACCCAAAAATGAATTTGAATCATAACACATGCTAGGAAGTTGAAATTATTGAAAGCTTATAACAGATACTCTTCCACCTTGACATTGATGACGAGCTAAAAGAGTAAGTGATTTAGTGTTTGGACATTGGTCCACGACCTCATCCTTGAGTGTAAGCCAGTTTTAAGCAACTGTGAAGAGTATTGACATCTCTCCAAAAGAATGCCTATAAGTAAAAAACAAGTCAAATACGCACCCACCCTCTAGGATCTCACTCCTTCTAACTTGATTATACGTGGACCCCTTATGTAAATGACACATGTACATATCACAATCTATATATATATATATGCATAAGAACATTATCTATCATATTTATTACAACTTTTTATTTTTTGAATCATCCCAACAAATTAGAATTGTGTATTTTATCATTTTATATTAGAAAAACATGCTGATTAAAAACAAAATACATTTAAGATTTTTTATTCAAATATTATTATTTTTATTGATTAATTAAAATAAGAGCCTAAAGAAAAAAAAATTATTTAAGAATAAAATAAAACTAAATATTCAAACAAAAAATTATTTAAAAATGCATTTTAAATTTTTAGATGAAAAATTAATAAAATATTATAATAGAAAAATTATTAAGCTCCAAATAAAAGAACTAAATAACATTATTTTTAATTTAGATAATCAAACGGTACAATTTTGGTACCTTAATAGTACCCTTATTAAATAAAAAGTATACATTTAAATATATATTATCAAACTAGTATATTATTAGTCCCTCATTTAATAAAAGATACAATAATGATCCAATTTTAAAAAATAATAATTTAAAGAAGGATAATTTTATATTTATAAATTTTTTTATTATTTTATATATTATTTCATTTATTTTTGTTTATTTTAATGCGAAAAATATTTCATATCACCCTAACAATTATTGTCAACCTCCAACACCCTCTCCGTTCTACCTTGATATCGCTCTATTCATTTGTTGACCAACCAATTTTTATTATATGTTGTAGAACAAATCAAAGCTGTACTTTTTTATAGAATTTGTAGTTAGTCAATCACCAACTTTTTTGAAGTATCCATCTTTGTTCCTAATCACTACTAGGGGTGGCAGTTCGTGTCATTCGGGTCGTGTTCGGGTCAACCCGTTTTCAACCCGACACGAACACGCTTAACCCGAACACGACCCGAATAGTAATCAGGTTATGTTTTGCAAACTCGAACCCGTACACGAACAACACGAACACGACCTAAATTTTATTTCGGGTTCGGGTGAACCCGAAACACGAACTGAATTTCAGAATATATAACCCGAACCCGAACATGACCTGAATTTTAACTTGGATAACCTGAAACTCGAACATAAATTCTACAATTGGTGAAATCTTACACACATGAATGAATAGATACATTTTCGTCATTAGCATCTGGTATACATAAATAAAGTCCTATACTCCTATTGACTATTGTCACCCTTGCTGTGAATGTAAGTCAATTATCAATTTTATTTCTCTGTGTTATGTACTGAAGTTGTATTAACATGTTGATGTATAAGTTAATTAAAAATTTATACCTCAACAAACCTTCTGGTTCAAATGGAGCAAGACACCAACTGGGAATACCAAAAAACTATTATTGGACTAAAGTTATTGAATGAAATGCAGAGGTAATTAGGGAATATGATTAACATTGACAAAAGTACGCAGAATTAACACTCCCGCATCCAAAGGTAATGTAAACATTTAAACAAAGGTCAGGATTGATTCGGTTGCACGTTGGAGGAAGGAATCAGCATCAAATCACCTATAACTTGAGCAATAGACTTTCAGAGATCAGCCTAGAAAGTCAGATCATAACAAACAACTGAGTGTGTCTTCATCCGATGGCCTTTAAATTCTTCTAAATTAACCCACAATTTACATCAGCTGCACAATTCAAGGACAGAGTATGCAGTAGAAATCAGAGATTCATGGTGCGATTGTTTCAAAAATAGCTAAATTACAGATAAATAGTACCGAAATATTACTATGCACATCGAAAATAAGGAAAATAATGCCGGATCTGAGTTTAATAAAAAGCTTTTAAAAATCAAGTTAGATATGAACAGTGTATCTTGAAAACGCAAAAAAGATGCTTGAATTCATTATATATAACTTAGATCGGAAATTTCGAGGTAGATTGCATCACAAAGAATGGCCAAACTCTGAAATAGATAGATTGAATTTACAAAAGGAAGGCAAGAAATACAAGTTAAGGTTAAGCAACTCACAATCGCGAAAAACAATATTGTCGCCTCGCTGAGACAGTGAACTTTGAACTCTCTGCTTGACTGCTCGTTGGGGGCTGTTGGGACTTGGGGGCTCTGCGCAAATAGCCGAATAGGAACTGAACTGAAACTGAATGAGAAATGAAATTAGGGTTAGCTTAAATGCTCAATAACTTATTATTTATATTTTTGATTTTATTCCTTTTTGAAAAAAAAAAAAAAAACGGGTTGAACGGGTCAACCCGACGCTACCCGAACCTGACCTGTTTTTTTTTCGGGTCATTTTCGGGTTGACCCGTTTTTAACCCGAAATTATTTCGTGCGAATTCGTGTCGGGTTTTTCGTGTCGTGCTTTCGTGTCGTGTCAGAAATTGCCACCCCTAATCACTACTACCATTAGCTCATTCTCTCTTATCTCACTAATACCTTCATCATTTTTTACCATCTTATATTTGATTAAACATAAAATAAAAAGTGACTTCAATAGACTATAAGGTGTTAAAAAAATGAGGTCAAGAGGATCAGAGTTGACAATAGTCACAGTTATTAGTAAAGATAATACTTTAAATGAGTTAATAATTGCCTAACTTTAGTTTCGATAAAAATTACATTTTTTATTGTTCTTTAGCAAACAATAAAATGATAGTAAATGGACAAAAGAATATAATAATATCAAAGATAAGATAAAGAGAATAGTAAAAGTGGACATATTACTAGGTTCAATATGATTATTTTTGTAATAAAAATGACAAAAAAAAAAAAAATACATAAAATAATAAATATTTTTACAAAGAAAAAATTAACATTTTATATATATATATATATTCTTTCATAACTAGATTATTTTTATAAGTTTTGTTAAATTAGGTAATTATTAATATACTGGTTTCATAACATGAATCTAAATATATACATTTTGTTTAATAAATATACCTTTAAAGTACCAAATTCCGCACTAATGGTCGAACATTTTGGAATAATCTATAAGGTGGCATGACATTTTTGTCACTTTGCTTTTATAAATTGTACGCATTGATAACTTTACTTTAAATTGGTGTACATTAGTCACATAACTATTACAAATATTAATATTTTAGTCATTGTTTACCAATTTTAATTTTTTTTGGATGGGATTGGTAAATATTTGAAGACAATTTCTAAAGATGTTGAAAAAAAATGAAAATAAAGTTATTAAAATGATAAAATTTGGTTTAAAATAACTAAAATATTCATATTTGTAATAATTAAGTGACTAATATATACTAATTTTAAAAAAGTAATTAATATGTTCAAAGAAAAACAAGTATACGTTGTTATAATCTATATATCTCAAATTTAATTTAATTTTAAATTTTATAATATAATGTTATTAATAAATATAGTTGAATTCAAAGAAGTATTAATAAAAATTTTCTATATTAATATAATTGTAATTACGCAATATATTATAAAATTATTTTAAATAATACAAAAGTACTATAAAAATAAGAATGACACAATAAAATTTATAATAACAAGAATCATATAATTATCTTAAATTAATAGTGTAGGTTGATATTAAGAAAAATTAGGTATTAAAGGTCCTTTAATTATTTAATTTAAACAATTTAATTTTATAATTATTACATGGGGTATAAAAAGTCTAATAATTTTTGAAAAATATTACAGTAGTCTTGCTATTATATAAAAATGAGTATTTTAGTCTCATAATTTCTAAATTAGGTATCTATAGTTTCTTTATCTATGAAAATTAGGCACTATTAATTCATCAATGTTAATATTTTTGTTGGACTAAAAATGCTAATTTTAAAAAATTTTATGATTAAAATTGCTTACTTTTTATGATAATATGACTTGCAGTATTTAACTTATAAATTATAGAATTAAAATGCTCGAAATGATGGCACTTCTATGCTTAACATAATAATTATAAATTTAATTTATAAAAATTATGGAATTTTTTCTTTCTTTCCTATATTAAGGATATTATTTTATTACTATGAAATAATTGTTTTTTTTTTTTTTGAAATATGTTAGTTATAGTCTTATAGAGTAATTTTTCATTTTTCATTTTTTAATTTTTAATTTTTAATTTTTATTTTTTATAAGTCAAGCCTTTTAGGTGTTTTGTACTTGTGATCTCATTAAACATCAAAGGTATCAAAAAGCTTCTGTTAATCTTTGCTCCATACTCCGTCTCTTTCCTTGTTGTCTCTTTTGGTCTCGGCTGTTCACACTTCTCGAACACTTTCAATCCCCCACAGATCTCTCTATCTCTTAAAGTTTAGATCACTCGAAATAAAGGTACGCTACTTGGTTCGCCCATATTGTTTTGTTTGATCTGCAATTTTTGTACGTCAATTACTACTGATTGATTTGTCAGTATCGGGTTTTTGGGGTCAACGTTTTGGCTGTGTTAATTTCTCTTGGGGATCTTTGTTGGGCTTTGGTATTTCCTCCTTTTTAGGGCTTTTAGGCATTAGCAAATTGCAATCAGATGTAAGTTGCTTAGTCCTTTTGGAGTTTTTGTCTCTGGTCTGCTCCAATTTTTGTGGTAACCCTGTCTAAATGGATTTTCTTTTTGAAATTTTTTTGGTAGGGTTTGATAAAGTACATGGGGGCTGCTCTTTGAGTTATTCATAGAAGTTGGGGACATGGGTGCACGAGTGAATTCTTTAATAACTATTGATGTGCTTATATTGTTAAGCATGTAATAGTAGAGTTAGTTGATACTCCAGTGCTGGAACGTCTTATACCTTAGTCTATTCCTCTTTTAGATTTTAATACGTTCTAGTTTGTTTTAACAATTTGTTGGATTTTGTGTTTGTTATTACCTGGTTACATGTTTACTTGGTTTTGTTTGATTTTGCTGTTCGATTTGGCCTCTGTGTTGCTTACGAACTCATTTTATCTCATGTGTTGGGTAAAGTTTGTTCGAGCATTTATTTTTACTTAACATTGTTTCTATATAATTATATAAGAATCTTTTAGACTATTTGGTGGATTGTTGAGTTTGGATTCCATTATTTTCTTTGGAAATGCTGCAAGTTGTTTCCTTTTATTTCTTTTACGGTTTACTTATTGACTATTGAATTGTACCCTATACTTCTGTTCCATGAGTCGTTTCATTTACATATTGATGTTTCTTTCCAGATGGCAGTGCAGGAAGCAAGTCCTGCATCTACTCCTAGTGCCGAAGTTGTTGGAAATGCCTTTGTGGAGCAATATTACCATATTCTCCATCATTCGCCAAACTTGGTGCATAGATTTTATCAGGATTCGAGCTCACTTAGCCGGCCAGATGTTAACGGCACTATGACAACTGTGACTAGTATGCAGGCAAGTTTACTTGTGATCCATTTACAGTATATTTGCACTTTTATATTCTATTTTGATGCTTTACTTGCTCTAAACAATTGGTATAGTGCAATGTTTGCTAATGAGTGGCTTTGTATAGTCCTTTTAAAAAATCATCATTGTTTGCTAATGATGGCTTTTGTATAGTCTTCTTCAGAAATCACCTTTAATGATTGTTTGAATTGAATCCACCCACCACCACACCACCACTTGGCCACATGCCCACACATAAGCATTACCTCTGGAAGATTTAATATAATTTGGTAGATCCAAAATCATCCATCAATAAATAAGTATGCCGACTAAAAAGTATTTTTCTTGATGTCTTGTTGTTCTTATCTTTGCAGGCAATAAATGATAAGATCCTTTCCTTGAATTATGAAGACTATACTGCAGAAATTAAGACTGCAGATGCTCAGGAGTCTTTTGAGAAAGGAGTTATTGTTCTTGTCACTGGATGCTTGACAGGAAAGAACAATTTGATAAAGAGATTCTCTCAAACGTTCTTTCTTGCTCCCCAAGACAAGGGCTACTATGTCTTAAATGATGTTTTTAGGTACATTGAGGAGAATGAAGCATTACAGTTCAACTCTGTCCCAGACAATGGCATCAATGAGAGTACTCAACAAGGCACCTTGACAGAAGAACCAGGTTGGCATAAGTCTTCTTTCTTGCTGTACCCTTTTTACTTTGCTATAGTCTCATCCTGGACCTTTTTCTTTGATTTGTTTCCAGAGCCTATTCATGCTTCTGATCATCTTGTGGTGGACCCTGCAACTTCCGTTGAGGAGGAAAATCTTAATAATGGTGCTGAAGTTTGTGATCCATCAGATGACGAGGAAGAATCGGTTATTGATGAAGAGGTGGTTGAACCTGCCACTCATTCTAATGAAAATAGCAACTCCAAAGTTGTTGATTCAGCTCCTGAAACACAGGAGGAAGCTCAAAAGAAATCATATGCATCAATTGTGAGTATGCTAATTGCTTTTTTGTTTATTTTTATCTGTAATTTTTTCTACATATCTCTGCAAGTACCGTGTTATGAAGTTCACCTCTTTTTCTGAACATTGTTTAATATTTAGTTGAAGGTAGCAAAAGGTAGCACCACATATGTCCCTGCCCGTATAGTGAGGAAAGTACCTGCAAACTTTGATCAGCAATTGCATGCATCTGCAAAACCTCCTCCTGCATGGGAGGCAGCAGCTTCTAGTGGTACCATTGCTCTTGAAAGTAATAATGTGCACGGAGAAGGTATCTTACTACGTGGTTTGGTTATATTTTGAAAATATTTCTAGCTTTTTATGCACAACATAAAACCTGTTTTAGTTACAAGAGACATGTATATTTTCTGGTAACAAAAATCTTTGATATTGTGGCAGATTCAGGTTCTCACTTTCTAGGTTTAAACCCTACAAATTTAAATTTAATTGTATTATTTCCTTCTTAAATTGGTGGTTTATTTTCCATTGATATTTCTTTTTACAGCAGAAGGTCACTCCATATATGTGCGGAATTTGCCATATGACGCTACAGTAGAACAACTAGAGCAGGTGTTCAAGAAATTTGGTCCTATTAAGTCAAATGGCATCCAAGTTAGAAGTAGTAAGGTATGCTTCAGTTAAGATAATGCAGTTTTTATAAGCTGAGTATATACTGATGTCGCAATTATAGTTTTACCATTTTGGCTCCTTCTGCAGGGGTTTTGCTTTGGTTTTGTTGAATTTGAAAGTTTGAGTTCCATGCAAAGTGCGCTCGAGGTATTGTACATGTTGTTTTATTGTGCTTATTTTAAAAATTTAACTTACACTAGTCTAGGGAATAAGGAGACATTCTTAGTCAGCACAATATATTTTGTAGGCTTTTATCTCCTCAAAAAAGAGTTTTTAAGATATATTTTTTGCAAATGATTCATGTCAGTCAATCATTACTGTCCAATGACGGAGATTATGATTTATTTAAAGTCTAATCTACTATGTCATTAGACATATCTTTATTGTCCTTCTAAATCCCATGGTGGTTTTAATCAATTTGGAGTATTTATCAGGTCAACTTTAGAACCTTGAAGAATGAAATAGACTAATTAACTCAAAATTCAGATTTTAATGTGAAATTTTATTTTCTTATATGAATCTTGTTTATTATTATTTATTTTGTTTTTGAGTTCTCTGCTTGTTTTGTGGTACTTGAAAGTTGAAACCTTCCTTTACCCTCTCTGTAAACAAGATGTGAATTAGAAGTTCTTTCTATGAGCATAAAAACAGAAAACAAATAGACTTTTTCGTATTTTCAAGCAATGACAGTCACAAGTTTTAACTACTGTTGGATTTACCAAAGAATTATGTAATAAAACTCTTCATTAGTTTTTAGGATTTAGACAGAATTGACCAAATGTGTAGTAAGCCATGCCAAATTGATTCTGTAATAGTGAGTTTTTTTGGGATCAGTTACAAGAATAAAAGCTGCACTCTTTCTGAAGATGCTGCTTATAGAAAGGGAAGATACTATTGAGATGAATGTTTTTAGGTATGATTATAAGATTGGGGTTTTAGGTTTTAAAGGTAAACAATTTGGACGTTAAGTGAAATGTAAAGAGATCACCTTTGGATAATAATGCTTGAATATATGGAATACAACACCTATTTTATGTACTTTCGAATTTCATAGAATACAAAAGCAATTTTATTAAAACAGTGAAAAAATATTTGGTGAATTGAACCAGAAATTCACTCAACTACATGAGGTTTGTGGTCCCCAATACAAACAAGAACCAAGAACCCGTCAACAATAAACTTAACGAGTCAAAGAAGACTCTTCTTAATTGCAATTAATTGAAGACTGAAATGACTTGGGAAATCTTTAGTTGAAGCTACCAATAAAGAGCTAAAAAGAAAACAGTTTCCTATGTAGGCTCTTTATTTTGCATGTTCTTTTAATGCATCTTAACTTAGCATTTTATATCATTGTTGACATGCCACAATTGTCTGTCAGGCAGTCACATTGAGCTGCAAAAATGAACAAATTGAGCTAAGCTGATCAAGAAGTTGGTTTAGATCTGGTTGAATTCAGCATTTCGTATATTTCTGTTTTATAATATTCAGAATTAGTTATATTGTTGGTTAAGAGATTAAGATCATGCTTGATAACCATCTTTTTTAATCATAGAAACAAATTTAATTCAGTCCGTAAAACATACAGAAAAAGAGTGGATCAAAACTCCACTCAAACAAAGGACAACTTCAAACCCGATACAAAATCCTAAACCTTACAAGAAAGCAAGCTACACACAACAAAGAGCTCAAGAGCAACTCATTAAAGAAGGCTAGCTTCCAAATTCCAATAAATTGAAGACTGAGACAGGTTTTGGAACTCTTTAGTTGAGGCTGCCCATAAAGAACCAAGAACAACACATTCTCCTATATGAGACGACAACTATGCTCTTTATTTTCAAAGACTCTTCTATCTTCCCCGATCAATTAACCCATAGAACTGCCCAATACTGCACTTCCACGCAATGCCTATCTCTTTCTTCAACCCCACCCTTGAAAAAATTTCTGAAAGAAAATATTTGCAGTCCCTCGGAATAAGGCACTCCCATTTTTCAGCTACTTTATTCCATAAACCATAAGCTATAGGGCAAGACAAAAACAAATTATTCAAAATGTTCTATGTTCACATAATGCACTTTGGTGAGACCAATAAGAAAATTGGGTTCAATACTCTACTAGTTTCTTACCTTTTCAATAGAAACACTTTAGTTTTTTTTTTTTCAAGAGTATACTTTAGGTCCCTTAACTTTCAAAAAAGTACTATTAATTTTGATTTCTAAAAAAAATTGTCAAGAAAAATTTCTTGGCAATCGTATTTGACTTTTTAAGTGGATTATTTTCAGATTTCAATTTTTTTGTTGTTGTTAAAATAATTAAAAAATAAAATCAGTTATTGAGCGAAAAACAATGACAAAAAAAGTTATTTTTTTTTTAAAAAATTTTAAAAATAAAAGCCAGTTTGTTAATGGCATTCACGAATTGGTTTTATTTTTTTCCATTTAATTTCGAAATTCTTTTTATCCAAAAACAATCGAAACTCCAAAAAAAATTGTGAAGCAACAACCTTAAAACCAGTTCAATAAGAAACTTTACCTCAAAAAATTGAAAATAAAAATTTGCTATAGAATCAGTACAAGTGAAAAGTTACCAGTAAAAATTGGTAGAGTGTGTTGGTCACCAATTTAGGAGCCTAAATTGAGACTTTTAATGATTTTAATAGAATTAAAAAATCTAAAGGTATTCAATTAAGATTTTTAAAGACAAGTTTGTGTATTGAATTGGATGTTATACTAGTCTTCAAAATTTAGGTTCTTAAAAAAGTTATAAAAGAATTTTAAAACTTAAGGATTTTTATGTACTTTGATGGACTTTTTATTTAAAATTATATATAGGAAAATCTCAACTCATTATTTTTTTCAATGCTAAAGATTTCTAAGTATTTAAAGAACTTTTATTTTATTACTTTTCTCTAACATTCTATATTATTGTTTCTACTATTGTCAATATAAATTCATATGTTAAAAAGTATATAAACGAATTCTGTAGCCCACCTCCCACAAGCTCAAGCATGTGGGAGAGTTGGTTTTCCAACAACTTCTAACATGACATCAAAGCAATAAAGTAATGGTCTTTTGGATTGAATCCTTATGGCAACCCATTAAATCAATTAAAATTCCCAAGTTTGATGGGCATCGCAAAAAAACAAGGAAACTTATTGCAAGGAAAGTACAAGTATAGGCCTTTGCAAAGACAAAGTAACTCCACATTTGAGGGGAGTGTTAAAAAGTATAAATGAATTTTTTGTTCTACCTCTCACAAGTTTAAGCTTTTAGGAAAGTTTGTTTTCAACAACTTCTAACATCATAAAAATGCATTAAATAAAATGGAAAAAACGTGCACCTCTGGTTACTTAGCTTTTAAAAATTGAATTTATTTAAGTTAGTGTACATTAGTCATCTAATTATTACAAATGTGAATACTTTAGTCATTTTAGGCCAATTTTTATAATTTTAATTACTTTATTTTTCAATTTTTTTTTTTTTAAATTTTTTGAGATATTTTTATATTCAAAGATCTACCAGCTCCTTGTTAATAAGGTTTAATTTAATTCAACTTGAGTTTTTCATAAAAAAATCCAAAAAAATTATAATTGACAAGAAATTACTAAAGTGTTCACATTTGTAATAATTAGGTGATCAATGTACACAAATTTAAAGAAAAATGATCAATGTGTTCAATTTGTAAAAGTTATTAAAATATCGTGCTATCCAATAAATTGCATAGGACTTTAGCAATGTCTACAAGGCTTTTTAATAGTTCATAAAAATCTTGAAACTTGTAAATTTGAAAGTCTATCAAAGTTCTAATTGAATACCCCTTCTTAAGTCTTTGAGAGATGGTTACATTTAGTAGTGGACATGTTATAGTGAAATTCATTGTAATGGTACACGATTTATTGTCTTAAGAAACATAAACTGGATATTATATTGTGATTTGGGAAGTTGCAACTCGGATCCATCAATGATGTACTCTGAATCCTATAGAATGCGCATAATGAGAACTAGTTTGCATTATTTTGTTTCTGTCTTTGATTGCATTATTTTGTTTCATAAATGGTTGCTTGAGTGGTAATTGCCTGGAATGGTTGAGGTGCTTATACTAGAAGACCTTTTAATAATTAGATTAGTGATTATATTATTTATTAAATAAATTTTTAATTAGCAGTAGAAGATTATTCATTTCTGTAAAACATAGTTAGCTCCCAAATAGCTTTCTACTTTTAAGTTTCTTGTAGTTTTCTTTCTTTTTCTTTTTTAAACTTTAGTTTAGAGATTGTTCTAGGGCTTTCACCATAGGATAAAAAAATTGCATTTTTCCCCAAAACTCCTCATCTAGATGAAGCCCCATCATCATGTTGATGAAGTAATCTCCATCACCATGTGGTCCACTTCATCTAGAAAAATACAAAGGATGAAGCCAACTTCATCAAACGGTCAACTCAGGTCGTTGGTAAGTAAATTTTTTAATTAGCAGTAGAAGATTATTCATTTCTGTAAAACATAGTTAGCTCCCAAATAGCTTTCGACTTTGTAAGTTTCTTGTAGTTTTCTTTCTTTTTCTTTTTTAAACTTTAGTTTAGAGATTGTTCTAGGGCTTTAACCATAGGATAAAAAAAATTGCATTTTTCCCCAAAACTCCTCATCTAGATGAAGCCCCATCATCATGTTGATGAAGTAATCTCCATCACCATGTGGTCCTCTTCATCTAGAAAAATACAAATTGAAAAGTAATATTACATCCAGATTAAATAATATTGTTATAAGAAGGGCATTTTAATCATATGCCTATATCTTATTTCAATATAAATATATAGTAGTCTCAACTTTTTTGAAGTGAATAAAGAATGCTGAATATTTTATTCCAAATAACAAATATTTTTCTCATTTTAAAGAATTTCTGGACTTGGTTATCCTTTTCCACTTATCTTTGTCAGTTCATTCTTCTTAAACTGCCATGTACTGCTGTATCCTTACCTCCATAGTTTGTTTGGCTCTTGTATGCAATTTAATCTGCTTGTTAAATGTTTATAGGCTACTCCAATTACGATTGGGGATCGTCAAGCTGTTGTTGAGGAAAAGAGAACTACTACTCGGGGTAAGTTCAGTATTTACATTGGGCTCCATCATTATTGAAGTCTTTCCCTTGCTTGCGACCCTATGTAATATTACATAGATGGTACATTGTTGCGCGATATCTGTTTACCCACATTCTTTCATTCTCTTCCCTGATTTTTTGAAGAGACAATAACTAAAGAGGATAGAATAGGATGGACTGAAGGTAGATCATATATGTGCCGATTTCCGCAAGGCTCATAAGCATGAAGTCTGAAGGTATCTAACCTCAGTGTCAATTATTCAGATCGACCCTTAATAACCAGAATTTTCCAGAATCTTACCAAGTTTTTCTAATGACATTCATGTTGCTAACCAGTGTGGATCTTTATCCTCGGCATTATTGGCTACAGGCACTTTCCATGATGTTATCTTTTCTAATTAGAAACCTTCATATATGCGGAAAAAACCCTCATTTTGAAGCTTCAATATTTTCATAGGCCAGACATTTTTTTGGGGGTGGGCACCCAACTGACAGGTTTCCCTAGTCTTGGTATATTTTTTTTTTTGAATAAACAACACACACACACACAAAGGGGAAGGGGTGAGAGTAAGGATAAATCAATTCCACCGTCCAAAAGGCTAGCTGCCTTTTAGAGGTATAGAGACACTTGGTATGTTAATCGAAAAGATCGGTAAAAACCTGTGTTTACAATAGATGAAGAAGCTAACGTATCTTTTGTCTATTTACAGTAAGCACTAGTGGCAGAGGGAGATATTCTTCTGGAAGAGCTGGGTTTCGAAGTGAAAGCTTCAGGGGCCGTGGGAACTTAAGTGGCGGTCGTGGTTATGGAAGGAATGAATACAGAAACCAGGGTGAATTTTCAGGGCGAGGTAGAGGTTCAGCAGGACGTAATGGGGAGGGCTATCAGCGACGCCAAGGTGGTGGCAACCGCAGTTCAGTTGTTGCTTCAACCTAATATTATAGTTAAGAAAAAGAGGCATTGGGTAGACAATTTTTTAAAGACTACAAATCAGAGTCACTATTTTATTTTATTTTTCCAGGTTTTTGCTCTGTTTTTTTTTTTTTTTTTACGTCCCTTTCTGCCTTCACAGGCGGATGTGTGAAGGTATTAGTTATTTTCTAGAGTCACGGTTAAATTATTTAAAACTATTATAGTTCCATGTTTCTTTTTCATAAGAGCCAACATGTCACGTAGAAGATGAATCTTGTAGTGTATTCTTCTACAAGATCTTATAATTACTTTTAAGGTGCTTGTAATTTTTGTATTTCTTGTACGAATTGTATTCTTCTAACTATTTTCAGCTTCCTACTTTGATACTACACGAACATTTACAAATATGGCATGCTATTTAATAGCTCAGTGGTTCGTTTCATTATAAACTATGTTGGCAAAATGCTATTTCTGTTCTATTGATTCCACTTGTTGAAAAGCAAACAGATGGGCAATAACCAACTGGGGTGCCCCATTGAAATATCTAAGGGTCCAATGAAACTGTGACAGGCGTTAAGATCATTAGACTTACTTTATTACATAGAAGTGGTAATTTCAGTTGGAACTCTGCAATTTGGATACAAGATTAGAAGCAGCAAAAGCTGCAGAACCACCAGCAACACAGAGAAGAGCAACAAGGGTCTGAAGAACTACCTCCCAAGGATAGTCCTCAGGTACAAAGTAAACACATGAGGGACCTAAAAGCAATAGTCCTAAACTCAGCGTCAAGAATGTCCCTGGTGTTGCTGGATCTTCTATTGCTGATAGAACACCCAATTGCTCTGCCTTTGACAGCAAACCCAGTTGTTCTATCTTTGACAGGGAGATCCCTAATTTCTCTGCAGCTGATAGGAAACCAGATTTTTCTGCTTTTGTTAGTAGTTTCAGTTGCTCTACTCTTGTTAGTAATTTCACCGGTGGTACGCCTTTGGGAGGACTGCGTCGTGAACCTTGATCACGAGCTGCGGCGTAGACAATTGAACTCTGCATTCAACGGTTAAGTATTTGGAGAACATGTAGAGAAATGATAGGAGCACGATAGTCATGTTTACGTATCGCTATTTTATCCTATCATGAGAAGTTAGAAAGTAAAATAAATGTGTAAATTAAAGGTCAAGATAGAGTCGTGATGACTCTAAAATTGCACTTCTCTACTATCATATCATAAAAAGGTAAATGGTCAATAAATAAAAATTTTAATTTAAAAGGATAAAATGTACTGACCTTGTTCGAACTAACGTTTTTGTTAGCTGATGGATTTGAAAATAAAGTAAATTTTTCTCTGCATTTCCCAGATGAAGAATATAGAGCTGAGATTCCTCTACTGCTAAACAACGCTTTAGCCTCCATTCTCTCTCTCTCTCTCTCTCTCTCACTCACTCACGCTATTGTTATGAGTTTGGTTGGTTTTGAAAGATAAATGGGATTAGTCACACAATTGAATGATGGGCACGAACTCACCAAGGTTTTCAGATTATTGATCTGACGTGGCACCTGATGGTTGGGCTTTCTTTTGCAAATGGTTTATCCTCTACTAATATATATATATATATATGTCCTATCTAAAAGCCCTAGCAAAAGGCCGTGTCACCATCTGTTACCCCTACAGTTGCCGTCACCGGCTGACCATCTGACCATCTGTTACCTCTACTCTACAGTTCCTTCACCGTCTCAACTCAACATTACAGTCACAGCTGCGTAATTTGAGCTGCTATATCTCTCTCACTCTCTTAGGTATCGTTATCTAATGTTCTCTCATGTCTCTTTAAGTATATAATCCCACACGAGAAAACCCTAGAAATTGGTAAAGCCAAAATATTTTCATCCATTTCTATGATGCATTTAGTTTTCTGGAATCTCTTAAATATAAGTTTCCCAGAGCTTCACTGTATAACCGCGTCCACTGCTTCTCTGTCAATTTTGTTTGTTTGGATCATGCTCAGAAATTGCTAATTCTTCCATCTCTTTTAACAAAGATTTGTAGTGTACATATTTTTTTCCAACAACAATAGTTTTTCTCTTTTATCCTAAAGTTTTCCAATTGAAAAGTCTCTCTGTACTTTTTTTGTACTCTGTTTTTTTTTCTTTCAATGTAGTCTTGTTTGCGATAAACCTTTATTTCTTTTCTCTTTTTTTTTGCTTTGACATTTTGTTTTTATTTTGAGTTTTGATTGTCCTTGTTCTAATTTTTTTTTGTTTTTTGGACAAAGTCCTTGTTCTAAATTTGATTCGCCCAAAACATACAAAAAATAGGTGGTTGCAAACGATGGAATCATAGTTCTAAGTTAAAGACAATATTTGTTGCTATAAAAATGAAGAAAATTAGAGGCTGGATTTTATTATCTTTGAGTGTTTTAATTGTGGCCTTATTAAGCATTATGGAAGGAGCTTACTAAAGGTAGTAGATGCTAGAACTGTTGCGACGCAAGCATATCCATTGCTGCTGTGTCTAGATTAAAACCCACATTTCTTAAAATTGATTTATTTTACTCAACTTACTGTTGCATTTATGAATACTTTAGTAATTTCTTGTCAATTTTGAATTTTTTGGATCACTTTTTGTTGGAAAAATTTTATGTTTGATCGAATTAAAAGTTAAAAAATTTGAAGAGAAAAATGTTCCATTGGTCACTTATCTATTATATATATTAGTCACTTTATTTGAAATTGGTGCACATTCGTCACCTTAGTTTTAACTAGTGGTACACTTTGGTCTCCTCATTCATGTAATTAAAGTGTCTAAAAATGATTGAAGTGTACCATTTGTTAGGATTAAGGTGACAAATATGTAAAAATTTCATGTAAGGTGACTAATATGTCCAATTTACAAAAAGAAAGTGACCCAAGTATTTGCTTGTTCAATAATTAAAATAATCAAAATTGACTTAAAATGACTAAAGTGTTCATAAATATAACAATAAGGTGTTCATAGAGTGTTGAACTCATGATGATTGAATTATTAAGGGTTTGAGTATCGTGCTACGATCACACTAAATTATTTATGCTAAAAGAAAACAGATAAGTAACAATAATAAAAATAACAAAAAATATAATATTTATAATATTTGACTAAACACATACATACTAACTAATTTGGTACAATAAAGTCTTAGGAATTTATTATTCTTCAATTTCTCACACAAGAATTAATCTATTAACCAAAATAATTCATGATATGATACTTGATTAAATATCCTAGTATACATTTCTCTCATAAGTAAACTACATGTCATATAATAATTAACCTAATCATACTCTCATGCCTGTTCATATTACTCATTGAGATCGCATTTATAAATTACATATACAAGAATTGTACATCTCTAAACCATGTATGCTATGTAATCAAGACAAACAATCAAACATTTATCTTAAAACTATTTAATTGCCTCTATAGTATAATTGTTGATTAAACAATTAATGGCATACAAATTAAATTAAATAAAATATCAATTAATCATAATTAATAATTAGATGATTTGAAAGTCGTAAGAAAAGATTAATTGAAATATCAAAAATCACTAGGGAAGGAAAAATAAATCAATTCATTGCATAAAAAAATTAAGTTTAAGAGGATTCCAAGAACATGTTAAGTCAATCATAATTAAATCAAATCCAGAACAATGAGAATTTACAAGATGAAAAAAAAATATAAAAGGTAGAGAAAGATAAACTAATCTCTTGATAAATCTAGACTCCAAGCCTTCAATCTTCTTTTAACTTCATTAATTGCTTTTCTCTAAATTTGTTATCTATTTCTTTAATGATTTAGGTTAATGGTGGAAAAATGTTGAATGAATTGCTTGTCTGTTTAAGAGTTATATTTATATACTAACAATGACATAATCTAGCCTATTAAACAATTGATGTAATCCAATGGTCAAAACTAATACAGATGAGTGAAAACGGATTTGATGTGACAATTTTTGTCTACCGCGGCCCAAGGCATTCATTTTTTTATTTAAGTTGCTTGAAAGTTTAATAGGATTTTTTATTGTCATTGTCTGAAACTTTGTAAATTTTTCTTATAGTGAATTGGGTTATCTGGTTTTTGTTAGATTTCAATTGCGTTCGTTTTAATTTTGGAATTACAAACTTCATCCTTTGAACTCAGTTGAACTGTTAACTGCTGTTTTCTATTGAATCATTAATTGAAACCATGAAACTTAATCGTCGCTTTACAACATTATCAATTTTTCCATGTGAAACTTAATTCTGGATGAATTAATCGGGAATTTGGGGTATACAATTTCAATTGTGGTGTTCTATATTTCTCTGTTTTCCCGAAAATCTTGTTGGCCATTTCGGTATTAATGGTCAAAACTTCAAGGAAAAAAAAGAAAAGAAAAAAGAGGGGGCTAATGGGCCTACTCATATATGAAATGGGCCAGGTTGGGTCAGCCCACATCTTAAATGGGCTTGCCAATGTAGTGGACCTTAGGGATGACAATTTTATCCATTGGTTCGGGGCCCCGCGAGTACCCGAACCGTTTGGACTAAAACGGGGCGGATACGGGTCGATATAATACCCATTTTTAAAATAAAATTCGGTTCAGAAATAAATCGGATTGGGGCTCCATCCGGGCATCCGTTTTTAAATTACCCTCATTTTTTGTCTCTCTCCCTAAGCCACTTTCACAGTTTCACTCTTTCAGATTCGCCACTCGCCAGCAAGCTCCAGTCCCGTTCGCTAGCCGTCGACTTTGCCTCTACTCACGAGCAATCTGCCGTTGACTTTGCATATAGCTGCCAAAAATCTGCCATCGACTTTGCCTCTAGCAGTCGCTAGCAACAGTCGAGATCGAGATTAACCCAGTAAGTCTAGATTTTGAAATAGGAAAGCCTAGGTTCCATTTTCTTCCATTTTCTCTCATAACGAGCGCAGCTATTCAAGTTTCTTTACTTAGCGGCCACCGGTAAACCTATCTCTGCCCTTTATCTGTCATGTATGTGTAAATTTGGGTTCTTTAACTTTATCTATGTTACGATTCGTTTTTGTTGAAATAGGAAAGCAGAGAAATGTGACACCATCAGTGATACGTTATGTCTGTTTCCCTTAATTTTATGATTGATTACTGAAAAGCAAATTAATCCGAATTTGAGAAACTTGCATTTTTATTTTATTTTATCATTACACGTTTTCTAGTTTTTCGGGCTTAACTGTAGTCTGGAATGAGCTGAACTAAGTGGCTGTTGTTATTGGTTAATGTTCAATCTCAAGGTTTGAGATTTATGACTGGAATAACATCCTCCTATTTTTTCTTTAGTTTATTATATTTTTGTAGGCTTGTAGCAGCCAAGCTATTTACTATTTCATCATATGCTTGAAAGAGTTTATGATAATTGTTGGAGTTGATGTGTCTGCTGCTTTCAAAAGTAACAATGATAATATCTTGATGTTTATTTTCTTTTTCAAAAGTAACAATGTTATTTGTGTCTGCTGCTGATTTGTTCTTTTTGATAATATCTTGTTGGAGTTTATGGGTTTGATCCAAATTTGATGTGTGATTGTAATTTGTGTTCTTACAAGGTGAGTCCCTTCACATTGTTCGTGTTTCTTTCACTAAACTTATTGATTATTATCTAATAAATAATGAGCAGGTTCCTAACAATTTCCTTTTTCTTTTTCCGTAACTTTTTTTCTTTCGTTTATGTTTATTTAGTCAGGTTGCAAATAGTGAATGAACCCATGTGAATGTTTAGGCTGCAAATTAACCACACATAAGCTCAACAAAACTATAGCTTTCCAAACTTTATCATTAGAGGAACACTGGTACTCAATTATTATTATTATTTAGATGAAGGAAAAGAAAAAGAAAAAGAAAAAAAAAGTTCAATAGGTCGGGTTTTTGACCCGCAGATATTACCTGCCCCGAACTCGAAAAATCCGAACCAAAACAGTTTTTTTTCCCACCGATTGGGTCGGTTTTTGACCCGAACTACCCTAATGCCATTCCTAGTGGACCTCTTGTTATTGTACAGAGCAGGGTTGGGCCGGCCCATTTTCCACCACTAGCTTTGCCTCAATTGGGGCAATTGCCTCGGTACTTGTACAGTTATGTATATATAGGAATTTTTATTCTCATGATCCAAAAATACTTGATTCTGAGAGATTTTTTAGTAAAAGCATACATCATTCTATCCCTTTGGGAAATTTCTTCTCTCAAAGGAATTGGATTCCCAAGGAATTGATGTAGCTCTACCTAAAATATGCAAACAATAAAAGAAAATGAATAACTATTCCACTACTTGATCTCACGCCTACCATAAATTATAATATTGTGTTGAAACATATTTTCTTCGGGGGACATGAAAGGTATGGTATCCTAAGCAATAAGCATACTATTAGTCTCTCTGCTACTCACTTTAGATCTTCAATGGCTGCCTCTAATGAGGGACCTGATGCACAAAATACAAAAAAAAAAAAAAAAATAGCATCTAATTAGGGTCTTTGCTATATGCGTTTGCTTTGCTCCTAAGTAGAGTGAGAGGAGATCTGTTTTATTGGCTACCCAATGCTTTATAAGGATGATACCATGCATATTGATGTTGTTGTTATAAATGGTTTTTAGTGTTAAAGTAAAGTGCATGCTCTCGTAAGTAGTTTCTGAAGTATTCCTAGTTAGTGCTGAGACCCACTTCTCATTTCTCCTTTATCAGGAGGTTTTGGTTTCAGATAATCTCTACAATGTTGAGCTGCAAGAGCTTGCTTTTACAATCCATTAAAAAGAAGAAGAAAAAGAACAAAAACAAAAGCAAGATCAGAAACAAAACCCCAAACGTGGTTACAAAGAATTCTTGTGAGACATTTGATCAAGAGATGTCACAAGATGCTGAGGAAGAATGCTTCAGTCTTAAAGACTCTTCACCATCTTCTTCTCATGGGGTACAACCACTTGGAAATCTTTACCTCAATCCAGGTTCTGTCAACTCTAGAAACACAGGTCTAGGGAATCTTCAAATCCTGACAGATGAGCTTGTTCTTGATATTCTTGGGTTTTTGGATGCAACCCATTTGGGGATTTTGGCCACTGTGAGCAAATCATTTTATGTCTTCACAAACCATGAACCACTTTGGAGGAATCTTGTTTTGGAGAAGTCAAAAGATGGATTTTTGTATAATGGGTCTTGGAAATCTACCTTTGTTTCTACTTATTACCCTTCATTTGCTATCTCCTTTCATAACCTTGGGGGTGGTTTAAGTGTGAGGGATTTTTATTCTGATTACCTTTTCCAGAGTTGGCTGTGCGCTAATCTTGAAATGAAACCAGAATGGCTTGAAAGAGATAACATAATTCGAAAAAAAGACCTTTCACTTGAAGAATTTATTTTGAATTTTGAGGAACCGAATAAACCTGTTTTGTTGGATGGATGTTTGGATAACTGGATTGCATTGGTAAAATGGGATAAAAACTATTTAGTTAATTTATGTGGTGATGTACATTTTTCGGTTGGACCAGTAGAGATGAAGCTTAAGGACTATTTTAGGTACTTGCGGCAAGCGAGAGAAGAGAGACCACTATATCTGTTTGACCCAAAATTTGTAGAAAAGGCTCCAACGTTGGGTTTAGAGTATGAACTTCCAGTGTATTTTAGGGAGGATTTGTTTGGTTTATTAGGCAAAGAGAGGCCAGATTATAGGTGGATAATAATTGGACCAGCTGGGTCTGGTTCATCATTCCATGTTGATCCTAATTCAACATCAGCATGGAATGCAGTAATCAAGGGATCCAAGAAATGGGTTCTGTTTCCTCCAGATGTTGTTCCACCGGGGGTGCATCCGAGTCCGGATGGTGCAGAAGTGGCATGCCCTGTTTCAATAATTGAATGGTTCATGAACTTCTATGCTTCAACAAAAAGTTGGAAAAAGAGGCCTATTGAGTGCATATGCAAAGCTGGAGAGGTGATATTTGTGCCTAATGGTTGGTGGCATTTGGTGATTAACCTTGAGGATTCTATTGCCATTACCCAGAATTATGTCAGCAGGTATGGTCTTTTCATAATACACTACTATGCAACGCAGTCTTCTGTATTGAAAGTAGTGGTAACTTCTGTTAAAAGCATAAAACTTGATCCATAAATGGAAAATTGTTATTATGCAGATTTTTTTTACCCTTGTCATTATAATGTTTCAGGAGAAATTTGTTAAATGTATTGGATTTTCTGAAGAGGCCAAATGCGAATGAGTTGGTATCTGGAACGAAAGATCGGGTTAATTTGTATGAAAATTTTAAGAATGCTTTTGAGGCTTCTTACCCTGGTATTATTGATCAGTTGACAAAGAAAGCTGAGGAGAAAAAGAAAGTTGAAGAGAAAAAGTTCTCCTTCTGGGAATCAGTTATGGATTCCAGGGCAGGTGCTTTCAAGTTTGCTTTCTAGAGGACATCTCATGAAGATAATGACAAAGCTGCTGGGGAAGTTCCCAATCGTAACAAATATAGTTTTTGGTCAGTTAGAAAAAGAAAAAAAAAATTTGTGGTCAAATTCATCTTAACAAATTTAAAGGTTTGTACTTTTTAGTCTTGCAAAAGAGGACATGAGTTCGCTCTGGATATTTGCCCCATTTTTTTTTTGGAAGTTAAAGCATTTTGACACTGATTGATATATTGCAATTCAACAAGTTTTACATAATGTCTCAATTTTTATTTTCTTGCTACATTTTTGTCTCAGAATTTGAAACATTTTGACACTAATTGATATATTGCAATTCAACAAGTTTTACATAATACGTCTCAATATTTTTAATTTTATTTTATTTACATGTTAGGGGTGGGTGAGGTTGGTTAAACTCTACTATTTGCTTAAAATACTAACGTATATTAATTTGCTAAATAAAAAATTAAAATTAATTTATGAAAATTTTGGTTAGAGAATTTTAAACCAACTGGGTTTCATTTGCAATGGTCCATTTAAATAAATTTTCTATGTTAATGTTAAATGAGAGAATGAGACTTGATATTAAATTAATAACGTTTAGTTCTATTAACAATTATATTCTTTTTTGTTATTTTCATTACAAAATTAACCGGTTCAACATTGTACTAAAAAATCAACAAAAATGATATAAATATTAATGAAACTAAATATTTGAAAATTTTTGCAACAAATTAAATATTGAGAGTATTTTTGCTACTGTCCCAAATGTTGGAGACATAAAACATATTTAAGCCAATAAAAAATTTAATTAAAAAATTGCATATTAGCATTCAACTAGAATTTTGCACTAATTTTCAAACAAGAAAGAACTCCATAAAATAAGTAAATCAATGAGTATCCAAGAACAAAATGTAATATAGATATTTATTTACAGAACAATAATATAAATTAATTTTCCTTCACAATTATAATATAAGATAAACTAACAAATATATTATTAAATTATCGTAAAAATTATAAATATATCATCTAATTTTATCGTATAATAAAAATAACATTTAAATATAATTCAGGTACAAATATACTACTATGTTATATTTTTGACGGTAAATTTGTACGATTAATAAAAAATTTGATGTTAGATTTGTACAACTAATAAAGAATTTGGTGGTAAATTTGTTCCATTAATAAAGAATTTGGTGGTAGATTTGTATCAATGATAATAAATTTGGTGGTATATTTGATACAATAGTAACAAATTTGTACCACTAATTATAGGTGTTGTTTTTATCACTCTATAAAATTAGATAACATGTTTGATATGTTTATAATTTTTGCAATAATTTGATGATATATTTGATAGTTTATCATATAATATATACATATATATATATGTATGTATATTATATATTAAAAATGATTAAATGAATAATAGTGCTCCCTTTAAGGGCACAAAAGCTTATTATTTCATTTAAATTAATTTAGTTCATATATATGTGTGTATATACATACATGGATACACACATATATATTGATTTTTTCAATATATGTACATGTATATACATTTTTCAATATATATGTATATGTGAGTGAGTGTGTGTGTATACGTGTACATATATATTGAAAAAATACCAAATATGTATAGCTTTATTTGATTAATCTACTTCAACATTAAAAAATTAAAAAGCTACAGTCATCACACATTATATATATATATTTTTTATTAAATTTATGTATATATATTATTCAAATCATAGATATGAAAGACCATTAATATTTAATATATTAAATAATTTTTATTTATTAATTAAATATTTAAATTATAATGTTAATTTAAATATTAATTAATCAAAATGAGTTATTTACAATAATGTCAGGAAAAACCTATAAATAGGTTCACTCAAACTCAAAAGGTATATATACTCAAATTCTCTCTATTCTTAACTTTTTCAACAAAAAATGACTTAAGTATTCGAGTGGATATGACACCTTTGATGTCATTCCTTTTTACATGATTTTCTTATAACTTGTACATCGATGTGTCAAGAACATGACTCAAATTCTCTCTGTTGTGGGAAGAAATTTAGTGCTTAACTTATTTGAGCTTCCAAAAACTCAAAAATATTAAAAGTGTTCTTCGCGTTCTTCATTTTGTTCATCATGTTCTTCATCCTTTTTTCTTTCAAGAACATGTTCGATCTATTAAGTTACTAAAATCTACTATCAAGAAAGTTCTCAAAACTTTCCACCTCCCTCATAAGATCAGGAGCAAATGGAAGCCCAGGTGAGAGAGCTAACACTACCTAGGAAAACTTAGAAAATGAAAAAGGGATGCTAAGCCTAAGAAACTAACTATGAATCAAAGGTTGGGAATAAAAGGCATGATGAAACAACTTATGTAGCTCCGGAAGCAATCACAGGGGAAACATAATTTCTCAATGAACCATTCACTACCATTGAGACCTGTAGGGTATAACACCATAGGAAAGTAGCCCCAGTTGCCCAGCATCAAGAACAACTCTTGAGGTTAGGTCTACAACAGATTAGGTCCCTGTGTCTAGGATCCACAAGACCTAGATGCATCTAATATAAAAGATACTGATGCCTTACCTCCAACACACTTAGCCGGTACCGGCCAAGTCGGCAGTAGCCAACTAGACTTAGAGCACTTACGCACTAGATGTGTGGACTTAAGGAACAACCTCAAGGACAAGGGTCATGCCCGCTCAGTCTAGGAAAGCTTTTCTGACAATATCGCTAACTTTTTCCACAACAAACAAGTGATGTTGAGAGTAGGTGATCACCCTAAGTCTACATCGCTAATGGAGGATGTAGAACACTAGCTCCAGAAGATGGAGCAAAGACTGAATGGAAAGAGACATGATCTAGACTACACAGACTTTACTCAAGCTCCCTTCACTTCAGAGGTCTTAACTACTTCGTTGAGGAGAAAATTTAAACACCCTATCACAGGTACTTACAATGGGTCCTCTAATTCGCTGGACCACTTGTACTTTTTTACATATTGAGTGAATCTCTATACGCACAGTGACGTTTTCAGCTGTAAAGCGTTCCCATGACACTGGTAGGGAAAGGCTAAAGTTTGGTACAGGACCCTCAAGCTAGGAATGATTGGGAACTTCATAGAGTTTGAAAGACAGTTCCTCACTCACTTCTCAACTAAGAGAAGATTGCCCAAGACCCAAACACATATGATGTAGTTGACTCAAAAAGAGTATGAGTCAATCAAGGACTTTTTCGATCAGTTAGTAATGATCTAGGTTGAATACTACTCAGACTCACTAGAAGTCGATGTATTTCTTTGCGGCCTTCCAAATAGGGCTTGTGGACTAGATTGGAAGAGAAAATTCATGGCTTGTCATACAAAGAGATGACCGGGCTAGTAACAACATTAATTATGTCAAAGACAAGGCTAGCCACCACAAGGATGGATTAAAGAACCGTACCCAGAAGAGGAAGAAGGAGGATGAACACAAGAACCTGTAAGGTAAAAAATCTACGTCTAAGACCATAAATTCAGAAGCTCCAAAAAAGATTGGCAACTCCTAGCCTAGGTCAGGGTTTAAAAAATCCTTTCTCTTGAATACAACTTAGGAACAAGTGCTAATGCAAGTCCAGAACTATGGGCTCTTCAAAGGTCCTAGAAAATGAAATGTCCATCAATCAACTGGAACCAGAGCTTATACTTCCAATTCCACCTATACTTTGGCCACAACTCGAAGACATTTGGGAACTTATAAGTGAGATAGAATACTAGATTTAAAAAGGGTATTAGAAGGAATTTGTATTAGAAAAGGGCGACACACCTCCCACAAGCCCAAAGAACCAAGTAGAGGAGAGCAAACCCTCAACCATGAATGAGGTTCACAAAGAAGTGCAAAGTAATGGTAGTTTGTTTTTACATCTTACTTGTAATTTATGTTTTCAATATAGTGCTAGGTGAGGTCCTGTGCAACTATGACAACATCAACATAAAAAAAGAGAGAAAATAATGAGAATGAATAAAGATTGTTTCCAACTTGACACTTATGTAAACACTTTGTAACTCAACTCTTTAAAGGCACCCAACACATCCTTGCAACCAAAAGTTACAACTCCATAAAAAGAGATATTAACTCATTCAAACAATCCTTTCTTTGCGTTAAGGTGTCACGTGCGCTACTAACTTGGGAGAGAGAAATTCCTCCCCTCGAACCTAACAGCCATGCTTGACCAAAGCAAGGATTTAAGAAGCTACACTACCTAGAGTTCAGGTTCAAACCTAAGACAAACTTACAGTAATAACGAAGACTCGACGCTAAGACTAGACATAAAACTTAGAATAGAAAGTGACTGCAACCAACTTAGTCCTGCACTGGATCAAGAAGGTCACACCTTCCATAAAACCATATAGCGAGCACCACCCCATGAGGACTCGATTGCGAAGCATCATTCAGTCATCTATACCATTGATTTAAATTATTTTATGGTTATTATTATTTGTTAGATTAATTGATTAGCAACCTTGGTCTCCAGAACTTATCCCACACACACACACACACACATAAATACATGAATAATATGTTAGACATATTGCCTATTACATGTTGGGACACAACTACGAATTCTTTTAGCTTATGGCTTAGATTTTATGGTTTAGATATTAGAATTTAGGATTTAGATTTATAGAAGAATATGTAATTGTTATCCTACATGTAATAGTCTACGTTGCCCAACATATCAATCTTGTATATATATATACACACCTTATAAAACTTTGGGATTCCATGTTAACCTTTGGGATTTATTTCACCTTATAAAGCTTTGTATGCTAGAGACTTTGATTATCAATTTTGCAAAGCTTTTGGTTACTTAGCATTTCACTTGCCTTTGATCACATGTTAAGCATAAATTGGAGTCATACAATTATGCTAGTGTGTTTATTGGATATGCTACATAGCATAGGGGCAATCTAAGTTTGGGCTGTTTAAACCAAAACAAGTGTTTACTTTTATTTTACATCCTTTAGGTTATGTTTCTAATACTGAGCCTTTTTATTTTAGAGAAGCACGTAAATATCCAAAGTGGTTAGCTTCCATGAAGGAAGAATTTGATGCTTTAGTGAGAAATAAGACTTGGGAATTAGTTCCTTTGAAGGATGACATGAAGGTGAATAGTAACAAGTGGGTACACAAGATTAAAAGGAAACAAATAAGGAAGTGGATATGTATAATTTAAAGGCTTTAACTCAAGGGTTTCATCAAGTGAAAGGGATAAATTACTTTCAAAATTACAGTACAGTAGTGAAACATACTATCATTAGATTTGTACTCAGTTTGGCTTTGAGTAAGAATTGGATTAGTGGATAACTTGATGTTAATAGTGCTTTTCTTAATGGAAGCTTGAAGATGTGATTTATATGATGCAACTAAAAGGGTTTAAAGTTGAGTGTTCCTATGGTTTGCAAATTAAAAGAGACTCTTTACTAGCTTAAACAAGGACCAAGAGCATAGTTTCAAAAGCTTTTTTCTTTCAACATAAAAGAAATTAGATATCACAATAACTAGAAATGATAGTGTTTTATTTCAAAATTTACTAGTCTATATAGATGATATCACAATAATTGGAAATGATAGTAACTGCATGCTCAATTTGCACTAAAGCATATAAGGGGCTTACACTTTTTTCTTGAGTATTGAAGTTTTGAGTTCTTGCATTTGTCTTAAACCAAATATTTGAAGGATTTGTTAGATCATATATGTCTGATGTCAAGTCTATCTTTAGTCCTATGTCTGATGGTACACAATTGTCAGAATTTGATAGTTCTTTTATGGCTGATCCTGGTGTGTATAAAAGTATTGTAGGTGCTCTACAATACCTTACAGTGACTCATCTTGACATTGCTTTTGTAGTCAACAAGTTATAACAATTTTTTTGCCTTACCATTAGATATTCATTAGCAAACAGATAAACATGTGCTTTGATATTTGAAGGTAACTCTTAAACATGGTCTACTTTTAAAGAAGTCAAATGAGATTAATATCATAGGCTTTTCTAAAGTAGACTGGGCTTGTAGTCCTATTGATAGTCGAAGTACTAAGGCATAATGTGTCTTCTTTGGAAGTAGTTTGATTTCTTGGCAATCTGTGAAACAAAAAGTGGTGTCTCGTTTAGTATAGAGTTCGAATATTGTGCTTTGACCTCTATCACCTACAGGGACGTACTCATAAATATTTTTTTATTGAAAAATGTTTCTAATTTTTTTTATTTATAATATCAAGATTTATAGCTAACATTGAAAAAATAATATAAACTTAAAAAGTAAACAAAAATAAAATAAACAAAAATAAAAATTATTTAAGTTGTGCTCGACGATGCTTTATAGCATAAAATTTATCAATTATCAAATCAGATTCAATTTCTTCTGCAAACTCTTTTTCAATATAGACAATCATACAATCTTTAAGAAATTCCTCCTCCATTTTATTTCGGAGTGATATTTTAATGAGTTTCATAGCTGAAAATGCACGTTCCGTAGTTGCTGTAGAGACTGGAAGGGTCAACACCAAGCGAATTAATTTATCAATTAGATAATATATCTGTGACTTTCTTGTTCTAACTAGCTCTTCACACAATTTAGATAGAGAATGTATGTTTTAAAAATCTAAGTGTTGCACAACAGCCATCTCATAGAATTTCAACTGACGTTTTAAATCTTCAAGCTCTTTTTGTATAAAATCTTGATGATAGAAATCTTTAGCAAGAATATAGATATCATCAGCATTAAAGGATTTAAAGTTTTTTGCTGGATTTAGAGCTGAACTAAGAATAAGAAGTTTCATTGCTTCATCTGAAAATCTGTTGCCTATTTTCATTAGCTGAAAATCAATTACTGTATTAAATATGTCAACACGATAATAATGATCAAATGTAATGTGATTATCTTGTTGACATGAACGTCCTGTACCTTCCATATACTGAACATTCATATTCGGGGTGACAATATTATGTTTTTTACAAAATGACAAAACACATTGTAAAAAATCATCCCAACCCTCTTGCCTTAGATTCTCAAGAAGACCTTTTGAATAAGACACTAGTTCAAGTGCGTTTGAAATATCTTAAGCTTCATACTGCAATGATTGATATAAAATATCAGTGATTCCTAGGATTTTATCCATCAAAATCAAAATAAATACAAATTCAAAGCTTTTCATTGTTTTTAGACATCCTTTTGCTTATCCTCTTATATTACTATTAGGTCCATTTTGAATCATATTTTCAAGAACAATGCAAGTTGCACCAAATATATCTATCAGCCTATTAACTGAAGCAAAATGTGAGCTCCATCTTGTCACTCCAGGTCGCTGTAAAGTGCAAATTTGATTGGCTCCTGTACCAGTCTCAAGTTCTTCTGAAGCTAACATATTTGCTATTTTAGATTCTCGAGCAGATTTTAATTCAGAGCAACGCTTAGTTGAAGAACTAACAAGATTTATTATTGAGTTCAACTTTGAAAAAAATAACCACACATCATGGACATCTTTGGATGCTGCAACCAAAGCTAACTACAATCTATGAGCAAAATAATAAATATAATATGCAGATGGACAATTCATTTTAAATAATGCTTGCAATTCATTCCATGCTCCACGCATATTGCTTGCACCATCATATCCTTAACCTCTTAGGTTCTCTATTTGAAGATCATATCTAGTAAGAATTTTACATATCTCGATTTTAAGATTTTTAGCTATTGTGTCTTCAACTTGAACAATATCAAAAAAATGCTCTCTAATAAACCCACAATAATCAACAAATCTTAAAATGATTGTTATTTGTTCCTTGTTAGATTCATCAGTTGCCTCATCTACAAGAATACAAAATTTAGCTTCTCCAACCTCCTTACATATTCTTTTTCTCACATTATTAGCAAGAATATTTAAGATTTTCTTTTGAATTTTTAGAGAAATATATTTAGCATTGCTAGGAGCATTATCTAAGACAACTTTCGCAACATTTTCATTCATTAATCCCATCAATTTTATCATCTCAATGAAATTACCACGATTAGTTGAAGAGCTAGATTCATCATTCCCTCTAAATGCACATGCTTGCTTTGCAAGCTACTTAACAGTCTCCATTGAAGTCTTGAGCCGTAATCGATTATCCAAAATTTGTTGTGAAGATTGTGCATTTATCACTTTATCAATTTGTTTTGATGAATTTTTCAAATTAGCCCATTTTTCCATAGCCATTTGATGTGATTCCCCTTCATGATTCACAAAAGAACATTTTCCATCATTTACCCTTTTCCAATTTCCAAATCCATTAACTGTGAATGTTGGATGTTTTGCTGGATTAATATCAAAAAGAAAGCACGGAAAACAAAAGGCTTTGTCTTTGTTTGAAGAATACTCCATCCAAGGAAATCGAGAAAGCCAAGAATATTGGAATCGATGTTATTGGTTCCCAAATTGAGTAGGTGAAAATTCACTCAACTTGGGTTGATATGGTCCCATGTTGATATATTCTCTTCGAATATCATCTTGTATATTAACATCATATGACCATATTGGATTACGTAAACCTGGATCACGTTCCAAAAATTGAATACCAATTTTTCAAAAATCAATTCTTTGAAACTTTGAAATATGTGCATTATAATCAACAAGTGGTTCTTGATATCGCTTACTTTTTTGGTTGGTAGCCTTAGTAGAAATATTTTTGGTTGATTGTTGATCATCTATTTTCTTAAAGAATGAATGAAGAGTTTTAAATGATTTAGAACTTTGGTGAGGTTTATCAATTATAACCTACGATAAAAGTATTTAATGCAAATTAAAGTTTATAAATTAAAAATTACAAACACCTAACAACAAACAAACAAAAAATTAAAATAACTAAAGAATTAAAGAATCAATAAATAAGTTATATGACTAATCATTTTTTAACTTATTAATAGTAATTGATAAGTATAGAAATTTAAAATAAATTTCATATTCTAATATAACAATGAGATGATATATATTTTGAAATAAAGAACTCTAATTAATAACTTAAAAAATGAAAAAAAAAAATAACGTATTTAATGAAATAATGGTGAATTATTATTAAAAAAATGAGTGCTAAATACATATAAATTTATACTTAAATAAACGCTTAAATTAATAATTATATAATATTTATCGATCAAAAGTTTAAAAGCTATAATTTTTAGGAATATATAATACATAATTATTGATATGAGTATAAATTAAAATATAAATATTTTAAGTATTTAGTATTTTTAAAGAAGAATACATAATTATAATAATTTTACTTAAAAAAAGAAGAAGAAGAAGAAGGTACCAGTGCGCCGCAGAGTTGCAGAATAAAGCAATGAATAACAGTTGAAAAATATTAGTTATAATGAACAGCGGCAGGAGAAGAAGAGTAAGGAAGGTAGTGAAAAGTTAATTTAATTAGAGTTTGAATTAATATAACATAGATTATATTTATATTACTAAAATTTATTAATTTTTTTTTTACAAAAGCTGGCCGGGCTGAAGCACGATATAGCCCACGTTAGAGTCCGTCTCTGATCACCTATGAGATTATTTGGTTCAAGCCTCTTATTTCAAAATTGAAGGTTTCCATTATTTAATGCATGTTGTGTATTGTGATAATTTTAGCACATCACCTTGCCAAAAACCCGTATTTCATGCACCCACTAAACACAATAAAATTGACTTTTATTTTATTCATGAGCAAGTCACTAACCAAGAATTTGATGTCAAGTATATCTCCACTAAAAATCAGGTTGCATATCTGCTTATTGAGCCGGTGTCGATGTCTTAATAAATATAAGGCAAAAAAAAATGATTTTTACTATTATATATATATATTCAACATCTAGCATTGCATGTAAAATGTATAAAAATTAAAAACAATAATTATTTTTGACATTATTAATCTTATTAATACATAATTAATTTTCTATTAAATTTTATTCATTTTTAAGTTGAACTTTTAGACGTCAATCTAATTAATTATACTATATTAGAATTTAATTATAATATTTTAAATTGAATTTTTCACTTGCAACGCTATTAAAATAAATGAGGAATAAAAAATTTCTTTTAAAGATGAGAGCATTTTATTTGCAAACAACCGAAGCACTAGTTATACACAAGAATAAGGCAATTATTCCCTAAAATTAAAAAACAACTGATTAGACATTTGACTCATTATTACAATTAAGAAACCAAACATATAATAATAATTTGTTTATATATACATATAATTATATAATAAAAAATATTATATTGAATAATTAAATTTAACCTTATTTTGTTATTACACTAAAGAATGAAGAAGAAAAATATCAATTTTTTAAAGCACATTAATTACTAAAATTTTAATATTATAAAAAGTGTGCTACTTTGTAAAAATTCTTCGATTAGGTTATCTGTTTATATACTTCTCATGTCTAAGGGTGAGAAAGTTTTGTTAGAATTGCCCTCAAACTTCAATGAGAATGACGAACAAGTCCCAACAGTAAGTGTCAGAGAGAAAGACACAGATAGTTTACAGGTGTTGGAAGGGGTTGTTGTTTGCAGCTGCAACTTGCCCAAGTCTCAGAGAGAAAACCCAACTATCCTCTGCATGATGACAAAGAGTAGACTCTCAAGAAACAAACACAAAAATAAAGTAAGAAAACTTTCTCTCTCTTAGTTCATTGATGTCCACGTGGACTTTTCTTTTTTAAAAATGAGCTGTCTATTTTTCAGAAATATGCTAACTTACAAAGAAGAAGTATAAGTGTGGAAAGTTTTTTTCCTTGTTATCTTACTGTCATTAGTCTCTCTTTTAACGTAATATTTGTCACTACATTCACTCAGTAGCTTCACTTTGTAAGTTTCTCTTTATATATTTTATTTTTAATTCAATTATTTTCTTATTTTTTTTTTTTTTTTTTTTAATTGTTATCATCCTGAAAAATACTATATTGAGTTTGAATTTATCAATTTTGTTAAATTTCTTGATTATGACTTATGAACAAATTTTTATTTTTATTTTTCAAATTTTGGAAATCGAGAGTATATATAGTGATTTGTAATAGAAATTTAAGCAAATGACTAACTTTGGGAATTTTTTTTTATAGCAGAAAGATCGTAACTTTAAAATGAAAGGAACAAACAAAAGTAACAATGTGATTGATGAGATTTTGAAGCAAAACAATGAAAATCAAAGGAATATTTTACAAAAAGTGAGGTCAGTTGAAGAAAGGCAATGTGAAGAAGAACAAGAACTCAATCTTGGGCTCTCTTTAGGTGGAGTTTATGGCGAGAATTCCAAAGACAAGTCTCTGACTAGATCTTCAACTGTGGTCGGACTTATTATGACTCAAGTTGGTGGAGAATCGGATAAAACTCCACGACATCTCAAAAGGAGTACTGCACTTGTTCCTCTCACCAGGTCTACCTCTTTACCTGCTGAGACAGAGCCAATGACGATCAAGCTCAATGATTTTCAGGCAATCAGAAAAATGGAGGCTAAGAAAAGGTTCATTGAAAGGCAAAAGATGATGTATAGATCAGCCATTGATGGTCATCACAAGTCTAAGACTCAACCACCTTTATCCTCTCAAGTACTGTCTTGGGGTACTAACCCACAATCTGGAGGTATACACCTTTCCTTCCTCTCTCTTTTTTTATTTTCATAAAAATTTTCTCTTATTTTGGTTCTGTTTTTGTTTGGATGATTTGGTTTGCTTATTGTTATGGTTTCCTATAATTGCTCTCTTGAGGTATATTTTATCAACTCCTTGGATAGTAGATGCTTACCCTGTCAAATGATAGAGCATCTCTTTTGCATCTTTTGTGAAAGAGGAAACTAACACATAAATTTGAGCACGTATTTGCACTCATACCATAACATCAAAACTGGTGTGACACGTTGAAAATATCATGTTTATTCATTTTTCAAGAAAATTCTATCAAATGCGTCTTCAAATTTAAGCGAAATATTTTTTTTGCTTAACTTTACGTGGGTTCTATTTTGATAGTGTCAATCTGCATATAGAATTGTTTCTCTTTTTGTGTATGTAGAATTGTTTATTTTCTTTTAGATTAAAGAATTATGCTTATGGTGTGCTAAAGTTAGTTATTATTGGGATTTGTGATTATACACGTGTAACTGTTGGGAAATCAATTAGAAGATATTTTGAGAGAAAAGACTATAAATTATGTATATCCAATTCATTTCCTTCTTAATAAAGTTGGTTATTCTTTCTCTCATTTCTGTTTTCGTTCTATGGTATCAGAGCAAGGTTTGAGAAAGAATTAATAGCTTCAACTTCGTTCTTCTTCTTTTTCTTCAATCAGTGTTGTTCGAACAGTCTTGTGACTAATCTACTTTCTTTCTTCAGTTTGATTAGTGATTTCTTTCTTTCTTTTCTTTGCGATTCTTGTTTTCTTGAAACAAATTCCATGGAAAAGGTTACAAATCAAGTAACTCAGTCGAATACTGAGGTTAACTTGGCTGTGCGATCCAAAGGATGTAATAATTCCTTCGTGACTCTTGAACAGAGTTTAGGAAATCATCCAATGACAGTTCCTTTTGCAACAAAACTGGATCGAACAAATTTTTTGACCTGGAAGGTTCAGCTGGAGAGTTTGATCATAGCATACGGTCTTGATCGGTTTATCAGCAGGAGTATTGTGCCTCCCTTGTCAGTTCTTGATGGTAGTCCTAATCCTGATTATCATTCGTGGTATAGGATCGATAATTTGTTGAAGAGTTGGTTGTTCAGTTCAATTTCAGATTCTATGATGACTCATGTCTTAGGACAGAATAAAACATTCACTGATATGTGGTTCTCACTTGCGAAATACTATGCCTCCACCTCCAAGGCTAGAATTATGGAGTTAAAACTGCAATTGCAGTCTCTTAAAAAAGGAGGAATGTCTGTTACTGATTTTGTTCTGCGTGTTAAGAATATCAGTGATCAACTCATGGCTGCTGGAGAGCTTGTTAAAGAACAAGATCTGATTGTCTGTATTTTTGGAGGTGTAGGATCTGATTTCAATCCGTGTGTAGCATCAATGAATATGAATTCTACGGTAAATTCCACAGAGTTAACTATTGAGGAAGTGTTCAGCAATTTGTTATCTTATGAGCACATGCTGGAAGAGCAAGCCAAATCAGCTGAGTTGCATGTAATGCAAGCTAACTTTGTTAAGATGCAAATGAATAAGTCTAACAGTAATTCTGGTGGAGGTTCAGGAAGCCAGGAAAACAAGTTTGATATTCATAATTTCTTGCAAAATACCTCAAATGTTGGTAGAGGTCGAGGACGAAATAATGGAGGTGGTAGAGGACAGAAGAAAAACATTCAGTGTCAGATCTGTGGTAAGCAAGGTCATGTAGCCCACACTTGCTTTCAACTAAGAGATCTTTTGCGTGGTGTGCCTTTAGGCATGGGTAGAGGCAAAGAAGTTCAGAATTGGCCTAATCATCCAAATGCTCATAATAATTTTGGCACTGCTATGTTTGCTTCAACTTTGCCCTCAGGACTTCCACAGTCTTCTTCTCCTTCTTATTTTCCTTCTTCTCCTGTTCCTTCTTATGCTAATTTCTATGCAGGAGTACCTTCTTTACCTTCAGATATAAGACCTTCCTCTCAATGGGTCTTGGATTCTGGCGCAACACATCATCTGACTCCTTCATTTAATCAAGTTACAAATCCTTCTTCAATGCCACCTTCTGGTGGAGTACAGATAGGTAATGGTACTGATCTTTCTGTTAGACATAAAGGTCATTCTATTCTTACCTTTCCTACTTGTGTTCTTCATCTTAATGACTTGCTACATGTTCCTGATATCTCCTGCAATTTATTGTCTGTACATAAGCTATGTACTGATAATAATGCTTTTGTAGAGTTTCATCCTTTTCATTTTTTTGTTAAGGACCAAGTCACGAAGAAAATTCTTCTGCAAGGTCAATCTCACAATGGTCTTTACAAGATCAATAATGAGCAAGATTGTGCATCTTTTCAGAGTCCTCCGACTTGTGTTTTTTCTGCTTCTATGACACTGTGGCATTCAAGATTGGGCCATCCAGCTCATCCTATTGTAGCCAAAGTGTTAAATTCAGCTAGTATTCCATATTCTAATATCAATAAAGACTTTTGTACACCTTGTGCTGTGTCTAAATCTCACAAGTTGCCTTTTCTTTCTAGGCATGAATCTAGTATTTCTCCATTTCATTTGTTGTATGTAGATTTGTGGGTGTCACCTGTCACTGCTTGTACTGGTGCTCGTTATGTTTTTCTCATTGTTGATGATCATTCTCGTTTTATGTGGTGTTTTTTCCTTAATACCAAAGATCAAGTTAAACCTGTCTTCACTAATTTTCTTAAAATGGTTGAAACACAATATAAAACCACCGTTCGAGCCATCCAATCTGACAATGGTGGTGAATTTAAATCTCTTGAAGGTTATCTTGATTCTTTAGGCATTCTTCATCGTTTTACTTGTCCCTACACTTCTGAACAAAATGGTGTAGTGGAATCTCGTCATAGACGAGTTGTAGAAACTGGTCTTACTCTTCTTACTCAATCTTCAATGCCTTTAGAATATTGGCCCTATGCTTTTAGAACTGCTGTGTTCTTGTTAAATAGGCTGCCTACTCCTGTTCTTTCTTATTCTTCTCCTTATACTGTTTTGTATTCTACTCTTCCTGATTACTCTTCTCTTAAGGTGTTTGGTTGTGAGTGTTTTCCTTGTTTACGATCTTACAATCAACATAAATTGCAGCCTAGATCTTTGTCCTGTGTTTTTCTTGGTTATGCTCCAAAGCAAAGGGGTTACTTGTGTTTATGTGTCTCTACTGGTAAAATTTACACTAGTAGACATGTAGTCTTTAATGAGTTCAAGTTTCCTTTTTCTGTTTCTCCAGTCCCTTCTTCTCAGTCCTTGGATCAATTCTCTAATACTTTTGTTGTACCTCATCGTGTGCCTCCTGATGTTGCTATGCCTAATTCTGCGACTTCTTCTCCTTTGTCTATTTCTTCATCTCCTTTAATGTCTTCTGCGCCCTTTTCTCATAGTTCTCCTGTTGTTGCTTCTTTTGTCCCTCCTGCTCCTCCAATTCTTAATATTCATCCTATGCAGACTAGAGGCAAAAGTGGCATTGTTAAACCCAAGGTTCTCTTGACTTCTTCTTCTGTCTTGCCTTCTACTCCTACTTCCTTTCAACAAGCTGTTTTAGATCCTGAGTGGCAAAAGTCTATGCAGCTTGAGTATAATGCCTTAATGGCTAATGGCACTTGGCACTTGGTTCCTCCTCCATCTGGTCAAAAGATAGTGGGGTGTAAATGGGTATACAGAGTTAAAGAAAAATCAGACGGCACATTGGATAAAAGAAAATCCAGGCTGGTTGCTCAAGGTTTTACTCAGACTCATGGTGTGGACTATTTTGATACTTTCAGCCCTGTTATTAAACCTGTGACTGTAAGGACTGTTTTGCATTTGGCTTTGTCCTATGGTTGGCCTTTGAGGCAGATTGATGTGAATAATGCCTTTCTTAATGGCACTCTTGATGAGCAGGTCTACATGCAACAACCTAGGGGTTTTGTTGATTCTCAGCGTCCTCATTTTGTATGCAAACTTGACAAGGCTTTATATGGCCTTAAACAGGCTCCTCGAGCTTGGTTTTATAAGCTCAGTTCATGGTTACATTCATCGGGTTTTATTGCTTCTAAATCAGATTCCTCACTTCTAAACAGATGGAGCATTCTTGGAAGATCCATCTCCTTACAGAAGTTTGATTGGGGCTCTACAATATTGTACTATTACAAGACCTGACATAGCTTTTGCTGTTAACAAGTTATGTCAGTTTTTGCAATGTCCTACAACTCAACATTGGATAGCTGCTAAGAGGCTTTTACGTTATTTGAAAGGAACTTCAAACTATGGTGTGACACTGCATAAAAGTTCTTATTTAGAACTTACTGTTTTCTCTGATGCAGATTGGGCTTCATGCCCTGATGACAGACGCAGCACAAGTGCTTTTTGTGCATTTCTTGGCAATAGTCCTATTTCTTGGAAGTCTAGCAAGCAGAAAGTGGTTTCAAGAAGCAGTGCAGAATCAGAGTACAGAGCTGTTGCTCAGGGTGCAGCTGAAGTTTTGTGGCTAAGATCTTTGTTGAAGGAGTTAGGTGCTGATTTAAAAAATAAACCAGTGATACTTTGTGATAATGTATCAGCAAAATATATTGCAGACAATCCAGTGCAGCACCAACGTACAAAACATATAGAAATCGATTTGTATTTTGTGAGAGAACAAGTGGCTGATTCTAAGCTTGAAATTAGGCATGTGCAGTCACAAGATCAAGTAGCAGATGTGTTGACAAAACCTTTGTCCTTATCCCAATTCACTATTTTACGCAGCAAATTAAGTGTGTTGCCTAGACCCTCAATTTGAGGGGGAATGCTAAAGTTAGTTATTATTGGGATTTGTGATTATACACGTGTAACTGTTGGGAAATCAATTAGAAGATATTTTGAGAGAAAAGACTATAAATTATGTATATCCAATTCATTTCCTTCTTAATAAAGTTGGTTATTCTTTCTCTCATTTCTGTTTTCGTTCTATGGTGTATTAATAATGTCTAATTGGAAAGATAGTGAACAAACTTGGTAACCTAGTTCTTTAATTCTAGGACAACTAACATTTATTCATGAATATTTTTAACAAGATGGTAGCATACTATGTATGGCTACTTAATGATTTTTTCTAGGTTGATTGGTTAGCAAGACAAAAAAGGATCAAAGTCTATTCTCTTTTAGTCGTCGTGATTTGTAGATTTGAACTACATTAAATCCGAGGATTGTGCACATAAGAACAAAATTTTAAAACCTTTTTCATATCCGACAAGATATGGGAAGAAAAGATTAAGATTCAATTCAAATCCATTGAGACAAAATGGAAAGAAATAGTGAAAAGGGTGTAGATATCAACAAAGAGAATATATTGATATAAATGTATAAAGATGAGCTAGAACTATATATGGAATTTGAACTTGATCGATATCGGCAAAATAACATTCTTCTTAAGGCCTTGTTTAGAAGTCAACATATAAAACCTTTTTACTACACAATGTATGTAGGTTTTCGTGTATTATAGCGAAACTAGTAGTTATTTTCAATGCGTAGGATTTATGACGTCCATTGGTTGGACTCTATCTAAAGAAAAATGAGCACATGGATGATGCCAATAGCTTCTTTTTGTAGGGCTACCACATGTTGTCCTGAAAGCTACACATGATTGGTAGTACTTTTACACCCAAAACATGTCAAATTGCAAGAAATGACCACATGTCTTCTATGTTACACACTCTCTTTTGGGACATAGGAAATCATAAATTTTTTGATACACATCCAGATGTTGGACACACCCATTTTCTCAATTTTTTTGCTAAATTTTCACCAAATTAGAGTGGTTGAGAACCCATATCCCATGTCATGTCACATGAACACAAGTACTCGGTGAAAAAAAAACTCAAACACAACTTATCTTCTCAAAAATGTGAACTTGCTATTTGATGCCCCGCACAGCAGAAAACTTTTCTTCTCCTGAGATCTTTCACTTGTTAGTCTCTCCTCCTTTTTAGAATGTTAAGTTATGGTCCATTTTTAACATCCAGTCATATTCTGTCACCTAATCTGAAATCTCAAATAACTATAAATTTGAGCCTATGCAATCCCACATCATTAAGCTGAAAAGGAGGAAGCTGTATCCTATGAACTAGTGAAAAAAAAAAAAAATGCTAAATAGTATTCATAAGTGGTAGAGTTTTTTCATTGTTTCCTGGGTCAGAACTGCTAGTTGGTGTTTTCATCACTCTTATCTGCTTAATTGATGTTTTATTATATGAAGATTCCAATTTATTCAATACTGAAATATTGTATTTCCTTTATTTACCAATCACTCTACAATTGCCAATTTTACTATGTTATATTTTCATTTTTATCACTTGTCTATTTGGCAAAAACTATTCCAAACACAGTAGAAGGAAACATAAGTGTTGAGAATTCATTGAGTGGCCAAAGAGACATGGCTAATCCAATAGCATCAGCAACTGCAAATGGAAAAATTATCAACCTTACAAAAGGTATTTTGTTGGAGAGTCCCTCGAAGAAGGTTAGAGTGGTCGATACAGATTATACTGACGTTGGAATAGAAATGATGAAGAAATGGCCAAGTGTGACAACAATTGGAGATGATGGAAGGAAAATCAAAGGATTTCTATACAAATACACAAAAACTCAAGTAAGTATAGTCTGTGTTTGTCATGGCAACTTCCTCACACCTGCTGAATTTGTTGAACATGCTGGAGGCAAGGATGTGGATAATCCAATGAGGCGCATTACTGTCTGCTCGTCCGGGTTTCGTTTTTAAATGTGTCTGTGGTGGTATCCTTATGATCACCCCCTTTTGAAGTATCAAGAAATGCAATGCCCAACTAGAGAAATAAATAATCTAACTAGCTCTTTCTATGCTTGTTTTGTTTGCTTTTTCTCTTTTGCTAAAAGAGAATCCTTAAAAATATAGCTAGCCAGCGAGCTAATGGTTGTTAAAGATTCTATGTTCATGGTACTGTTATGTTAATGAAAGTATCCATATTAAGTTATGGGATAATTTTGATGTTTGTCAATGAGTCATAGAAGATAAAGTTGAAATTTTGAAAAACAATGCAATACTGCTCTAGCACTAGCACTAGCACTAGCACTAGCCTAACAACATTGATAAGTCAACCCCACTGTCTCGAAGTGATCTATGGTTGCTCTCTACATTAGCTATATTTCTTTTAAAACTGTGAGCTAGTTTTCTGAAATTGTAGGATCCACATGATCTTTTGCATATATAGTATTTTTCAATTTAATATGTGTGAGTGATTATGAGCTACGTTGAGCAGCCAGTAACTAATATATTTATTGCATGTTCTTTCTTTATACTCAAATTAAATATTTTATATTTATAATTCTAATTTTATTCTACTTTTTTTTTTTCTTTCCAATCTTCAAGGCCGTTCTTGCTTGAACAAGTTTTCCAGTGAAGTTGTTCTTTTGCGAAAACAACAGCATTGATGCTAACAAACTCCAATTGAACTTGTTCTCCTTTTACCAATAGATGAATGAAATTATGTCCAAGCATACACCAATTAATGAATGAAATTATGTCCAAACTCTATATGCTTTGTGCTCCCGCGAAAGGCTACATGCTCTACTTCAACTTTTAGCATAGAATAAAACAAATGATTTTTGTTTTTTAAGATTAGAAAGCTATAGTCTTTTAACCGATACCTTATTTTGGTACCCATTTATTCCAAAAAAAAAAAAAAATACATATATGAAAGTTGAAGTATATATTAGTCATTTAAATAGTTTAGAGTTTATAATTTATATTTTATTATTTATGTTTTAAAATTTTAAAAAAAATTGACTAAATTATCCTTCAATTTTTATGCATAAAAATTATTTTTGATTAAATAAATACTTTTTAAATAATACGAATACTTTTAAAATACCATTAAACAAAGCTTCACTAAAACATAACGTAAACTACTCTTTCTGTTATCAATTAAACCACCCAATCATTATCAGTGTAATCAAATCATTGTTTTCTTCTTTTATGCCCATACTTTATTCCTTGAAGTACCAAGCCGAAAAAAAAATTTCATGAACTTTTTATTTTTTTTTTGCCAATAAAAATTTGATTAAATCAAGACTATTATCACACCTTTAAATTATCAAAATTTGATTAAAATTTGCCAACTATAAGAATACTTAAGATCATGTTCAAGCACGTTATAACGTAAGTCTTAAGCTTTAATCTTTTATCTCATTATCCAACAAAATCATGAATTTATGCATAATTAACCAACCAAATGGGCTAGCTTATGACTTTCGTGAACTTTTATTGCAACGTTGCTTTTTTGCAAATTTACATTGACTGCAATACAAATCGAAGAAGTTATGGAATTGCTAGTTGAAAAAAGTGTTTTGCACATAAATAGTGAACTTATAACTTCTTCTTTTTGTTTAATTTTTAAAATATATTTGATATAGGGACAATAAATAATAGATAAATAAGCTCATATGGACCCTTTTAATACTTTTATTCTAAGTTGTACACCAATTTGCTCGTTATTTAAAATACCAACTATGCCCTCATTAGTAGTTTTTTTATTAAAATAATAGAGAAGAATAAATTAGGTGAAAGTTCTGAGATATCGTGGAGAAGAGTAGGCTTCGTTTGCTTGCTATCACATGGACATTTTGGAGTTGGGTTTAATTAATTGATAAGTGAAATCATAATGACATCTAATGTTGTTAGAGAAAGTTAATAACAAAGTTTCTACAATTAATATGAAAGTGATATTGTTACTAAAAGCAACATGAGTACATAGTGAATGACAAAATCAACTTTCAAATTCAATTTAACATTAGTCTAATTTATCTTTGATAAATAGAATCATTAGTCGATTAAAATTTGATCAGTTAAATTATATTTAATTTAGCTCTAAAAAATTGAGTCACTTGTCGGTTGGACAGACCTCCAATTCTACGAAATATAGTTAGACATATATTCAATCAAAATTTAGCATAATTGATCAACAATTAAGGACATTTTTATTATAATGTGTAAAAAAAATCAAATGAAATGAATCATATCTAATTTTTAATAAATATAAAATCATGACAATATATAATTCTAAATAATAAATAGTAAATAAAAATTTATTAACCAAAGTATAGAATAATGAATAAAAAATAAATTGAATCACTTATTATTATTATTATTATTTTACCTTTTTTAAAGAATGAATAAATTTATAACAAATAGAATATTTGTATGTATAAAATATGCAATATTACCGATATGCTTAAATATATTTAATAATATATATATCATACAAAATATATATGATTAGCAATTGTTAATAAATATTTGTTCCAAAATTTAAATAGTTTTCTAGTGAGTTTGTTCAATAAAAATATTTGTCTTTTTTGTTAAAAGAATAACAATAAAAGTATTGAATAAAAATGAGACGATTCCCACCCCTCACCCGTTACAGTATTGCTTTTTTATATTTCCACGTGTATTAAAACTAGTGTTCACCTCTGAATCGGTCTTCTTCTCTTCTTCTTCTTCTTTTTTTTTTTTTTTTCCAATAGATTTCTATATATTTAATTAATTTTATTTAAAGATAAAGAACACTAAAATTAAACAGTAAATCAAAACTATTAATTTTTTATCGATATAAATCTTATTCAATTTAAAACAAATTTAAAGATATTCAATCCTAAATTTAAACAGATCAAATTTTTTATTTATTTATTTATAGTTATAAATAAGAGAATCAAAATAATAAAAAATATACTCTTAAATATTATTAAATTATTATAAAAAATTTAACATTATTTTTATTTTAAAACTAAAATAGTAATTAATGTAAATGTGATATGTAAAATATTTAAATATAACTTATTAAAAATAAAATATATATTTATTTATAATTTTAAAAGTAATTCCGTCCGGATCGGATTACAGTAAATTATAAAATCTGTCAATCCAAATCCGATCCGATTATAAAATATGTCAATCCAATCCGATCAGAATCCGACATATCAGGATCAGATTTCTTTATTTAGTCAAATTGATTGGATTATTTACTCACTCTTAAAGAACACTAGCAATCTTATAATTTTAGGTAAAAAAAATTAGTTTAACTTTATAGCTTTCAATTAAAGGAATTTAGTATCATATTTTTGTAGTTTAAGATATACTTTAGTTTCAAAAATTTAAGAAAAAAATAGACTAAATTATAACTATTACATCAAATATATAAGATTAAAGTGCACATTTTACAAAAATATAAAACTAAATTATTTTAATTAAAAATTATAGGACTAAATTACTCCCATGAAACTATTAGTACTTATTTTTTTTTATTCGATAGATTTTTTGTGAGTCATGAATTGTAGCAAAATAACACAGTACTTATTTTTTTTATTCGGTAGATTTTTTTGTAAGTCATGCATTGTAGCAAAATATGCTTAGATTTATTTAGCTATTTTGGTTGTTTTTTCTATTATTATTTTTCCTTGAAACGCCATCATGTGTCGTGTATGTCACTAATTTACACTAGTAGAAATTCTTGTTTTATTCAATAATATGTAATTTTTCTTTATAAAAACATCTAAATAAAACAAATTTTGAATTATTTTTATATAAAAGAGAGCTTAAATTATATTCATGTAGTTTTTACATTGAAAATTTATAAAGAAAACATAAGTTAATTGTTAATTCTATAATCAAATTAGTGCAAAAATATAATTTTACATGCAAATTAATATATATTTCATAAATTCTCTTTCACATGTAACATATTTAAATTAAATATTAACTAACAAAATTTTACTGTAATTCTAGTTATTGGTGTATAAACAGTGTAATTACTTAAAAACTTAATATTTTATTCTTCATTTTTCTCTTTTCCTTTAGCATATTATTTCTCTATGAGATTTCACTGTTAGTTGAGAAAATAAAATATATTAAATTGGTGTATAAATTTAGTGTTTGTTATTAATAAATAAATAAAAAAAGTTGGTATTAACAGACCCGTGAAAAAATTGTAAATAAAATAATAACTTTAACATTTTTTTTTTTTTTTGTCAGTGACAATTTTTCTTATTAATATTAATATACATGAGTGAAATCAAAATTATAAGAACTTTTTTCAAGAAGTTTAACAATTTCATTACTCAATCCTATAATTATTATGAAAGATAAATTTAGTTCAATAATATTTTCAAATAATTCAATAAGTTCAAATTTTTTAATTTTATCAAATATTTTTATTGACCATATATAACTTATTTATAGGTGTATAATTGGGTTTTTAAATTTATATTCCTCCAACTAATTAATTACACCCTACCGGTCACCGCCAAAAACAGAACCACGACCTGCACCGCCACTACTAGATAGAGCCACGTACTCATCTAAATTGACTGTTGTTGAGGCAGGTGTCCTACTACTTATTGGTGAAGCTGCTTCTACCGCCTCAGCTGCCAAATGGTATTGTGGAGATTGAGACCCTTCTCCAACTCCAGCTTGTTGCATCTTTAATTTGTTGTTATTATAATTCTGAGTTTGTTTTAGAAGTGGTGGTGATGGTTGATCATGTTCAGTGAAGAGCTAACTCTAGTTAGTTACTTCAATCCAAGACTCTTGATTTTGGGTGGGCATAAAGAGAGAGAAGAATGAGAAAATTGAGGTGATATTAGATAGAGAGAGAATTAGAGCAAACGGAAAGTTTGGTGAAAGAAGTAGATTGGGATTTAAAGGAGAAGAAGTAGAGCAAAAAAGTCTAAAGCCAGATAGTGAAATTCTTACGAGTAAGTATTTGTTCTTGAGATTTGATTTTTATTCATTTGTTTACTCATTATTTATTAAGAGGAATTTAGTTATAAAAAATAAAAATAAAGATTATATAAAATTATTTATAGAAAGAGAGGGGGAAATAATTAATGGAAAATAGGTGAGCAGTAAAGAGGTAAGAGAGGAGGATGACTAGAAGGCATAATCATAAACTGCCTGAAAAAAAAAAAAAAGAGACAAGATGGGCTGGGGAAGAGAGAAAAACCCAGAAAAATGAATGGAGATGACTTTTAATGAGAATGGTGATGATGATTAAGAGAGGGAAAGAAATAATTTAAATTTGAAAATTCAATTATGCCCTTATAAATGAGTCATGATCAATAAAATGGGCGTGTTTGACAAAATTGAGAAATTTAAATTTATTGGGATAAATTTACTAACTTAATTATAGGACTAATATATCACTTACCAATAACTACATTACTATTTCAACCCACAGCTAATATAGACTATTTTATTTTAGTTGACCTATTACAAAAAAATAGTAAAATTTAGAATAAATATTTTTCTAAAGTTCCAAATGTATTAAAAGTACTCTAAATTGACAGTTTTCAAACAACTTTATTTTAATAACTCTATTTTTTTAATAATTTCAATTTAGTTATTTTTACAAAAAATAATAATAATAATAATAAATGTACTAAAACTTGACAATATGAGTACTAAAATTTTAATAATATGAGAAATAACTAAATCATTTGATTACATAAATATTAAATTAGAATTTTTTAATAGTGTATTCAATATTTTTGTCAAGTACCAAAAAAGTTTCCTGACCTGTAAGAACTGATGGTCTAAAAAATTTGATAAATTTCAACTTTTATTAACAGAAATGGGATTAAGATTTCCTAAGGAGTAAGGGGCTAATTTTTTTTCAAATGGTCCTATTTGTTTTTAGAAGAGTATAGGATATTTAAGAGACACCCCATTAACTTTAACTAAAGAATTTTAATATTTAGAAACTAAAAAGACTATAAGGAGCTGACTGACTGGCTCGGCCTGAACTCTTTTCCCTAAATCTGACAGATTCTAGTTGAACACGCATGTAAACTATGGCGGCAAACTGGCAATGGCAAGTGTCTTTTTCCTTGGTTTGTTTGGCATGAAATTTTTCTATGACTACTTTTTTTTTTTTAAATTAACAAGATTGGTGTTGGACTATTTACTGATTTCACAGCCAGTCTTGGTAATTAAAGGGCCTCCAAATTGCTGCATAAAATTGCATCAATGATCTTTTCCTTTGAAAAGTCGTAGATAACGATAGGTTAGGTTCGACTCTTCACATTTCAACAAACAATCTCATAGCAGTTTGATTACCTTGTTCTGATGTCCATTTGTTAAGGAACCATGGGATAACTACAATAATATCAATTTGCTCTGTTATCCTCGGTAGGTGTCTTTGAGGTCTTGTAATATGCTTTAGTTCTACTCAATGAACCTCTTTTTGACCCCAAAAACAAAAGGTATAAATGAAGATAAGATGAATAAATCAAAATAAAATCATGGGCTTGGGAAGCAAATTATCCTTAAAATACCTAAACCACTAATATTGAGATTAATACGACATTATAGACTGGCTTATGATAACCAGCAGTTGTAGTGAGCAAAATGCAAGACAAATCAACATATAAACAAAGGTTATATGACCCCTTCTTTATCATCTGATGGCTGATGCTACATTAACTTAACAAATTTAAGACTGCATGGTTTTCCTCTTTGATATCTCTTCTAGCAAGATTCTTGACTCAGCAGCCCATTCAACTGGAGCAACTGCCCTGACTGTTATCCTTTGTCTCTTTTCATTGTTGTACTCATTTTGAGAAACACTTATTCGGAAAAGATGACAAACCGAAGTAGCTTGTCTCAATTTCCATTCATATAACTTATCCTCCCCCTCCTGAAGACACAACATTTTAAGAATTAGAAATCATGCTTTTACTTTTCAGTGTTTGACCCATGATCTACATTGGTTTCATGCATTACATACCTGGGACTTCAGATCATTAAGCTCATCAGCAGTGCATCCAACTATCTTTTCTGCTTCGTCATTAAATACAGATACAAAAGCTTCCCCACTTGGATTGAACACTCCCATTACCATTATATACCTATAGAAAAGAACAAAGATTTTAGAAGGTATACAATACAAAGCACAACAATTTATTATACAGTTACATTTATTGAGTTCAGTCAGTATTTACAAATCTTACCTTAAGCTGCATTCTGCATCATTTTTCTGGCACCCTTCACACCAAAAACCAGAGTCCAACGATTCTGTCACTTTCTTCTTGCAAGTTTTGCACGCACGGTACCACATTGCTTGGTCAGGCCTGATCCTACTTACAAATGCTCTAATGTTGTATACCACAGGCTGTAAAAAAGAATCACACAATTAAGAACAAGAAACCATTGATGACTACATTTCAAGAGATGATAACTATAACTAAAAATTGTATATTTTGCAATTATGATACGATGATTATACCTTTTCTTCACCCAAGGATGGGTTTCCAGTTATATCCGACAAAGAGGCTCTGTCAGAGTACATGGACCTACCAGCATTGTTCGTTGGGCTTAATCCTATACCAATAGATGCCATTGGGGTCTCTTTACCCTCACAGTCATACCTACACACAAATAAGTACAAGATAGAATCTTTAAAATTATGAGGAAAACAAAGATTAATAAAAGATAGCAAACTGCTCGAAACTAACTTACCAAGATCTTAGTTTCTTTGCTTCAGGTATATCTGGGTTTACCAACACAGTGCTTCGGCTTATTGCTGACAAAGACACTCCTGCCACAAAATGGAAATAGAGAATCAAATATAAGAAATTCTTTTTATGATTGTCGTTCCAATAACTTCATATCACATTGAATTACCTTGAAAGTCTCCAACTTTAAGGGACTTGATAGCAATAATAGGTGATTTATCAACCATGTCAAGCAACTCTTGACCAATACCAGTTGCAAGGTCATTCCATAAAGATACCACAACTGTCTTTTTCCTGCATTGTATGAAAATAAACACTTAGTAAAGCTAGTTTTGCATGAAAATAAGTCAATGACAGATGACAAGGGTTATGCACGTACGTTTCATCAGCAATTGTAATATCACGCTTAGGAATACTCTCATTGTTGCTCTTCCTTCTGATGCTCATGCTGGGAGATACAGTTTGAACAACACCAATAACATCTGAACATGTAAAATAATCAGTTAGGAATGTTAAATAGAGAATACGCACATCCACAACAGATAAGTGAGAGGCTTCTTACCTACAAGCTCCCTTCCATTGACATAGGGACCCAACATATCAATTGGTACAAAATTGAATTTTGTCTCAGGAACAAAAGCTTCTTCACTCCTGACTTCTTCCACTTCAGAATTCTCATTCAATGTCATTTCATAATCATTTTGCACTGTCTTAAACTGCTTGTTGGCAACTTTTAAAGTCCCTTTTGAAATGTAATACACTTTTCCCAATTGAAACTTGTCATAGAACTTTCTAGCAGCCTCATTAAACATTGTTGCTTGAATTTCAGTCCCCTAAAGACAATTAAATAGATGTGAACCCAACACTAAAAATATGCTTCAAGAATAGTAAGAATTCCACAAAACTTTATATCACACGTGAATGTAATTATTGCTTACATCTTCATCTGTTAACTCCACGTTAAATACACAGCCTTCACCCCTGGCATTTTTATATGTTCGCATGCTTCCCTTATTAGTAAGACGGACCTTAATAGTCCAACTCCCCTCATAAGGATTCAATGAAACAAGTGGACGAACTCTACGTGTCATGGCCATCCGAGCAGCTGGTGCCATACTGAAACCCAAGGGTAAGAAACATACTGTTAATACAAAAATACATTAAACAAACTCGGTAGCAACAAGATTATTGTGTTATTAGAACAATAAAACTCACTTCCTACTCTGCTCATGCACTATCTGAGCAGCTGACTTAGAAACAATTTCCTGCTTAGGCTTCAAAATAATACTAGCCTCTTCTTTTTTCATCTCACTGATCTTCCTCTCATTGACCTCACCAATCTTAACCTCCATTTCAAGTGCAGGAGAAACTGGATCGCATTTTGTGACTATCAAGTATCTGAAATAGTTTTCAATGAACCAGAGAACAAATTCAGTGACAAAATAATGATTTATAATTAAATATTTTAAATTATTAAAATCAAATATCATATGTAGAAAATATAACTTACTTTTCAGATGTTTTGGGGTTGTCATTGAGCGTATAATCGAGAATACGAATAAGACCCAAATTCTGAATTTCTCCAGAGATGACTTTAGAGGTCAGTTGCGACGGTAAAAGTCCGTTTAGCTTCTGCTTACCATCATTCACAGTAAACCTGTAAATACGAAGCACATTGAGAATAATTCATTTTCTTAGCTCGTAGTTCAACGATATTTTGAAGTAAACCAAAAGTTAAAATAAAGACTCAGAAGCGAAGAACATAAAACCCTAGCCCCATGCTCATTGGTAACTGATTTTGCAAAATAAAATATATTTAAGTAGAATCAATGGAGATCAAGTTCTGGAATATCCAAGCCGCTTTGAGATAACCAGATCTCAATCTTTGACTGATCTAACTGAGATTCTAAATACGGGACTGAAATTCCATGTAAATGACATGAAAATCGAAAAATACGCAGGTAGAGTTTATTAATATCAACTTCAAGCACAGAAAACTAAATGGACTCAAATCCCACGTTAAAAACATGAAGACCAAACAAAAATCTTGAACAAAACAACATTGAAAATCTGTTTAACACGAAGTCTAGTTAGGAATTGCTGGTCTTACAAAAAAGAGTGAAAGGGGAAACATTAGATTCGAAACAAAATAACAAAAAAGAAGAAAAAGAGCAGAGACTGACTTGTATCGGTTACCAATGGAATTGAGGTTTAGAACTTGAACGACGATTTCAGGGATCTGAGATGAGTCAGTGGGCGATGGGTTTTCCATTATGATAGAAATGGCATCTGGGGTCGGTTGTTTCATCGCCGCCATTCTATCTCTCTCGATTTTGTGAAGAAGAAGATGAAAAATGAAGAAGGGTTTGATTTGTGTCTTTGCAACGAGCTGTGCTGTATCTGAATCTGGGGTTTTGTATTAGTCGTTTTGGCGGGGGAGTTAAAAGTGCTTTTACAAAATTTCCCGCAAAACAAAATAAAATAACCTAAAAAACAATTTTCAAAATTGCCCCGCTATTTTGGTTTCATCTTCTGGCGCCAAAACCGCTGTTTATTTGCTTGATACGAGAGGACTTATTCATTAGTCATATTAATGACATGTTATCTATGAATAAAATATTCTATATATTTTAAATTATTAATATTAATTATACTTTTATTATATATTATAACATTAAATAAAAACTATAAACATAAAATATATATATATATATATATATATATATATATATATTAAAATAAATAATTAGTATATTTTAAACTATTAATATTAATTATCCTTTTATTATATATTATCACATCAAATAAAAACTATAAACATAATATTAAAATAAAAATTATATTTAAATAAAAATTTTAAATATAATAATAGAATAAGAATTATATCTAAAAATAAATCTAATATTATAATGATTATCATATCTAATAAAAATTCTAAATATCATTTTACTTTCATAATTAATTTTATAATTATTTTAAATATATTGTAAAAATTAACCCAAAAATAAGTCAAATTATTTACGTAAAAGGCATGTATTTGTAACTAATTATCATAAAAACGAGATAACATAAAGAGTTAATATAGCCTCCACTTTTTATTCTTTTATAATTAAAATTTATTATATTAAATTATTATTAGTCTAACATCACATAAACATTGTCATTAATTTTTCCAGTTTATATAACTTTGGTAATTGAAATATGTCCCTAATTCAAATTCACTCATCCAATCTATATATCTATATTAAAAATAGAATTTTCACTGTATATAACTGTTGGTAAAAAAAAAAATATTAAAATAATTATTTTTTTAATTGTATTTATGAATCATGGTCTATTGGTCTTGGACTTTCATGTTTTATCAAGTATTTTTAAGTTTAATATTTTTATTAATAGCAAATGTTTTAAAGAAATTATTAAAAACAATAAAAAAAAAAAGTATTAAAATTAAGAGTCCCTAAAGACAAGCAAATAATTTGATCAATTTATCTAAATTAAAAAATTTGATCTAATTCTTCAAATTCAGATCGAATTGGATTAACATATTTTATAATTAGATTAGATTCAGATTGTAAAGTATATCAATTAATTCAAATTCAAATCGACATATTTTATAATTCGTTGCTATCCAATTCGGACCGAATTACTATTAAAATTATAAATAAATACATATTTTATTTTTAATATGTTATATTTAATATTATACATACCACAATTACAATAAATTATTATTTTAACTTAAAAATAAAAATGGATGTTAAATATTATACAATAATTTAATAATATTCAATAACATATTTTTATTCTCTTATTTGTAACTATAAATAAATAAATTTACTTAATGATATATCAATTTAAAATTTAAATGTTAATATGTATTGTATTTTATATATTACAATAATTAAAAAAAAAAGTTATAATCTTAATTTCACATTATCTGATTCAAAAAATTCGATCTATTTGAATTCGAATCGAATACCTTTAATTCTACTTCATATAAGATCGGATGTAAATTAATGAAAAATATGTAGTTTTAGTCTATTACTTAATGTGCCTCATATTAAAGTAGTTGTGAGTTTGAGTCCTATTAAGATAAACTTGTATTTGTCCCACTTTCTTCTTATATATATATAAAAAAAATTATTTAAATAATGACTTAAGAATTCTCTCTCTATTTTACCTATGCTACAGTAAGAGAAACTATAATATTTAAAAAATACAAATTTTTTTTTTCCAGATTTTAAAATAATTGGATGACTTAATTATGATGTATAAATAGTGAGCTTGCTTGAGCGAACATTTTATATCTATATTTCCAAATTTTGCATTATACATTTTATAATACAACTTGAGGATAGATGTGACAAAATTGATGCATAAAAAAAATACAAATTATCACATATTGCTATTTAATTTTTTATTTTGTGGGATGAAAGATTATAAAAATTATGAGTTTTTCAATCCAAAAAATTAATTAAATGGATAAAAATACTTATAATTTTTATAAATTCTATTGTTTTTAATCAATATAAAAATCTAATTATTTCTAGCAATTTTGAGATTTTTTCAACTAATTCAATCAAATAAAAGGAGAAAACATAATAATTTAAATTGGGTTAATTCAAATTAAATATATTTGTTTGAGTTGCATAAAATTTTAGGGCTTGGGCAAGTTTACAAGCTTTTTGGATCGGATTATTTAGGTCCACTAATTTTTTTGTGTGACATTTATTACATAAACTTTGAAAAAATGATAATACATATCTAAATTATCAATTTTTATATTTTTTTTTCCTTTTTAAAAAACGTTATTTTAAAAAGTATTTTACTAATTATTAATGTTAAAACTTTTTTTTTCATATAGACAATTATTTTTTTAAAATTAAAGGAATAAATTATCAAATAATAATAATAATAATCTAAATGCAATTACTAGTATACATACTCAGAAGAATTTTAAACACGTGAAGGTAGGGTTGAAAATTGACCTCTGTATTTATTAACGCGTAATTAACTAATTATCAAGGTCTATCACTGTTGTTGTTTTGCTAGAAGAAAAAAAAGTTGGTACTTTAATGATATTTATATTTATTTTTTGGTATTTATTTTTATTTAAATTTTTAAATGATATCTTAAAAGTATTTAAATTTTTATATTTGAATATTTTTGACTAAAAATTAATTATATTAATGTCACGTAACAAAAAATGAAAGATAATTTGGTCATTTTAAATTTTTTATTATTATTCTTTGGATTTCATATCATGTTAGTCCTATAACTTTAAATAAGTAATACATTGGTCCTATAATTTTAAAATGAATTAATTTAGTTCTATAATTTCAAAAATTATTTAAAAATAAAAAAAATAAAATAAAAACTCTATATATTTATTTTCTCTTCTATTTTATTGAGATTAGTTTTTTTTTTTTCCTTAGTGAGTTTTTTTTTGTTTGAAAAAATTTGAATATAAATTTTATTTAAAAAAATTAAATCTTTTTTACTCTGATGCCAAAATTATGTAGAACAGGATAAACAATAGATGAATTAGAATTAAGATTTAAAAAAATAAAAAAAATAACAAATAATTGAAAAATAAACTAATATTTTATTCAATTCATTTTGACATGTAAAATAAATAAAATAATAAGTTTTTTTTTTTATAAAACTAAAATGATAAAACTAAATAAGTATTAGTAAAAAATAGATAATTAAAAATTTAAAATTAGAGGTGAAAGAAGATAAACAGTTTTATTTTTTATTTATTTAATTTTAATGATTTTTTATTTTATTTTTAAAAAAATCTCAATTTTTAAAATTTGAATTTGAATATTTTTTTTTAAATTATAATACTAAATCAGTTATCTTAATAGTTATAGTACCAGACATGAAACTCAAAAAATAATAATAATAAATTTAAGATAATCAAATTATCCTTCTTTTATATAACATATATATGATTAATTTTTAGTAAAAAAAAATACTAGTTTAAAAAATTAAATACTTGTAAGATATCATTTAAAACTTTTGATAATAATGATTATCAAAATATGAATATAAGTACCTAAAAACAAACAAGTTTTAATAATAAATAATGCTACGTATAATAAATTATGATATATCTTAACAGATGTGTTAAAATATAATTGAGTACAAAGCTCTTAATAAATTTGATTTAATCTAATCTTATTTTTACACTTTGAAAAATGAGAAATTTTGGAAAAAATTTAAATTTTATTTTGAAATATTTCGCTAAATATTAAAATATTTACAAATATAGTGAAATGAAAATTTTATCCCCTTTTCTTAAAACTAAATAATATATCTCATAAAAAAAAATCTATACATCTCAATATTTCTCCCTCATTTATTTCTATCTCCATATTCATTATCAATAATTTTAAATTTCTAATATTTTGAACTTAAAATATTGAAAATATAAAAAATGGAAGATATATATATATATATAAAAGAACTAAATTTAAAAAAAAAAAAAGAAAAAAAAAAAAGATGAAGACAAAATACAATTAAAATAATTATATATAATTTTTTTTTTTTTTGCAAATTGTGCAATAATTCGGTAAGGAATTATCGAACATTTTAATTAAGTTCGATAAGGGTTATCGAAAAGGCATTTTAAGCTTAAAATATTAGGAATTTTAAGTTGTTACGGTAAATATGGAAGTAGAGATTAATGAGAGAGAAAGAGTGAGATATATATAAAAAAAAAATTTAAGAAATGATTTTTTAAGAATATGGGATGTGATATTATTTAATTTAAAAAAAAAATTATTATTTTATTATATTTTTAAATATTTTATTATTTAGCTGAATATTTTAAAGTAAAATTTAGATAAGTTCGGAGAAATTTCACAAGTTACAACAAGTATTTTCCTTTAATAATACCCAATACCATCCCAACAGAAATCCCATCACACTGCTCATGTGAGTATGCTAAGAGAATGGTGGACAGAGTAAGAGAATCAAGTTTCAAAAGTGAAGCAATTGGGAATCTGCAGTAGAGGAAAGCAACGGGTCTTTATGGATTGCTCTACATGATGCCAAAAAATAACTTGGATACAAATGACGGGGGTTCCTTAATCATCTCTGAGTTTTAGTTGCTCAAGTAACCTATGATCGGCTACCAGTCCTGTTATTAATTTCAAGGAGAAAAGAAGTCCTGTTGTTAATCGTACATGTAAAATGTTGATTTTTTTTTTTGGGGGGTTAGGTAGGATGATGATTCTTTGTAAGTATTGTTTACTTAGTGTGCTTTTAAAGTTCTCTTTTCGGCCGACATGAAGATATTCTTCAAAAGCCATTTTAGCTCTCTATCCATCTTCAATCTTCAAAATACCAAGAACCCATCTGCCAAAGAATCTCAAATTCTCCAGCTTTGCAAGTCAGGGGAGCTTCTTGATGCTTTTCGATTCCTGAATTCCATCGAACCCACCAAAATCACTAGCAAACCAATTACATATGCTTCCCTTCTACAAATTTGCACAAAAGCCATTTCTTTCAAATCTGGCCTTCAAATCCATGCCCGTGTCATTAAGTCTGGCCTTGAAACTGATCATTTTGTTGGGAATAGCTTACTTTCTCATTACTTCAAGTTGGGTTTCAATTTTGTAGAGACTCAGAGAGTGTTCAATGATTTGTCCGTTAAGGATGTGGTGTGTTGGACCTCAATGATAAGTGAGTATGTTCGAGCTGGAAAACCCCAAAACTCAATTGCATTGTTAAGGGATATGTTGGATTCTGGGGTGGAACCAAATGGATTCACTTTATCTGCTGTGATTAAGGCGTGCTCAGAACTTGGGAACTTGAGGCTTGGTTTGTGTTTTCATGGGATGGTGGTGACTCGTGGGTTTAGTTATAATAATGTCATTAATTGTGCTCTGATTGACATGTATGGAAGGAATTGCATTCTCAATGATGCACGCCAGCTATTTGATGAATTGCCTGAACCAGATGCCATATGTTGGACTTCAATTATTTCAGCAATGACAAGGAATAATTTGTTTGGACAGGCTCTGGTCTTTTTCTACTTGATGCAGAGAAATCATGGATTGTCTCCAGATAGTTTTACGTTTGGGACAGTATTGACTGCTTGTGGTAATCTAGGGAGGCTAAAACAAGGCAAAGAGTTGCACGCTAAAGTTGTTACATATGGACATTGTGGCAATGTAGTCGTTGCGAGTAGTCTAGTTGACATGTATGGGAAATGTGGATCAGTTGAGGAAGCGAGAAGTGTTTTCGATAGGATGTCGATAAAGAACTCGGTTACATGGTCTGCATTGCTTGGAGTGTACTGTCAAAATGGATACCATGGATTGGTCATTGATCTTTTCAGAGAAATAGAAGAAACCGACGTGTACTGTCTTGGAACTGTCGTTCGTGCATGTGCAGGCTTGGGTGCTCTAAGGCAGGGAAAAGAGGTACACTGCCAGTACGTGAGAAGGAGTGATTGCAGAAATATTATTGTGGAATCAGCTTTAGTTGACCTCTATGCAAAATGCGGCTGTATAACTTTCGCTCATCGAGTTTTTATGGAAATGCGAGTGAGGAATTTGATTACTTGGAATTCAATGATATGTGGGTTTGGTCAAAATGGAAGAGGTAGAGAAGCTCTTGAAATATTTGAAGGGTTGATTAAAGAGGATATTCAGCCTGATTATATTAGTTTCATTGCCGTCCTTTTTGCTTGCAGTCATGCTGGTTTGGTTGATCAAGGGAACATGTATTTTAACTTGATGTCAACAGAATATGGAATAGAAGCTGGTATTGAACATTATAACTGCATGGTTGATCTTCTAGGACGAGCTGAGCTACTTGATGAAGCTGAGAGTCTAATTGAAAATTCGAATTATAGAGATGAGTCTTCTCTTTGGATAGTTCTTCTTGGAGCTTGTACAACAAGTACAAATTATGCTTCTGCAGAGCGTATAGCTAAAAAGATGATGAAATTGGAACCTAAATACCACTTGAGCTATGTACTTTTAACTAATGTATATAGATCAGTAGGGAGATGGAATGATGCATTACAGGTTAGGAGATTGATGAAAGACAGAGGGGTTAAAAAGATGCCTGGTAAGAGCTGGGTTGAGACTGACAATGAATTCGATTCTCATGCTGGGGTTTGTTATTAGGATGTTTCAGGAAAACATGAAATGAATATAAGAATTAATTTAAACTAATACCCAAAAAAATTCAAAAACAATCTTGTTTAATATATATAAAATGAAAAAGTTTGGAAATAATACCTTCAAACACAATCTTGTGCAAACATAAATGTTTCTCATGTAACTACTAGTATACATACTCCATATGTGTGTTACGTCAAATACACTGGCAACTACTATCGACCAGTGTAAATCACTTGTGCCCTTGAGTATCTATTTCCTCTAATGACTACCTACAACATATCCAATTTGTTTAAATCACTACTAATAACTGCAAACTATGTTGGATCCCGTAAGATTACCATATCTATAACATTGATTCATGCAATCAACTGAATCAAGTACTAGAACATCTCACATGAGAGTATATTAACTTTCTAGAGTTTCAAATGTGGTCTTCTCTACCTTTCAAGAGCAATTACACCAAAACCTATGGCTATCGACCAGAAATACTAGGACCTCACTCATGGGAAATTTAATGAATTTTATCCTTACGTTGAAACTGTAATAGACTCATGTTTTGGTCCATAAGCAAAAATACTTCCTTACAGAATTCAATAAAATACTCTTGGGAAATTAATGTTCATGATCTTGTGTATAGGTTTAGATTGAGGTGCTATTCTTGGTCATAAGCAGAAAATACAAGATAGAACTAAACTAATAGGATTCATTCTAATTGAAGGATTATCTAACCTGCTCCTAAACCGGAGTATATTACATTTTTAGTCTAAAGGATAAAGTGTGCATTTGATTCGTAGAGGTGAGATCTTAAAACTCCTTAAAAAAAGCATTCCTATGTTTTTTGTGAGCTTATTCTCAGGGGGAGTGAAACCTAGGGTAGCAAAACAACATATGCGACTCTATAGAGTACTAGAACTCCCATCATATACCAAATCAAAGCTAGAAGTGCCTCTCAAATACCGAAATATCCATTTCACTGCTTGCCAATGACCCTTTCCAAGGTTACCCATGTATCTACTAACAATACTAACTGCACGTGAAATATCTGGACGAGTACAAACCATAGTGTAGATCAAACTACCAACGACACTAGCATATGGAACCTGAGACATGTACTTCTCTTCTTCTTCTGACTGTGGCGACAAATCCAAAGAAAGCCTGAAATGTGCAGCTAGTGGCGTACTTATAGGTTTAGACTCTTTCATACCAAAACGTTCAAGAACTTTTTCAATGTAACTTTTTTGAGACAAATAAAGCTTGCCCGCTTGTCTATTCCTATAAATTTCCATGCCCAAAATTTTCTTTGCTACACCCAATCTTTCATTTTAAACTCACCACTAAGTTGAGACTTTAATTTCTGAATCTCAAACTTATTCTTAGAAGCAATAAGCATGTCATCAACATATAGCAACAAATAGACAATTGAACCATTAGAGAACCTTTTATGATAAACACAACTATCATAATCACTCCTAGAGTAACCATGATCAATCATAAAAGAATCAAATTGTTTATACCACTGCCTATGAGATTGCTTCAAACCATATAATGACTTTTTCAATAAACAAACATGATCTTCCTTACCTGAAATAACAAACCCCTCTAGTTGATGCATGTAAATTTGTTCCTCAAGCTCACCATGTAAAAAAGCTGTCTTGACATCAAGCTGTTCTAATTCCAAGTCAAACAGCGCAGCCATAGCAAGCAACACACGTATGGAGCTATGTTTCACAACGGGTGAAAATACTTCATTGAAGTCAATACCCTTTTTTTGAGAATAACCCTTTGCAACAACACTTGCCTTGAACCTAGTTGCTTCAACATCAGGTATACCTTCCTTTTTCTTAAAGACCCATTTGTTTCCAACAATCTTTTGGCCCTTAGACGATTTTACCAATTCCCAAGTATGATTCTTATGAAGTGACTCAATCTCTTCATTCATAACAACTAACCATTGAGAAGACTCATCATAAGTGACAGCTTCATAATAACTAGTAGGTTCATTCACCCCAATATTCTTTGCCAAAGACAATGCATAAGAAACTAAATCTGCATCTGCATACCTTTGAGGGCGTCGAATCTCTTTTGTTCCTTTACCCTTAGCGATATTGTATGGTTGCTCTTGATGCTGCTCTGCTACATCAAGAGCAGTATCATCTACCTCATCCACAGATGATTGATCTAAAATGCTCTCTTGCACTTGACTAGGAGCTCCACTCTCAAGCTCCACCTACTCACTAACACTTTACCTGCAACAATAGACTCTTTTTTCTTTTCCAACTTGGAAAACTCATCAAATTTAACATCTATGCTAATTAAAAATTTAGGTGACTTGGGTTCAACACACCAGTCTATAACCCTTCACCCCAAAAGGATACCCCAAAAATATGTATTTCAATGCCCTAGGCTCAAGCTTACCATCATTAACATTAGCATAAGAAGGACAACTAAAAACTTTTAAATTAGAATAATTAGCAGGAGTACCAGAAATACCTCAAATGAAGTCTTCAACTCAATTGCAGTTGATGGAGACCTATTCACCAAATAGCAGGTATGGTTACAAGCTTCTGCCCAAAAGGATATATCCAAACCAGCTTGAAAGAGCATACAACGAGCTCTTTCCAAAAGAGTTATATTCATGCGTTCTGCAACTTCATTTTGTTGTGGTGTATTATGCACAGTGCGGTGTCTCACTATGCCATTCCTTTCACAGAACTCATTAAACTGACCCTCACAAAATTTCAAGCCATTGTCAGTTCTCAAATGCTTGATCTTCTTGCCAATTTGATTTTCAATACAAGCCTTAAATGTAACAAATCTTGAAAACACATCATTCTTATTTTTCAGAAAATATACCCAAACGTGACGAGAGAAGTCGTCAATAAAAGTCAACATATACTGGGCACCACCCTTGAACACAACATGAGAAGGACCCCAAAGATCTGAATGAATATAATCAACAGTACCTTTCATTTTATGGATGGGTGTACTGAACTTAACTCTGCGATGCTTTCCATAGACACAATGCTCACAGAAATCAAGCTTCCTAGTTTTTTGACCACCAAGTAAACCTCGCTTGCTCAAAATAGACGTTCCTGCTTCACTCATATGCCCTAACCGCATATGCCATAAGCGAGTCATATCTGAATCTTGATCTGACGAGGATGAAACTGAAACACTGCCAATGATAGTGCTACCCTGAAGCACATAGAGACCACGAGACAATTTCCCTTTAATAACCACCAGAGGACTCTTAATAACTTTCAAAACTCCACCTTCAGCTATGTACCTATAGCCCTATGAGTCAAGAGTACCCAAAGATATTAGGTTCTTTTTCAAATCTGGAACATGGCGAACATCTTTCAAAGTCCTGATAATACCGTCATGCATCTTAATCCGGATTGTACCAATACCAACTACCTTACAAGACACATTATTTTCCATCAAGACAACACCCCCATCAATGGACTGATAAGAAACAAACCAATCCTTATTGGGGCACATATGGTAAGTGTAATCCGAATCAAGAATCCAAACATCTCTAGAAGAACTAATAGATTCTGACAGAACATTATCACCTTCGAATCCAGAACTATCTGCAACACTAGCAACATCATTAGTACCAGAAGATGTTGTGGTAACTTTTCCTTTACCTTTGAGTTTCGAACAGTTAATTTTTCAATGCCCTTCCTAATGGCAATAATTACATTTGTCTTTTCTCTTTCTAGATTTTGATCTACACTTCCATTCTATCTCTGACAAACAAACCACTGCTACTATCATTATTACTCGTAGACACCTTTTTCTTCAACTCTCTGGAATTCAAAGCCGCTTTGACACCTTCCAAAGAAATAGTGTCTCTTCCATATAGCATGGTATCAACAAAATGTTTAAACGAGTGAGGTAAAGAACATAACATAACTAAGGCTTGATCCTCATCATCAATCTTAATACCAACATTTTTCAGATCACGAATAATTTTAGTAAATTCATCAAGGTAAAAACTGTTGTTTTCCCGAAACGTTTTTAGGAACGGTTGTTTGGGTTTTAGGGATGGTTACATTTTGCTTTTAGGAACGCCCGCATACGGGATGGTGACGCTCCAAAAACCTAAAGGTCTTTGAGGACGGTTAATAATCGTCCCTAAAACCCTTTTTTTGTACTAGTAAATGTAATTTTCAAGGACAAAACTTTTGCGACAAACTTTTTACTTTACAAGGACAAATTTTATCCTACCTTTGTAATAAATTTTGTGGTTTTTAAAGACGAAAGTTTTGTTCTTAATTCCATTCTTTTTTTTTTTTTTCCACAAAATCACATTTTGTCCTTGTTTATTTTCAAGGACGGTGTCTGAAGGACAAAATTTGTGACAAACTATTTTTTCTTTGATTCTTTTTAAAGACGAAATATTAAGTTTCAAGGACAAAATATTGTCCCAAAAGGTAAAAATTCTTGTAGTATATTCTTCAATTTCATATAAATTCAATCATGCTTTCTTTATGTGCAACTTTTAATTTATAATTATTTTATTTTTTATGAGCTAATCTTTTACTGTGATATTGTCAATTTGATATATTTTTAATGTTAGATAGATCGTAAGAATAAATTAAACTGTTATACTATGAAAATATTATTTTTTATCAGATCCAATAACTTTAAATTTCACCTTATATCTTCAATTCTAAATTTTTTAATTATTTGTTTGGGATGTGAAACATGCAATTGAGTAGTAAATATTAATAAAAGTTGGTTATATTAAAAAATAATAATTAAGTGAATCTTGAAGCTTTATTAATTATTTACATATTGGTTTTCTTTTTTACCAAGATTGCTATCTGTAATTATTTTTCATTTTTTTTTCAATTATAAAATTATTTCTTTTATTATTTTGTGATAACCTTTTTTTTTTGTTGGTTTAATTAAATTCTCTGTAAAATCCACTCTTAAAGTTATACTACAATAATCGCTTAGCCAAAAGTAATATTTTTTTAGCATGATCACTTACCTTATCGAGTTTGTATTAAATATTTATTACTTTTAGTGAATTTGGTTGCTGAGTGGTTGCCTATCGAAGATGTTACACTTTTGATTGGTGCCTAAGTGAGTTTACCACTTTACATTGTTGTGTTCGATTGCTCTGTTGCATGAGTTAGTGCAATGTACGTATCCTAAATATATGTGCCAATATATTAAGACCATACAGTGATTGAAAAACAGTTATTGCTTTATTTTATTTTTGATATCTACCTTATTTTTATATGTGATTATCTGCTATCAGTTATATGTTTTTGTTGTTTTTATTGTCAGTATGATAAGGGCGAGTCTTTAGGTATCTGTATCACACAGACTTGATAGTTTGCTGAGTTAGGACTCTCTCAATTGGTATTAGAGTCGGAGCACCCTTGTTGGGCTTAACCGCTCTTGTACTTTTCACACACACACTCACATTTTACCAAGATGGACTCCGATGAAGAAGAGAATATAGGTAGACCTCCCCTTCTCAATGGGCATAATTATGCCTATTGAAAGTCTCAGATGCATGCTTTCTTCTAGTTGATGGGAGATCATGTTTGCTATCAGTTAATGGAATGAGTATAATCATACAAACTTTTACAACTAAGAACATTCATAATATAAAACTTAAGAAAATTCGAGACATTTTATAAATGTTAATGAAATTATTGAATATATGCCAAAACTCAGGGGCATAAGAGATAATATTCTACTAAACTACTATAGTTTCCAAAGTCAAAAGCCCAACCCTTAAGATCTTGTAGTATAAAGGTACCTATAATCATAAATCTTCGATAACAAGTTATATTCATAATGTTAGTAATAGATAATAATCCTTAAAATAAGTATATATATAATTATAATATAAACAATAATGTAGAATCAAAATAATTGCTTACACGAGCAATCTAAATTTAGTAGCTGTTGTGGTTGTTACCCCAAATTTTTATTATTAAAGTCGTTATTTGTAAATGTTATTGTCAATTTTTTTTTCTTTTTTGTTGCAAGTTAAAATGAACATGGTCGTGGAAATTGTTTTCGTCATTATTGTTGTTATCGTTGTAGTAATTCAAGATGTTTTGTTTTGTATTTGTTGGTGTTGTTTTTTATCGTAGTTGTTATTGCTATTGTGGTGAAAGTTAATTTTATCGATATTGTAGTAGTGGAATTTGTCGTTGTCTTTGTTTTTGTCTTTCTTGAAGTTATTATCATTGTTATTAGGTCAAATTATATTTTTCATCAACTAACTTTATCTCGTTAAACACTTTGATGCCTTACTAAATTTTTGAAACTTTAGTCCACTAATTTTTATATTTAACAATTTGAGTCTAAATTTAAAAGTTAGACTAAATTGTACTATAGCAGTCTGATTTAACATTTGAAAAAAACTTATTTTTTTAACATATTTAAATATTATTAAATATGAAAAGTTAGTAAACGAAAAATTATGAAAATTTAATTAAGGGACCAAAGTGTTAAAAATGATAGAATTAGTGGACAAAAAGTGTAGTTTAGGCTTATTATTAGAATCATTTGTTCATTGACTCTCATCTCATTCAAATGCAATAAATTTAGAAAGTAATTAAAATAAAGGAAAGAAAAAAAAAAAAGATAAATGAATACTAGCTAAGTATGAAGCATAATGAAGGCCTTTGCAATGACGATCTTTTTGAATTGCTATGAAGCATAAAAAATGTTACAATTAAAAATGATATAATGAATAGTAAGTATATAATAACACAATTAAAGAATTTCCAAAATAGAGATCAATAAACTACAATTTTTTTTTAAATGTCAAACAATCAAAAGTGTTTCTAAGGAGACAAGCATCAGTTCCAAAAATATGTGCATATTTCAAATGATGATAAAAGAAAATTGATCATGACTAATGAAAAATGTTTGAGAAAATATGAAATAAAACCACATTAAAAAAAATTTGGTCACCTTGACAGGGTGAAAATGAAATTAACAAATTATCGTTTCCAACGCATTTGATATCGATATGTGAAAACGAAAATCAAAGTACAATAAAAAACAATTGGCATTGAATGATATACTTACAACAAAAACCTCAATTCAAACAACAAAATTACAAAACAAAGGAATAATTAAAATACATATATGTCCACCTTAAATAGTGTTAAGCTTCTATTTTATAACAAAACTGCTGTAGTACTCAAAGTCAAAAGCCCAATGATTAAGATCCTATAATCTTAAGGTTCCTATAGTCGTAAATCTTCGATAAAAAGTTATATTCCAAACATTAGTTCTGAGTAATAAACCTTAAATCTTATATCTTATAAATAAATCTAATATAAATTATAATGTATAACTAAAATAATCACTCACACAAGTAAATCCAAATTTAATAAAAGATGCGGTTGTTATCACAAATTTTTATTATTACAGATGTTGTTGTCCAAGTGTTGTTCTTTTTTGTTGCAAGTTAAAATTACCATGGTTGGGGAGATTGTTTTAGTTATTTTTGTCGTTATCACTGTTCTTGTCGATATTGTAGTGTGAAAGTTGTTGTTGTTGAAGTTATTATCTCTATTGTTAGACTCATTTGTTCTCATAATCTATTCGATAATCTATTCATAAGCCTCAATCCTATAAAAAAATAATTATTGCCTCTAAAGTCCAAAGCTCAACGCTTAAGGTCCCAAAGTCCTAAGATACCTATAATCATAAATATACGATAATAAATTATATTCCTAACATTAGTTCTAAGTCATAAACTATAATCTTCAAATCTCATATCTTATATATATAATTTTAATATAAATTAAAATATATAATCAAAATAACCACTACTACGAGCAGTTGTGGTTGTTAACTCAAATTATCTTTTTTCAAGTGTATTTGTAAATATAGTTGTCAAAGTGTTGTTCTATTTTGTTGTATGTTAAAATGACCATGGTCTTAGAGATTTTTTTGTCATTATTGTTGAAGTTCAATATATTTTGTTGTGTATTTATTTGTATTTGTTTAATTGTAGTTGCTATTGTCGATATTTTATTGGTGAAATTTGTAGTTCTTTTTATTTTTGATGTTATTGAAGTTTTTATTTCTGTTGTTAAAATAATTTGTTTGTACATGCTTATCTCATTTAAATATTGTAAATTTAGAAAGTAATTACAATAAATTATTACAATAAATTGATAAAGTTAGCTGTGTACTTGTGTAATGAATGCATTTTCGAATAGCTATGAAGCATTAAAAAAAAGGTTACAAAAACTAAGAATTAATAAAAAAATAATTCAAAGACGTTAAATAATCAAATGTTTTTGTAATAAAAAAAATTCATTTCCTAAAACTTATGCATGCTTCAAATGATAATAATTGAAAATTAATCATGACTAATTACAAACGTATGAGAAAATCTTAAATAATACCACAAAAGGAAAAAATATATATATATATATTTTGGTTGCCTTGATAGGGTGAACATATAATGAACAAAATATCGTTTTCAATGCTTATGATATCATTATGTGAAAGAGGAAGTTCGAAGCACAATAAAATAAAATTGGCATTAAATGATATACCTCCAACTAGAGCTCGATTCAAGCAACAAAATTACAAAACAAATTAAGAATTAAGATGCATATTTGTCCAACTTGAATGAAGAATATATATATTCAGTAATTATTCCTAAGCATCATTTCTATAAAAAAAAATTTATAGAACTCAATTTAAGCAACAAAATTACAAAACAAACTAAGAATTAAGATACATACAGGTCTAACTAGAATGAAAAATAGATCATCTATGACCATGATCGTAGATATTATTTATTGTCATTATTATTTTTATCTTCTTTGTAATTCAATATATTTTGTTGTGTATTTGTTGTATTTTTTTAATTGTAGTTGTTACCATTATAGTGATAAAAGTTGTTCTTGTCGAAAATTTATTAGTAAAATTTTTCATTCTTGAAGTTATTATCGCTGTTGTAAGAATAATTTGTTTTTACATGCTCATGTCATTCAAATGTTGTAAATTTAGTAAATAATTACAATAAATTTGAAACAAAAGAAGATAAAGTTAGTTGTGTACCATTGTAATGAATATATTTAAGATACCCCTACAACTACAATAAAATAGAATTGGCATCTGCAACTTAGAACTCCATTTAAGCAACAAAATTACAAAACAAACAAGGAATTAAGATACATACCTGTCTAACTTGAATGAAGAATAGATAATCTATGACCAGTTGTAGAGATTATTTCTTGTCATTATTGTTGTTATCTTTATTATAATTCAAGAAGTTTTGTTATATATTTGTTGGGTTATTTTAGTTGTAGTTGTTATCGTTATTGTGGTAAAAGTTGTTCTTGTCAATATTTATTAGTAAAATTTGTCGTTGTTTATATTTTTTTTGTTCTTGAGTTATTATCCCTGTTGTTAGATTAATTTGTTCTTACATGCTCATCTCATTCGAATATTGTAAATTTAGTAAGTAATTACAATAAATTAGAAAAAAAAAAAACATAAAGTTAGTTGTGTACATTTTAAATGAATACTTTTAAGATGCACCTGTAACTATAATAAAATAGAATTAGCATTGAATGATATATCTATAATTTAGAACTCGATTTAACCAATAAAATTACAAAATAAACTACTAATTAAGGTACATACTTGTCTAACTAGAATGAATAATAGATAATCTATGACCATGGTCTTAGAGATTATTGTTTTTTAATTGTAGTTGTTACTGTTATTGTGATAAAAGTTGTTCTTATCGAATTTATTAGTGAAACTTTTCTTTCTTTTGGTTTTTATCGTTATTGAAGTTATTGTCATTGTTATTAGATTAATTTGTTCTTACATGCTTAACTCATTCAAATGACGTAAATTTAGTAAGTAATTACAATAAATTAGAAGAAAAATAAGATAAAGTTAGTTGAATACCTATTAAATAAATACTTTTAAGATACACTTATAACTACAATAAAATAGAATTGACATTAAATGATATACCTGCAACTTAGAACTTGTCATTATTGCTATTGTTATAATTGTAGTTCAAGATGTTTTGTTGTATATTTGTTGGGTTGTTTTAGTTGAAGTTGTTACTGTTATTGTGATAAAAGTTGTTCTTGTTGATAATTATTAGTGAAATTTGTCATTATTTTTATTTTTATCGTTCTTGAAGTTATTTTCACTATTGTTAGATTAATTTGTTCTTACATATTCATCTTATTCAAATTTTGTAAATTTAGTAAGTAATTACAATAAATTAAAAAAAAAGAAGAAGATAATTTTAGATGTGTACCTTTTAAATAAATACTTTTAAGAGACACATGTAACTACAAGGAAATAGAATTGGCATTGAATGATATATCTGCAATTTAGAATTTGATTTAAGCAACCAAATTACAAAACAAAATATGAATTAAGATACATACCTGTCTAACTTGCATGAAGAATAGATAATTTATTACCTTGGTCGTATAAATTATTTTTTGTCTTTATTGTTTTTATCTATGTTGTAGTTCAAAATATTTTGTTGTGTATTTGTTTTTTTTTTTAATTTTAGTTGTTACCGTTATTGTGATAAAAGTTATTCTTACCAATATTTTATTAGCAAAAATTTTCTTTATTTTTATTTTTATTGTTATTGAAGTTATTATCACTGTTGTTAGATTAATTTGTTCTTACATGCTTATCTCATTCAAATATTGTAAATAGAGTAAGTAATTACAACAAATTAGGAAAAAAGAAGAAGATAAAGTTAGTTGTGTACCTTTTTAATGAATATTTTTAAGATACACCTGTAACTACAATAAATAGAATTGACATTAAATAATATACCTGTAAGTTAGAACTCGATTTAAGCAACAAAATTACAAAACAAACTTGGAATTAAGATACATACCTATCTAACTTGAATGAAGAATACATAATCTATGACCATGGATGTAGAGATTATTTTTTGCCTTTGTTATAGTTCAAGATATTTTGTTGTGTTTTTGTATTTTTTTTAATTGTAGTTGTTACCGTTGTTGTGATAAAAGTTGTTCTTATCGATATTTTATTAGTGAATTTTTTATTATTATTATTGAAGTTATTATCGGTGTTGTTAGATTAATTTGTTCTTACATGCTCATTTCATAAAAATGTTGTAAATTTAGTAAGTAATCAGAATAAATTAGAAAACAAAAGATAAAGTTAGTTGTGTAACTTTTAAATGAATACTTTTAAGATAAATCTATAATTACAATAAAATAAAATTTGTATCGAATGATATACCTGCAATTTAAAACTCCATTTAAGCAACAAAATTACAAAATAAACTAGAAATTATAATACATACCCGCCTAACTTGAACAAAGAATAGATTATCAATAACCATGATTGTAGTGATTATTTTTTGTGTTTATTGTTTTCATCTTTGTACGGTTCAAATTATTATCACGTTATTTGTCTTTTCATCATTTGATATAATATAAATGCATAAAAGAATAAATTTTCTATTAGGACCCACCCCAGTTCAACACTAGAGCATATGACGTGTCCTGAGAAAACATAATAACTAACATTCTAAATGGACCTTGGCTTAATATGAAAATTTTGTGTAATAAATTTGTAAAAATTTGGGCAGAGTTTTTCCTAATTATTGAACTATCTTTCCTGCAATAAATTGCCACAGTTTTAAAATATAAACTTTCACAATCTAGATAAACCTCATTTAATTTTTACATAACCAAAAAGTGGCTCATGGTCAAGTATAACTAAACACTGTCAGATACATACTATAAAAACTAGAAAGGAGATAAAAATAACCTAGACTGCACAATAATAAAAGGATCCTAAGCCTCCAGACTCACGTGATGTGGCCTCAAAACCTATTACCTGGGGGAGGAAAATAATATAAAATGGTGAGCTTAAGAGCTCAGTGAATGGATAAGTTTTATAAAATAATGTAATAATCATGTCAACTTCATATGAAATGTTTATGAATTATCAGGATATATAAATATATGTTGACAACAATATTCTGTTCCTAATTTTTATGATAATTAATGTACTCATATATCCATAACCTGAATTTCATAAAATAACTGTAATTTGATACATGTGAAAACTATGAATGACATACTCATAACATAATGAAATAATATTATGATAAAAATATATGTTCATGATCTTTAAAATATAATAATGCTATGATCAGTATATGAATAGAGTATATAACCATGAGAAATGTATTTTTATTGCCAAGAGAACTTGGGAATCTGATCGCACACAGAGGAGATATTTAGCACTTGCATTAGCTCTCAACTACACATGTGTGATATTAATCGTACACAGAGGAGACATTTAACACAATTGCTAGCTCTCAACTACTCGTGTGGGGAACTTGCTTGATACATGCCATAAAATGGCGTAGTTGGCTTTGCTGATACACGAGTCATGTGCACACTGACTTAACTGAACTTGTTATCATACTGAACTTGTAATATCATACTTAGTTGGTAAACATCATAGTAAGCTGAATTGGACCAAATCTATTGAACATGATGTCTTACCAAGTCACAGCATATTTGAATGCTAAATATAGCCAACTATCATGAATACATGAGGGGAAGTACTCTGGCAAATGTAAAATATTTGTGAAACTTGCAAGCTTGTACAAAAATTAGTATTATTAATAAAACTGATTTAATCATAGCTTGCTTACAAATTATCTTTCATTTACTTGATTGATTCTATTAATATATATATATATATATATATATATATATATATATATATTCTCATGGTGTAAAAGTTCTTGAAGTGCATTGAAATTAACATATATTTTTCTTACACTAGTTAACATGAATGCACTTTTCATAAATATACAACTTGTATAAATTGGATTTACTTGAACATGAATGTTTTTCAAAACAATGCTATCCATGCTTTAGAAATAATTAAATATTCACTTACAAAAAAATGTCTCTAATGGTCCTTTACGTGTTTTGTAGGTTCTGCGTGCTCAACTCTTCCTAAATAACCACACTTGTGTCAGAATAAGAATTGCAACATAGTTTGCTTACTTAAGTCAAACTAATAAAACACTTTAACATATCCAAAATAGAGGTTGTTAATAGTTAATTGTTGTTTTTAAGTAGTTTTAGGATACCCTTAACCTACCCTTATATATTCACATATAACTTTTGGTAGAAATGTCTAAATTCATTTTTGTAAAAACATACATAAATTAGGCATTTCAATCTTAAAAATCAGATATTACACACTCAATTATAAAATGAAAAACCCTTTCAAGTCCTTAGAAAACCAATTACTTCAAAACTGATTTTTCAGCACAATTGGAGCAAAACATACCTTTAGTTAAATGACTATTAATTTCTCTAGAAAACTCGGAATAGTACACCGTAAAATTCATATTAAACTAGACACCTTAAGCTTTAAAAAACATATAATTCATCCCATTCCGATCAGTAAAACTATTTCAAATTACATAAATCCGATTTGTTTTTCAAACAGTTTTCCCAGCACCCCTTTCACTTGATATATCCTTGATTAAACAGCCATAACTTTGTCTAGAAATATCGAAATAACAAACCGTAAAATGTTTCAAACAATAGACATGTCAAGCTTTAAAACGGGATATAATTTTCTCAAATAAAAACTGTATAACCATTTCAAATACCAAAAATACCGAGAACTCTTGTAGTTTGTGTTTCATAAAACAACCTTCATTTAAATAGGTATAATTTTGTGTAGAAAACTCCAAATTACAAACTGTAAAATTTGTGATAAACTAGACATCCATAGATTTTCAGAAATATAATTTTGAAACCCTAAATCATTGTGGAAGTTTCTCAATTTTCATTTCAATTTTCAGAAAAACAGTTTCATATGAAGTTCAAAACATCACAAATAATTTGTTCTTTGATTATTTTTGAAAAATTCATCCATGACTGACCTATTTGTGTTAAAAACCTGTTTTTTAGATCATAAACAGAATTTAAAAGGGGAAAGAAGCTTTGTATACATACCAAAATCACTTGAAGAATTGTTTGGTTGCAAAAATTGAATATAGTGAAGAAATCCCATTTCAATTTCTGAATTTCCTCTTAGAAATGTCAAGAAGAGAGAAGAAGGAAAGAAAACATAAGAAGGAAATGAGTCTCTTGGATGAGAATTATTCTCTCCAAGTTGAAGATAAGGAAATGCTATGTAAGGACATGTGCTCATCATATTGTCCCTTACTAGCTCATCATATTGTCCCTTATACTAGCTCATCATATTGTCCCTTTTTTTTTGTAAACATGTGTCACCAAGAGAAGAAAAGGAAGAGGCTGCTGGTGATAATTAATTTTAAGGTGAAAAGACTAAAATACCCTTGTCTCATAACAATAAAAGGTTTAAGAGTTAGGGGCATTTTGGTAATTTTGCTCAAAATTTACATAATTTAATTTAAACACTTTTTGATTATTGAAACATCTTCACCTCACAAATTAAGCTCATAAATTTTATTTTCTAATTATTAAGGGTAAGATCATAATAATTTTGGAAATATAAATTTGACTAAAATTTTAGTTCGTGTAAGGAATGGGGTGTTACATTTTCTCTTTTTCTAATTTATTCTCTTATATATACTAATTACTCATTTATCACATGTTGCATATATATAAAACAATATTTATAAAATACTTTTTTTCTTTGAAAGAATAAAAACAAATAATTTTTTTTACTAATTATACATTTTCTTTAGATTGCTATACATGTGTATAACAAAAATGTACAAAACAATAAAATAATGGAATTAATAAAAATAAAATTTAAACTATATATTAGGTAGAGGTTATGAAGTTAAAATATACTTTGTATAAGGTTATAGAATAATATTAGAAATATATAACCTCTCAATTGACCATTGAAAATAGTTTTAAGTCATTTATCTAAGAGAATGCTTCATATTTGATTTTACTCATAATTGATCTACCCAAAGCGACATCAATAATAATACGTGGTTATCGCATCAAATCATTGTAGAAGATTTGATCTTGTAGTCACTTATGTAACACATGATGGTGATACATTCTCATAAGCTTTTTAAACCTCTTCTATGCTTTACACACTCAAATTGTCAGAGCTTCGGCAACTAACTCAACAAACTTCTTGAAGATACGACAATCAGAGTTCCGATAACTAGCGTTGGACAAATAACATTAAAATTATATTTATTTTATCTTTGATATTATTCTTAAATTTTAATTTTAAAATAAATTTATATTATAAAATCCAAATTTTTTTTTTTTGCATTTCATTATGAATTAATTTTTGAGTAATAAAGATTAATATTATTATTATCGATGTTTTTATATTACTTAAGTATTATTAATGAAAAAAAAAGAAAGCCATAAGTAAAGAATATCATTAATCGACACAAATGTTTGGTTCACTAACCCAAATGCTAGATAATTAAAACTTATATCTTACGCTCTATATTTGATTTTAAATTAAGAAATTAAACAAAATATCATAAATAAATAAATAGATTTATATAATATAAATTAAGAGTGCATTTTCTATTTTTCATGATTTTTCTATACATATTTTTTATCTATATGTGCGTGACGTAAGTATATTAGAGATGTGCTTAATTGTGCTTATCTTAAAAATAATGTTCATATCAAATTCATATTTGATTGTCAAATATGTGACTTAATGCATTTTTGAATATATTAAATATCTAAATTTAGACATGTAAATTTCAATTGTAACAAAAAAATCTTATATTATATACATCGAGAGGTTTTATGCATTTCCAAAACAATAATTACTATTAATTCTTTGCTAAATTTTTAACTAAAATTTAGATATTCAAAAAATTAATTTACTTTTATGCAAAAAAAAAAAATTAATTAATTTTTTTAATTATTTTGTAATGCATTAATATATTTCAAGTGAAAATTAAGAGAAGATGGTAATTGAATTTAGTACAATGTACGAGTATGTAAACTAATATTATTTAAAAAAGATATTACTAAAATATTTGGGACTTAATCTGCCAAATTATACAAATTTTCACCACCCACCAAAATTTACCTCTCAATACTAAAACTCAAATTACCCACTCAACTTTTTCCCAGTTTTGGCTTATCAAATTTCCTCAATACTGAGTCGTCAAAAAGTTTTCTAGAAAAGCTGAGAACTCCCTACGATTTGTTCATGGCCACTGCCTCAGTAGCTTTGATTTATCTTTGATTTGGTCCATCTCTCTTCAGTAACAGCCTGGTAGTTGTTCTCACTTTTGCTATCAATGTCGATTTATTTTAATAACAAATATTACAATTGTTGCGGGAACAAGAGCTAGTTGGACAGCTAGGGACTAAGAAAAGTTAAATTTGATCAAATGTTTATATTTTGGGTGTGTGAGTTAAATTTGATCTTCCCCCATGGGTATTTTGCATTGTGTAAGAAAAGTTATTAACAAAGCTATAATCAGCTTCCAAAAACTTGTTTAAAGGAACGATTATACTGTCTTGAGTATTAATCAGTTTCCATTTGATATTGTTAAGTTTCTAGAGACAGTGAAGTCGGATTGTAATAAGTTGTATTTTCATTTCAATAAAATTTTCTGTTTGACCAAAAATAAATAAATTTCCCTAGTTTTGCTTCAAATCTATACTCTGCTTCACAAGCTTCATAGAGATCTCGATCTTCTCATATATTTTCCCTAATTTCAATACCTTGCTCTCTAATTAATTCTGGTGCATTTCTTGAATTTACGAACAGAACCAAGTTAAGTGCTTTTGATATCGTAGGAATATTGGTCTTGAGCCCACTGGCAAGAAAGTAAAGAGGGAAGAATACATTTGAAACAAGATCCTCTATTTTCTCAATCATTTAACTTGCAAAAGGGCCATCCTTGGGTACTATATTTTTATTCAAAGTTTCAGGACTTGTTAAGGGGATTCATTTGTGTTTTATAAGTGATATCTATAAGCAAGTTCTATTTTTTTTCCTTTCCTTTTATGACTCATAAATATATTCTTTTTTGTGATAAAGAGCAGTTCATATATGATCCAGCTGCTAGACTTGGAAAGTGTATCAAATCAAAAGCATATGCTGATGCAATCAGATATTATACAGGAGCAATGCCAATTTTTAAGGTTTGTAGTTTCTTATATTAATGATGCATCTTCTTCTAGGATGTCTTAAATATGTATGTTCTTTTCATTTATCATATTTCTTTTGATCTCTTTAATAGGCTTATGGAGACTCATCATTCAAGGACTGTAAGCAGGCATATGAAGAAGCTGTGACTAATTATAATGAATTTACAGGTAAAATTTTAGGTTCCTTGTTATACTATGTGATTCAGGCTTTAGGCAAAAACACTAGTTAATATAAATTTATCTCACTTTTTGGTGGTTCAAGATAATTCCATCCAATGATTAGATAGATTTTATCTTTTGTCACTGAGAAATGCCTAATTTTATTTGTACTTGCATGAACTTGTTTTTGCTGGTTATTTAGTAATATTCCATTCAAAATATTATTAATGCGACTTACACGTTACTATTCTTCTCACATCCATAGTGGCCACTAGAAATTTAGGTAATTTTGCATGGCCCTTATTCGGGTGAGATTTGATTTATTGCTTGTCACACAAAACTGTCCTGTCTGCATTAATATTTTCATTGAGAAAAGGAAAACCTATAATATGTAAAACAAGTATTATTAGAAAAGTTTGCCTGGGAAACTTTACTTTCTTGGGAATTTCTTGTGGTTCAGGTGGTAAGACTCATAATTCCCCCACTAGGAACTCAAGTTCGAATCCCACCAGTGTTTTGAGTGTGTTTTCTCTTATTAATAAAAAAGAAGGGGATTTTAGTACCTTTTTTTAAAAGAAAGAAAAGTTTGCTTGGGTGCGTTGTATAAAAATGGGTATTTAAAGAAGTGGTATCCAAATTTCAGTTTTTCTCTATTAGGAAATAACATATTTGAGGGAGAGGTTTCTTATTGCAATATCAGCATAGCATTAGAAGCAAGTGGTCCTAGATTATAAGTAGTTGGCTTGATCAAATGGCCCATTTCATTGCATAAGTCCACTTTATTTTCCTTTTTTCAAGGAAAGCTATTTCAGATTCTAAATCCATACAAGTAAGAGCAGATTCTTAAGCAATTGGATATCCCGGTGTGTGCTAAATTGCACCTCTTATTTTAAGAAAAGTTTCACTTCAGTTTTACCTTTTTATTACTACATTTTTCATTCTAAATTCAATAGACCTTTTTACTTTTGTTTTTTTGGGATAGAGGCAAAACTCTTTAGTTGTTTGCTGACAATAGTGGTAATTTTTATCAGGTATAAAGCTTACCAGCAAAGCAACTAGAAAAGTTAGAGCAATCTGTTGTGAACCTACACTTTAAGACGGAAGACTTAAGTTTGGGTCTATCACATCCTTGAGGATGAAAAAGTGGCATAGATTGTTAACGCAACTTTTGTTTTGTGTAATCAAAAGGTGCTACTTTAATTTGTAAAAAATAGCTATTATAAATACAAAGTTCTTTTATTTATTAAATTTTAATGACCTGTCTAAATTTTTTTAAATAATTTGAACAAAAATATTTTTGTCAGTTTTGTTTTACTTTTTTGCCTATAAAAAATTATGTGGGTAAAAATAAATTCCTTGACAAGTTTTTAATTGGTAAAACATTTTTCTTGATAATCTTATATCAACAAAATTATTTACCACTAAAAATTTTTCTTGACAAAAACATTTTGTTGTTTAAAAGCTTATGCTAACAAGATTATTTGTTACTATAAAATTTCTCATGACAAAGTATTTTATTGTTGAAAAATTTATATTAACAAATTTATTTACTAGTATAAACTTTTCTTGACAAAGCATTTTGTTGTTAAAAAACTTATCAATAAAATTATTTGTCACTATAAAACTTATCTCGATAAAACATTTTGTTATTAAAAACTTATATCAACAAAACATTTTGTTGCTAAAAAACTTATATCCATAAATTATTTGTTGCTGAAAAACTTTACTCGACAAAATGTTTTGTTGTTGAAAAACTTATCTTAACAAAGCAATTTGTTGATAATAAATTTACTTTTATTGACAAATATATATCGACAAAGTATTAAGATTTTGCAACAAATGTTTTTTCCATGAAGTCCATATCTGAATGCAGGTAATAAGATTTAGTGACAAAATTTTACTTTTGCCAACTACTATTTTTGTCACTGATAAATAAGATTATATCGGCGAAAATATTTTATTGTCCAGAATTAGAATCCACGACAGGGATACAATGACGAACTTAGCGACAAAATATTTTGTCGACGTAAACATTTACCAATTAAAATGATGTTTTTACTGACGAAATTTTTTGTCGATAAAAATAATTTTTTTTAAATTTTAGTTGTTACCGTTATTGTGATAAAAGTTATTCTTATCGATATTTTATTAGTGAAATTTTCTTTATTTTTATTTTTATCATTGTTGAAGTTATTATCGCTGTTATTAGATTAATTTGTTCTTACATGCTCATTTCATACAAATGTTGTAAATTTAGTAAGTAATTAGAATAAATTAGAAAACAAATGGTAAAGTTAGTTGTGTAACTTTTAAATGAATACTTTTAAGAAATATATATAATTACAATAAAATAAAATTTGCATTAAATAATATACCTGCAATTTAGAACTCAATTTAAGCAACAAAATTACAAAACCTACCTAACTTGAATAAAGAATAGATTATCTATAACGACCATGATTGTAGTGATTATTTTTTGTGTTCATTGTTTTCATCTTTGTACGGTTCAAGTTATTATCCCCTTATTTGTTTTTTCATCCTTTCATATAATATAAATGCATAAAAGAATAAATTTGCTCTTTTTGTAATTTATATCTCTTATATATACTAATCACTCATTTATCACATGTATATAAAACAGTATTTATAAAATACTTTTTTTCTTTAAAGAATAAAAACAAATAGTTTTTTTACTAATTATACATTTTCTTTAGATTGCTATACAAGTGTATAACAAAAATGTACAAAACAATAAAATAATGGAATTAATAAAAATAAAGTTTAAACGATATATTGGGTCGAGGTTATGAAGTTAAAATATACTTTGTATAAGGTTATAGAATAATATTAGAAATATATAATAAGGGTAATTTTGTTATAAAATAAAATGAAAAAAATATTTAAATAATTGTTCTAAGAAAAGAAATCAATAACTTGTTTTTTTTTTTTTTTTGCATGGAATTAAATTAGCCCAAAATTTGAAATAAACCTTTTTTTTTTTTTTTTCAAAAAAAATAAAAATAAATAAAGGTTCATTCTCTCTTTTTTAACTAAAAAGTGAAACGAAAAATAAGGGCAAAAAATGTCTATAATAATAATAATTTTTATTATATTATTTTCAAATGCACAACTTAATTATAATTTATAGACTGTAGACTTGGCTCTCTAGTCTCTATCTAAAAAAATAAAAAATATAAACGAAGTGTACGTTGGCTCTCTACCAAGGGCGAGATCAACTTGACCGTTTGAATTCCTATTCAAAAATAAAACCTTACGCGTACTTAGGGAATCACTGACATTGTGTAAAACCCTAACTTTGAAACCTTTCTTTTTGTGTTTCTCCAAAAGCTTCAAAAAGCTCTTTCAATATTCAAAGAAACTCTGAAACAATACTCTTTACTCTATAGTTCTTTTGTCTTAATCAATAGAAAAATAACAGGCCTTTGTTATTCTTCTGGGTTTTCAGCCAAGAAAGCTTATCAAAGAAAAAGGGGACAGAGTTATAGCTTCTTTAAAGTCAAACTGTGGCGATTCAAAATGACGACCCAGAACCGTCGACGACATCGTCTTTACCGAAACGACAAGCTCCTTCATCATCAAAAACAGAGAACGCCCTTGGCATCTTTTTTCATAATTGTCGTTTGGCCAAACGACTGGCTTCTATTCCATCGTATGCCTTTGAGTGACAAATAGAAATTTCGTTGAATTCTCTCGTGATGCTCTGAGGAACTCGGTGCCGCCTTCTCTACTTTGGTATGTACTTTACCGAAACGACAAGCTCCTTCATCATCAAAAACAGAGAACGCCTTTGGCATCTTTTTTCATAATTGTCGTTTGGCCAAACGACTGGCTTCTATTCCATCGCATGCCTCTGAGTGACAAATAGAAATTTCGTTGAATTCTCTCGTGATGCTCTGAGGAACTCGGTGCCGCCTTCTCTACTTTGGTATGTGCTTTCTTTCTTTTATTTGAATTTATTTATTAGTCTCTGTTTTGTTGCTTATGAAATATTGAAAGAAAACATATTAATTTTGTTGTCATGGTTTTTCTCTTTTGGGTTGTTTCTTGAATCTTGATTGGGGTTATTTCTTTAATTTTAATTATTTATAATATTTACGATAAGTCTTTATTTTATTTTTTTGGTCATGATCTTTCTTTTGGGTTGTTTCTTGAATCTTGATTATGGTTTTTTTTTTTTTAATATGAATTATTTGTAATGTTTGAAAGAAAACATATTAATTTTGTTGTCATGGTTTTTCTCTTTTGGGTTGTTTCTTGAATCTTGAATGGTTTTTAATTTTGTTGTCATGGTTTTTAATTATTTGTAATATTTGAAAGAAAACTTATTTTTTTCGTTAGAGTGGTCTTTATTTTGGTATGTTTCTTGAATCTTGATTAGGGTAACCTGAATTATTTGTAATATTGGAAAGAAAACATATTAATTTTGTGGTCATGGTTTTTCTCTTTTGGGTTGTTTCTTGAATCTTGACTGGGGGGTATTTCTTTAATTTTAATTATTTGTAATATTTGAAAGAATTTTTTTTTTTAGGTCATGGTCTTTCTTTTGGGTTGTTTCCTGAATCTTGATTATGGTATTTTTTTTTTAATTTGAATTATTTGTAATATTTGAAAGACAACATATTAATTTTGTTGTCATGGTTTTTCTCTTTTGGGTTGTTTCTTGAATCTTGATTATTGGGGGTATTTCTTTAATCTTAATTATTTGTAATATTTGAAAGAAAACTTATTTTTTTCGTTGTAGTGGTCTTTATTTTGGGTTTGTTTCTTGAATCTTGATTAGGGTAACTTGAATTATCTATCAGATTTGAAAGAAGACATTATTTTTGTTGTCATGGTCTTTCTTTTGGTTGTTTCTTGAATCTTGATTAAGGTATTTCTTTAATTTGAATTATTTGTAATATTTGAAAGAAAACGTATTATTTTTGTTGTCATGGTCTATATTTTGGGTTGTTTCTTGAATCATGGTTATGGTAATTTGAATTATTTGTAATCTCAAAGTCGTGGTCTTTATTTTGGATTGTTTCTTGAATCTTGATTATTGGGGGTATTTCTTTAATTTGAATTTTGTAGTATCAGTTTATTTTAGGTGGTTTTAATATGTGATGTTGTTAATGTTTCTTTTTATGTGAAACTTGAAATTTTGTTAAAGAATTAATACATTCTTGAGATGAAATCATATTTCAATTAAATTAAAAAAATTGCCGAATAGATTATTATAATGACAAAAACAATTGGATGAACTTTTGTAGATGTTTCTTAGGTTCTATGATCAAGAATTTGGTTGTGGTGAGGAAACAGTACACTCTGAAAAAACATGGAACTAGGTTTGTTTTTTACTTTTGGTTTGAACTTTTTTATGAAATGGGTTTTATAACCAAAAAAGGAAACATACCTATGTTACAACTCTTTTAGAACATCAAAAATGTATTTTTTTTTTTTTATTTTATAAGTATTATGGCTTCGGACATGCCCATTTTTAATTTTAAATTCATTAAATTTTCACCAAATTGTACTGTGTCTGAGTACCATATTTATGTTATGTTGCTTGGACGCTGGTGCTTCACAAAAAATGATGAGTACAACTAGCTGCTAATTATTATCTATTTTAATTTCACACTGCCAATCAATTGCACTTTTATTGTGTAGATTTGGATGTTCTTTATTGTTTCAGTTCTAGCAAAATTATATTGTAATTTATTGTCAGTCTAGCTAATGTTTCTGATGTGAACGTACCTTGTGTGACAGCATATCTGATCATGCATGCCCAAGCAACAAGAAGATGAGTACCTTTTAGAAGATATATGGATTCTTTTAAAAAGTTGGCAAACTAGAACAGACACGTAATCTATGTTACTCTGCAGGACAAGTAAGTAAAGCTATGAATATTAAGTAGTTGTTACTTATTTTATGTTTTAGGTTTCTATCTTAGTTTTTTATTTTGAGAAATGGATAAAATATTACTCTTAAAGATATTGAACTGCTAAGACCGTTAGAATATAAAGCGAAAGAAAATATAGATATAAAATAAATGAAAGAACTGAGTGTGGAAGCAAAAATGATTGATAATCAAAGTAGATTTAGAAGAAAACCAAAAACTTACCATGTTTACAAACTTTTTGAAAACATATCCAAAGTTTTTAACAAGTTACCTAATATAGAAATACAATTTTTTTTTTTTGAAATACTCACCTAGTATAAGAACTTTTAAAAAACTTAGTACAAGTGTAGACTTTTTTTCAAAAATTACCAAATTTAGAAGCTTTTTGTAAATATACCTATTTTACAAACTTTTTGAAAGTTAACCCAAAATATAACTTTTTAACAAGTTACCGAATATAGAAATAAAATTTTTTTTTCGAAATACTCACCTGTTATAACAAATTTTTGAAAACTTAACATAAGTAGAAAACTTTTTTTCAAAAATTACCAAATTTATAAATTTTTTGTAAATATACTAATGCTTAGAAACTTTTTCAAAACATACATAAGTTTGGAATCTATTTGAAAACATACCCAAGTACAAGAATTTATTCAAAATTTACAAAGTTTATAATAATTTTGAAAGCTTACTCAAGTATAGGAATTTTTTCAAAATTTACAAAGTTTATAATCGTTTTGAAAGCTTAACCAAGTATAGGTATTTATTGTTTATAGGTTACGCATGTATATTAATTGTTTATAGGTTACTAAATGTAGTAAAATATTATTTTTTAAAAACTTACCCAAATTGCAAACGTTTTGAAAATTAACCAAAAATATAACTTTTTAACAAGTTACCTAATATAGAAATAAAAACTTTTTTTCAAAATATTCACGTGTTATAACAAATTTTTGAAAACTTAACATAATTATAAACTTTTTTTAAAAAATTACCAAATTTATAAACTTTTTGTAAATATACTAATGTTTAGAAACTTTTTCAAAACATACCTAAGTTTGGAATCTATTTGAAAATTTACCCAAGTACGGGAATTTTTTCAAAATTGACAAAGTTCATAATTCTTTTGAAAGCTTACCCAAGTAAAGGAACTTTTTTAAAATTTTCCAAGTTTATAAACCTTTTGAAAGGTTACCCAAGTGTAGAATTTTTTTCAAAATATATCAAGTTTAGAAACCTTTTGAAAACTTACGTATTTATATTACTTGTTTATAGGTTACTAAATATAGTAATGTATTATTTTTTAAAAAACATACAACGTTTGCAAACTTTTTGAAAATTAACCCAAAAGTTTGAAATCTATTTGAAAATTTACCCAAGTACCGGAATTTTTTCAAACTTTATAATCCTTTTGAAAGCTTACCCAAGTATAAGAATTTTTTTAAAATTTTCCAAGTTTATAAACTTTTTGAAAGGTTACCCAAGTTTAGGAATTTTTTCAAAATATACCAAGTTTACAAACCTTTTGAAAACTTACGCAAGTATATTACTTGTTTATAGGTTACTAAATATAGTAATATATTGTTTTTTAAAAAACATACAAAGTTTGCAAACTTTTTGAAAATTAACCCAAAATTTTACTTTTTAACATGTTACCTAATATAGAATTAAAAACTTTTCTTTTGAAATGCTCACATGTTATAACAAAATTTTGAAAACTTAAGTATAAAACATTTTTTCAAAAATTACCCAAATTATAAAACTTTTTGCAAATATACTTATGTTTAGAAACTTTTTCAAAATATTACTAAGTTTATAATTTTTTTGAAAATTACCCAAGTACTGGAATTTTTTCAAAATTTACAAAGTTTATAATCCTTTTGAAAGCTTACCCAAGTATAGGAATTTTTTAAAAATATACCAAGTTTACAAGCCTTTTGAAAACTTACCCAAGCATATTACTTTTTTTATAGGTTACTAAATATAGTAAAATTTTAATTTTTTGAAAACATACTGAGTTTGCAAACTTTTTGAAAGTTAACTCAAAATATAATTTTTTAACAAGTTACCGAATATAGTAATAAAAACTTTTTTTTGAAATACTCACCTGTTATAACAAATTTTTGAAAACTTAACATAAGTATAAAACATTTTTTAAAAAATTACCAAATTTATAAACTTTTGGTAAATATACTAATGTTTTGAAACTTTTTCAAAACATACCTAAGTTTGGAATCTATTTGAAAACTTACCCAAGTACAGGAATTTATTCAAAATTTACAAAGTTTATAATCATTTTGAAAGCTTACTCAAGTATAGGAATTTTTTCAAAATTTACAAAGTTTATAATCCTTTTGAAAGCTTACCCAAGTATAGGAACTTTTTCAAAATATACCAAGTTTACAGACTTTTTGAAAACTTACGCAGGTATATTAATTGTTTATAGTTTACAAAATGTAGTAAAATATTATTTTTTAAAAATTTACCCAGTTTGCAAACTTTTTAAAAATTAACCAAAAATATAACTTTTTAACAAGTTACCTAATGTAGAAATAAAAACTTTTTTTCGAAATATTCACGTGTTATAACAAATTTTTGAAAACTTAACATAATTATAAACTTTTTTTTCAAAAATTACCAAGTTTATAAACTTTTTGTAAATATACTAATGTTTAGAAACTTTTTCAAAACATACCTAAGTTTGGAATCTATTTGAAAATTTACCCAAGTACCAGAATTTTTTCAAAATTTACAAAGTTTATAATCCTTTTGAAAGCTTACCCAAGAAAAGGAATTTTTTTAAAATTTTCCAAGTTTATAAACCTTTTGAAAAGGTTACCCAAGTGTAGGAATTTTTTCAAAATATACCAAGTTTACAAACCTTTTGAAAACTTACGCAAGTATTACTTGTTTATAGGTTACTAAATATAGTAATATATTATTTTTTAAAAAACTAACAATGTTTGCAAACATTTTGAAAATTAACCCAAAATTTTACTTTTTAACAAGTTACCTAATATAGAAATAAAAACTTTTTTTCGAAATACTCACCTGTTATAACAAATTTTTGAGAACTTAACATAAGTATAAAACATTTCTTCAAAAATTACCCAAATTATAAACTTTTTGCAAATATACATATGTTTAGAAACTTTTTCAAAATATTACTAAGTTTATAATTTTTTTGAAAATTACCCAAGTACTGGAATTTTATCAAAATTTACAAAATTTATAATCCTTTTGAAAACTTACCCAAGTATAGAAATTTTTTTAAAATATAGCAAGTTTACAAACCTTTTGAAAACTTACCCAAGTATATTACTTTTTTTTATAGGTTACTAAATATAGTAAAATTTTAATTTTTTGAAAACTTACCGAGTTTGCAAACTTTTTTAAAGTTAACCCAAAATATAACTTTTTAATAAGTTACCGAATATAGAAATAAGAACTTTTCTCCAAATACTCACTTGTTATAACAATTTATTGAAAACTTGACATAAGTATAAAACTTTTTTTCAAAAATTACCAAATTTATAAAGTTTTTGTAAATATACTAATGCTTAGAAACGTTTTCAAAACATACCTAAGTTTGGAATCTATTTGAAAACTTATCCATGTACAGGAATTTTTTCAAAATTTACAAAGTTTATAATCCTTCTGAAAGCTCACCCAAATTTAGGAATTTTTTCAAAATTTACAAAGTTTATAATCATTTTCAAAGCTCACCCAAGTATAGGAATTTTTTCAAAATATACAAAGTTTACAAACCTTTTAAAAACTTACCCAAGTATATTACTTTTTTTTATAGGTTACTAAATATAGTAAAATTTTAATTTTTTGAAAACTTACCGAGTTTGCAAACTTTTTGAAAGTGAACCCAAAATATAACTTTTTAACAAGTTACCAAATATAGAAAAAAAAAAACTTTTTTTTTGAAATACTCACCTGTTATAACAAATTTTTGAAAACATAACATAAGTATCAAACTTTTTTTCAAAAATTACCAAATTTATAAACTTTTTGTAAATATACTAATGCTTAGAAACTTTTTCAATACATACCTTAGTTTGGAATCTATTTGAAAACTTACCCAAGTACAGGAATTTATTCAAAATTTACAAAGTTTATAATCATTTTGAAAGCTTACTCAAGTATAGGAATTTTTTCAAAATTTACAAAGTTTATAATTCTTTTGAAAGCTTACCCAAGTATAGGAGTTTTTTCAAAATATACCAAGTTTACAGACTTTTTGAAAACTTACGCATGTATATTAATTGTTTATAGGTTACTAAATATAGTAAAATATTATTTTTTAAAAACTTACCCAGTTTGCAAACTTTTTGAAAATTAACCAAAAATATAACTTTTTAACAAGTTACCTAATATAGAAATAAAAACTTTTTTTCGAAATACTCACTTGTTATAACAAATTTTTGAAAACTTAACATAAGTATAAAACACTTTTTCAAAAATTACCAAGTTTATAAACTTTTTGTAAATATACTTATGTTTCGAAACATTTTCAAAACATACCTAAGTATAGAATCTATTTGAAAACTTACCTAAGTACAGGAATTTTTCAAATTTTACAAAGTTTATAATCCTTTTGAAACCTTACCCAAGTATAGGATTTTTTTTCAAAATATACCAAGTTTACAAACCTTTTTAAAACTTACGCAAGTATATTACTTGTTTATGTTTCAAAACATAACTTATAATCCTTTTGAAACTTTTTGTAAATATCCTTATGTTTATAAACTTTTTCAAAACATACCTAAGTTTAGAATATATTTGAAAACTTACCCAAGTACATGAATTTTTTCAAAATTTACAAAGCATATAATCCTTTTGGAAGCTTACCCAAGTATAGGATTTTTTTTCAAAATATACCAAGTTTACAAACCTTTAGAAAACTTATGTTTAGAAACTTTTTCAAAACATACCTAAGTTTGGAATCTATTTGAAAATTTACCCAAGTACCGAAATTTTTTGAAAATTTATGAAGTTTATAATCCTTTTGAAAGCTTACCTAAGTAAAGGAATTTTTTTAAAATTTCCCAAGTTTATAAACCTTTTGAAATGTTGTCCAAGTGTAGAAATTTTTTCAAAATATACCAAGTTTACAAACCTTTTGAAAACTTACGCAAGTATATTACTTGTTTATAGGTTACTAAATATAGTAATATATTATTTTTTAAAAAACTTACAAAGTTTGCAAATTTTTTGAAAATTAACCCAAAATTTTACTTTTTTACAAGTTAACTAATATAGAAATGAAAACTATTTTTCGAAATACTCACCAATTATAACCAATTTTTGAAAACTTAACATAAGTATAAAACATTTTTCAAAAAATACCCAAATTATAAACTTTTGCCAAATATACTTATGTTTAGAAACTTTTTCAAAATATTACTAATTTATAATTTGTTTGAAAATTATCCAAGCATTGGAATTTTTTCAAAATTTACAAAGTTTATAATCCTTTTGAAAGCTTACCCAAGTATAGGAATTTTTTCAAAATATACCAAGTTTACAAACCTTTTGAAAACTTACCCAAATATATTACTTTTTTTATAGGTTATTAAATATAGTAAAATTTTAATTTTTTGAAAACTTACAGAGTTTGCAAACATTTTGAAAGTTAACCCAAAATATAACTTTTTAACAAGTTATAGAAATAAGAACTTTTTTTCAAATACTCACCTGTTATAACAAATTATTGAAAACTTGACATAAGTATAAAACCTTTTTTTTTTCAAATATTACCAAATTTATAAACTTTTTGTAAATATACTAATGCTTAGAAACGTTTTCAAAACAAATCTAAGTTTGGAATCTATTTGAAAACTTATCCATGTACAGGAATTTTTTCAAAATTTAGAAAGTTTATAATCCTTTTGAAAGCTCACCCAAGTTTAGGAATTTTTTCAAAATTTACAATGTTTATAATCCTTTTGAAAGCTTACCCAAGTATAGGAATTTTTTTAAAATATATATAACAAGTTTACAAACCTTATGAAAAATTACTCATGTATATTACTTCTTTATAGGTTACTAAATATAGTAAAATATTATTTTTTAAAAACTTACCCAGTTTGCAAACTTTTTAAAAGTTAACCAAAAATATAACTTTTTAGCAAGTTGCCTAATATAGAAATAAAAATTTTCTTACGAAATACTCACATGTTATAACAAATTTTTGAAAACGTAACATAAGTATAAAACATTTTTTAAAAAATTATGAAGTTTATAAACTTTTTGTAAATATACTAATGTTTAGAAACTTTTTCAAAACATACCTAAGTTTAGAATCTATTTGAAAACTTACCCAAGTACAGGAAATTTTTCAAAATTTACAAAGTTTATAATCCTTTTGAAAGCCTACCCAAGTATTGGATTTTTTCAAAATATACCAAGTTTACAAACCGTATGAGAACTTATGCAAGTACATTACTTGTTTATTGGTTACTAAATATAGTAAAATATTATTTTTTAAAATCTTACCCAGTTTGCAAACTTTTTGAAAATTAACCAAAAATATAACTTTTTAACAAGTTGCCTAATATAGAAATAAAAACTTTTTTTTTCGAAATACTCACATGTTATAACTAATTTTTGAAAAGTTAACATAAGTATAAAACGTTTTTTCAAAAATTACCAAGTTTATAAACTTTTTGTAAATATACTTATGTTTAGAAACATTTTCAAAACATACCTCAGTTTAGAATCTATTTGAAAACTTACCCTGGTACAGAAATTTTTTCAAAATTTACAAAGTTTACAATCCTTTTGAAAGCTTACCCAAGTACAAGAATTTTTTCAAAATATACCAAGTTTACAAGCCTTTTGAAAACTAACTCATGTATATGAATTTTTTCAAAATTTAGCAAGTTTACAAACCTTTTGAAAACTTACGCAAGTATATTACTTGTTTATAAGTTAATAAATATAGTAATATATTATTTTTTTAAAGAACTTACAAAGTTTGTAAACTTTTTGAAAATTAACCCAAAATTTTACTTTTTTACAAGTTACCTAATGTAGAAATAAAAACTTTTTTTCGAAATACTCACCTGTTATAACCAATTTTTGAAAACTTAACATAAGTATAAAACATTTTTTAAAAAATTACCCAAATTATAAACTTTTTGCAAATATACTTATGTTTAGAAACATTTTTCAAAATATTACTAAGTTTATAATTTTTTTTAAAATTACCCAAGTACTGGAATTTTTTCAAAATTTACAAAGTTTATAATCCTTTTGAAAGCTTACCCAAGTATAAGAATTTTTTCAAAATATACCAAGTTTACAAACCTTTTGAAAACTTACCCAAGTATATTACTTTTTTTATAGGTTACTAAATATAGTAAAATTTTAATTTTTTGAAAACTTATCGAGTTTGAAAACTTTTTGAAAGTTAACCCAAAATATAACTTTTTAACAAGTTATCGAATATAGAAATAAAAACTTTTTTTGAAATACTCACCTATTATAACAAATTTTTGAAAACTTAACCTAAGTATAAAACTTTTTTTCAAAAATTACCAAATTTATAAACTTTTTGTAAATATACTAATGCATAGAAACTTTTTCAAAACATACCAAAGTAGGAATCTATTTGAAAATTACCCAAGTACAAGAATTTTTTCAAAAATTACAAAGTTTATAATCATTTTGAAAGCTTACCCAAGTATAGGAATTTTTTGAAAATTTACAAAGTTTATAATCCTTTTGAAAGCTTACCCAAGTACAGGAATTTTTTCAAAATATACCAAGTTTACAAACCTTTTGAAAACTTACGAAAGTATATAACTTCTTTATAGGTTACTAAATATAGTAAAATATTATTTTTTAAAATCTTACCCAGTTTGCAAACATTTTGAAAATTAACAAAAAATATAACTTTTTAACAAGTTACCTAATATATAAATAAAAACTTTTTTTACGAAATACTCACATGTTATAACAAATTTTTGAAAACTTAACATAAGTATAAAATAGTTTTTCAAAAATTACCAAGTTTATAAACTTTTTGTATATATACTTATGTTTAGAAACATTTTCAAACCATACCTAAGTTTATAATCTATTTGAAAACTTACCCTAATTTAGAAACTTTTTAAAAATTTACAAAGTTTATAATCCATTTGAAAGATTACCCAAGTATAGGAATTTTTTCAAAATTTACAATGTTTATAATCCTTTTGAAAGCTTACCCAAGTATAGGAATTTTTTCAAAAGATACCAAGTTTACAAACCTTTTGAAAACTTACCCAAGTATATTACTTTTTTTATCTGTTATTAAATATCGTAACATTTTAATTTTTTGAAAATTTACTGAGTTTGCAAACTTTTTGAAAGTTAACCCAAAATATAACTTTTTAATAAGTTACCGAATATAGAAATAAAAACGTTTTTTTTCGAAATATTCACCTGTTATAACAAATTTTTGAAAACTTAACAAAAGTATAAAACATTTTTTAAAAAATTACCAAATTTATAAACTTTTTGTAAATATACTTATGTTTAGAAACATTTTCAAAACATACCTCAGTTTAGAATCTATTTGAAAACTTACCCAAGTACTGGAATTTTTTAAAAATTTACAAAGTTTACAATCCTTTTGAAAGCTTACCCAAGTATAGGAATTTTTTCAAAATATACCAAGTTTACAAACCTTATGAAAACTTACGCATGTATATTACTTCTTTATAGGTTACTAAATATAGTAAAATATTATTTTTTAAAAACTTACCTTGTTTGCAAACTTTTTAAAAGTTAACCAAAAATATAACTTTTTTGCAAGTTGCCTAATATAGAAATAAAAACTTTTTTCGAAATACTCACATGTTATAACAAATTTTTGAAAACTTAATATAAGTATAAAACATTTTTTCAAAAATTACCAAGTTTATAAACTTTTTGTAAATATACTTATGTTTATAAACTTTTTCAAAACATACCTAAGTTTAGAATCTATTTGAAAACTTACCCAAGTACTGGAATTTTTTCAAAATTTACAAAGTTTATAATCCTTTTGGAAGCTTACCCAAGTATAGGATTTTTTTCAAAATATATCAAGTTTACAAACTTTTTGAAAACTTAGGCAAATATATTACTTGTTTATAGGTTCCTAAATATAGTAATATATTATTTTTTAAGAAAACTTACAAAGTTTGCAAACTTTTTGAAAATTAACCCAAAATTTTACTTTTCTACAAGTTACCTAATATAGAAATAAAAACTTTTTTTCGAAATACTCACATGTTATCACCAATTTTTGAAAACTTAACATAAGTATAAAACATTTTTTCAAAAATTACCCAAATTATAAACTTTTTGCAAATATACTTATGTTTAGAAACTTTTTCAAAATATTACTAATTTTATAATTTTTTTGAAAATTACCCAAGTAGTGGAATTTTTTCAAATTTTACAAGGTTGATAATCCTTTTGAAAGCTTACCCAAGTATAGGAATTTTTTCAAAATATACCAAGTTTATAAACCTTTTGAAAACTTACCCAAGTATATTACTTTTTTTTTTAGATTACTAAAATATAGTAAAATATTATTTTTTAAAATCTTACCCAGTTTGCAAACATTTTGAAAATTAACAAAAAATATAACTTTTTAACAAGTTGCCTAATATATAAATAAAAACTTTTTTTACGAAATACTCACATGTTATAACAAATTTTTGAAAACTTAACATAAGTATAAAACAATTTTTCAAAAATTACCAAGTTTATAAACTTTTTGTATATATACTTATGTTTAGAAACATTTTCAAAACATACCTAAGTTTATAATCTATTTGAAAACCTACCCTAGTATAGGAACTTTTTAAAAATTTACGAAGTTTATAATCCATTTGAAAGATTACCCAAGTATAGGAAATTTTTCAAAATTTACAATGTTTATAATCCTTTTGTAAGCTTACCCAAGTATAGGAATTTTTTCAAAAGATACCAAGTTTACAAACCTTTTGAAAACTTACCTAAGTATATTACTTTTTTTATCTGTTCCTAAATATCGTAACATTTTAATTTTTTGAAAATTTACTGAGTTTGCAAACTTTTTGAAAGTTAACCCAAAATATAACTTTTTAACAAGTTACCGAATATAGAAATAAAAACGTTTTTTTTCGAAATACTCACCTGTTATAACAAATTTTTGAAAACTTAAGAGAATTATAAAACATTTTTTAAAAAATTACCAAATTTATAAACTTTTTGTAAATATACTTATGTTTAGAAACATTTTCAAAACATACCTCGTATTAGAATCTATTTGAAAATTTACCTTAGTACAAGAATTTTTTCAAAATTTATAAAGTTTAAAATCCATTTGAAAGCTTACCCAAGTATAGGAATTTTTTCAAAATTTACAATGTTTATAATCCTTTTGAAAGCATACCCAAGTATAGTAATTTTTTCAAAATATACCAAGTTTACATGCCTTTTGAAAGCTAACTCATGTATATTACTTCTTTATAGGTTACTAAATATAGTAAAATATTATTTTTTAAAAACTTACCCAGTTTGCAAACGTTTTGAAAATTAACCAAAAATATAACTTTTTAACAAGTTACCTAATATAGAAATAAAAACTTTTTTTCGAAATACTCACTTGTTATAACAAATTTTTGAAAACTTAACATAAGTACAAATTTTTTTTTTTCAAAAATTACCAAGTTTATAAACTTTTTGTAAATATACTTATGTTTAGAAACTTTTTCAAAACATACCTAAGTATAGAATCTATTTGAAAACTTACCCAAGTACAGGAATTTTTCAAATTTTACAAAGTTTATAATCCTTTTGAAACCTTACCCAAGTATAGGATTTTTTTTCAAAATATACCAAGTTTACAAACCTTTTTAAAACTTACGCAAGTATATTACTTGTTTATAGATTACTAAATTTAGTAACATATTATTTTTTTAAAAACTTACAAAGTTTGCAAACGTTTTGAAAATTAACCCAAAATTTTACTTTTTTACAAGTTACCTAATATAGAAATAAAAACTTTTTTTTTTTCGAAATACTCACCTGATATAACCAATTTTTGAAAACTTAACATAAGTATAAAACATTTTTTCAAAAATTACCCAAATTATAAACTTTTTGCAAATATACTTATGTTTAGAAACTTTTTCAAAATATTACTAAGTTTATAATTTTTTTGAAAATTACCCAAGTACTGGAATTTTTCCAAAATTTACAAAGTTTATAATCCTTTTGAAAGCTTACCCAAGTATTGGAATTTTTTCAAAATATACCAAGTTTACAAACCTTTTGAAAACTTACCCAAGTATATTACTTTTTTTATAGGTTACTAAATATAGTAAAATTTTAATTTTTTGAAAACTTACCGAATTTGCAAACTTTTTGAAAGTTAACCCAAAATATAACTTTTTAACAAGTTACAGAATATAGAAATAAAAACTTTTTTTGAAATGCTCACCTGTTATAACAAATTTTTGAAAACTTAACCGAAGTATAAAACTTTTTTTCAAAAATTACCAAATTTATAAACTTTTTGTAAATATACTAATGCATAGAAACTTTTTCAAAACATACCAAAGTTTGGAATCTATTTCAAAATTACTCAAGTACAGGAATTTTTTTCGAAATTTACAAAGTTTATAATCATTTTGAAATCTTACCCAAGTATAGGAATTTTTTCAAGACTTACAGAGTTTATAATCCTCTTGAAAGCTTACCCAAGTATAGGAATTTTTTTCAAAATATACCAAGTTTACAAACCTTTTGAAAACTTACGCAAGTATATTACTTCTTTATAGGTTACTAAATATAGTAAAATATTATTTTTTAAAATCTTACCCAGTTTGCAAACTTTTTAAAAATTAACAAAAAATATAACTTTTTAACAAGTTGCCTAATATATAAATAAAAACTTTTTTTTTCGAAATACTCACATGTTATAACAAATTTTTGAAAACTTAACGTAAGTTTAAAACATTTTTTCAAAAGTTACCAAATTTATAAACTTTTTGTAAATATACTTATATTTAGAAACATTTTCAAAACATACCTCAGTTTAGAAGCTATTTGAAAACTTACCCTAGTATAGGAATTTTTTCAAAATTTACAAAGTTTAAAATCCTTTTGAAAGCTCAACCAAGTATAGGAATTTTTTCAAAATGTACCAAGTTTACAAACCTTTTGAAAACTTACGCATGTATATTACTTCTTTATAGGTTACTAAATATAGTAAAATATTATTTTTTAAAAACATACCGAGTTTGCAAACTTTTTGAAAGTTAACCAAAAATATAAATTTTTAACAAGTTACCGAATATAGAAATAAGAACGTTTTTTTGAAATACTCACCTGTTATAACAAATTTTTGAAAACTTAACATAAGTATAAAACATTTTTTAAAAAATTACCAAATTTATAAACTTTTTGTAAATATACTTATGTTTAGAAACATTTTCAAAACATACCTCAGTTTAGAATATATTTGAAAACTTACCCAAGTATATTACTTTTTTTATAGGTTACTAAATATAGTAAAATTTTAATTTTTTGAAAACTTACCGAGTTTGCAAAATTTTTGAAAGTTAACCCAAAATATAACTTTTTAACAAGTTACCGAATATAGTAATAAAAACTTTTTTTTCGAAATACTCACCTGTTATAACAAATTTTTGAAAACTTAACCTAAGTACAAAACTTTTTTTCAAAAATTACCAAATTTATAAACTTTTTGTAAATATACTAATGCATAGAAACTTTTTCAAAACATACCAAAGTTTGGAATCTATTTGAAAATTACCCAAGTACAGGAATTTTTTCAAAATTTACAAAGTTTATAATCATATTTAAAGCTTACCCAAGTATAGGAATTTTTTCAAAATTTACAAAGTTTATAATTCTTTTGAAAGCTTACCCAAGTATAGGAATTTTTTCAAAATATAAACAGTTTACGAACCTTTTGAAAACTTACGCATGTATATTACTTCTTTATAGGTTACTAAATATAGTAAAATATTATTTTTTAAAAACTTACCCAGTTTGCAAACTTTTTGAAAAATAACCAAAAATATAACTTTTTAACAAGTTGCCTAATATAGAAATAAAAACTTTTTTTCGAAATACTCACATGTTATAACAAATTTTTGAAAACTTAACATAAGTATAAAACATTTTTTCAAAAATTACCAACTTTATAAACTTATTGTAAATATAGTTATGTTTAGAAACATTTTCGAAACATACCAAAGTTTAGAATCTATTTGAAAACTTACCCAAATATAGGAATTTTTTCAAAATTTTTTAAAGTTTATATTTATTTTGAAAGCTCAACCAAGTATAGGGACTTTTTCCAAATATACCAAGTTCTCAAACCTTTTGAAAACTTACCCAAGTATATTCCTTTTTTATAGGTTACTAAATATAGTAATATTTTAATTTTTAAAAAACTTACCGAGTTTACAAACATTTTGAAAGTTAACCCAAAATATAACTTTTTAACAAGTTACCTAATTTAGAAATAAAAACTTTTTTTCCAAATACTCACCTGTTATAACAAATTTTTGAAAACTTAACATAAGTATAAAACTTTGTTTCAAAAATTACCAAATTTATAAACTTTTTGTAAATATACTTATTGTTTAGAAACTTTTTCAAAATATACCTAAGTTTGGAATCTTTTTGAAAACTTACCAAGTACAGGAATTTTTTCAAAATTTACAAAGTTTATAATCCTTTTGAAAGCTTATACACGTATAGGAATTTTTTCAAAATATACCAAGTTTACAAACCTTTTGAAAACTTACCCAAGTATATTACTTTTTTATATATTACTAAAAATAGTAATATTTCAATTTTTAAAAAACTTACAGAGTTTGCAAACTTTTTGAAAGTTAACCCAAAATATAACTTTTTAACATGTTACCTTATATAGAAATACAAACACTTTTTCGAAAGTCTCACCAGATATAACAAATTTCTGAAAACTTAACGTTTGTATAGAACATTTTTTCAAAAATTACCAAATTTAGATACTTTTTGTAAATATATTGATGTTTAGAAACATTTTGAAAACATACCAAGTTTACAATCCTTTTGAAAACCTACCCATGTATAGAAATTTTTTCAAAATTTACTAAGTTTTGAAACCTTTTGAAAGCTTACCCTAAGTATATTACTTGTTTATAGGTTACTAAATTAGTAATATGTTATTTTTTAAAAATCTTTTCGAGTTTGCAAACTTTTTGAAAATTAACAAAAAATATAACTTTTTTACAAGTTACCTATTTTACAAATACAAACTTTTTTTTTCGAAATACTCACCTGGTATAACAAATTTTTGTAAACTTTGCATAACTTTGGATCTTTTTTTCAAAAATTACCAAATTGAGAAATTTTTGAAAATATACACATGTTTAGAAACTTTTTAAAAATATACCTAAGTTCAAAATCCATTTGAGAACTCACCCAAGTATAGGAATTTTTTCAAAATTTACTAAGTTTATAAATCTTTTGAAAGCTTTACCAAGTATAGGAATTTTTTCAAAATATACCAAGTTTCGAAACCTTTTGAAAACTTTCCCAAGTATATTACTTTTTTTATAGGTTACTAAATATAGTAAAATTTTAATTTTTAGAAAACTTACCGAGTTTGCAAACTTTTTGAAAGTTAACCCAAAATATAACTTTTTAACAAGTTACCTAATATAGAAATAAAAACTTTTTTTTTTGAAATACTCACCTGTTATAACAAGTTTTTGAAAACTTAACATAAGTATAAAGCTTTTTTTCAAAAATTACCAAATTTATAAACTTTTTGTAAATATAATTATATTTAAAAACTTTTTCAAAACATACATAAGTTTAGAATCTATTTGAAAGCTTACCCAAGTACCCGAATTTTTTCAAAATTTACAAAGTTTATAATCCTTTTGAAAGCTTACCAAGTATAGGAATTTTTTCAAAATATACCAAGTTTACAAACGTTTTGAAAGCTTACACAAGTATATTACTTTTTTATCGGTTACTAAATATAGTAATATTTTAATTTTTAAAAAACTTACCTAGTTTGCAAACTTTTTGAAAGTTAACCCAAAACATAACTTTTTAACAAGTTACCTAATATAAAAATACAAACTTTTTTTCGAAATGCTCAGCTGGTATAACAAATTTCTGAAAACTTAGCATATGTATAGAACATTTTTTCAAAATTTAACAAATTTAGATACTTTTTGTTAGTATACTTATGTTTTGAAACTTTTTGAAAACATACCCAAGTTTACAATCCTTTTGAATACTTACCCATGTATAGAAATTTTTTCAAAATTTAATAAGTTTTGAAACCTTACCCCTAGTATATTACTTGTTTATAGGTTACTAAATATAGTAATATGTTATTTTTTAAAAAAAATTTGAGTTTGCAAACTTTTTGAAAATTAACAAAAAATATAACTTTTTAACAAGTTACCTATTATAGAAATACAAACTTTTTTTTTCGAAATACTCACATGGTATAACAAATTTTTGTAAACTTTGCATAAGTTTGGAAATTTTTTTTCAAAAATTACCAAATTGAGAAACTTTTTGTAAATATCCACTTGTTTAGAAACATTTTTAAAACATACCTATGTTTAGAATCCATTTGAAAACTTACCCAAGTATAGGAATTTTTGTCGGAAATAAACTTGATTTAGGCCCAAATTATATTAGGTGTTGTAAAATCTAATTCAAATGTCCATTAAAATGTTAAAGTCCAAAGAGCCCAAATTCTAGAAACATGCTCTAGAATTGTCTTAGAAAATATCTAGATATTTTAAGAAGAGAAGAGTAGTAGAGAATTCTAGAGAATTGAATAAATTAATAGAAAAATCTAGTAGGTAAATTCTAACCATTGGATTAAGAGAATGTTGCCAAAATCCTAGTCATTGGTTCGGATGAGCTTTTAGTATATATAGGGGTGGTCTTGCTCATTTTGTACCAAGCCCAAATTTTAGATTCAATAACAAGTATCCTCTTCCTCCAAAATAACTTTGTTTCCTTATATCTTCCAAATTTCTTAAAGCCTTCTAAAACATTCATCTTCCAATAAAGTGGTATCAAAGCTAATAAATTGGTGTCCAACATATCACTATAGCATATTAAATCGAAGCTCTTGATGAGAGGAACACGTCGGTGAAAAAATCATCCTGATCGGAGTTGGGATGCTCCCTCACGCTCCATTGGAAGTTTGCTGCTTAAAGTTATTGAGTCAATCCGAGTTTGGCCGAGTTGGACCGAGTTTGAGGCAAGTTCAAGACCCTCTTAAGGTATTTCGGTGTTCTAAATTCATCTGTGCAGTCAGAAATTTAAAATTATAATTGTATATAAAGATATGGCTGGTAGAATGGCATCATTTCAAGTTCCTATGCTCAACAAAAGTAACTATGATAATTGGAGTATTAAGATGAAGGCTCTATTAGGTGCACATGATATTTGGGATGTTGTAGATAAAGGATACAATGAGCCGCAAGATGAGGCTACATTATCTCAAGCTCAAAAGGATAGTTTGAAACATTCAAGAAAGAGAGACAAGAAAGCTCTCTATCTCATTTATCAAGCTTTAAATGATGATGGTTTTGAGAAGATCTCAAGTACAACATTTGCTAAGGAAGCATGGGAGAAGTTGTAAACATCTTACAAGGGAGCTGAACAAGTCAAGAAGGTACGTCTCCAAACACTAAGAGGTGAATTCGAAACTTTACATATGAAAAAGTTCGAATCTGTGTCCAACTACTTTTCTAGAGTTTTGGCCGTTTCTAGTCAAATGAAAAGAAACGGTGAAAAACTAGAAGATGTAAGGATCACGGAGAAGATACTCCACTCATTAGATCAAAACTTTGAGCATAGTGTGTTGACAATAGAGGAAATAAAAGACTTGGAGGAGATGACTATCGACCAACTAATGAGATCCTTACAAGCTTATGAAGAAAAGCATAAGAAGAAGCAAGAGATCACTGAACAACTCTTCAAAATGCAACTCAAGGAGAAAGAAGAAGTTAAAGGTTATGATAGAAACAACCGTGGTCGTGGAAGAGGCAGAGGCCAAGGACGAGGAAGAGGCCATGGTCGTGGACAAGGTTGGCATTACAACAACTATGAGAAAGGAGAAAGCTCAACAAGAGGATGTGGAAGAGGAAATTCAAACCCAAGGTATGTAAAATCTCAAGTTCAATGTTATAATTGTCAAAATTTTGGACATTATGCTTGAGAATATAGAGCTCTCAAAACCAAATTTGAAGAAAAGGTCAACTATATGGAAGATAAAAGAGAAGAAAATGAGATTCTAATACTAGCATATATGGGCAATGATGAAAAACAAGATAGCACTGGTATCTTGACACTGGTGCAAGCAACCATATGTTTGGGAAAAGAAGCATGTTCGTGGAGCTCAATGAATCAGTTAGTGGTATTGTTTCCTTTGGTGATGAGTCTAAAATTCCAGTGAAACGCAAAGGTAAAATTCTTATTCGGTTGAAGAATGGTAGATAACAATTTATTTCAAATGTCTACTATGTGCCCAATATGAAAAATAATATTTTGAGTTTAGGTCAACTCTTAGAGAAAGGCTATGATATTCACATGAAAGATGGTAGTCTTTCAATAAGAGATAATAGAAGTAATTTGATCACCAAGGTGCCAATGTCAAGGAATAGGATGTTCTTGCTTAATATCTAAAACGATGTAGCAAAGTGTCTTAAAACTTGCTACAAAGATGCATCTTGGCTTTGGCATATTCGATATGGGCACTTAAACTTTGGTGGCTTAGACTTGCTATTCAGGAAGAACATGGTAAGAGGACTACCTTCCATCAATCAACTTGATCAACTTTGCGAAGGATGTTTACTTGGAAAACAATTCAGGAAAAGTTTTCCAAAGGAGTCAAACTCAAGAGCCCAAAAGCCGCTCGTGCTCATACATACTGACGTCTGTGGACCAATTAAGCCAACCTCTCTCAATAAAAGTAATTATTTTCTTCTCTTTATAGATGATTTCTCAAGAAAGACGTGGGTGTATTTCTTAAAGAAAAAGTCAGAAGTTTTTGAAGTTTTCAAGAAATTTAAAGCCGTAGTTGAAAAAGAAAGTGGATGAGAGATCAAGGCTATGAGATCCGATCGAGGTGGAGAATTCACTTCCAAGGAATTCTTGGAATTTTGTGAATCAAATGGAATTCGACGCCCTCTAACCGTTCCAAGATCCTCCCAACAAAATGGAGTGGCAGAAAGAAAGAACAAGACAATCCTCGACATGGCATGGCGCATGCTCAAAAGTAAGAGATTGCCAACGAAATTTTGGGCTGAAGCAGTAGCATGTGTAGTCTACCTCTCCAATCGATCTCCAACAAGAAGTGTTTGGGGAAAGATTCCGCAAGAGGCATGGAGCGGAAGAAAGCCCGGCATTTCCCATCTAAAAGTTTTCGAAAGTATAGCCCATGTTCATATACAGGATGAGAGAAGAACGAAACTAGACGATAAAAGTGAAAGTTTCATTTTCATTGGCTATGATGCTAACTCAAAGGGCTACAAGTTGTACAATCCGAGCAATAAAAGGATTACTATTAGTCGAGATGTGACATTTGATGATGAAGGGGAGAATGGGATTTTGGATCCCATACAAATGATTTCAACTTCTTTCCTTAGTTTGAAGAAGATGAGCAATCGTCAGTGGAGCAACTAGGAGAAGTGCAACAAGAGCCATCCACTCCACCTACTTCACCAACAACAGCTATTGGAGGCTCACCACCAACAACTATCGAAGGCTCACCACCATTATTTCTAAATGAAAGAAGCGTTTCACGTGCAAGGAATCCAGAAGAAATTTACGAGGACACTGAAAGGATAGAAGATCTCACACTCTTTTGTCTATTTGCTAATTGTGAACCTGTGAATTTTCAAGAAGTTGTGCAAAACAAGAAATGGAGAGATGCTATGGATGAAGAGATTAAATCAATCACAAAGAATGATAAGTGGGAGCTTGTCTCACTTCTAAAAGGGCATAAAACTATTGGCATCAAGTGAGTTTACAAAACAAAGAAAAATGTGATGGGAAATATTGAAAGATATAAGGCCAGACTAGTTGCAAAAGAATATAGACAAATAGCTGACATCGACTATGATGAGATATTTGCTCCAATTGCTCGCCTAGAAACAATAAGACTAATCATTTCTTTAGCAGCTCAAAATAGGTGGAAGATCCATCAAATGGATGTGAAATCTGCCTTCTTGAATGGATTTCTCGAGGAAGAAGTCTACATTGAACAACCGATGGGATACGTGATAAAAGGACAAGAAGACAAAGTCTTTAAACTAAAGAAGGCTCTCTATGGACTGAAGCAAGCACCAAAGGCGTGGAATAGCAGGATCAATAAGTACTTCTAACAGAATGATTTCACCAAATGCCCACATGAGCATGCACTTTATGTCAAGATCAAAGAAGGAGATGTCTTGATCGTATGCTTGTATGTGGATGACTTGATCTTCACAGGGAATAATCCAAATATGTTTGAAGAATTCAATAAAGCAATGACAAAAGAGTTTGAGATGACTGACATTGGACTTATGGCTTATTATCTTGGCATCCAAGTAAAACAACAAGAAGATGGAATTTTCATCTCACAAGAAAGCTACGCAAAGGAGATCCTCAAAAAATTCAAAATGGATGATTGCAATCCAATTAGTACACCAATAGAGTGTGGTCGTAAGCTATCGAACCACGATGAAGCAAAAAAGGTGGATACGACATTCTTCAAGAGTTTGATTGGCAGTCTACGGTATTTGACATGCACAAGACCTAATATTCTCTATGTTACGGGGGTAATAAGTCGCTACATAGAGAATCCAACCATTACTCACTTCAAAGCTGCTAAAAGAATTCTTCGTTATCTCAAAGGTACAATCAACTTTGGCTACTTCTATTCAACAATAAATGATTACAATCGTGTTGGTTATAGTGATAGCAATTGAGTTAGAGATGTTGATGATCGAAAAAGTACCACATGCTTTGTGTTCTTCATGGGAGATACTGCCTTCACCTAGATGTCAAAGAAGAAACCAATAGTCACTCTATCAACCTGTGAAGCTGAGTATGTAGCTGCTACATCGTGTGTTTATCATGGGATATGACTAAGAAATTTGTTGAAAGAGCTGGGATGGCCACAAGAAAAGTCAACTAAGATTTTTGTTGACAATAAGTCTGCTATGGCATTGGCAAAGAATCCAATGTTTCATGATCGAAGCAAACATATTGATACTCGCTACCACTACATAAGAGAGTGCATCACAAGAAAAGATGTACAAGTGGAATACGTGAAGTCTCAAGATCAAATTACTGACATCTTCACCAAGCCACTTAAACATGAATAAATTATTAAGTTGAGAAACTTGCTTGGAATGAAAAATCAGGTTTGGGGGGGGGGGGGTGTGTTGGAAATACACTTAATTTAGGCCCAAATTATATTAGGTGTTGTAAAATATAATTCAAGTATCCATTAAAATTTTAAAGTCCAAAGAGCCCAAATTCTAGAAACATGCTCTAGAATTGTCTTAGAAAATATCTAGATATTTTAAGAAGAGAAGAGTAGTAGACAATTCTAGAGAATTGAATAATTTAATAGAAAAATCTAGTAGGTAAATTATAACCATTAGATTAAGAGAATGTTGGAAAAATCCTAGTGATGCACAAAAACTTGATAACCAAATTTTGTATTTGTAAAAGCTCGCAAGTGCACGAGTCACTTATAGTAGGTGACAAGTATACTCCCAAGATCGTCTCTCAAAGGAATTACGGTAGTTTTTGAAAGAGTCAAATGTAATCTAAAACGTGACACTAAAAATAAATCCTAAACACTCTAATCAAAGATTGGTGTGAAAATGGTTGCTAAAAATATTAAAATAAACAAGAAAAATAAAGTGAATGCGTGAAAGTGTCGCTGAAACAATAAGATGAACGAGTGTGAAAATTAGGTAGTGAACTAAGCATGGATAAATTAGTTTATGTGGTCTTCTCAATCAAGCGTATTAAGTGGATTTATTGATTCTTTTCACTAATCCTAGAAAATCCCAAATCAATGGTGATTTTTCCTTAATTAACTAATTAACTTCTTTGATCCGGACCATTAATTAATTAATTAGCATTAATCTTAGAAAAGGTAATTCAATCACCTAAATTAAGACAAGTCAATGCACTCAATTTAAGTTCATGCTCAAGAATGCTCAATTAAACTTAGATGGCGTTTCTAAAGTTTAATCCTAAAATAGTCTCAAACATCTATAACTAAATTGGCCAAAAATAATTAATGAATGTAGATGTTAATAAACAATGAACATGAAATAAATCACTCAAATAATATTCAAACCACAGAAATAGTATCCATTCAAAGTCACATCCCTAAATTCCCACACACAAGGGTTTAGTTACACATGATCAAACTCAAATCCAGATTCTTCATTATAAATGACATAGAAAGAATTCTAATGAGGAAAAGAAGGATTACAAATAAGAATCTACCAACTTTCACTCTTGCAACAAGATCCTTGATGTTGGATGATCACCTATTTCAAGTCTCTTGATGAAGATCCAATTGAATAGTCTTTGATGAAGTAAGTTCTCTCCCGAAATTGTATGAAAAACCTGAATTTGGTACTGTTCACCCTTGGAGTTTCGTGTGTTTGTTGTGTTGGAGGCTGGAAAGAGTCGTTGGAGGCTGGAGTTCATACTTGTGTTCAATTAGGTTTTCGTATATGTAAGGGTTTCCCAAAGAGCATGTGCGTGTGTGGCTGGGGGGAATTGCAATCCCCGTGCGGGTGCCTTTTTCCATGCCGTGGCGCGCGATTTCTTTTTCAGAATTGCAAACCAAAGCAGAAACCTCGTTGTCGCGGCGCACAATAACCATGCCGCGGCGCGCCTTGTATGTAAAGGTATGTACATACATGTACATACTTTGCTGATTCTCGATGTAAGGCTTACGTCCCCCAATGTAAGGCTTACATTTTTAAACACTTTTGCTCTCTTTTTCCACATTTCTTCCCAAACCTACTTTGACCTACAAAACAATAAAATACCCTCCAAAACAAGATTATATTGAGATTAAATGCGAAATAAATACTTAAAAACGTAACAAATAGTAGGTCAAAATAGTGTTCATCACCTAGCCATGGTTAGGATGAGCTTTTAGTATAAATAGGGGTGGTTGATGTGATAAATTTAGTACTCGCAAGTGTACGAATCACTAGTAGAAAAGTGACAAGCAACTTCCAAGTTCGGTCTCTCAAGGAATTACAGTGGTTCTAAATAACCGTCTTCCTAATCTAAATAGAGTTCTAATACAAATAAAACACTAATTAAATAGAGTTCTAGTGAAACTAAAACTCTAAGCAACTAGAGTCCTAAGCCTAATAAAACTGTAAAAAGGTGTTTGTTTTGTGACGAGATTAATGATACGAACAATTTAACGAAAACAATATTGCAGATTAACAATTAATTCAGATGGATTAAAAATCAATGGAGGATGTATGGACGTTTAGTTTGGTTGGCCATGCTTGCATTGAAAAGTGATGGTGAAATAATATAAATGTTCTATATAAACAATATTACCGGCTTTCTTTTTAATTACAAGACTGCTTTCGGTCGGGGTAAATCTCTTTGTTGATTAACTAATTAACTGCCTTCGATCGGGGTAAATCAAATAGCACATATTTGTTCTTGTCGAAAATTTATTAGTAAAATTTTTTGTTACCGTTATAGTGATAAAAGTTGTTACCGTTATAGTGATAAAAGTTGTTCTTGTCGAAAATTTATTAGTAAAATTTTTTGTTCTTGAAGTTATTATCGCTGTTGTAAGAATAATTTGTTTTTACATGCTCATGTCATTCAAATGTTGTAAATTTAGTAAATAATTACAATAAATTTGAAACAAAAGAAGATAAAGTTAGTTGTGTACCATTGTAATGAATATATTTAAGATACACCTACAACTACAATAAAATAGAATTGACATCTGCAACTTAGAACTCCATTTAAGCAACAAAATTACAAAACAAACAAGGAATTAAGATACATACCTGTCTAACTTGAATGAAGAATAGATAATCTATGACTAGTCTTAGAGATTATTTCTTGTCATTATTGTTGTTATCTTTATTATAGTTCAAGAAATTTTGTTATATATTTGTTGGGTTATTTTAGTTGTAGTTGTTATCGTTATTGTGGTAAAAGTTGTTCTTGTCGATATTTATTAGTAAAATTTGTCGTTGTTTATATTTTTTTTGTTCTTAAGTTATTATCGTTGTTGTTAGATTAATTTGTTCTTACATGCTCATCTCATTCGAATGTTGTAAATTTAGTAAGTAATTACAATAAATTAGGAAAAAAAAACATAAAGTTAGATGTGTATATTTTAAATGAATACTTTTAAGATACACATGTAACTATAATAAAATAGAATTAGCATTGAATGATATATCTATAATTTGGAACTCGATTTAACCAATAAAATTAAAAAATAAACTAGTAATTAAGGTAATACCTGTTTAACTTGAATGAAGAATAGATAATCTATGACCATGGTCTTAGAGATTATTTTTTGTCTTTATCGATTTTATCTTTATTGTAGTTCAAGATATTGTGTTCTGTACTTCTTGTGTTTTTTAATTGTAGTTGTTACTGTTATTGTGATAAAAGTTGTTCTTATCGAAATTTTATTAGTGAAACTTTTCGTTCTTTTGGTTTTTATCGTTATTGAAGTTATTGTCATTGTTATTAGATTAATTTGTTCTTACATGCTTAACTCATTCAAATGATGTAAATTTAGTAAGTAATTGCAATAAATTAGAAGAAAAATAAGATAAAGTTAGTTGAATACCTTTTAAATGAATACTTTTAAGATACACCTGTAACTACAATAAAATAGAATTGACATTAAATAATATACCTGCAACTTAAAACTTGATTTAAGCAACCAAATTAAAAAAAACAAACTAGGAGTTAAGATACATACCTGCCTAACTTGATGAAAGAATAGATAATCTATGACCATGGTCGTAGAGATTATGGCTTGTTATTATTGTTGTTGTTGTTATTGTAGTTCAAGATGTTTTGTTATATATTTGTTGGGTTATTTTAATTGAAGTTGTTACCGTTATTGTGATAAAAGTTGTTATTGTCGATGATTATTAGTGAAATTTGTCATTATTTTTATTTTTATCGTTCTTGAAGTTATTATCACTATTGTTAGATTAATTTGTTCTTACATATTCATCTTATTCAAATTTTGTAAATTTAGTAAGTAATTACAATAAATTAAAAAAAAGAAAGAAGATAATTTTAGATTTGTACCTTTTAAATAAATACTTTTAAGATACATATGTAACTACAATGAAATAGAATTGGCATTGAATGATATATCTGCAATTTAGAATTCGATTTAAGCAACAAAATTACAAAACAAACTATGAATTAAGATACATACCTGTCTAACTTGCATGAAGAATAGATAATTTATTACCATGGTCGTAGAAATTATTTTTTGTCTTTATTGTTTTCATCTATGTTGTAGTTCAAAATATTTTGTTGTGTATTTGTTTTTTTTTTTTTTTTTTTTTTAATTTTAGTTGTTACCGTTATTGTGATAAAAGTTATTCTTATCAATATTTTATTAGTGAAAATTTTCTTTATTTTTATTTTTATCGTTATTGAAGTTATTATCATTGTTGTTAGATTAATTTGTTCTTACATGCTTATCTCATTCAAATATTGTAAATAAAGGAAGTAATTACAACAAATTAGGAAAAAAGAAGAAGATAAAGTTAGTTGGGTACCTTTTTAATGAATATTTTTAAGATATACCTGTAACTACAATAAATAGAATTGACATTGAATAATATACCTGTACGTTAGAACTCGATTTAAGCAACAAAATTTCAAAACAAACTAGGAATTAAGATACATACCTATCTAACTTGAATGAAGAATAGATAATCTATGACCATGGATGTAGAGATTATTTTTTGTCATTGTTATAGTTCAAGATATTTTGTTGTGTGTTTTTGTATTTTTTTTAATTGTAGTTGTTACCGTTATTGTGATAAAAGTTGTTCTTATCGATATTTTATTAGTGAAATTTTTATTATTATTATTATTATTGAAGTTATTATCGCTGTTGTTAGATTAATTTGTTCTTGCATGCTCATTTCATAGAAATGTTATAAATTTAGTAAGTAATCAAAATAAATTAGAAAACAAAAGATAAAGTTAGTTGTGTAACTTTTAAATTAATACTTTTAGGATAAATCTATAATTACAATAAAATAAAATTTGTATTGAATGATATACTTGCAATTTAAAACTCCATTTAAGCAACAAAATTACAAAATAAACTAGAAATTATAATACATACCCGCCTAACTTAAATAAAGAATAGATTATCTATAACCATGATTGTAGTGATTATTTTTTGTGTTTATTGTTTTCATCTTTGTACGTTCAAATTATTATCACGTTATTTGTCTTTTCATCATTTGATATAATATAAATGCATAAAAGAATAAATTTTCTCTTTTTCTAATTTATATCTCTTATATATACTAATTACTCATTTATCACATGTTGCATATAAAACAATATTTATAAAATACTTTTTTTTTGAAAGAATAAAAACAAATAATTTTTTTACTAATTATACATTTTCTTTAGATTGCTATACATGTGTATAACAAAAATGTACAAAACAATAAAATAATGGAATTAATAAAAATAAAATTTAAACTATATATTAGGTAGAGGTTATAAAGTTAAAATATACTTTGTATAAGGTTATAGAATAATATTAGAAATATATAACCTCTCAATTGACCATTGAAAATAGTTTTAAGTCATTTATCTAAGAGAATGCTTCATATTTGATTTTACTCATAATTGATCTACCCAAAGCAACATCAATAATAATACGTGGTTATCGCATCAAATCATTGTAGAAGATTTGATCCTGTAGTCACTTATGTAACACATGATGGTGATACATTCTCATAAGCTTTTTCAACCTCTCCTATGCTTTACACACTCAAATTGTCAGAGTTCCGACAACTAACTCAACAAACTTCTTGAAGATACGACAATCAGAGTTTCAATAACTAGCGTTGGACAAATAACATTAAAATTATATTTATTTTATCTTTGATATTATTCTAAAATTTTAATTTTAAAATAAATTTATATTATAAAATTCAAAAAAAAAATTGCAATTCATTACGAATTAATTTTTGAGTAATAAAGATATTATTATTATCCACGTTTTTATATTACTTAAGTATTATTAATGAAAAAAAAGAAAGTCATAAGTAAAAAATATCATTAATCGACACAAATGTTTGGTTCATTGACCCAAATACTGGATAATTAAAACTTATATCTTACGCTCTATATTTTATTTTAAATTAAAAAATTAAACAAAATATCATAAATAAATAAATAAATAGATTTATATAATATAAATTAAGAGTGCATTTTCCTTTTTTCCTGATTTTTCTATACATATTTTTTATCTATATGTGCGTGACGTAAGTATATTAGAGATGTGCTTAATTGTGCTTATCTTAAAAATAATGTTCATATCAAATTCATATTTGATTGTCAAATATGTGACTTAATGCATTTTTGAATATATTAAATATCTAAATTTAGACATGTAAATTTCAGTTGTAACAAACAAATATTATATTATATACATCGAGAGGTTTTATGCATTTCCAAAACAATAATTACTATTAATTCTTTGCTAAATTTTTAATTAAAATTTAGATATTCAAAAAATTAATTTACTTTTATGCAAAAAAAAAATATTAATTAATTTTTTTTAATTATTTTGTAATGCATTAATATATTTCAAGTGAAAATTAAGAGAAGATGGTAATTGAATTTAGTACAATGTACAGGTATGTAAACTAATATTATTTAAAAGAGATATTACTAAAAAATTTGGGACTTAATCTGCCAAATTATACAAATTTTCACCACCCACCAAAATTTACCTCTCAATACCAAAACTCAAATTTCCCACTCAACTTTTCCCCAGTTTTGACTTATCAAATTTCCTCAATATTGGGCCGTCAAAAAGTTTTCTAGAAAAGCTGAGAATTCCCTAGGATTTGTTCATGGCCGCTGCCTCAGTAGCGTTGATTTATCTTCGATCTGGTCCTTCTCTCTTCAGTAACAGCCTGGTAGTTCTTCTCTCTTTTGCTATCAATGTCGATTTATTTTAATAACAAATATTACAATTGTTGTGGGAACAAGAGCTAGTTGGACAGCTAGGGACTAAGCTGCTGATGTTTATATTTTGGGTGTGCGAGTTAAATTTGATCTTCCCTCCATGGGTATTTTGCCTTGTGTAAGAAAAGTTATTAAAAAAGCTATAATCAGCTTCCAAAAACTTGTTTAAAGGAACGATTATACTGTCTTGAGTATTAATCAGTTTCCATTTGATATTGTTAAGTTTCTAGAGACAGTGAGGTCGGATTGTAATAAGTTGTATTTTCATTTCAATAAAATTTTCTGTTTGACCAAAAAAAAAAATTTTCCTAGTTTTGCTTCAAATCTATACTCTGCTTCACAAGCTCCATAGAGATCTCGATCTTCTCATATATTTTCCCTAATTTCAATACCTTACTCTCTAATTAATTCTAGTGCATTTCTTGAATTTACGAACAGAACCAAGCTAAGTGCTTCTGATATCGTAGGAATATTGGTCTTGAGCCCACTGGCAAGAAAGTAAAGAGGGAAGAATACACTTGAAACAAGATCCTCTATTCTCTCAATCATTTAACTTGCGAAAGGGCCATCCTTGGGTACTATATTTTTATTCAAAGTTTCAGGACTTGTTAAGGGGATTCATTTGTGTTTTATAAGTGATATCTATATGCAAGTTCTATTTTTTTTCCTTTCCTTTTATAACTCATAAATATATTCTTTTTTGTGATAAAGAGCAGTTCATATATGATCTAGCTGCTAGACTTGGAAAGTGTATCAAATCAGAAGCATATGTTGATGCAATCAGATATTATACAAGAGCCATGCCAATTTTTAAGGTTTGTAGTTTCTTATATTAATGATGCATCTTCTTCTAGGATGTCTTAAATATGTATGTTCTTTTTATGTATCATATTTCTTTTGATCTCTTTAATAGGCTTATGGAGACTCATCATTCAAGGACTGTAAGCAGGCAAATGAAGAAGCTGTGACTGTAATTATAATGAATTTACAGGTAAAATTTTATGTTCCTTGTTATACTATGTGATTCAGGCTTTAGGCAAAAACACTAGTTAATATAAATTTATCTCACTTTCTGGTGGTTCAAGATAATTCCATCCAATGATTAGATAGATTTTATCTTTTGTCACTGAGATATGCCTAATTTTATTTGTACTTGCATGAACTTGTTTTTGTTGGTTATTTAGTAATGTTCCTTTCAAAATATTATTAATGCGACTTACACGTTACTATTCTTCTCACATCCATAGTGGCCACTAGAAATTTAGGAAATTTTGCACGGCCCTTGTTTGGGTGAGATTTGATTTATTGCTTGTCACACAAAACTGTCCTATCTGCATTAATATTTCATTGAGAAAATGTGGAAATCATTTTCCAACTAATATTTGTACATATTTAGGAAAGTAATTTAATATGGTAAGTCTAGGTAGAAATAGGAAAGTAAATCAATGTCATATATGGTAGGGAATAGTTGTATTAAATTAATATCCTTTTTTAGTTTATTACTTTTAGTATAAATATATGTAATGGGTACAGTTCTATCATTCAAGAAATAAAAGACAAATAATTATCTTTTCCATCCTTTCTTTCTAGATGGTATCAGAGCAGGTTCAATCTAGAACCAAGTCATGTCTGATCTAATCTTGAATATTCAACAATCTGAGACCAGCTGAGAGAACACCCACATCCCAACCCAACCAACCCAATCCCTTCCAACCATGAATTATAGTAACCATGATATCACAAACATGCAATTCGTGGTGGAAAAAGTAAACGACAACAACTACAGAGAATGGTCACAGTCCATCAGACTCGTAATCAATGGGAAGGAAATTAATGGAGGAAAAATGAGTAATGGGCCACACAATGGGCCGAATAAATCCATGGGCCTGATTTTGGGTCAAATGTAAAACAAGCCCACGGTTTGTAAAATGAGTATGGGCCTTATTTGGACAATGGACCAACAACAAATTTAACACATTGGTCTTATGGAAACAAGTTTAAAAATGGCCCAAACTTTCAATGAAAACGGCCATTTTGTGAACACTGTCAAAAGCCCGGACATATCAAAGACACATGTTGGGAAATTCACGGAAAACCAATAGATTGGAAACCAAGAAATAGGCCTCAAAGCTACCAAGCCTCAGTAGATCACCAATCCGAAGGAGGTTTTAATCCTGAACAATTGGATCAATTATGCAAGTTAATGTCAAATTTCCAAACATCTGGACAGACATCCACAAGTGCATCCGCATTAGTTTACAAAGGTAACATTCTAATTACTCTGATTACTGGTACTACTCCTAAAACCCAAATTCCATGGATCATTGATTCTGGAGCATTAGATCATATGACTGATGCTTATCATTTATTTACCACTTACTCACCTTGTGCTGGAAATTTTATGTAACACCCCATTCTTTGTACGAATTAATTTTTAGTCAAACTTATATTTCTAAAATTGTTATGATCTTACCCTTAATAATTAGAAAATAAAATTTATGAGCTTAATTTGTGAGGTGAAGATGTTTTAATAATCAAAAAGTGTTTAAATTAAATTATGTAAATTTTGAGCAAAATTACCAAAATGCCCCTAACTCTTAAACCTTTTATTGTTATGAGACAAGGGCATTTTAGTCTTTTTACCTTAAAAATAATTATCACCAGCAGCCTCTTCCTTTTCTTCTCTTGGTGACACACGTTTAAAAAAAAAAAAATAGGGACAATATGATGAGCTAGTATAAGGGACAATATGATGAGCTAGTAAGAGACAATATGATGTCCTTACTAGCATTTCCTTATCTTCACCTTGGAGAGAATAATTCCCATCCGAGAGACTCACTTCCTTCTTATATTTTCTTTCCTTTCTTCTCTCTTCTTGACATTTCTAAGAGGAAAAAATTCAGAAATTGAAATGGGATTTCTTCACTAGATTCAATTTTTGCAACCAAACAATTCTTCAAGTGATTTTGGTATGTATACAAAGCTTCTTTCCCCTTTTAAATTCTGTTTATGATCTGAAAAACAGGTTTTCAACATAAAAGGATCAGCCATGGATGAAGTTTTCAAAAATAATTCAAGAACAAGTCATTTGTAATGTTTTGAACTTCATGTAAAACTGTTTTTCAGAAAATTGAAATGAAAACTGGGAAACTTATACAACGAATTATGGTCTGTAAATTATATTTCTGAAAATATCTGGATGTCTAGTTTACCACAAATTTTACGGTTTGTAATTTGGAGTTTTCTACACAAAGTTGTACCTATTTAAATGAAGGTTGTTTTATGAAACACAAACTGCAAGAGCTCTCGGTATTTTTGGTATTTGAAAAGTTTATACAGCTTGGAATTTAACAAATAATATCTTGTTTTAAATCTTGACATGTCTATTGTTTGAAACATTTTACGGTTTGTTATTTCGATATTTCTAGACAAAGTTATGGCTGTTTAATCAAGGATATGTCAAGTGAAAGGGGTGCTGGAAAAACTGTTTGAAAAACCAATCGGATTTTATGTAATTTGAAATAGTTTTACTGATTGGAATTGGATGAATTATATGTTTTTTTAAAGCTTAAGATTTCTAGTTTAATATGAATTTTACGGTGTACTATTCCGAGTTTTCTAGACAAATTAATAGTCATTTAACTAAATGTATGTTTTGCTCCAAGTGTGCTGAAAAATCAGTTTTGAAGTAATTGGTTTTCTAAGAACTTGAAAGGGTTTTTCATTTGATAATTGAGTGTGTAATATCTGATTTTTAAGATTGAAATGCCTAATTTATGTATGTTTTTACAAAAATGAATTTAGACATTTCTACCAAAAGTTATATGTGAATATATAAGGGTAGGTTAAGGGTATCCTAAAACTACTTAAAAACAACAATTAACTATTAACAACCCCTATTTTGGATATGTTAAAACGTTTTATTAGTTTGACTTAAGTAAGCGAACTATGTTGCAATTCTTGTTCTAACACAAGTGTGATTATCTAGGAAGAGTTGAGCAAGCAGATCCTACAGTACACGTAGAGAACCAACAATGACAAAGTACAGTGAGTGGATATCTAATTATTTCTAAAGCATGGATAGCATTATTTTTGAAAAACATTCATGTTCAAGTAAATTCAATTTGTACAAGTTGCATATTTATGAAAAAGTGCATTCATGTTAACTAATATATCAATTTCAATGCACTTCAAAAACTTGTACACCATGAAAATATATTTCATTTTTATTAACAGAATCAGTCAAGTATATGAAAGAAAATTTACAAGCAAGCTATGATTGAATCAATTTTATTACTTATACTAAGTTTTATACAAGCTTGGAAGTTCAACAAATATTTTACAGTTGCCAGAGTACTTCCCCTCATGTATTCATGATAGTTGGCTATACTCAGCATTCAGATAATGCAGTGACTTGGTAAGACATCGTGACCAACAGATTTGGTCCAATTCAGATTACTATGATGTTTACCAACTCAGTATGATGTTACAAGTTCAGTATCATGTTACAAGTTCAGTATGATAACACGTTCAGTTAAGTCAGTGCGCACATAACTCATGTATCAGCAGAGCCAACTGAGCCATTTTAGTGGCTATATCAAGTTCCCCACACGTGTAGTTGAGAGCTAGTGCTAGTACTAAATGTCTCCTTGTTGTGCAAATAAATTTCCCACACATGTAGTTGAGAGCTAGTGCTAGTACTACATGTCTCCTCCGTGTGCGATCAGATCCCCGAGTGCTCTTGGCAATAAATACATTTTTCTCATGGTTATGCATTTTATTTATATACTAATAATCATAGCATCATTATATTCTAAAAATCATGTACATGTAATTTTATCAGAATGTCATTTCGTTATAAATCATGAACATGTCATTTATAATTTCTTTTACAGGTACAAAATTACGATGATTTCATGAAACTCAGTTATGCATTTACGAGAACATTATTTTATCATAAAGACTATATGCAGATTATTATTATCAGCATGTATTTCATGATAATTCATAAACAATTCATACATAGTTTACATGAGTACTATGTTATTTTATAAAACTTATCCACTCACTGAGCTTTCAAGCTCATCCTTTTACATTTATTTTCCTCCCCCAGATAACAAGTTTTGAGGCCACATCACGTGAGTCCGGAGGCTTAGGTTCCATCTATTGTTGTGCAGTCTAGGTTATTTCATCTCCTTTCCAGTTTGTTTAGTGTATTTTGGCTGTTATGTTTTGGACTAGTGATCAAAAGTCTTATGTGGTGAATAGTATGTATTTGACAGTGTATAGTTATGTTTGGCCATGAGCCCCTTTCTGGATATGTAAAATTATGTGAAGTTTGCTAGATTGTGGAATTCTATATTTTAGAAATGAAGTCATTTATTGCAGGAAAGATAGTTCAATAATTAGGGAAAACTCTACCCAAATTTTTGTAAATTTCTTACACAAAATTTTCAAGTTAAGCCAAGGTTGATTCAGAATGTTAGATATTATGTTCCCTAAGGACACGTCACATGCTCTAGTGTTGAGCTGGGGCGAGTCCTGACATTTTAAAGTTAGAATTGCAGATGGATCTCTCTCATCTGTAGCCGGAAAACTTGTTTATTTTTTTGAAAAACTTACCGAGTTTACAATCTTTTTGAAAATTATCGAAAAATATAACTTTTTAACAAGTTTTCTCATATAAAAATACAAACTTTTTCTTCAAAATAATCACCAGGTATAAAAAAAAATTTCAAAACTTTGCATAAATACCAAACTTTTTTTTCAAAAATTACCAAATTTAGAAACTTTTTGTAAATATACTTATGTTTAGAAACTTCTTGAAAACATATCTAAGTTTAGAATCCAATTGAAAAATTAACCAAGTATAGGAATTTTTTTCAAAATTTACTAAGTTTATAAACCTTTTGAAAGTTTGCCTAAGTATAGAAATTTTTTCAAAATATACCAAGTTTAGAAACCTTGTGAAAACTTACCCAAGTATATTACTTGTTTATAGGTTATTAAATATTGTAATATTTTATTTTTTTAAAAACTTACCGAGTTTACAAACTTTTTGAAAATTAACCCAAAATATAACTTTTTAACAAGTTACCTAATATAGAAATACAAAGTTTTTTTTCGAAATGCTCACCTGATATAACAAATTTTTGAAAACTTAGCATAATTGTAAAACTTTTTTTCAAAATTACCAAATTTAGAAAGTTTTCTTAAATATACTTATGTTTAGAAACTTTTTGCAAACATACCCAAGTTTAGAAACTTTTTGAAAACATATCCAAGTTTAGAAACCTTTTGAAAACTTACCCAAGTATAGGAATTTTTTAAAAATATAACAAGTTTAGAAACCTTGTGAAAGCTTACCCAAGTATATTACTTGTTTATAGGTTACTAAATATAGAAATATATTATTTTTTAAAAAACTTACCGAGTTTGCAAACTTTTTGAAAATTTACCCAAAATATAACTTTTTAACAAGTTACCTAATATAGAAACATTTTGAAAACATACCCAAGTTTTGGAATTGTTTTCAAAATATAACATATTTAGAAACCTTGTGAAAGCTTACCCAAGTATATTACTTATGTATTGGTTACCAAATAAAGAAATATATTAGGTTTTAAAAACTTACCAAGTTTACAAACTTTTTGAAAATTAACCCAAATATAACCTTTTAACAAATTTTCTAATATAAAAATACAAACTTTTTTTCGAAATACCTGGTATAACAAATTTTTTAAAACATAGCATTAGTATAGAACTTTTTTTCAAAAATTACCAAATTTAGAAACTTTTGTAAATATACGTATATTTAGAAACTTTTTGAAAACATACCCAAGTTTAGAAACTTTTTGAAAACTTACCCATGTATAAGAATTTTTTTTAAAATTTTCCAAGTTTAGAAACCATATGAAAGCTTAACTAAGTATATTACTTGTTTATAGGTTACTAAATATAGAAATATATTATTTTTTAAAAAACTTTTTTTTGAAATACTCGCCTGGTATAACAAATTTTTGTAAACTTTGCACAAGTATAGAACTTTATTTCAAAAATTACCAAATTTAGAAACTTTTTGTAAATATACCTATGTTTAGAAACTTTTTGAAAGCATACCCTAGTTTAAAACTTTTTGAAAACTGACCCAACTGTAGGAATTTTTTCAAAATTTACCAAGTTTAGAAACCTTGTGAAAGCTTACCCAAGTATATTACTTATTTAAAGGTTACTAAATGTATAAATATATTATTTTTTTTAAAACTTACTGATTTTGCAAACTTTTTTAAAATTAACTCAAAATATAACATTTTAACAAGTTACCTAATATAGAAATACAAACTTTTTTCTTGAAATACTCACATGGTATAACAAATTTTTGAAAACTTTCCATAAGTATAAAAAAAATTCTAAAATTACCAAATTTAGAAACTTTTTGTAAATATACTTATATTTAGAAACTTTTTGAAAACTTAACCAAATATAAGAATTTTTTCAAAATTTACCAAGTTTATAAACCTTGTGAAAGCTTACCCAAGTATACTACTTGTTTACCAAATGTAGTAATATATTATTTTTTTAAAACTTACCGAGTTCGCAAACTTTTTGAAAATTTACTCAAAATATAACTTTTTTACCAGTTACCTAATATAGAAATACAAACTTTTTTTCGAAACACTTCCTCCAATGCCTCTTACATTTTGGGTCTCCCAACGCATCCTGCACTTTGTTAGGTATTGATACAGCAGATATTTCATTTACAAATGATTCATATGGCATAGACAATCTTATAGTGGACATGTAGTTGGCTACTAGATATTTTGATTTTGCATGGATATTTGGTTGATATCTTTTGGCTAGTTGATCCCGAGTAGACCTATTTGGTAACACATACTGTCCAACACTAGACTCAATACTATTAGTATCAGTAGGTGTACATACCTCAGATGAGTGACCTTCAGTACTAGAGTTTTGTTGATCAAGGGTATGAGTGATGCCTGAGGGAACAGCATTGTCTTCATTTTCATTTTTAAGGAGCGAAACTTGTACTTGGATACTTGGAGCATCTGCTTCTTCGACTACTGGATTCAACGGGTTAAGAATCTCAACTAGACCCATCAAAATATCAGTAGGAGATTCTTCTAATTCCTCCCCCTCACCATGATACAGTTCTTCAAAATATAAATTCTCCCCCTAACGAGCAGTATCAGGTGAGGAAAAATAACTCATGTTCTCAAAAAATGTAACATCTATAGTGACATAATACTTTATGGTCGTGTGGATGGAAGCATTTGTACCCTTTTTGATAACCTCCATAACCAACAAACACGCACTTAATTGCCCGAGCATCTAACTTAGACCTCTGAGTTTTAGGAACATATACAAAAGCAACACAACCAAATACACGGGCATGAAGATTATGAAATGATGATAAGGATACATGAGATGCGAGAACCTCGAATGGGATTTGTCCATGAAGGACATTAGACGGCAGAGGATTGATGACATGGACGAAAGCTTGTACAGCATCGTCCCAAAGATATTTTGGCATATGAGCACTAAATGAGAGTACACAAGCCATATCAAGTAAATGACGGTTTTTTCTTTCAGATACCCCCATTTTGTTCTGGTGTTTGTGGGCAAGTAGTTTAGTGAACAATCTCATGTGTTTTGAAATTTTTGGAAAAATATGGTTAACATATTCTCCCCCATTGTCAGAACGTATAATCCTAATGATGTTGTTATATTGTGTTTGAATAAGGGTACGAAAAGTTTGAAAAGCTAAAAAAACTTCATCTTTGGTTCTAAGAAGAGCAACCCACTTGTACATTCATCGATAAACGACACAAAATACCTCATATTCGATAAAGTGGGCTCTCTGGAAGGTCCCCAAATATAAGAATTAATTAATTTAAAAGGAATAGCACTTTTATTAGAAATACTAGGAGAATAAGTAACACGATGGCTCTTGGCCAAAACACATGTCTCACAATGTAAAATAGACTCACCCACACCAATAAACAAAGTAGGCATGGATTTTTTAATAAGACTAAAAGACAGATACCCTAAGTGACGATATCACAACCAAATTTCACTTAGCTTGTCAGAATTGGAAGTCAATGCAGTGCTAGTCTGTGCTCCTGGTTTCTCCCCTGCGTAATTGTGAGATCCTGATTTGAATTAATATTTTAAGGAAATAATTAAAAATTTATTTATTAAATTTAGTTTTATTTTAAAATGTTAAAATATTTAATTGTGCTTTTCTTTAACAAGCAAAAATTAATATTTTGAAGTTACAAATTTGATTTGTAAATAATTTATAATAGTTTAAATAATTTCTTTAATTTTTATACACAATTCTAGAAACTTTAGAAAGTTTGTGTGAAATTACTAAAATGCCCTTCTTAAAAGGTCCAAATCAAGGGCAGGGGCAATTCGATCATTTACCTCCTAAACCCTATATACCCAAATTTCTCCTTTCTTCCACACAAAACCTTGTTGCTTGAGCTCCTCAACGACGCGCAAGAGAGAGGGAGAGAGAAAGGGAGGCGCTGCCTTCAACAATGTCGTACTCCTCGCTGTCATTGCCCTCACCGATCACTCTTCCCCCCAACGGGGAGCACCTCGCTTTAAAAAAAAACCCATCTTGGAAGCTGTTCTACCTCCGTTCGTTCCCCTAGCAGCCGTCAGCTCCCATTTCCTCTAACGCGAGCTCACCGACGCCATGCTACGCTGTCGTCGTCCTCCTCGTCATGGCCTTATTTCCATCAACGAGTTCAACACCCAGACACCGAGAAGAAGCTAGCGTTAAACAGCCCAGCTGCTGTTCGTAGCACCCCAATAGCTGACCATCGTTCCTCCATTGTCGAATTCCTTTTTCCTCCTACGTGAGTCCATCGGAGTTGTGTCCTTACTCCACAGTCGTCCTTTGCCGTCCAACACTGTTCTCTACCACTCTCCAGAACTACAAATTTTAGGTAACTTTATGATTAATGCTTCTTAGTTTACCACTAGATGAGTGGACTATAATGATATTTTTTTTATTTTGAGTATTGGATAGATTGTTTTCTACTTGGATTATTTGAATCTTAGTTTTTTACTGGTAATTATATAAATGTCCCAGTAGGCAATAATAACTATATCAAGGTTTATTAACAGTCAGTGTTCTTGGCGTTTTGTGTGGCTGATTATGTGAAAAAATTTAAATCTCCTTTCCTTGATATATCCAAATTATGATGTGTCAGTAGAAGATATCTTGTATCTTTAAATTTTTCTATGCAACCATGGTATTTACTTTAGTTGCATGTTTTGATGTACTCTTTACTTAATTTTTTGTAGTTTGATCTACTTATTAAACTTGTAAGTGTACTTTTCCTTAACAAGTGATAATTAAGGAATAACTTGGTTCTAATAGGCCAAACAAACATGTTTACATAATGATTTGCAAAGATGACTAGTTAATTGGTGGCCTTGAATTTTGGTCTCTTCTCTGTATTCCCTGTAAGTTCTATGTGTCAGTAGAATTTTTAAGATTTACATATAGTAATCTCTACTCCATTGTAACTTCTAAAAAAGCTAAAAGGTTGTACTCTTTGTATTGTTCTTGTTTTGACCTTTCAATCCATAGCATGTCTAAGGTTAATAATCCATCAAGCAAGAACCTTTGGTTACATTCATCTAAATGAGGTTTTATTGAATGATCGCACTGTTAATACTTTTTGACTCTCTTCGAAATGCAATGACAGATTTAAGTTCTTATAAAAGATGTGTCAGAAAGGCCAGTCGGTAAAGTTTTTAGAGCGAGGATTCGAGACACTATCTCAATTAGGAAGTATACTATTTTAGATATGTGTGCTTTTGGAGGGTTTTGAGGTAGGGGTCATTACTCCGCTTTATTTTCATGCATTATTTTTATGAAAATATCATGCATCATCATAGATATTCGAATGACTAAAATTGATGCCATGTTTATAAATATTTTTTTATAAAAGTGTTGATAATGATGTTATAATTAAGATACCTGTTTGGAAACATTTTATATGTATATATGAGATTATGAAATATGGGTATTAAAATATTTTACATGGCATCTAAGTTTTTGTGCATGCATCATGAAATTATTTTTGTGGGGAGTATTACCTGTATAGATGTCTTGTAGAGATATGGTACCACGGGGCTACTGGATACAGCAGACTATTTTTCAATGGACTACAGGTACGCATTATATTTCACATGTATCTCGGAGTTGTCCATTCATGAGTCTTGGTATTAGACCGCACATGGGCCTCGGAGTTGGACCCCTATTGTGTTTCAGAGTTGTCCGTCTTGAGTCTTGGTATTTGTTCCTTCTATGGGTCTTAGAGTTAGACTGCCCATATGACGAGGACCCATGTACTTTGGAGTTGACCAATACATGTGCATATGTATTTTGGAGAATGACCATACTTGGGGTCGGAGGTGGACCCACGTGCATCTCGGAGGTTGACCACACACATGCCCATGTATTTCGGAGTTGACCAATACATATGGATTTGGCTTAGCATACATTTTTATTATATATTAGACATTGCATACTTCATTATGATTGTATGGTCCAGGTACACTTCACCCAGTTTCGGAAGTGAGGAAGTACATGTATGCCCCAATTTAAAAATGAAATCTCCCCAATATTGATATACTGATGATTTATTACTGGACAATCATGAAATAATTTAAATGTAGCATGCATCATTGATTTTCATTGAGGATTGTGCATGGAGTATATCCCTACTGAGCTAGTTGTAGCTCACCCCATTTTCCCTTTCTCTTTTCAGATTAGATACTGTTTCTTTGTAGTTATTGTGACTTGAATGGGAGGTACGTACTTCTAAGGAGTTCAATTAAAAGGTTTTTCCTTTACCCTTATTACTTTTATTAGTTATTCTGTATATTGAGTAGACAGGCTGAGATTAATCTGATTTGTTATAAAATCAAATATTGTAATTATTGGATTATAAGTTTTTGAAGATTATATTGTGTTTTTATAAATATTAGATTATTTCAAGGGTACCCAAATTATATCTAATTGATTAGTTTCATTTTAAATTGATATTTCATAATTAAAGATTCTAAAATTAATAAATTTTTTTCAAATTTTATCTATTTTCTTAAAATTCACGTACTCAAAATATGGGGCGTGACAGTAATTTTGATCTAGATGGAACAATCTGCCCCTCAAATACCCTCAACCAATTATTTTCCTAGTAAGAAGATCCTAAAAAAATCACATACATAGGATAAAATGTTACAGAACATTGAGACTCAGTATTCAACTGTGGAACAGAAATTAAGTGATGAGATAAGTCAGACACATATAAAACATTATGGAGTTGTAAAGTTGAGTGATACGGACTGACCTCTTCCCTAAGACAGGAAAGGCCTCACCATTAGCATTCGTAACATAAGACACTAGTGGGGAAAATAACTCATTAAAAAAAGATTTATCATAAGTCATATGATCAGACGCACTAGAATCAATAATCTAAGTATTAGTCCCATCAAAGTGAGAAACGTTTAAGGTCATACCAATCTTACCACAACCAGCTATTGAAGCTATAGGGGTACCTCTACATGTCATATGATGATCCTATCCAGTCACTCCCTAGAAATCTGGTGCTTGGATTACTTGCACCACAGTTGCTATCGCTTTAGGATGATAATTTTGCCTTTTAGATCTCAAGTGTGGGTTCAATTTCCAACAAGCCTTTCAAACATGCCCAACTTCATTGCAATAAGAGCATTGAGGACGAGGGCAATTGGCAAAGCCTGGTGGAGGTCCTTGTTGGTGAAGTGGAACTGAACTCTGCTGTTGGACGAAATGTGCTTTTGATTTGGCTTGAATGACTAGACTAGATAATTCATCTTGTGCCTGATTAAGACTTTCCTACTGAGATTCATCCTTACAGATGTATGTAAAAGTTGTGGTCAAGCTCAAAGGGTCTGGCATTCAGAGCAATTCGCCCTTAGCACTATTATGTTTCGTATCAAGTCCTCTTAAGAATGCATGAACTCTCTCAAGCTCCTTTTCTTTCTGGTACCATATAAGGTCCTCCAAATTTTTGATTTTGCACAGACGTTTCTGATCAATTTCAACCCATATATTCTTCAGCTTGGTGAAAAACATAAACACTAGTTGCCCATTCTGTTGCATGCTGGTAGCTTTGCACATTAATTCATGGACCTGTATAAAGTCAGATTCATTAGTGTAGAGGTCTCCCAAAGTCTTCCATATGGCCTCAGTTATGTAACACTCTTCTACCATTTGTAGTACATCATCGATAAATAGAATAGACATTACAAGATCATCATCATCTTCCCACTTAGTATAGGCCTCCACATCATCTTCACGAGGAGCCTTGATTGTTCCAGTGACATGTCCCATCTTGTGCATCCCACGGAGATAAACAGACATAATATTTTTCCATGTTCGAAAGTTGGTACCATTTAGTTTGGTACCACCAAAAGAGCCACTTTTTGAACTCTTGACAAAGACTTCAAATTTCTGAATTTCAGTTGTCCTAAAACTCTGATTTTTTCTTGAATCTCCCATTGAAACAAACAATAATAATATGTAGCGGAATAAAAGTCACTTTTTTTTTTACTGTTGACTATTGATGGTTGACTATTGACCATTGATCAGTTGATCGTTGACCGAGTTGAATGTTGACTGATGAATGAGCTGGTGATTGGGCTTGATTAGTGAATGGGCTATTTGGGCTGGTGACTAGCTGATTTGTGGGCTGTTTGGACTGGTGATTGGGAGTGAGCTATTTGGGAATTGGGCTAGGGTTTGTTTGTTGGGCCATAAGGTTAGGGAATGGGTTAGGGTTTTTTGGGGAAGAGAAGAAGCTGTCGACGAAAATTTGGGGTTTCATGTTTGCAAATTTTTAAGGCAGAGACGACAGCAGATTTGGAGGTAGTTGGGGGCGACGGAACCTGGAGGCAGATCAGTAGACAATGGCGCGATAGAGTGCAACAGAGAGCAGAGGAGAGAAACTTGCAGGAGATAGAGCGCGGACGGTACACGGGTGAGACAGGCTGATGCGCGGATAGCGAGCAGGAGTGATAGGCAAACGGTGTGCTGGAGAGATAGGCGGAAGGCGCTACTGGACTTGCAGACAGCGCGCAGGTGAGACAGAGAAGACCCGCGGCTGCATTGATAGGTGATGGTCGGCGCTAACAGGTGGTGACGGTGGCGCTGACAAGAGATGAATAAAAAAGACAAAGTCCCTTTTTGAACCTTCGCTCTAATACCAAGTTGAATATAATGCGAATGAAATATATTCTTGTTAATTATTACCTCATAATAGAGGTATATATAAAAAAATAAATTACAAGAGTTCTAAATAAACTAGAATCATATACAACCTAGAGTTCCACTACAGATAGACACATATTAATTATAACATATTATATAATAATTATATGACTCACGCTAACACTTGAAACCAAAGTTCCCAACAATTTTCTGTTTTGGTCCACGTTTTTAGTATGAGTCTTGACTTGGTTTTGAGGTTCAGTATGTGTATGATGTCGAGTATAGTTTGAGTCTTGACTTGGTTTTTATTTACAAGTTTTGTTCGAAGGATCATGTTTGTAAATTCGTTGAATCAATGTGATGAATTTTTCCCAACAGCCTTGCTTTGATTATATTGAACATGAAGGTTAAAAACTCATCGAAATCTTCATCATCATCTATTAAAACAGTAGGTAGTATCAGATCATTCTTTTAGAAGTATCTCATTAAAATTTCATACTTGTACTTATCGATATTCAACTTTAGAAACAACTTATCTTTAAGGTCATTATACTTAAATCACTTTCTTATCCTTATCACTGAACCTTCACCTGCTTGATATACTTCTTTGTCATCTTTCTTCGACCACTTACCATTATAAATGATTAGAATATTAAGGCCATCAATTATGTAAAATGTATAAAAAGAATTAGCACGTATCAATTCAAATATACTTAAAATTTAATTAATATATGAAGTAGTATACCAAAAATAATATACAAAATATTTAATAACTATATCAGCATATAACATATATACCAAAATATGCCAAAATATACCGAATTTACATTAAGTATATTTGAGTATATTTTTGTATTTTTCTAACATGTACATACAATACTATCAACATATAACAAATATGCCAAAATATACGAAATATATCAAAAATAATATAGATATATTTTTGTAAGTTCTTATATCATGATACATTTATTTTTTAAATTCAAGAAAAATATATCAAAATATAATAACAATATCAACATTTAAGAAATATATCAAAATATACCAAATTATACCAACATTTTTCTATATTAAATTAAAAAATACCAAAAGATAATAACAATATCAACATTTATGAAATATAACAAAATTCACAAAAATATTTCAAAAATATACCAAAATTTTTCTATATTAAATTAAAATATACCAAAAGATAACATTTAGAAATTTAACAACAATTCATTAAAATATACTAAAATATGTCAAAATATACCAAAATATATAAAAATATGCTAAAATATACCAAAATATACCCTAAAACCTATATTAAATTAAAATTTACCAAAATATAATAACAATATCAACATTTAGAAAATATAAAAAAATTCATAAAAATATTCCAAAATATACTAAAATATAATGAAATATAACAACATTATTTGGGACTTTTAAATTAAGTTTCCTTTATTTCTACCCAAATTTATAGCAAAATTCATTACGTTAATCACTAGTACATTTCAAAAATCTCATTGAATAATAGCCAAATCAGTTTCTCAACAAATTCACCCAATTAGTTCACAATTTTTTCAAAAAAATTGGGAAAACAATCCAATCATGTCGTCCCACATAGTCTATAAAACTTCAAACAATCTATCAGCATTTACATGGTAATAAAGGCAACATTAATCTAACCTAGATACTTAATATCATTAACCTGACTTATTAAAGTTTCGCCTGATGAGCTTGAAGAAAGAGAGAGATAATCAAAGAAGGAGAAACAAGGAGGGAGTGTTTACAAGGACAGAGAATCAGAAGTTTCGCATGATAAGCTTGAGGAAAGGAAGAGACAATCAGAGAAGAAGAACAGAGAAGAGCATTGAGAAGGAGAGAGAATCAAAGAATGGACTATTTGGTAAGAAATGAAATAAAGCTTATAATTAAACTCCTATAACCGACAACTGGTTTAGGGGATAAAAATATGTCCATTTCTAAACTAAAAAACAAATGAACCTTTTTTAAAATAATTCTAAGAGATATGCTCATTTTAGACAAAATTTCAAAATTTAAAGAATCAAAGAATGCCAACTTTACTAAAATGCAATAAACACTGTTTATGTAATTCACTATTTCAAGGCCCCTCCCTAAGCAAAAATTTGTTTTTATTTAAAATAACTATAACTTATGCATCCATACCTATAGCTAAGATTTGAACCTAAACTCTACACTCTCAAATAAGTTACATACCATTTAATCACAACCACAGTTAATTGTCCCCAAGCATATACCTTTTAAAAATTAGGAAAGCTTATTATACCCTAGCATAAAACCTTTTAAAAATTAGGAAACATGAAAAATAATGTATGAAACAATGCATATTAAACTAAAACTAGAAATATTTCTTCATAGATAGAAATACAAAAGATAAATATAAAAGGTAACATGAGTGGCCAAATTTCTTATAACCTATGAAACACCACAAGTCTAATGTGTGAAACTTTGTTCGCACATACCTAACAAAGTAACAATCTCTCTTCAAATTAGGTACCAAATGATTAAGCTCCCTTAAATTAAAAATCACATTATCTTTACCGCTTTATTTATATTATAGTTCAACTCCTCCTCAATCAAAGATAGGCATTCTCTTGGCACTTCACATCGTGGTTCAACTCTTCCAATAAAGTCACACCTTCATGGTCACATTGAGTCTTGGACTTCGCACAAAACAATGTGAACCCATAATGAGCCTTGGGTTGAAACAAATAGAGCCCACGACAGATCCACATAGACAAAGCTAGGAGATTCACATAAATGCCCACGTTAACCCAGCTTGTGAGTTCACTTTGAAACACTTGTAAAAAACTTGAGATTCAATGGAAAATGTTAACCTATTAAGTATAATAGCTCAAATCCTTACTAACCAAGAGTAATTCCTAGTCTACTCAATGTGAAACTTTGTACGCACATATCCAAATGCAAAAATGTATTGGTTCCAGTCCTCGATCACAACAATAAATAAATAAAGTTGTTCCAGTCCTGCAAATTAGTATACATAATTGTCACCGACATGCCCTTTGTATCTTTGGCAAAATGTTACTCTGTTGAATGCGTACTTGAATAACTTTGTATCCATCCTTCTTTGGGAAGCCAAAAGAGAAAAAAGGAATGGAACCACAAGGTCTTACATTTGGTATAGGACCTCCAGCCTAGACATTTCATTACAACTTATACGTTCATTAAAACTTGTCCTGCCTGCAACACATACAAATGGAAAATTTAACACGCATACATAGAAAAAAATTACAGTATCTTATAATAAATTGAGGACTGAAAACCCCAACCTTGTTCGGGCATGTCCTTCTGTTATGGCCATTTTGTTTGCAAAGAATGCAGTGGAAATTCTTCTCTTTTATGCTGGGAGGCTGGATTTCGTTCTGAAGTGACTTTATGCAACTCCTCTTATTATGGCCTATCTTTTTGCACAAGTTGCAATGCACTGGGCTTCCTTTCAAAGGCTTCTTCCTACGTCGATCAGGTACATCATCTATCCCATTTTCTACTCCATGAGTTTCTGCTTGATTAAGAAGTATATCTTTTATTGGCATCCCATGTATTAATTCCAGAGCTCGTTCCTTAGCTCGATGGGCCTTTAAATATGGTATAATGACACCATGTTCTTCTTCAATATCCCTCATTATATCCTTGGGTTTGTAGTTAATATTTTCCCGCACACGGTCCATGATACAATTTAATATCCATTTCATGTTTGCTTGCCGATGGCTGGATCTTTCTGGTCTTAGGCAAGAATGTTCTCCTTTCAAAGTCTTTACCTGGAATGTCTCAACATCTGGAAGCTTGGAAGCATGAATTCGCCACAAGCATTCAGCTGCAGCACATTTAGCAGTGACTCGAGCTCGGTCTGACCTGATAAATGTTAACTCAAATTTCATGGAGATAGCTGTTTCTATCAATGCATTGCGAAATGCTTGGGCATCTGGGAATTCTTGGCCAACAGCCAGATTATCATTGTCTCCTTCAAAGCGCAACTGATTGGTAACCAAACTGCTCTGGCTGTTCACTGAAGCTTGGGGACAGTCATCAGCAACCCTGCAGTGTCATTGCAAACTTTAAATAATACTTGCACTGAAAAGGCAAAAACACTAGTGTAAAGCACTCTTGTATCAATGTAAATTGCAGCAGGAGACTCATGTGAAATAGAATTTTGCTATCTATTATTGTTCAAAGCTAGCACCTCACAGTTCCAAAAAGAAGAAACATAAAGTCATAAACAAATGATGGTGAAAGTAAATTTTGTATGACAAATGGTGGCTGTAACAAAGATTACTGGTGAATTTTTCATATATGTAGAACAAAAGACAAACTTATAAATCAATTTGGACATACTACACAAAATAAATTCAATTCATACCTAGGAAGTGGTATTAGAACATCTTCTCCATCAACAAACTCTTCAAGATCAATAGGAATCACATTCTCTCTATGAATTATTAAAGTGGAGATTTGATAAGTAAATCAAGGTCATTAAAATGCTTCCATGACTTCAAAAAATTAAGGGTTCAAAATTAGTTACCTGTGTATTGATGTTGGAGCATGAATTGCTGCTGGGACCACAGGTGGACTAGCGTTCTCTCTAGAATAGTTGTCCATTTAAAAGAACAATTCAATATACCAAATAAGAACAGTTTTGATAATACTAAAGAAACAAAAATTTGTTTTTATTCCAAGAAATGACAAACACCCCAAATCTACAAGGACTATGAAAATTTGATATGGTTTGAAAACTAAAACTAGGGACTAGGGAGTATATGTACAGTATTTGGACCATGAGAATCTTTATTTTTGTTTGATTTCATGGAATATATCCCAATATCTACCAGGTTAGTTAACCCGATAGGTTTACTAAGTTGTGACGAATTGTGCATTTCTCGTTGGGGACAGTTAATGGAGTTAGATTATTGTTTCCACCGAGTTGTTGGTAAAGCGCATTGGTTTAGTCCATGATGTAACCAAGTGCTTGTGATTTAATCTATGACAAAGAATGCACATTGGTCAATCATTTCTATCTTTTATTACAAAACATTTATCGTTCGGTCTTAACTCAAGTTCTGTATGTGCCTCAATAACAATAAAAAAAAACTCATTAGTGTTATAGCTCAAGATAGGGAGGTACAATTTTGAAGTTCATTGTTTCCGCTGAGTTGTTGATTACCAGTGAGATGGGCAATATGACTATAAACATTTGATATAAATCTCTCTCTCTCTCTCTCACACACACACACACTTGATATAAATCTCTCTCTCTCTCTCTCTCACACACACACACGCAATAGGCAGGAGACAGGGGCAACATTACTATATAAAGCCAATAGGCAGGAGACAGGGGCAACATTACTATATAAAGCCAATAGGCAGGAGACAGGGGCAACATTACTAAGAGGAAAGGGGTTTTGGGTCAATTTAGTCCTGTAACTTTACTCAATTGACACATTAGTCTTTTAATTATTAAAGTAGGTCCATTTAATACTGTAATTTTAATTTTAGGTCAACTTAGTTCAAATTTTTTTAAAACATTTTTTCTCTAGGGTAATATTGAATCTCTTTTTTTTTTTATTTAAAACAAAAAACAAAAATAAAAGTAAAAATTTCTATTTCTTCTTCCATATTCTCAGTTCACTCTTCCATCCTCTTTTTCTCTAATTTTTTTTGTATCTTCAAGTTTTTTGTTCTCTTGAATTTATATTACTTTAATTTTCAATTGTTAAACAATAATTTATTAATTAATGAAAATTTCAAGCCTCATTCATTTGTATTTGTATATGAAATTAGTGTTTAGTAAATTGCAAATAGAAAGAAATAAATATGTATAAACATCTTAATTCGAATGTGAAGAGAAAAATAAATGAGAGAGCAAACTGAGAAGATGGAGGGGATAGAAAGTTTTACTTTCATTTTTGTTTTTTGTTTTAAATAAAAAAAGAAAAATTCAATATTACCCTTGAAAAAAATATTTTTTAAAAATTTGGACTAACTTGACCCAAAATTAAAATTACATGACTAAATGGATTTACTTTAATAGTTACAAGATTAATGTGTCAATTGAATATAGTTCTAGACTAAATTAACCCAAAATCCACGAGCAAAGCTTGAAAAAGGTGATGCAATATAAATATTATCCTATTTATATTGCATCAAAAGGACTAAAATTTTATATAAAAGAGTCTCGCTTTCTTTCTCTTTCTCATTTTCAGTAATTGTCCTTTAGGCAAAGAACATTCCCTGCCTTTTAAGTTCCACAGAACTCTATAAAGAACTATTATGCACGGAGACAGGCTTTATAACTAAAACATAAGCTTGACAGAGAACCATAAACATCATTAGTGTTGCTCCCTCCCTCCCTCCCTCTCCCTCCCTTCTACAGCTAAATGTATAGTCAAGAAACTCCACAACCACATTTTCTGAGTAAATACTGCTGCAGAAGCCAATGGCAAACATGTCAATAGTAATATTCCTATAAATAAGAGGGATCTTTGGAATGAAAAGTTAGAGCAACCACCTGTGACTGTCCAAAGAGTATTGTCTGAATATTATATTCAATTGGCAAAACAATCCACTAAAAATTTTGTACAGTGCAACAGGCAAAGTACTTGCCCCACTTTTTAGTGCTTCAAAAACTCTATAAAGAACCATTTTCTTTAATATATTCTGACCAGTGGAGTCTTGTGCCGTTTCTAGGGCTTTAAAAACTCTATAAAGAACCATTAGCTTTAATAAATTTTAATCAGTGGGGTGCAAAGCCACTCGCTTAATTTTCTGGTTTTCATAATTTTGTCAATTTTCAGGGTTCATTATCAAGTCATAGAAGGATTTATTTTCTGCATTCTATGATAAGGAACCTAGAAATCTTCATAAGCCATCTTGGCCCGACCACCACTCCAAGGATTTATTTTCTGCATAGATGAGGGACCTAGAAACCTTCATAAACCTTGAAGAAGTTTTATCCTTTCTTCACTTAGTTTTTGTAATCTCTTATTTTATCTGAAATTCTTAATATGTAAGCATATTTCTTTGCTTTATTTATTCTTTTTTCTCAGATCATTTAGTAATATGTTTCCCTTATTTCCCTATTTCGTTGTGATCAAATTTTTTCAAAAAGTTCTTAATTTTGCAGGTTGTACCAACTTTTCACTTCATTTGCTCTTCTTTTTATTTTTTTCATTTTATTTTCTTTCTTTACTTTATTTATCCACAAACTTTTTTTTTAAAAAGTTCTTAATTTTGCAACTTGTACCAAATTTTGAATGTTTGGCTAAAAGGCTATAAAGGATTCTGGGAATGTGCCATTGAAATTCCTACCTTAAAAGATAAGCCTAGAAGAAACAGGGGACTGTTTCTTGTTCTCTACATAGGAATTATTTTTTTAGGATTGAATATGAGGGCTATGTATTGTATTATTTATTGTTTTTTAATTTTTATCAGTTTTTTTAAGTGGCTCATTTAGAAAACTGCCTTTTCTGAACTGGTGCAAGATCTTTTATGATATTTAAAAGTGTGAGCCTGTGCTATGTAAACTATCTCTTTAAAAATGTTTATTACTTGATGCATATTTCTCTATTCCATTTTGTTATCCTCATGGATTTGGGCAACTCCTTATAGATTCAAGGAACTATTACTTTCACCTCTCTTATCGTTTGGATTAAGATTCCTTTTTTTCATGAGATAAAGGATTATGAGCTAGGCATGTCAAGCTCTAGATTGGCTAGAGTGACTGCCAAGTTCTACCTAATTCTTACTAAAGGTTCGTGAGGCTAGTTAACTAATTTTTGTTTTCTATCACATCATCTTGACAGATGATAAGAAAAACTATTATTTAGTTGGACTAAGAGAGAGAAAATGCATATGTTTTTTCTCTCTCCCAATCACCTCTCTCCCATATCATTTGGCATGGACCAATATGTCCGCTTGATACAGGAGTAAGTAATAATTCCTCCATAAGAAAATATAAGAGAATTGGAGGATATAAAGCTTTTTCAAGTAAATTAATTTAGCATAGAACATACTGGAGTATTTCATCCAGCATATGTCAAACTTACAGTTACTTATAGAAACTGGTTTACTAGGCTGCAAACCAGTGGAAACACCAATAGAGCCCAATTAAAGGTTGCAGGAGCTAGTAATTGTATTATATATAGCAGTACAGCACAGAAATACAATTCAATCAATTGATACATGAATAACAAATTACTTTCCAGAAACTACGACTTGTTTCTACTATCTATACTTTTACGGGAGACTGACATTTTCTTCCATTTCCTTAACTATCTTTTGTACCAAAGACCTGACACACATTCTCAATCTTATTTGATTACACAGAACAGAAATCTAAAATATCATGCATAGACTTTTTTATTTACTCATTTCCTTACTGTTGGAACTGAGAAAAAGTTCATGGAGACAGCGAAATTAGTCAGAAAACAAAAAAATCATACCAGAAAGACCTGCATTTGGGAAAAGCAGTTCAACAAGACAATTTAATTTACAGGAAATACTACTTCTACTCAGGGGCGGAGCTACTCAGGGGCTGGGGGGGCTTCAGCCCCGGCCGGATTTTCTGAAAATATTTTTGTCTGCCCCTGCCGGCTGTCGGCTTCCGTTCTTTTCATACGCAGTTGCCCTTTCCAAACTCTGCCCTGATCTTCGTCTTGTTATTGTTGGTCGAAACAGGTGAGGTAACACCTTAACAACAAAATACAAGAAAAACCCAGTTCTGTTTTATGTTTGGTTTCAGAGAAACCATGGGAAAAGAAAAGAAAATGCTAGCTCAGTAGCTTGTTGTTAATAGTTAAAAAATTTTAAAAACATTCTTGAGGTTGTTTTTCTGCTGAACAGGGAAAAAGGGGCTGCTATGGTTGCCAAGCTTGGAGAGAAATCAGAGTTTTCAGAAGTTGACGTTGACAATGTAAAATCATTGGAATCAGCTTTAGCCGGTGCATATATTCTTCTAAACATTTTATCATTAACTTGGTGCCCATACTTTATATTTCCAAAAACTCAAGCTTTGGTTATGCAGATGACCGGAGCTATATATAAGGCTACAGCAGGACCACGATTGGCTGCGATTGCCGGAGCCATTGGTGGAATTCAGCCCCCCCATAATAAAATCCTGGCTCCGCCCCTGCTTCTACTTCAGTACATCAATATCATATTCAACAAGTACCTTAGCAAAAAATTGAAAAGCTTAAAATTTCATTTATTTTCTCCAAAACAAATTTAAAAGCTACTGTCATTTTGTTTAACCGGTAATCTACCATGATTTTAATTGTCTAACATAATTTACTTTGATTATTTCATCGATGGAATATTTATACTAGTTAAAAAAAAACACAAATTTTTTCCTCATCCTTGAATTACTCTTCAATCAAACACACACACACACTGACACACATATATATGCCTAACCTGGTAAGCGAATCAGCGGCATTATCAAAGATATAAAGCGGAATTCTTTGGGAGGGCTCGAACTCGCTCATCATCACAACTACATCGTCGTCACACTCGACCGAGACAAGACGAGAGTCGAGAGTCTCGTCGGGGAGCTGAAACTTGAACTCGACCCGACTCGATGAAGAGGAGTTTAGTTGACTCATCTTGGATCGGAGATCGTCAAAGTTAATTGAACGTTCGACGAGGACGAGCCGAGTCTTTCCACCGACGTACGTGAATCGGCCTAGTTGGTGAGAGAATTCGCCCCCGAAGTTGCAGAGGAGCTTGGCCTTGTTAGTAGGTGACATTGCTAGGAGTGTTTTTTTTTTTTGGGTCAAAACATTGCTCGGAGTTTTGAGGAGACTGTAGAGTACAGACTATAGAAATTCAGTGATCAGAGTTCGGATCGGATTCTTACGGGTTTGGTCGGATCATATTTTCAGAAAGGTAGCGAAAAGTGGAGGCCTCGATAGTTGAGAACTGGATGCGAGAAGAAAGAGATTGGAGTGGAATTGAAAATCTATAGTTTGTGAAATGTGGAAAACTTTTGGAAAATTACCCCACTTCACTAGAAAGTGTACATTATATACATTAATCACCGACAACCAAAAAAACAAAAAGTAATGCATTCATCCCTTATTTTATTATACTATATATTTATATCTGTCTATTCAATTAAAAATTTATAGTTTTTAAATCCTAAATTTTTTTTTATAAATTTATATAAATTTTTTAAGACTTTATATAAAAATTTATAAATTTTTCTAAATTTTAAAAAAATTCTTTTTATTTTAAAATTTTTATAAATTTTCATAAATTTATAATAATTTTTACATATTTACGTATATTTTTATTATCAACTTTTTTATGTTACAATTTCTTTTTATTTTATCTTAAGTTTTAAAAATATCATATGCTATAATTCATGTAATATGTTAATATTTATAAGTAAAATTTAAATGACTCCACATTCTAATAAAAAATTCATATTACTTATATTTTAAACAATAAAATATAAAATATAATACATAAAAAATATTTAAAAATATCAATAATGTAATTATTTTACATTGAGTATACAATAATATCAAAAAATAATATTGAAAAAATAAATATATGCTAATAAAATTAATAAGTAAAATATATATAAAACTCAAACTTAATTCAATATTAAAAAATTTATTGTTAAATAAGTTTTTGCACTCCTAAAAATAAAACTAATATTTTTATTAATTTATTTTTAGATATTCATAAATATGATTGTTAGTAGCATCTTTCTACATATATTATATTATTTTTAATTTTTAATCATTAATAATTTTTCGTTCTCGTTATTGTTTTCCAGAAATTTATTCATCATCTTTGTTGTCGGATTTTGAATTTTATTTTGATTCATCATCTGATTCTATTGAAAATTCATTAGAATGACACTCCCTACAAAAAAAGTTGTACAATTTTATACAAACTAGTACTAACTTTGCTTGTATCTTATATGAAAAGGGAGGAACAAGCTTAAAAATTGTAAAATAGATTTAAATATATCAAATTTCATTGTATTAATATAAAAACATATAAGAAATGAATGAAACAAATCAATGAAGAGAAAGAGAAAGGAAGAACATGACAACTTAAAAAATCCACAAAAAGCTTCTAAAAATGTGATATATTTATTATTTAAAATAGAGTTATAAAATCTGAAAGTCAATAAAATATTGAATTCTTTAAAAATTATTGACTTTTTTTTATTATAATAAAGCTTTTATAAACATTTGAAAACTATCAATTAAATACACCTTAATTTTTTAAACTTTTTTAAATTCTTAAAAAATTTTAATTAAATGCTCCTAAATTTTTTTTAAAATATTAAATATACTTAAATTTTTATATAATTTTAAAATTTAAAAATTCATAAATTTTTTAATTAAGTACGTTAGTCAAAGTGATTATTCGAAAGAAAAAGAAAAGATCTTAACAAATCTTATATCTATAGAAGGATTGAAGGGGCGATTGATATCAATTCAAGCACGTAACAAAATTAATCTTAGAACAAACATTTTATTTAATATTAAAATTATTAATTTTATATCAATTTATTATTATTATTATTATTATTTTTATTTTCATCAATTTGCTATTAAAATTTTTTAATTTTATTTAATTTTAATATTATGTTATTATAAGCATTTAAATTAACAGTAAATTTAAAACGCCTATCAGATTCCTCGCACGTGACCACTATTATAAAGTATTTTGGTAATTTCAATGTATCAAATGAAAAAAAAAAAAAAAAACAGTTCAGCCCTAATAAAAGGGCAAACGTCTATAATGTGCCCATGTGTGTGGCAAATGACAAATATATACCCCATATCTAATTTCTTGCAAAATGTCGCTTTTTACTTAAACAGCCGGTTAATAGGGGCAATTGTTTGGTTTAAAAAAAAAAAAAAAACTTAAAGGCCGCCCGCGTTTTGCCAGAAGCGAAGACCAACGTTGCCCAGTTTACTCCCCAACGCGAAATCATTTGGCTGCCCTAACCATTCCAATTGCAAGAAGCGAAGAACGTTGCTTAGTTTACTCCCTCCCCAACGCAACGCGAGTGAAGGATCTCCAACATCCATCTCCAAGCTCAACCATCCCCAACGAATCCTCTATTTTTGGCCGGTGGCTCTGCTTGTATAAAAACAGACCCAATCACCACCATATTACATATGCAGGTAACATGTTTATACTGGTTTATGTTATGTTTATTCAGAATCATCTGTTGAGTAACCGGTTGCTCTAGTTTCTCATTCTCATTGTCCTTTTTCTCTATTTTTCTTCATTTTCCATTCTACTGGATATTACACATGCGCATAAATTGACTAGGATATTACACATTTCTAGTCCTTTTATTTAAGTACTTCATTTTGTTTATTTCATCCTTTATATTTTGTGCATTCCTTATCGATTTAGCCACCTATAGGATTTCCAATTTTTCCAAAGTCAGGTCATTACTCTGGAGCTGCATTCTCCATCTTTTTCACCTTGAAGTTCCTTTTTTAGTGTTAATTGTGCCATTTTTGAATTGAATAAGCCTTATTTGTCTCCTTTAGGATATTAATTAAGTTCGTCAGCCCAAACCATTCAAGGATTTTGAACCATATGTTTCAATAATTTGAAGATTTTGTTGGTTCTGTTGATTACTGAAGTTAAATCTAGACAGTAGTGATTTTTCAGCTGAATTGACTCCCCAACTGACTTTCATGCAAGTTTTGAATCCAATTATCAATTTGTATTTATTTTTCATATTCACTAGTCTCATTTCATGCTTGTTTGACTTGTTTGAATCTGAATAGGTTTCGATGTCAATTGCTTGTGGGATTCCTTTACTTGAGTGTGTTTCATTTTGCCATATTCTAATGAATAACAACTGTATTTGTTTAAGCGAAGTTTTAAGTAGCATTAGAGAGAACCTAAGGTCAACCCTTGTAATCTATTAGAGGGGATAATTAAAATTTATTGAGGATTATGAAAAAACTCAAAAATGTTGATGTTGTTATTGTTGTGTTTTTATTTTTGTTTTTTTAATCTATATTTTTTTAATGAAAATATAATAAACTTTTTTCGTGTAACAGGTAATGACATCTGAAAATATTGAACGATTTCCATTGATTAGACGCGAGGACTATTTTATTGGGAAGATTTCTAACATGTCTAGAATGGAAGAAATAGAAACAATCAAGTCAAAATTAAATATGTTTGGTTTGAAGAGGGAGTTTGAAGAAGGGTGCTTTGGATTTCTATTGAGAATGCACCAAATAGAGTTCACAGGACCATTGGTGCACCTTCTTCTAATGATGCAAGATAACAAACGGAGCGGCAAGGAATTAAGAATTGTGTATAATGGACGTGCACATCGATTTGGTTATGAGGAATTTGCCCTCATTACGAGTTTGATGTTTACAGGTGACGAGAACATTCCATCCTCCCAAAGTCGCTTGAAGGAACAATATTTCAGAAGGGACAATATCATAACCAAGTCAAGGTTATGTGAAGTGTACAAACGGTTACCAAAGAACACAGATCATAAAGATGTTCTTTGTTTGTCACTTCTCGTCGCTTTAGAAGTGATCTTGTTGAGGGACCAAAAGTCAAATAAGATTAATTTGGATTACTTGTGTCTTGTTGAAGATCTAGATAAGTTTAACAACTTTCCATGGGGGAAGATTGTTTATGATTTCACCGTACAAAAGATGAAAATTTGTATGGTGAATACGGTAACAAAGAACAATAAGACATTAGAAAAGATACAAGAAGAATTCGAAGAAGAGTTAGGAGAGGATAATGTGAACATGGATGATAATGAAGAAGATTACAAGGCAAGGAAATCATATGCATGTACTTCGTATAACGTCTATGATTTTCCCCTAGCATTACAAGTATGGGCTTACGAAGCCATACCAGCTTTGGTTGATAATTTGGTTTGTCAACTTTCATCAGATTCAATTCCACGGATTTTGAAATGGGAGAACAATAAGACTGGTCGTTGGTTGAGGTTCAAATACTTGGAGAGGACTTACTTCAGCCATGATGATGTAAGGCATTTAGTATTTTGTAAAAGATTATTTCTAATTTTTTGTATTTTATTGAGAACATATATTGAATGTTCTTAATTTAATGAATTTGTAACTGTCATATTTGTTGCAGCTTTTGATTAAAGAAGTTTGGCCCCTACTGAAATGGAGAAGGAAACGTTATATTACAAATCAAGCGTGGCTTGTACGAGAGGAATGGCTGATAAGTTTGGTGAGCAGTTATTTCAAAATACTGAAAGGGTTGACAAGGGGAAGGAAAAATTGAACGATGAATATCATCCCTCTTCATCAACAATATCCATTGATAAGGTACGATTCATTTCATTTAGAATGTACCTACGAATTGACCTTGTCTAACTTCAATACTCAGTACCATAATGAAAAGATTTTAATTTAAATTCTGATCTACTTCATTTTTTTATTAGGTTTTGGAAGAAGTGCTTGTTGTTAAGCAGGAAGTTCGGGAAATTAAGCAGATGCTTGCTAGTATCGTACATGTGTTGAACAAGGGAAACATAAATGTCCCGTTTGAAGGTCATAATGTATTCGAAAGAAGCAGCCCACTGGGGGCATATTGTAGCGGTGATGTGGATGCTACAGCAGGCGTCAATATTGGTTGTGATATTGCACGAAACTCCAATGAAACGGTCGTTGGAGAAGAAGAAATTCTTAGTAAGAGTGAAGGCATACCTGTTGATTCTCAGTATGGTGAACAAGATAAAGCTGCTCAAATAATGTTATTAGAGGAAGAATTACAAAAAATACATTTGGCAGTAGAGGGATATGAAATTGAGAAGGATTTTAGTACACAATCAGATGACGTTGATATAAATGATCCAGATTGTTGTACTATTGTATCGGGTCCCACACCACCCAAGAAGTACTACATGAGAAAGCACAGGTCGGTTGGGAAATCCCTGAGATCTCCATATGATATCTACAAAAATGTTGGTAGGAAGAGGAAGGCTTCAAGAATGGATAAGTCATGCAATGTACTGGATTTATATAACGTGTATGAAGGACTAGATTCAGATAAATACTTCCATTTTATTTCGTGGCTACATAAATCATCGTCCAGTTTGGTGTAAGTAAATGATGCCTTGAACATATTTATCTTGCTGTCGTCGTAAAATTTCATACTATCTTTTACATTTAATATTATATTTAAATCAGAAAATTGGGAATAATCATGTACAATTATTACATGTGCATTTTATTTTACTTTAGTGACAGCATTAGTGTTGGTTGCCCTAGTAAAGGGAGAGCAAATGCTGTATGGTTTCACCGTCTTTTGAAGAATGAAACAAACCTCTTCAACTCGGTAAGTATTTATATGCAATTGTAGATAATCTGTATGAAACTTGTTTCTATTGCCCTTGTTTCCACTAGTTTACATATTGATTAGTCGATAGACATGTTGATAATACCAATTAAAATTGTATCATTCTGCAGCATATTGATTGTGGTCTCTGGTTGCTGAGAAAGAAGTTTCATTTAAGCCCTACAAAATTTCGTCTACAAAATTGGTCCACCATGGATTCTATTTTCTTGGTAAGTAAATGTTCTACGTTTAATTTAGGGTTTAGTAAAAGGTCAAAGCTCTGGCATTGTTATGGTTAGTCAGTTACAGTTTTGTTTGCTTTACACTGCGAACGATGAATATACATGTTTGTTATATGACTGGACGATTATGTGTGTAAAGTATTGGCAAACTTGCCATCTGATGCGAATTATTAATCTAAATACTTGTGCCATTATCCTTTTTTATTTTATTATGCTATGACTTGCTCAAATATGTATTTGTTTGTTGTTTTTATAAACCAATTTTTCCAGCCACGATTGTTGAGTCATAAGGATGAATGGCTGAGGGCAGAAGGAAGGAATGAGCAATATGATTGGTTCTCTGACAGGACTCTAACAAATTATATGCTAGGATCGGTTCCTGAATTTGGGATGCCATGGTATGAATTGGACGTCTTATATGGAGTTATATCCTTCAGAGATCATTGGATTATGTTAGAGTTTGATATGCTGTCTCAAGAGATAAACATCTATGACTCACTTCCATCCCATATCCGAGATGCACCTTTGAAGAGACAAATGCAAGATATATGTAAGATGTTCCCTGATTTCATCTACCAGTGTGGAGTGTATGAGAAAAGTCATCATGGTCGGAAAATAATCTTCTCAAAAACTTGGAAATTGTCCCGTAACCAAAAGGAAAGTGTACCGATACAAGAAAATGCGTGAGTACAACACCTCATTAATTGTTTTATATTTAATCCAATAAGAATTTGCTATCAGTGCTAATTATTTAGTTTTTGTATTCATAATTTGCAGTGGAGATTGCGGGATTTATGCACTAAAATTCATTGAATATCGGACTACAGGAAATCCATTGATAATGATTAAGCAAGAAGACATAACCAACTTTCGGAAGAGACTATGTTATGAATTGTATTATTCACGAGACAATCTTCTTATCATGTGATACTTGTATATTTAGCTAATACATTCGAAAGGATTATGTATTTATTTTGTTTATGCAGGTTTAGGGTTTATGTTATGTAATCGGTTGACCAATTATGTCTTTTTAAAGTTAACGTTGATTAACCGGTTGCTATAGTTTGTAATGGTTTTCGGTTTGTTATTTTTCCTTTTGTATATGTTCTTCTTTTTCTTTTTCCATTCTACTGGAAGAACAATTGTTGTATATGTTCTAATAGCTGTTTTTGTGTGGGCTATCAGTGCAATGAGATATAATTGGCATGCTATTCCTTTAATCCTACCATGCTATTTCTCTTATGAATTTAAATTCTTCTAACATTTGAATAAATGTTTAATTTTTACTGTCAATATATGAATTTTTTGGGGTATAATTTGTTACAGTTTTTTAATGTCTGTGCAGGGCCAAGATCTTGAGAAGGCTTGCGCAACCAAATTCTTTAGACACTTATGGCTTCAGTTATAGGTTTGTGAAGTCATAATATATTAGCCTTCATTTGTATCATGGATAGAAGAAATGGCGTGAAGAAGCCAAGACAAATCTAAAAAGGAAACTTTTAGAAAATGTTGACTTTGGTAGACAATATGTGGCCGAAAGACAGGTAATTTTGTCATTCCTCATGCGTATCCATTGATATATACAGGAAAATTTACATGTTCACCAGTTATGTTTCTCAATTTTATCTCTCTTTATCTCTGCACATAATCCCCTTACCTGTTTTTGTAAGACATAGAAGTTATCATTATTTATGTATCCTAATTATTGCAAGTGAATAAAAGTTGGCCACTTCCTTTATTACAAGTGAAGTGTATGATATACAGGATTTCTCTAAAAATAATTGCAGGAAAATATTCTTTTGGTTCGTGATAGGGTTCTATCTAAGACAATATGTGCAGTGAAGAGAATAACAGGTGGGAGATGGAACCCATGGCTGTTCCTTATGCCGTATCAAAGAAGTTAATATAAAGTGGTGTAATTAGGCATTACTGGGCTGTCATGTACAATATTATTATTTCTGAAGGTGGTGTATTATTATTACTAATATTATTATTTCTAGCATTGGTAATTTGCAACATACCCATAATCGTTAAATTATTTTTATAGGAATTTGATATGCTTTTTGAAGATTTTGGAGGTTTCGATGGGCTGTACAGGAAAATGGTTGCATGTGGTATCCCAACTGCTGTTTATTTGATGTGGATTCCTTTTCTAGAGCTGGATTTTCGTCAGCATTCCTCTTAATCCTCAGATTGTGTCATGAATGTTTCAATGCACTGTGGAAGACAAGCATTGCTTCAAATTTCATAAATGATTCTTATCTGAAATTTGAAAACATAAATTCTGACTACATGATGACAATTGTGTTTCCTCTGTTGGAAGCTATAATCCCTTACCCGGTATTTGTCCTTTGAGCTAGTGAAATTTGACTTTAGACACTTATGTTGCTGTTACTATCTTGATTGTATTTTAAAGTTCTTAATTTAAGTAGCTATATTATTACAGGTGAGGATAAAATTGGGAGTGGCTTGGCCTGAGGAAGTATATCAAGCTGTTGGTACAACATGGTATTTAAAATTTCAATCTGAAGCAGAAAGGAATTATAAATTGGGAAAAAGGAATTTAAGATTGGTATTTCTGGTTTATTATAAGAAGTGTTATATATGGATATATTTTGAGAAACTAGGTGGGTAAATATTTATAATTTTTAACTTTATTTTGTTTCCTCTTGTTTTTAAATGTTTCTCTCAGCCACCTCTTAACCTTGCTGTGATCTCCATACCAAAATAGTTCTTCTTTTAATTGATTTTTCACCATATAGTTATCATTTTCTCCTTTCAGTTGTCCAGAAGCAATAAGTCTTACAAGCCCATTCACCAATTAGCTATTGTGCTGGACATTCTCAATATACAGCATGCAGAACAATAAATGAATTGCTCGACAGCTGCTGCAATTCAGGAAGGCATATTTTGCTAGATGCAATACTATTTTATCCATGGTGCTCTTCTCCCTTTGATAATGTATTCTAGTTTTCTCGTTTTGAAGAGGTCACATATAGGGCTCTTTACTTCCTCTGTGTTGCAAGTTTCAGTTTGTTTCTTCTTTTCACTGCAGCAGTTGCCATATTCTGTAATAGATGATGCAAAGTGTTGCGCTGCATTCACTTAATTTTACTACCATGTACAACAGCAGTTTACCAAAAGGCCAGCAATGATTTCAGTTCTTCATAAGCTACACAACCAGGATTCTGTATTGCCAAAAAATCATTTCTTTACCGTGTCTCTGCAACTCATGATCAGCATTCTCATCATCAAGTATAACCATTACCTTGTTGGTGCCGAGATAAGCATCTCACGAGAACTGTTTATTGATTGAGGAGGCACATATTCCAGATAGCAATGTTGTCTTTTTTACTAATTCCCAAGCGTATGTTGTGAGCTTTAACTTCTATGTATTTGTTTATGTACAGGAAAAAAACAGTCCTCATTTCCATTTTTATTATTATTTTTATTAATGACTGATTTTTGTAATAAATTGTGAAAATTACGAGAAATGAAAATTTTCACAGGTCATGTTGATATTAGCAGTTATTTTAAAATATTCAATGATTTCAGTTTTTTCAGTGAAATTCCAACAAAACCCTCTTAAAGTAGTCATTACAATTGGTGATAGCAGGATTTTCCAGTTTTTTCATGATTTCAGTTCTATGTTTTCTTATTTTGATAGTACCCATATTACGAATATAATGTGAAATCATCTGTAAAGCCTTTGTATATTTTGAGCATACGTCGACATAATAATCTAATTAATTTGTGATATTATTTTAAGTATTACAATTTAATATGAGCTTCAATTCACAAACATCTCCATATAATACCAATGATTTATAGCTTTTTTTGGACTGTTATTACAAAAAGACTACAAATGGATATTAGATATTTCTGGTATACACTTGTCTGTAACACAGTTTATACTAGCAATCAACGGGGCGTATAAATTCAATTTCATAATTGTAATGTATGAATCTGAAAATATAGAACACGATGACATATTAAGTAGTCACATATAAACGCAATAACAATAATAGCGAATATAAGAAAATAAAAAATACTCACAATGACTCTCATAAGAATATGAGAGCAATCTTTAATAAATATAACCTTTCTCAATCGAATCTGAATCACATTGTTGTCATTAGATGACTACGATCATCACAAATAGAAGGTACCCATAACAATTTAGATAATTTAATATTACAGTATTTATCCATTAAATAATACATAATAATTGTTAATTAAAGGATGATGGTATAGGTTCCACAATCATCTGTAAGACCTCACTGCATGTTGCACGATTATGTCCAGGCTTTCGGCATCTACTACAAAGAGTAATTTTCTTTATCTCCTCACCTCTTGATCTAATTCGTCGTTTTCTTTGCCTACTTGATTTTTTCTTTGTGTTAGGGGGTTCATTTACCAAGTCTGCTATTTCTTTCGGAACTTCCCATTCACCATGATCAGTTGCAGGAAATATCGGCTCAGAATAAGCAATTAGATAACACTCAGCTGTATATTTCTTATCAACTAAGGAGTGAACGTCAATATCTTCAAATCTAGCTGCAGCTATGGCATGACTACATGGAATCTTGTGAATGTCAAACTCCTTGCAGGTACACTTCTTATTTAACAAATCGACTTCATCACTACTGTCTCCATGAATGACCTGTTGAATATGTATAATTCAATATTAATAATAATATAAAACATTTTATGATTGGTAATAATATTAGTACATATGAAGTATAATGTCAACGTTTATACCTGATAAATATGAGCATTTATCCTTACAACTCTGAACTTGAACGATTTTCTCCTATTACTTGCTGTTTTTGCTTCTGCATCCTCTGTTAGGTATCGACTCTCCCATTTTAAGCCCAGTTGGCAACGAGAAACAAACCACTCCTGTAGCTTAGCACGATAGTACTCGACAAGCATGGTAATCGGCATCTCACGAGCAGCCCTCATTACATTGTTGAATGACTCGCTTATGTTTGTAGTCATAATACCGTATCTCATTCCTGGAAAATGATGCCTTGACCACTTCTCTATTCCAGCATCAATTAAATAATTAGTGATAGCAGGATCAATACCATTCAAATCAGCCATGTATTTTTCAAATTCCATTCTTGTGTATGCCCTTGAACAACAACGAAATAAGGGGATTATATCAGGATTTTTGAATCTCTGGTTTAAGTTCATCTCCATATGGAAAGCACAATATCCATGTAGGGCATTAGGAAACACTTTCGGAATAGCTTGTAAGATACTTGGATGTCTGTCTGAAACAATTACGAGATCTGAAATGTGCCCTATTGCACCACTTAACTTAGAAAGGAACCATTCCCAAGCGTCGTTATTCTCTGAATCTCCAATACCCATTGCAATTGGGTAGGTCGAACTATTACCATCTGAAGTAGCTGCCACAAATAAAGTCCCAGCATATCGACCTGACAGAAAAGAACCATCAATACTAACTACGTGCCTCATACAACTAGCAAAACCGCGAAGTGAAGGTCCTAAGGCAAGAAAAAAATATTTAAATCTTCCAACATTGTCTACCTCGATATGAGTAACGGTTCCAGGATTCTTTTCTTTGAGAATGTGACAATAGGATGGGAGCTTCATAAATGATTCTTCTGCAGTGCCTCGTATTTCATTTAGAGCCTTTTCCTTTGACCTGTAGGCAGTAGTATAACTTAATTCAATCCCAAACTCCTCCCTACAATCATCAATAATGTCTTTAGTCTTGTAAATTCTACCAGGCCTAACCAATCTCATCTTCATTGCATTCGCAAGGACATTTGATTTAGCGACACGATTTGTTACGAGATACTTGTTCGAATCACAGCTATGATCGTTGTTGAAAATTGTCACTTTGAACCTTTCTGATCCCAATATCTTGTTAGCTCTGATCCTCCAACAACAATCTTGATGAACACATTTCATAACTACAACCTCCTTTCTGCTTTTGCTTGTTTTTGTCTCAAAATGGTTTCGTATAGCATAAATACCAATTTCTGTCACAAGGTGAGATTTAGAGTCAAATACTTGTCCAACACTTAAGCCTAGCTCGCCTGTTGAACTTTCAGAAATAATGTTCGAACCTGTACACATATTCCTCTGTGATGAGATTGGAAGTGGGACAAGCATATTGTTTGAGTAATTTTCTCTCTCAACTTCATCACCTACATTTATTGGAGAGCATGAAACTCTACGTCCTTCATACATGTTAAACTCATTTTGTGATGGATTCTGAGTGAAAATTGTCTCTATGTTGTTACAAGCATGTAAACTCTCATTCTCTGGGATTCTTGAAGAGTGCAACATTTCTATGTTTTCAACCAAAAGAGGAGTGAAGTTCATTACAGACTGATGAACAGGTGATCTATTCTCCACAAATTGAAGACAATCATTATCTTCCATTGGTGCACAGGTAGAATGCCCGATGTTTGTCGTAGCAACAGAAACATACATCACAGCCTTAATATTCTTATCTTCGAGATGCAAGTTGATAAATTCATCCAAGTCTTCATCATCACAAATTGCAACTGTTGGGAACACTGCATCATTCTTAAAGTAGTATTTAATTGACAAAATTTGATTGTATTTATCAATTTTCAATTTCTTGTTTAACTTATCATTCAAATGGTGGTAATCATCTCCTTTTCGTAACCTTATGACAATACCTTGTCCACCAATATACTCCTCTGTTTTATCTAACTTCATCCACTCACCACCATGTATTACCAATACACCTAGTCCATCCATCACCAATCTGAAAAAATAATCCCAGAAATGAGTTATTTTAATAAGAATACGAAAGACATTCTACAAAATGTTCAAATCATGTAAATGCACAAATGATACATTTGAATGGCATGGGACATCATACGAATACCAAAGACATTTTAGAAAATCACAATATCAGTTGAGACAATTTGGAACCTATTGGATTTAAACAATAGCAAAAATGGCAAAGTATTGGGAAAATCAGAAAATTTAGGTCGATTTAGGTCGATATAAGTCGATGATCATGTAAATGCACGAATGATACATTTGAATGGCATGGGACATCATACGAATACCAAAGACATTTTAGAAAATCACAATATCAGTTGAGACAATTTGGAACCTATTGGATTTAAACAATATCAAAAATGGCAAAGTATTGGGAAAATCAGAAAATTTAGGTCGATTTAGGTCTATTTAGGTCGATATAAGTCGATGATCATGTAAATGCACGAATGATACATTTGAATGGCATGGGACATCATACGAATACCAAAGACATTTTAGAAAATCACAATATCAGTTGAGACAATTTGGAACCTATTGGATTTAAACAATATCAAAAATGGCAAAGTATTGAGAAAATCAGAAAATTTAGGTCGATTTAGGTCGATATAAGTCGATGATCATGTAAATGCACAAATGATACATTTGAATGGCATGAGACATCATACGAATACCAAAGACATTTTAGAAAATCACAATATCAGTTGAGACAATTTGGAACCTATTGGATTTAAACAATAGCAAAAATGACAAAGTATTGGGAAAATCAGAAAATTTAGGTCGATTTAGGTCGATTTAGGTCGATATAAGTCGATCTACATGTAAATGCACAAATGATACATTTGAATGGCATGGGACATCATACGAATACCAAAGACATTTTAGAAAATCACAATATCAGTTGAGACAATTTGGAACCTATTGGATTTAAACAACAACAAAAATGTCAAAGTATTGGAAAAATCAGAAAATTTAGGTCGATTTAGGTCGATATAAGTCGATGATCATGTAAATGCACAAATGATACATTTGAATGGCATGGGACATCATACGAATACCAAATACATTTTAGAAAATCACAATATCAGTTGAGACAATTTGGAACCTATTGGATTTAAACAATAGCAAAAATGGCAAAGTATTGGAAAAATCAGAAAATTTAGGTCGATATAAGTCGATGATCATGTAAATGCACAAATGATACATTTGAATGGCATGTGACATCATACGAATACCAAATACATTTTAGAATGATTGTAAAATGTCTTTGGTAAATGCATTCAATATGACACAAAAAGTAAACAACACAAAAAGTATTTTAAGAATTTATGAACTTGCACCTCGAAGAACAGAAAATAAGGCTGTAAAATTGACCCAAAAAAATCATTCAAACCAAAATACCCATCAAGCAAAGTCAAAATAAATCTAAAAGTTATACATCAAAAGCGATCGCTACACAATAGTACTCAGAAACTTTCAACCTCTGCTAATGCTATTCAAAAAAAGGCACCATGAACAAAAAAGGTAAAAGTTAATCCATGAATCACAAGCAAGTTATATAATGTCGAAATAACAAAGTAAGCAAAACAGTACATAACATCGACAATGAGAGAGGGAGAGCCCATTCTTGCTTCTTCCACGAAGTTTTTTGTTAAATCAAAACAACATACAAAAAACAATTATAAACACAATGAAAATAACTTAAATTCTTAACAATGAAAAATATTGTTTTAATAATAAATTGGAATAAGCCTATCAGACTACCGAGTGAACAACATGGTTAAAAATATGTTTAAAAATAAAAACATTAAACAACATGGTTACTTTATAGATTTTTTTTTATTTCAAATAGCTTGCTACTACCAAAAGTAGTTGGAACACTGAGACACAAACTAACCTTGCTGATAAATACACAGTAGATCAAATTATTAAACGTATAAACTTTCCTCCAAACAATCAATGCTACACCAATTCCATTGCTAAGTTTTGAAGCATAATAGAAATTCCATATGATTCAATCATGTTCCATACATTAATATATCATATACATTAGTTAAAGAAGTTTAAGGTAATTCAGTGCACTAGGCTAGGCAAACACTAAAACACAATATAACCACAAATTAATACAGTTTTGTTGGCTACAAGCATTCAAGAAAAGAATAAATGATAATGAAAAACTTAAATAGAAACAGCATTCCGATCTGTCACAACGTTGCAGTGAACCATTTAAATGATTAATTCTATATTTCTAATCCATTCAATTCATGAATTGCCAAAATAAGAACGAATATGAAAACTGAAATGTAAATCAAACAATGAATACCTGCACGAGGAACTGAGGAACTGAGGGACGGGGAACTGAGGAGCTGAGGGACGGGGAACTGAGGAGGCCACACGAGACGGAAACGGCGTCGGCGATGGGGCTGGAGTTGGAAATTGAGTATTTCTGCAAACTTTCCTTAGGGTGTTCGAGTGTTTAGCGCCTCTTTTGGGCTTTTCTTAATTTCAGATTTCGCCCGCCCGCCTATTTGCAATTTACCGGCTACAAACGGTCAGAGCCAAGTGAAAAGCGACATTTTGCAAGAAATTAGATATGGGGTATATATTTGTCATTTGCCACACACATGGGCACATTATAGACGTTTGCCCCTAATAAAACATCTACTTCAGCGAGGTGAGCAAAATTTTTCTTGCGATACCTAAACAACCAACACCAGCTAGCTTCGCCATCCACCCCACCGCACCATAGTAGCCACCACCTCGACGAGTAACCAACCAACGTAGAATCTCCGGCAAGAAATTAACCAACCAACGTAGAATCTCCGGCAAGAAATTAACCAACCATACCCACCGCACCCCTGTGCAATATCCAACCAAGCGTTGAAGACAACATTCCAGCATCCACCGCACCGCCTTGCCTTGCCACCAAGCCCAATTGCAACCACCACCTCGCCCCACTTCATTCCAATCCAGCCTTGTCAAGAGAAACGCGAACAAAAGGAGTCTTGCTCGATACCCAGTGCCTCACCACCACGTATCATTTTGATTTATCATGTTCTTTATCTGATTCTCTTGATTTGGGCTTTCCAATTCCATGACTGACAGTACACAAGATACTTAGACATCTCTCTCGATGTTTATATGGTTATGAGGTTCTCAAATTCTCTCTTATTTTTTTGGGTACTTGGTAGCATTTTCAAGCAACTATATCTAACTGAGTTTCAAATTGACCTGTAAATTTTGGTACAATTTTTGGTATTATGGTTGTTCTTTCGGCATATAATAAGAAAATGGACCCCTATCTTTATTGGATTTAATTGCAATGTTGTGTTTGAATTGTTTTCACTTTTTGTGGAAGGAGAGGTAGGTTCATTTAATTGCAGTGTTGTTCATGAGAACCTTGTTGCTTATTAACCTTACAGATTACAACTTTCCATAGAACATGGTTTACTATATAGTAACCATAATGTCCATGGAACAGGTGGATATTGAAATGCCAGAGGACTTGTAATTAAAAGAGGCACATTTTATTCTTATATGCAGATAAAGATTGAAAAACTTCCAGAGGTTGAATACATTTTGTAAGACAAGTGAGGCACAATATTGGTATCAAGAAAGAGCAACATAGAGTATAGTACATATTGTATTGTAGAGAATTAATGCTCATTTTTTGTTAGTTGTAGAGTTCCTGTGTGAATTCAAATTGATGATGTGTAACTAACTCAATTTTTAGCAATAAACTTAGTCTTGATTGTATGTATAAGATTGAGATTTACAAGCACAATTACTTACTAAGCTTACTTTGTATGAGAATTGATTTTACCTAAATAAGATTTTGCAGCTTCAATTTCTTCTTCAATTCATCAATGTTCATGTATTAGTTTAGTTATTTTGTATGTGTTTTTCTTTCTTTGTACCAAAAGAGAAAAAAAGAATGTGTTGTGCTGTCATAGGACGATCACATTGAACACTTGCTTTTTGAATCACAATTATACACTAATGGATTAGGTCATTCTTTTTTACAACAATAAATATCCTGATTGAATATGATAATTGTGATTAGAGAAAATATGTAAAGAGCATATATTACTTGTATCTTTAAAGTTTTCAAAATAATATGGTAGCCTATGCTTATTCACAGCACCATGTTGCACAAAAAGAGAATATGCTTGTAGTTTTACTGCATAAAAACACGTGTATATAGATTCACTGCACAGAAATAAAACATGTTACTGTACAAAATAAAAACTTCACTTGTTTGTAACTTCAATACAATAGTACTATCATTGGGTTGTTCGAACTTTTGGTATAGACCCACCACCATGCTTGTGGTTGCCCTTTTGTGGTAGGCTATTGGTAACCTTATTTACCCTCCCACTATTAGGAGTAACTTCGTTCTGTGATGAACTTGTATTTGTAGATGCATCTTGTGAGGGTTGAATATGTGATATTGACTATATGGAAAAAGAGTCAAGTATCAACATTGAAAAATTAAATATACATGGAAAAAAGAAATTAAGTATTTGTAGATAAATTGAACTCAACACCATATTCAGGTTGTTCCCCTCCAACTTGAACATGAATGAGAACATCTTCATTTTCATAATTCATTAAGTCAATAATGTCATTATGTATGTCATTGTCAAATAATTCTTCATCATCAACTTCCAACTCATCTTCAGCTTGTATCCAACACCAGGAGCATTATATATCTCAACTACTATTTCATTTTCTACAAATTATTTCATCTAAACCTAATCTTTTCTATTGTTTCCTTGCCTAGTTAACTGCTAAACCTTTTATACCAAAAAATTCCTAAATCAATCAAACACAACAACACCCGAGTTCCCACCCCTTTTCTACCATAACCTAAATCTTCTTATTTTCTTTCTCAATTATTTGAGTGGTATTGTTCTTCTTCTTCTTCTTTTTTTAACAAAACAAAGAGGTCTGAAAATTCCAAGTAAAATAATGGATATAGAATGAATAAATTCAAATATGAAATAACAAGGGAGAAAGAGCAAATGAGGCTGATTAAAAAGAGGGTAAAAATTTGAAAAAGGTTGTAAAAAGAGAAAGAAATAGACTAGAATTGTCCACTTGGAGGAAATTTTATCAAATGATAACACGTATTCTTCGTTAACATGTGACAAGTACGTAATATAAATTAATTTTAGGTGTATATTTTCATAAAAATGACATAAAATATATTACCTAGAAATAAAGAAATTAAATGTAGCTTGTTACGAACAAAGGAATCTATGCATCCCTTCCGTAGTTTGTAAATTAGGAAAAATTTCACATTAAAGGAATCTATGCATGGTCATATCTATGTAGGGAATAGGAGGTGTAGTGTCCTCCATTTACTTATTACAAAGTAATTTTTTTTTTACGTACAATATGTATAAAATTATAAATAAATTACATATATAAAATAAAATAAAATTATGATTATCTAAATTTTAATATTTTAGGGTACATAAAATAAAATTATGATTATCTGAATTTTAATATTTTAGAGTTTTATCACTCAAATAATTTGAACATATTTATATTCAATTAATATACATATAATAAATTTTTTAAGTGAAAAACAAATTGTAATTGATGAACAAGTAATATTTTTTTTACTTATATGGTATCTCTCCTAAGATCAAATCCTATATTTGCTAGCTTTTTTCAATGACAAATAGTCAATATTGAGCAAGTAATATATATATATATATATATATTTTGCTTAGTTGGTATTCCTCCTAAGTTAAAATTCTTATTGTGTATATATATGTATGAATAATACAATAAGTAATAATTTTTTGAATAATGATATTTTCATAATTATTTTTATTATTGATACAAAAAAAAAAATATGAATTATCTATTATTTCTCTAACATTAATTACACTTCAATATCATTAATATTAGATAAAGTTATCATAAAAAAAAAATATTATTATGTCAATATTGTCATTCAATTTTTTTTAACAATAATACAATAATGAATTCTATCGACTTAAAAACTTGTAATTAAATTTTATTCTTTATTTATTTGTTATGTAGAAATTAAAAAACATATATAAAAATTCGCGTGCAGTTTACTGTCCTTAACATGTAATAAAATTTGAAAAATATCATATGTTTTCTCTTAAAATACATACTCAAAAATAATAATCTATTTCAGAGTAGTCAAATTGAGAAATCAAATTTGCTAAAATCAAAGCATCTTGTGACCTTTCGAACGAGAGGTTAGCAATTTATGGGCAATTAGCTCTCTTTATTAAGCTGCTAATTTTTTTTGTGCGAATTGTCAAAAGAGCCAATCTGCTAGCCTATAGTTGGTATCTTAGGCTGGATCAAGCCACCATACTCCAATGATCTAGGCGGTAACATGTCATAGATGTTTAATGCGATAGTATCTCTTCTCCTAATGAGATTTTTCATGAACAAAAAAGAAATTAAAAAAAAAATGACTAAAATGTATGAATATTTTATCTAGCAATTTTTATATAATAGTTTTCAATCAAACGCCCATATCAATAAAGACAATGACTACAACTTACTAACGAAGACAACATGTTTTCTATATATTCAACAACTAAGCCGATATTATTTTTCATGTCGATTTATGTTTTACATTTTTTTGTTTTAGAAATCATTTTATTCATGTCAAGTAGATATTTTAGTCACTTTAATTTCACAATGGATACTTAGGTCACTCTCTTTATAAAAATAAATAAGACACTTTTTAAATAGTAAAATATTATTTCATTAATAAAAAATTCTTAAATAACAATAAATATAATTTAATATAGATAAATTTATTATTTTATTTTAACAAATTAAAACTTATTTTGAATAGTATAATATTTTATTTTTTATTTCTTTGATCAATTTTTTTTGTAAAATTTATATTTTAAGAAATTTTTATGTTTTTTTAGCACTTTTTTGTATCACATTTTTCTACATAAAATAGGAGCTACATAGGTCAAAAAATTACAAGATCAGTGGTGTTGGAACCACACAAATGAGCTCTTTTCATTTCACCATCGTCAAAGATCACACATATAGAAAAATCGATACTCAACTCTAAGCAACACAATAGAGGTGCAATGTTTAATTTATAGTAATAGTCTCAGAAGATGATAAATTGGAGAAAGCTCATCAATGTGGTTTCAACGCCACTGATCTTTTAATTTTCTGACATATGTAGCCCATTTTTTGATTTTATAAAGTCTATAGTTTCGATACAAATAAAATATCTATAGGAAAATGTGATACAAAAAAGTGCTAAAAAAATATAGAAAATTTTTAGAAAATATAAAATTTAAAACAAAATTGACCAAAGAAATAAAAAATAAAATATTGTACTGTTCAAATTAAATTTTAAATTGTTAAAATAAAATAACAAATTTATCTCCATTAAATTATATTTATTATTATTTTAAAATTTTTTATTAATAAAATAATATTTTACTATTTAAAAAGTGACTAAAATATTCTCTCTCTTTTTTTATATAGAAAGAGTGACCTAAGTATTATTTGTAAAAGTAAAGTAATTAAAGTGGCCATTTTACACAAATAACATATATAATAAAATATAAAACATTTTTCATGTTAATTTTAGTTTTTTTTATAGTAATTTATTCATTAAAATATTAGACCAAAAAACTAAACTCAAATTATATATACACTAAAAATTATTAAATTATTTTAGTTATAAATGAGTAAATTAAAATCAAAACAACTATTTCAATTTTCTAGAAAAAAAAAAAAAATTTAAAGTTTACCCAACTAAATTTTGATTTCAATAAATAAAAAAAATTAAATTTTTTTCTTTATTGATTTTGCAAAATAAAATTGTTGTCATGAAGCCCAAAAAAATTGTACAAAAATAAAGAAGAAAATTTTACAATGATTGGTTATGCAATTTTTCTTAATTCGGGCTAAAAATATGAAGAAAAAATTGTTCTCATCAAGGGCTTTATAATATATATATATTTTTATATATAAGTAGAATACTTTAATTTTTTTAGTGGCTTATCCCAAATTATTTTACTTTTAAAAATGAACAAATTAACTTCAATTTATATTATTATATTCAAATAAAAAAAAAAAAAAATACACATGATAAGAGGCATTGTTGGAAAAAAAAAACTAATCTATTTTATTTGCTTTTATTTTTTAACATAATAATCTCGTATTCACAAATATTTTATATTGTATGTAAGTGTTTTTAAATAATAAATTAACTTCATAAAATTACATGATTTTACTTTTTGATTTTTGAATATTGCTTTTTTTTATTTTTTTTTAATGTTAAGAGTTATTTATTATTAGTTTTAACAATATTTAATAAAATTAAATGAAAAAATTGTTTAAATAATGGGTCTAATTAACCAATCATTTTTTTAAAATCTTATTATTTTTGAAAAATTGAATAATAAGTTAACACCATTAATTGATGTAATCAATTTAGTGGATCGGAGTATACTTATTAATAATACAATATCATGTTATTTGTGATACAACTCAAATTCATAATAATTTTATAATAAATAGTTATATTCTCTTTTAACAAAAAAAAAAACATAAATAATAATAATTGTATAACATAACTTTTTTTTTTAAATAATATATATTCGAATCTATTTTGTTATTGTACCTATTTAATTTCATCAATATATTGCTAAAATATTTTATAAGAAAAGGAATAATCAAACCTGAAGTAGGAGTTAAAAAATATTAATGGCTCAAAACTGATTTTTTTTTTTTCCCTTCCAATAATTAGAACAATCAATAAAAAATAAAACAGAAGAAAATGACTAATATATGAAGGAAAAAATTTCTTTTAAACCTGAAGCAGGAGTTAAAAAGAGAATCAAACCTGAAGTAGGAGTTAAAAAATATTAAAGGCTCAAAAAGGCTATTTTTCTCCTTCAATAGAACAATCAATAATAAAATAAAATAACTAATATATAAAGAAAAAATTGGTCTTTTTAAAATAACTAGGCTTAGCAAGCTTATCCCCACCCCAAAAAGATCCTATAACACTAACGCTTCGTTTTCTTTTCTACAAATTATTATAAAGACGAGAAATGCACAAATTCAACAATCAAACAACATATATACTCCACTCCACCATGATCGTGATTAAGCCTTAGAATGAAACAATGACGTTAAAGGTTGTAGTGTTAGTATAACCCTTGCTATACTTTTCATTTATACCATACCAATAGAATAAAGTAAAATGCAATTTTACCATTAGAGGAATCATTGTAGCAGTTGTAACAAATCTTTTCTCTACTTTTTAGCTTAGCCTAGAATAAAGAGATAATCATAAAATATATAGAAAAAAAAATTATGTTTGATAACTTAAGATTTCATGTTAAATAAATTTATTGTATGATTTAAAAAATATTGTATAAACATTGTAATTTGTGAAAATAATATTAGCAAGTTTAGAAAGAAAAAAGAAAAAAAAAACACTAATTATTGTTGATGTGCATCAAAATTATTGTAAAAAAAAAATATTGGAGCCTCGGAGGTGGGGTTGGCATATTAATCTATTTACTAACCAACTCAATAAGTCGAAGTGAATCTATTTTTACGCTTTATAGGCTCAAATAAGTTATTTTGATTTTAAAAATATAAAATTTAATTTGTATCAAGTCGGTTAAAATTTTAAAGTTTGTAAACTAATATTTAACTAAATTGACCTATATATTACCAATACACATAATTATTTTTTAATTTTACACATTTATGATACATATATTATATATATTTATGGTCATCACATTAATGTTTTATGTTATATATTTTTCCTCTTAGAAATGTCAAGAAGAGAGAAGAAAGGAAAGAAAATTTAAGAAGGAAATGAGTCTCCCGAATGGGAATTATTCTCTCCAAAGTGAAGATAAGGAATTGCTAGTAAGGACATCATATTGTCTCTTACTAGCTCATCATATTGTCCCTTATACTAGCTCATGATATTGTCTTTTTTTTTTTTTATACATGTGTCACCAAGAGAAGAAAAGGAAGAGGTTGCTGGTGATAATTATTTTTAAGGTAAAAAGACTAAAATACCCTTGTCTCATAACAATAAAAAGTTTAAGAGTTAGGGGCATTTTGGTAATTTTGATCAAAATTTACATAATTTAATTTAAACACTTTTTGATTATTAAAACATCTTCACCTCATAAATTAAGCTCATAAATTTTATTTTCTAATTATTAAGGGTAATATCATAACAATTTTGGAAATATAAGTTTGACTAAAATTTTAGTTCGTATAAAGAAAGGGATGTTACATAATGAGACTTTTACAAAACTTACCTAAAATAGAACTTTTTGATGACTTTACTATTATGGAAATTTAAACATTTTCAATGCTTGCTAAGTATAGGAACTTTTTTCAGAATTTACCTAAAATATAACTTTTTCAAAACTTACTGAAAATAGAAATATAAGCTTATTTGAAAACTTACCAACTAATGGATCTTTTAACAAAACTTTCTCAAAATTTAACTTTATGATAAGTTACCAAATATAAAAATTTGAACTTTTTTCAAAACTTAGCATGTATAATTTTTTTTTTCAAAACTTACCCAAAATATAACTTTGTGATAAGTTTGGGTATGTAGAAATTTAAACTTTTTTCAAAACTTACCATATAGGATTATTTTCAAAACATATCTTTTTTATAAGTTACGCAATATTGAAATATAAATTTTTTTCAAAGATTACCAAGTATAAAAACTTTTTCAAAACTTACCGAAAATAAGAATATAAACTTTTTTCAAAACTTACCAAGTATTGAAACTTTTAATAAAACTAACTAAAAATAGAACTTTTTGATAAGTTGCCCAATCTAGAAATATAATTTTTTTTCGAAACTTATCAAGTAATAAAAATTTTAAAAAACTACTAAAATTTCTAAAAAACAAATTTGGGTCGTTACAATTTATATGCTAAAATTTCTCCAAAAATAAAATTGTATTTGTATATAATGCGTCTGACTAACTCTAATTATAGTTAAAGCCTTGAACTGTTACTCAATTAATTCTCACCAAAATTTCGATACATTGAGCTGTTGCTCAGTTAATTCTTACCATTGACGGTCCTTTTTTTTCTTCATTTCTTCTTAACATGATCGAAATGCCATGTTTTCTTCCTATTTATTTGTCTTTTTCTCCAAAATTACCAAAAAATATATTACTTAATATTAGTTATTACAAAAATACCATTCCAAATTACCAAAACATATATTACCTAATATTAATTATTACTAAAATGTCATTCCAATTAGCAAAAACTATATTACATAATATTAATTATTACTAAAATGCCACTTATTTAACAAAACCTAAATTTATATATATATATATATATAAAAAATTCTAAATTAACTCAAGTAATTTATTTTATTACAATTCACTTTTTACTACTTATTATTAACTATTTATTATTTATTATTAAAATAAGTATTACAATATCAACTAAAAATATTTTGAAAAAACAAGAACATAGCACTAACTTATAATAATAAAAATAATATTCAAATAATTTTTTACAATTAAAAAAAATAATTGTTAATTACATCATTTTTTTTAACATTCGTCCTTAAATTCAAATTTTTTAGTGACGTACAATTATTAATTAAATGTAGAATAAAAAGTGATTATAAAAGTCTAAAGGAGGCCTATGCCATGTGGATTAATATAGACATTAAATTGTGATAAAAAATATTTTCGAACCTTAAAACATAGCATAAGTTAAGAAGGGGCATTACAACAATTAGGTGGCATTTAGTTCACTAAATGTAAAAGAAATAATATTATTATTACAATGTTTGTTTAAGTAGTGTAATCAAAATAAATAACAATATTAAAATAAAGATTATAAAATTATAAATAAAATTACACTAAAAAATAAATTTTTTATTATTTAAAGAGATAGAATGAGCAAAAAAAATAATAAATGATTATACAAATTGTAAAAAAAAATAAAATATTACAGCGTATTTCTAAGGCCTGCGTAATGAGAATTACTGCTACTGCTGTAATCTCTTTACATTACATAGTACAGTCAAACCAAATACAGTAATACTCTGAATGATTCTCATTACGATTACGATTACTGTCAACCAAACATGCCATAACTGGATTGTCACTCTACATATGTTCAGAGTTTGATAATTTTTCAAGAAAAATATTAACCTAATTACAAATAGAACCGCTGACCTCAGCTAACTAAAAGGAGTGAAGTGAAAATCCAAAAACAAAGAAGACAAACAAATAATGAGCAAAACCAAGTGTGAAGCTAAAGAAACATCACTAGAAAGGCTCCCAGTTGGAGAGTTGGTGCTCAAAACTAGGACCGTCCAGTCATCTTCGGATCCAATTCTAGCTCCAGTAAACTTTGAATCATTAAGATACTTTGCGTATTGAGAACGAATATAATTAGTAAGCACAAGAGTTGGAACCAAATAAGGCACACATAGTGGCAAAACGATCCCATCTATTGTCGTATTGGGATCAATTATACACTTGTATTAAAAGAGTTTGAGAATACAACAAAGAGAAAGATACTACCACACTTTATTAATCTCATGTAGCTACATATATATACACACCCTAACTAACTGTAAGTCTTCCCTCGTGAAATAACAAATAGAAAAGTAAAGAACAGAAGAGCAAAGCAGTTACAGGAGACAAATTACAATGCATGCTAACCCATCATATAACCATACATCTAATACCCCCCTTCAAGCTGATGGTGGTGGTAAAACCATGAGCTTGACTTTCAGAGGCAGAAACTTCATTTCACCCAAAGGTTTTGTTAACACATCTGCGACCTGCTCATCAGTGGGTGTAAACCTAACATCCAACCTGTTTTCAACAACAAGATCTCTAATAAAATGGAAATCAATTTCTACATGTTTCATTCTAGCATGCATTACAGGATTAGCAGCCAAACACTTAGCACTGATACTGTTTGTGAAGAGAACTGGTGTATGAGCTTGAACAATACGAAGCTCAAGTAAGAGAGACTGCAACCAAACGACTTCAGTAGCTGCCAATGCTAATGCTCTATATTCAGCCTCGGCACTGGACTGAGAGACGACCTTGTGCTTAGAAAAAGACCATGAAATGAGGCTATCACCAAAGAAAATAGCATAGCCACCTGTGCTTCGGCGATCATCACTACACCCAGCCTAATCAGAGTCAGAGAAACCAATAACTCCCAAGATGTCTAATCGGTGGAAAATTACACCATGATTCACAGTACCTTTTAAGTACCTAAGAACACGCTTTGCAGCTTGCCAATGGACATTTGTAGGTGCATGTAAGAACTGACAAAGTCTATTAACAACATAAGCAATTTCAGGTCTTGTTAAAACACAATATTGCAAATCTCCTACCAGACTTCGAAATTGTGCACCATCTTCAAGCAATACCCCATCATATTTGGAGAGTACAGATCCAGAAGCCATGGGAGTTTTAAGAGGTTTAGTGGAAGACAAACCAAATTTCTCAAGAAGAGAATTAACATACTTTTGTTGAGAAAAATGCAAGCTGTCAGTGAAGCGTTGTACTTCAATTCCAAGAAAGAAATGTAAGTTTCCTAAATCTTTCAAGGCAAACTTCGTATGCAACAGCCGCACCAGATCAAGAACATATTGGCTATTACTTCCTGTTAGAATAATATCATCAACATAAACTAATAAAATAGTTATATGTGATCCACAAAATTAAACAAACATTGAAGTGTCTGACTTGGAGTTAGAGAAACCTAACTCAGCAAGGCTGCAACTTAGCTTTTGAAACCAAGCTCTGAGAGCTTGCTTCAAACCATATAGGGCTTTCTTCAATTTACACACCCAATTTGGATGAGCTGGATCTTCAAAACCAAGTGGTTGTTGCATATAAACCGTCTCTTGCAAGTCTCCATTCAAGAAGGCATTGTTGACATCAATTTGTTTTAAAACCCATCCATAGGACAAAGCTAAAGTGAGAACTACTCGAATGGTTTGTGGTTTTTGCTACAACTAAAAGATTGCAATACCCAAGTGTAGGTTGTCTCAAGTAATAAAACTCGGGAGTCCGAGTGTCGATCCTCAAGGAATTGGAAGGAACTGTATTAGATCAATAGAAATATGCAATGTTAATTATTTGACAATAAACAAAGTTTCAGTAAACGAAAGCACTAGAGCTTCTAGGATTCTCTTTGACAAACTTGTAATTAATGTTCTCCATTCACAATATAACTCAATTAAGAATCATCTAGGAAGTGATCTTAATTGGAAGATGGAGAGGTTATTGCATGACTATATTAAAAAGATAACCCATTCTTAACTATAATATGTAATAAAACCTATGAACTTGAAATGTTGAGATAGTCTAAGCATTCAATGTACCATGCACAATGTTAACAATGAATCAAAGTCTCAAACAAACCAAATACAATTTTAGTACATATGATTTAATTAATTGAAGGATTTCATTGAAGAACAAAAGAAGAAATGAAGAACAACATTACAAATTTATCAAAGTATCACCCTTAGCTCTAGCTAAGGTTCTAGCAAGACATATTGTAAATTACACACAATAAAACTAAAAATGAACAAGACAATATGAAACTCTCAAATTCTAGCTTCCCTCCCTTTGTTTGTTGTGTAAATGCCTTCCTTTTATAGGCAATAAAAACGAGCATATGCTAGTGTGAATGTGAGTTGTCATTGTGGGCTAATGATTCAATTAAGCATCTCCATGTCGGCCATTTTCTGCTTTTTGCACTCCGAACTGGACAATATGGTCAACATGAACATTGTAGAGCATCAAGTTAGCTTTACAAAGCATTTTGAATCATATCATTCCAACATCTACAGCTCAAGATATGATTATTTTACTGAACCATGTGCAGTGATGGAGTTGTAATGATTCAATTAAGCATCTTAATGTCGGCCATTGCCTGCTTTTCTACACTCCGATTTGGTCAACATGGTCAACATGAAAATTGTAGATAATTAAGTTATTGTTACAACGCAACTTGAATCAGATCATTTCAACATCTACAACTCAAGATATGAGTATTTTACTGAACCATGTGCAGTGATGGCTGAAAACGCATTTTTCATGCAAGTTGCTTGAATGGTCAATACACATCAAGTTGAATGCACCTAAATTCATTCATAATAAATATAAGTCTCTCATATCATATTAAATCAACATTTATTCATATAGATATATTTAATTAAAATAATGTGATGAGACTTCTTAATTGGTGCATAAGATGCTTAATTAACAAAATAATATGTATAAATGTCTATAAAAATATATGTAAGTAATGCAATTTTAGACATTTATCACACCCCCCAACTAACATTTTTGCTAGTCCCTAGCAATCTTTGTGATGGTCAATAAAGAGTTTTAAATTCAACTTAATCTTTGGCATAAACTTAGTTGAGTGAAAAAAATTTCTTCCAAATCAAGTTATTAAAACTAGCAAAGAATTAGAAAAATAACATATGCATATTAACTAGGAAAGCACATTCAATGTTATTAATTTATACAAAAAAAACACTTGTTATCAAAGCTAAATAAAATTTATCATTGCTTAGAAATAACATGTCTATAGGTTTCTCAAATATGATTGGTAAGTTTGACATTAGAGAATGGTTATAGAAGAATAAATGAGATAATGTCTCTTACCATACTAAAATAATAAATTGGAATAAGAATGAAATGATAGCAGGATTTGTTTACGCACAAGAAAAATGGAAAAGTGGTTTGAAAGAATGTGATGTCATATGAAATTGTAAAACTTGTACCTCTTTATTTTCTAATGCTTTTTTTTTTTTTCTTTTTTTTTTTATTATTACTACTTTTTTTTTATATATGTGTTATGAAACATAAAACAATACTAGTATTTATTTCAAACTATAGTTCTCTTAGATTCAAAAAGAAGCTTTGATTGAGATGTAACGATAGCTAACAAAATAATAACCAATATAAATAGAGGCTTCTTCTTTCTTTTCTTTCTTTTTTTTTTTTTTTTCTTTTTTCTTTTTATTCTTTTTTTTCAATTATAACAAGGCTCTGGTTCAATTGTCTTTCCAAAAAGGAAATAATTTGAATGTTGGCTAGCACACCTCAAATGGTTCAAGAATTGTTTCCCAATTATTTTCTAGAGAACTTGAATAGTTATTCATATCTACTAGCAGTTAGAGTTTCAATAAACACTTTTTTTTTTTTTTTTTTGCTTTTTTTTTTTTTTTTTGAGGTATTGGTTACTTAAGATCATAAATTATCATCACATATATAACAGAAATACATGAGTTGTAAGAATGGTAGGGAAATAAATGTTCACTCTAAGAAAAATTGAAAGGCTCAAACACTCACTTGAAAATTTATTCAATTTGACATGAAATTTATCAAATAATATATTTCATTTTTACTTTTCAAACTTGTGCCTTCATATTCATCAACAACTATGACATGCTATCATAAGAAAAAGTATATGTTATTTGTCTAAGCCAAGATAATTTTTACTACTTGATGGTGGAAGATTTTTTTTTTTTTTTCAACAAATGTTTTGCCAAAAATAAATTAAACTTAAACTTCTTTACCCCCCAACTTAAATGAGACATTGTCCTCAATGTTAAAAGAATTCAAATTAAGAGAAGACAAGATAGGCTAAAGTAAAGAGAGTTTAGATATCACCTTGATAGATGTAGAAGCTTTTATTGAACACTGCATTAAACACACTAACAAAATATCAAAGAGAACATGTGAAAGAAAATTACACACAAAACATAAAAATGAAAGAAAATTCCTACACAACAAGAAAAATGATCTTAATCCTTATATGTAGGGTTCTCCAAAACAATGGACTCATTCTCTTTTGAAAAATTCTCAAAAAATGGTTTCAATCGTTGCCCATTAACCTTAAAGACATTACCATTCTTTGGATTTTCAATTTCTATAGCCCCATGTGGATAAACTTGTTTAACAATGAAGGGTCCAGTCCATTTTGAACGTAACTTTCCAGGAAATAAATGTAACCTTGAATTATACAAGAGAACTTTTTGTGAAGGTTGAAAAGATCTTCTAAGAATGTGTTTATCATGAAATTCCTTTGTTCGTTCTTTGTAAATTCGAGAATTCTCATAAGCTTCATTTCGTATTTCCTCAAGTTCATTCAATTGAAGTTTTCTTAGTGAGCCTGCCTTATCTAAATTGAAATTAAACATTTTAACAGCCCAAAAAGCTTTATGTTCCAATTCAACAGGCAAGTGACAAGCTTTTCCAAAAACAAGTCTATAAGACATGCCAAGTGGTGACTTAAAAGCTGTTCTGTAAGCCCAAAGTGCATCAGTTAGTCTTAGAGACCAATCTTTACGATTTGGATTTACTGTTTTTTCCAAAATATGTTTTATTTCTCTGTTTGCAAGTTCAGCTTGTCCACTTGTTTGTGGGTGATAAGGGGTTGACACTTTGTGTGTAATTCCATATTTTTTCATCAAAGCCTCAAAAGGTCTATTACAAAAATGTAAACCCCCATCACTGATAATGGCTCGAGGTATTCCAAATCTTGATAAAATATTTTCTTTTAAAAATTTCAAAACAATTTTGTGGTCATTAGTTCTACAGGGAATAGCCTCAATCCATTTGGAAACATAATCAACTGCCACTAAGATATATACATAACTGAAAGAAGAAGGAAATGGACCCATGAAGTCAATACCCCAGCAATCAAAAATTTCAATGGTTAAAATAGGGTGCAATGGCATCATGTTTCTACGAGTTATTCCTCCCAACTTTTGACAACGATCACAAGATTTGCAAAATTCATATGTATCTTTAAAAAGAGTTGGCCAATAAAATCCACACTGCAAGATTTTTGCAGAGGTTTTTTTCGATGAAAAATGGCCACCACATGCTTGAGAATGACAAAAGGAGATTACATTATGAAATTCCTCATCAGGCACACATCTTCTTATGATTTGATCTGAACAATATTTAAAAAGATAAGGGTCATCCCAATAGAATTTTTTTACCTCACATAAGAATTTCTTCTTGTCTTGTGTACTCCAATATGATGGAATTTTTCCTGTGACAAGAAAATTAGCAATATCAGCAAACCAAGGTAATTTAGAGATATTAAAAAGTTGTTCATCTGGAAAAGTGTCCTTGATTGGTGTAGCCACAACTGATTCATCAAACACAAGTCTTGATAAGTGATCTGCCACCACATTATCTACTCCTTTCTTGTCTTGAATCGTGAGATCAAATTCTTGGAGTAAGAGAATCCACCTAATGAGTCTAGGTTTGGCATCTTTCTTTGACAAAAGATATTTCAAAGCTGCATGATCACTAAAGATAACAATTGGTGAGCCAACAAGATAAGATCTAAATTTATCTAATGCAAATACCACTGCAAGTAGTTCCTTCTCAGTAGTGGAATAATTCATTTGTGCACTATTCAAGGTTCTACTTGCATATGAAATTACAAAAGGCTTCTTATCCTTTCTTTGACCTAACACAGCTCCAACTGCAAAATCACTTGCATCACACATAATCTCAAAAGGTAAAGACCAATCAGGAGGTTGCATAATTGGAGAAGAAGTTAGCATGGATTTAAAAGTCACAAATGCTTCTTGGCACTTATCAGTCCACTCAAAAAAAGTTTCTTTTACTAAGAGATTACACAATGGTCTAGATATAACACTAAAGTTTTTGATAAATCTCCTGTAAAATCCAGCATGTCCTAAAAATGATCTCACATCTTTAACACACTTAGGAGTGGGAAGGTTTGCAATTAATTCAATCTTAGATTTATCAACTTCAATTCCTTTAGAAGAAACTATATGACCAAGAACAATACCATGATTCACCATAAAATGACATTTCTCCCAATTGAGCACAAGATTATTTTCTTCACATCTAATTAAAACTTTCTCCAAACACTACAACAAAATATACCTATAGGTACGGTTGTTAAATTAAAAATTTGATAACAACAATACCTAAATAGCTATAGGTACGGTTGCCCGTGTATTGTAAAAGAATTACCTATGGGTACAGTTGTTAACCGTACCTAAAAGTGAACCAAAACGCGGAACTTTTTCGGAAAATTACGGAAACTTTTAGGTACAGTTGTTAACCGTACCTAAAAGTTGACCTACGGGTACGGTTGTTAACCGTACCTAAAAGGCTACGGGTACGGTTAACAACCGTACCCGTAGGTTAATTAAAAAACTTTTAGGTACGGTTGTTAACCGTACCTAAAACTCTACGGGTACGGTTAACAACCGTACCTAAAACTCTACGGGTACGGTTAACAACCGTACCTAAAACTCTACGGGTACGGTTGTTAACCGTACCTAAAAGTTTTTTAATTAACCTACGGGTACGGTTGTTAACCGTACCCGTAGCCTTTTAGGTACGGTTAACAACCGTACCCGTAGGTCAAATCATATATATATATCCACGGGCTCCACACATATATAACTTTCTTTCTCACCCCCTTGTCCCCAGCGCCGCCTCCCTCTACACAAACCTAATTAATATTTCCCCCTCAGCTATCTCCCTTGTGTTTGAGCTAGTGTTTAATTTTCAGAATCGTCTCCTGCCCGCAGATCCACCGCCAGCTTCATTTCTCATTTTTGATTTAGTCTTCACTCTTCTCAGCTCCAAGCTTCAGGTTTTTCTATTTATTTTTCATTTCTTCAGTCTCTACTTATCAATAATTTTAGTTTTATATGACAATGAGAGTAGTTTAATTCTTATGTTCTTTCCTCTGTCTCTCTGGATATGTATAAATATTATTTTGCAATCTGCATTTATATTATTGACTGGAATAAAGAAGGAAGCTGGAATATTAAGGCTTTGTAAAGATTTCATAGTCAGATTTTTAAATAATATTGGTTCATTATTATTATTATTTATTTTTTGTTCAAATTGCTTAATATGCTAGTACAATATTGGTTCATTAATTTGGTTTAAAAAAAATTATGTGAATAGTATAATTATTATAAAAAAATAATCCATAAATCCCATCTCAAAGAAAATATGATAAATCGTGCAATTTTAAAATTTGGATAAAAATGTATCGAATTTGCACATTACTCATTTATAAATATAAATATAAATGTGTTTTTGTTTTTTCCCGCTCAAACTCTAAAAACCAGCAATTCGAAAATAAACTTTTCATTAGATGTATTTCATTGTTTTTAGCAATTTGATGAATCTAGTTCTTCTTTGTTGTAAATATTTTATTACATATATATTTGAATAAAACTGACGAGAATCAAACATGCCACAAAATATAGTGAGCAGGGATAAAAACAGGAAAAAATATAATCACAGAAAAAAATTATTAAAAAAAAAAAAATTTAACCTATAGGTACGGTTGTTAACCGTACCTAAAACCATGTAATAAATCAGACAACCGTACCCGTAGGGTTTTAGGTACGGTTGTTAACTGTACCTAAAACTCTACAGGTACGGTTACGCAACCGTACCTAAAATCCTACGGGTACGGTTGTAACCGTACCTAAAACTCTACGGGTACGGTTGTTAACCGTACCCATAGGGTTTTAGGTACGGTTACAAATACCTACGGGTACAGTTGTTAACCGTACCTAAAACTCTACGGGTACGGTTAACAACCGTACCCGTAGGGTTTTAGGTACGGTTACAAAACCCTACGGGTACGGTTGTTAACCGTACCTAAAACCCTACGGGTACGGTTGTTAACCGTACCCGTAGAGTTTTAGGTACGGTTACAAAACCCTATGGGTACGGTTGTTAACCGTACCTAAAACTCTACGGGTACGGTTAACAACCGTACCCGTAGGTCAACCTATAGCGACACGGGCTACGGGTACGGTTACGCGCTAAAAGACAACCGTACCTAAAAGTCTATAGGTACGGTTAACAACTGTACCTAAAAGCCTTTTTCCTTATAGTGAAATTTGATAAACAATCATCAAATGAATCACCAAAAACAGAAAAATCATCCATGAAAACTTCAAGATAATGTTCAATCATATCACTAAAAATACTAAGCATGCATCTTTGAAATGTAGCTGGTGCATTACATAATCCAAATGGCATCCTACGGTAAGCAAATGTACCAAAAGGACATGTGAAAGTTGTCTTTTCTTGATCTTCAAATGCAATTACAATTTGGTTATATCCAGAATACCCATCAAGGAAACAATAAAATTCATGTCCAGCCACTCTTTCTAGAATTTGATCCAAAAAAGGTAAAGGAAAATGATCTTTCCTAGTCATTGAGTTAAGTTTCCTATAGTCAATGCACATGCGCCAACCAGAGATGGTTCTAGTTGGAATCAACTCATTATTTTCATTTTTGACTACAGTAACACCAGATTTCTTTGGAACAACTTGTGTAGGGCTAACCCACTTACTATCAGAAATAGGATAAATAATTCCAGCATCTAAAAGTTTAAGAATTTCATTTCTTACCACCTCTTTCATCTTAGGATTGAGCCTTCGTTGCATTTCTCTAGAGGGCTTAGAATTTTCCTCTAGATATATATTATGTGTGCAAATCAAGGGGCTAATTCCTTTTATGTCAGCTATGGTCCATCCTATTGAATTTTTGTGCAATAACAAAATTTCCAGTAACTTACTTTCTTGAGATTCATTTAGTTTAGAAGAAATTATTACCGGAAATGTGTTGTTTTCACCCAAGAAGGAATATTTAAGATCTGAAGGTAGTGTCTTTAGTTCTAAATTTGGATGTTGAACACTTGATGGTACAAGAGCATCTTTTCTTTGTGGTAAATCTTCAAATTTTTGCCTCCAGACACCTTTTTTTGGTTCCTCAGAAAAATTCAACAAAGAAGACATGTTAGGAATTTCAAGCTTAGTATCATTACAGCTAGCTAAACTATCTTCCAAAATATCAAGAGAAGTAAAATGATCATACACAATTTCCTCAATCAAATCTATTTCATGCACATTGTCATTATCTTGAGGTTGTTTACAAATATTAAACACATTTAATTCCAATGTCATGTTTCCAAAAGAAAGTTTTAAAACACCATTTCTACAATTTATTAAGGCATTAGAAGTTGCAAGAAACGGTCTTCCTAAAATGACAGGAATTTGAAAATCAGTATTCAACACAGGATGTGTATCCAAAACAATGAAGTCAACAGGATAATAAAATTTGTCAATTTGAACTAACACATCTTTTACAATACCCCTTGGAATTTTAATAGAACGATCAGCAAGTTGAAGTGTTGTTGTTGTTGGCATAAGTTCGCCTAACCCTAGTTGGTTATACACATTATATGGCAACAAATTAACACTTGCACCTAAATCAAGTAAAGCACGTTCTATTTTAGTATTTCCAATAACACATGTGATTGTTGGACAACCAGGATCTTTGTATTTAATTGGGGTATTTTGTTGAATGATTGCACTCACATTTTCAGTCAAAAATGCTTTCTTTTGTACATTAAGTTTTCTCTTGACAGTGCACAAGTCTTTCAAAAATTTTGCATATGATGGAATTTGCTTAATTGCATCCAACAAAGGGATGTTGATTTTGACTTGCTTAAAAAGTTCAAAAATTTCAGAATTTTGATTCAACTTTTGAAGTGGCTGTAATCTTTGAGGGAATGGTGCAGGAATAGGGCATTTTTCAACATCACAAGACTTAGACTTATCATCTTCATCAAGGTTTTTTAACTTTGGTGTTTCATTTGATTCTTGCTTCTTTGAAAAAATGGTTTTGTCAATAACTTTGCCACTACGAAGAGTAGAAATAGAATTGGCATTTTCAGGTGGTGTATCACAAGAACTAGAATCACTTACATGAAATTGACCTGAAGGATTTGGTTGAGGTTGAGCTGGAAATTTAACTTTTTCTTGAATGCGCAAAGCAGAGGTCAATGTTGAGAGTGTATTTTTGATCTCATTTAAGGCTTGTGAAGTTTGATTGTTTATGCTTGTTTGTCCTTGCATGAATGTTTGCAATGTTTCCTCAAGATTTTTTGACTTTGATTGTGTATGATATGGAGAAAAATTTGAATTCCCTTGAGAAGGCACAACATGAGCATTATTATCATTTTTCCAACTAAAATTGGGATGATTTCTCCATTCAGGATTATAAGTGTTAGAATAAGGAGAAGAAAATGGCTTTTTGAAAACATTCATAGCATTTGCTTGGTCATGTAACACTTCTTTGAAAACTGGAATATTTGGACAATTTGTTGTGGAATGTCCCATGACTTCACAAATGCTACAAATTTCATCATTTTGCAAAGATTTGACTTCTTTAACTTTTCTTAATTCCATGGCTTCAACTTTTCTAGTTAAATTTGCAATCCTAGCATTCAAATCATCTTCTTGATTAAGGTGATATTTTCCTCCATTAGAACTAGAAATATTGGATCTTATAGAATTTTCAAAAGTAGTAGTTGTTTGCCAAGATTGAGAATTTTCTGCCAAATGATCTAAAAATTCAAAAGCTTCTTCAGGTTCTTTATCAAGAAATTCACCATTGCACATTGTTTCAACAAATTGTTTTGTTTCAGGTGCTAAACCTTCATAGAAAAAGCTTATAGTCCTCCATTTTTCAAAACCATGATGTGGACAAGAATTTAACAAATCCTTAAAACGTTCCCAACATTGAAAAAATTGTTCATTTAATTTTTGGGAAAAATTTTGAATTTGTCTTTTCAAAGCATTAGTCCTATGGCTTGGAAAGAATTTTTTTAGAAATTCAGTTTGCATTTCTTGCCATGTGCCAATGGATCTTGGTTTTAAAGAATTCAACCATGTTTTTGCTTTATCTTTTAAAGAAAAAGGAAACAATTTTAGCCTTACAATTTCATCACTACATGTTTGGTCATTGAAAGTAGAACACACTTCCTCAAAATCCTTAAGATGCAAATATGGACTTTCAGATTCTAAACCATGAAAATTTGGAAGTAGTGGAATCATACCCGGCTTAAATTTAAAATTATTAGCATTAAGAGGAAAAATAAAGCAAGAAGGAGAAGAATTTCTTGGAGGTTGTAAATAATCACGCATGGTTCTTATGGGTTCATTTTCATGTCCATCATGCACACTTTCATTATCAGCCATGGTGTTAATTGTGTGTGAGTGTTGAGGTAAATCAAAAAGATTGTCAAACAAGTTTTCAGTATTAACTTTAATTAAACGACCGGAATTTTTGTCCCTGCACCAAACTATCATATATTAGCAAAACATAAATTATAATAATAGTAAAAAAAATCTATATACTTTCCTTGACGCAACTCCCCGGCAACGGCGCCAAAAACTTGCTACAACTAAAAGATTACAATACCCAAGTGTAGGTTGTCTCAAGTAATAAAACTCGGGAGTCCGAGTGTCGATCCTCAAGGAATTGGAAGGAACTGTATTAGATCAATAGAAATATGCAATGTTAATTATTTGACAATAAACAAAGTTTCAGTAAACGAAAGCACTAGAGCTTCTAGGATTCTCTTTGACAAACTTGTAATTAATGTTCTCCATTCACAATATAACTCAATTAAGAATCATCTAGGAAGTGATCTTAATTGGAAGATGGAGAGGTTATTGCATGACTATATTAAAAAGATAACCCATTCTTAACTATAATATGTAATAAAACCTATGAACTTGAAATGTTGAGATAGTCTAAGCATTCAATGTACCATGCACAATGTTAACAATGAATCAAAGTCTCAAACAAACCAAATACAATTTTAGTACATATGATTTAATTAATTGAAGGATTTCATTGAAGAACAAAAGAAGAAATGAAGAACAACATTACAAATTTATCAAAGTATCACCCTTAGCTCTAGCTAAGGTTCTAGCAAGACATATTGTAAATTACACACAATAAAACTAAAAATGAACAAGACAATATGAAACTCTCAAATTCTAGCTTCCCTCCCTTTGTTTGTTGTGTAAATGCCTTCCTTTTATAGGCAATAAAAACGAGCATATGCTAGTGTGAATGTGAGTTGTCATTGTGGGCTAATGATTCAATTAAGCATCTCCATGTCGGCCATTTTCTGCTTTTTGCACTCCGAACTGGACAATATGGTCAACATTAACATTGTAGAGAATCAAGTTAGCTTTACAACTCATTTTGAATCATATCATTCCAACATCTACAGCTCAAGATATGATTATTTTACTGAACCATGTGCAGTGATGGAGTTGTAATGATTCAATTAAGCATCTTAATGTCGGCCATTGCCTGCTTTTCTACACTCCGATTTGGTCAACATGGTCAACATGAAAATTGTAGATAATTAAGTTATTGTTACAACGCAACTTGAATCAGATCATTTCAACAGCTACAACTCAAGATATGAGTATTTTACTGAACCATGTGCAGTGATGGCTGAAAACGCATTTTTCATGCAAGTTGCTTGAATGGTCAATACACATCAAGTTGAATGCACCTAAATTCATTCATAATAAATATAAGTCTCTCATATCATATTAAATCAACATTTATTCATATAGATATATTTAATTAAAATAATGTGATGAGACTTCTTAATTGGTGCATAAGATGCTTAATTAACAAAATAATATTTATAAATGTCTATAAAAATATATGTAAGTAATGCAATTTTAGACATTTATCAGTTTTACCACAGGAGAAAACGTTTCTGAATAATCAATGCCTGACACTTGATGGTACCCCTTAGCCACAAGTCGAGCTTTGTATTTATCCAGTGAACCATCACAATTTAGTTTAGTTCTATACACCCACTTGCTCCCAATAGGTTTTGCAGCATTCGGACAAGGAACTAACTCCCAAGTGCTATTATCTATTAATGCTTTAAACTCCTTGGCCATGGCATCTTCCCATTCTGGAATGCCCTTAGCATCTTTGTAACAAGTGGGTTCAGAAATGATGGAAGAAGTAAGATAGAGTTTAGGTTTTAAAGAGCCTGTTTTGGAGCTTGTGGTCATTGAGCGTTGATTTCTGGAAGAAGTTGGAACAAAGGGTAATGGTGGAGCTAAAGATAATTCCATAAACAGCTCACCAAAAGGACTAGAAGTAATGGGCAATGAAGTATCAGACTGAGAAATTAAAGATGAGGAAGACAATTCACAACCAAATGGAGAGAGATTAGGAGTAGAAACTATATTTGACACAACTGGACTAGAGAAAGGACACTGAGTAGTGGGAATACTGGGTTCAAACTGAGCAGAAGAGTTAAAATGTTGTGGCTGTGCACAGCCTGTAGGGCAAAAAGGAGTAGCTGCAGATAAAGTAGGTGGAAGGAATAAAGAGAACTGGTCTCTAGTCAAGGCTGGGGAGACAGTTTCTGAAGATGACAGAGAGTGTTGGGGATAAGGAAAAATAGATTCATCAAATTGAACATGTCTACTTGTGTAAATGCGAGTAGAGGAAGGATCCAAACAAAGGTACCCTTGTTGTTGGGGGGCATAGCCCAAAAAAATACATGGTAAAGATCTTGGTTGGAGCTTATGACGATTGTATGGTCTGAGACAAGGAAAACACAGGCATCCAAAAGTTCTAAGAAAATTGAAAATTGGTTGCTTTTGATATAGCATTTGATAGGGAATTTGAAACTCAAGGGACTTGGTAGGGAGTCGATTCAATGTATAAACTGCTGCTCGAAATGCATACACCCAATACTTCACAGGTAAGGAAGAGTGAAACAAAAGAGCCAACCCTCTTTCTACTACTCTCCTATTCCTAATCTCCACCACTCCATTTTGTTCAGAAGTATGGGGACAGGTTTTTCTATGAATAATACCAGTTGAAGCAAGCTTAGAAGTCACAAAAGTGAACTCCCCACCACCATCAGTTTGGACTGATTTCACTTTAACCTCAAAGTTTCTTTCAACCATTTTCAAAAAATTGCAAAACAGGTTCTCTGCCTGATCTTTAGTATTAAGAAAATAAATCCACATATACCTGGTGCAATCATCTACAACAAGCATGAAATACTTGGCTCCAGTATTGGCTACCACGGGGGAAGTCCAAAGATCAACATAAACCAAATCAAACGGTTTTGTACTAGTAACATGAGAATGTTTAAATGGCAATTTATGCGATTTGGACATGGCACAAGAAGTACATATATTTCCATGCTGATTTTTCTTACAAGAAATACAAGACAACTGAATGAGTTTATCTAGACTACTTTCAGATGGATGAGCCAATCGATTGTGCCATACATCACTCTTTATTGCAGAAAAACAAGAGACATTTGGAAAAAATTTACAAGACTCAGCACTTTGTGATACCTGACCATCAAGTAGATATAAGCCATTGCTAGCCTTCCCTGTAGCAAGAATCTTCTTGGTGTTGGCCTCCTTGACAAAGAAATTATTAGAAGAAAACTCAACCACTGCATTGTTATCATGACAAAGCTTGTTCACAGAAACAAGATTGCTAGTAATAGAAGGTGTAAGTAACAAATCCTTTAATTGTAAAGTAGAACCTGTACTAGATACTATAACCTCAGCAGTACCACGATTCTTAATAGGCAGAGAAGAGCCATTACCTACAACAACTGAGTTTGAGCCATTGTAGGCAGTTGAGGTGGTAAGATTGTCCTGACTGTGAGTAAGATGGTGAGTGGCTCCTGAGTCAAGCAACCAACTATTTGAACCTTCAATGGAAGTACTAGCAATCATAGCTGATGGAGAAGACTGATCAGCATGTTTGCCTTGCAACAAGTCTCTAAGCTGAAAGCACTTGTTTGTCAGATGGCCTGATTTTTCACAAATTTGACAGTAAACATGAGTAGTGCTTGTAGTGGAAGAACCTGTGTGTTGAGATCCTGAATTATAAACTCGTTTGGTTTTGGAATCAGGCTTTGAAGGTTGAAAGGAGTGACTTCTTTGTAGAAAATCGTGTAGATTCCAAGAAGGAAGAGAAGAATTATTTGAATAGTTTTTGTTAGAAGAACTATTTGATGGTTTGAAGGACATACGACTCATTTTTGTCACATTTGCTTGAAGCAAATCTGCTACATCAGATTGAGATTTTTGAGAGATAATACGTCGTTCATAAGTAAGTAGCTGACTTTGAAACTCTTCAAACGACACACGATCAGATCGCATCATCATTGTGAGAGAAGAAACAAATGAATTGTAATCAGAATTTAGACCTCCCAAGCCATAGAGAATTAAGTCTCTATCTGATACTGTCTCTCCAATAGCTGCTAGATTATCAGCAATGGACTTCAATTGCAATGTATAAGATTCAGCTTTCAAGTCATTCTTACGTAAGGTTTGCAATTCCAAACGTAAGTCCATAACACGTGACTGTGAATTTGCAGAAAACACCATTTCTAGAGATTTCCATTGACGTGCAGCTGAAGCACCACGAGGAAGATGAAGGTACATTGACTGAGATATAGAACCGTAGAACCAACTTTTCACCAAATTATTCACACGATTTCACTTTACAAAGCTTGGATTAACACGAGTAGAGTCACTGAGAAACTGAGTGGGTGGAACAATAGAAGAATCAATAATATCTTCTAGTCCATAAGCTATAATCACCGACAAAATCTGCTCTCGCCAGATGAGGTAATTAGAATTATCCAACTTGATAGAAAAATTCATGTTTACCGGTGGTGTACCAAGAATTGAATACATTGATTGTTGATCATCCAATTCATTTGGTGGTGTATTAACTGCTCTATTTGTTGTTGATCGGCTTTCATTTCTTGGAGTAGCCATGGGAGAGGCTTGAAGAACTTCAAGGAATGATTTCTTAGGCTCTGATACCATAAACGAGTTTGAGAATACAACAAAGAGAAAGATACTACCACACTTTATTAATCTCATGTAGCTACATATATATACACACCCTAACTAATTGTAAGTCTTCCCTCGTGAAATAACAAACAGAAAAGTAAAGAACAGAAGAGCAAAGCAGTTACAGGAGACAGATTACAATGCATGCTAACCCATCATATAACCATACGTCTAATATGTATAATAGCGATGGGTAGTTTGTTAGTTGATTTTGTGTACTTGGCACGGCATAGGCACCAGCGTTCATAGTAGTGCACAGTTGGTCCTTGAGATCATCAGCCAATTGGTCGGCCATGCAATTTGCTTTGCCGTATTTTGTGAGGGCTGGTAGGCTTAATGATTCCCTATAGCTGTTGATAACTTCAAGTAAATCGTCTTCTTTGTCTACGTAGGAAATTGTTAGATGGTTAAGAGCTTTTAATTTAAGCTGAAAAAATGAGGCTACAAGCTTTGATTCTTAGAATCACTTTCACCAATATATTTTTCTTATAATAACATTAACTTTAAAATACTACTCACAAGAAAGTGCTTCAAGAGTAGACCTAAACGAAAGTTGATCAAAACTAAAGTGTGAACACGACATAAACAAATATCTATGTATATATATATATGAAGATTTAAAGTAGTTTATTCTGAAAAGAACAAAGATCAGTTAATTGAACTATTAATGAATGATATAAGAGAGAGAGAAGAAAGGGAAAGAGTCGTACCACTGAGTACAAAATAATTAGAAAGCAAGAAGAAGACTTGAACAAGTACTACAAAGAAGATGAGACAGGATTTGAAGGAATCCATTATATAGATTCTTCTGCATCAAAAGACAGATCTACATAAGCAACATATATTGCTAGAGCCTTGATGATAGATGATATAAGATATGTGAAATGCACAAGAGGTGATATAAATTATAGATTAATTTCTGTTTTAGAGATAGGGTTTGTTTATATCGTGAATTGCTTATTAAGAGGAATATGAATTGATCAGGTGTTATTCTACAGAGAAAAATAAATGGATGAGATACTGACATCTGATTGCATGTGGTAGACATGTATGCAGCAAATATAATGGTCTCTATAAACCTGTAGACTTGTGCGTTACTACTATGTACTCTGGCCATGTTTTTTACTATATTATGTACTCTTGCCATGTTAACTAAGTGGTATTAGCAAAGTTGAACATGATCCCAAAAGACCTAAATGCCCCAAGTTTTAGTTCTTATCAAATTAATCTTACACTTGACTGATCTATAGCTGGTCAAAAATTCCTATAAAAATATGAAACCTTTTGATTGGTGATCCTGACAAACAAGAACTTGCACCTTGTATAATGTGTACTAGATCACATATTCGTGTCAGTGCGGGCATGCGATGAATTTGTATCTCATATGTGCGTATGAAGAGAGAGCTTTCTTGCTACACTAGTTTATTTTTCATAGGAAAGCAAACGTTATATAAAACATTTAATGTGTTGTTGATTTTTCCATGTGGACAAACCTAAAATACCACATTTTTTCTTCTTAACGAGTGAACTTTAAAATTCACTTTTTATTCACCTCAATATCTTTTAAACATATGCATATATAATTTTGAAGCTCTTGTAGAAGAAAACTAAATCAATAATAACTATATATTTATATCAAATAAATTCTACTCAAAATAATATTTTAAAATGGCATTTAATCATATCTTAAAATCGCCATTTTCCAATAGACCCCAGATGCCCCTTCCCCCTATGACTTCCTCAATTTCATAGTTCCAAGAAAAGAATTATACGTCTATTTCCTTAGATGTGTCCTTTGCTTAAGACTGTTTAGACACGTCTAAGCTTCCTCTTGCCACGTACTTACCACAATGTAGAGTACTCTTTTTTCTTTTTCATTATAAAAGAGTTTCATATTTTGTTATGATCTATAAGTATATCTTTCCTCGTTCTTATATTATTGACTCAATTTGTTGTCTTATATATGACCAAGGTATTAGTTGCCTTTGTATTATTTACATGGCTCACATACTTTGTTAATATGAAACCCCCTATTCCTTTATTTTACATTGCTTACTGTTGTTTGTATCCTGAAATTAAATGTATGTTGGTTTGAATCGTTTGGTCAAATTGGAATTTAATTTTTGGCTTAATTTTAGTCCAATATCTGACCCCAAGCGTCCTTGTGCGATTGATTCCTATAATTTCCTATGTTCTTGATATTTGCTTATCTGCTAACGTTATCTTTTTCTTTTTCTTTTTTATAACAAAAAACTGTTCCCCAAGAAGGATACGAGATAACATTTACATATCGGACAAGTTTTTTTTTTTTGTCAATGATATTGGACTACAGAATTTGAGTTAGGCAAAAGATAGTACCTTAATTTATTGTCAAAATAAAGCTTGTATAAGCCATATCCAAGTTTTTCAATTTTTATTTATTTATTTGAAAACTAAATTTACATCATATTACTAGAAAAATGGTAAAATAAGATAGTCATTCACCGTCTTATGAGTTTTATAGGACGACTAACGATTCTCTTATAATCGTCCGTCCTAAAAGAATTCAACAAATAAGACGATGATCAATAACAGTCCTATAAAAAGAAGTATTAGGACACTCATATAAGAGTTATATAGGACGGTCAATGACCAACCTGTAAGTTTTTTTATATATATTTCTTGCATTATTTTATACTTTATTTATCTGTATAAAAACAAGAAAAAAAGATTCACAGGGAAAAACAATGAAGAAAAACGAGCAGATGAAGTTTAGTAACAATTTGCTCATATTCCAGCATGAAATTGGAGTAGAAACTAATGGCATGACAAAAGTCAGAGCTCAGGCAAACCAGATCGAAAGCCAGAGGTACCATCAATTATATATGGACACTTAGAATATATAATATAATAGTTTATGGGAAGGCTAATAGGATATTAGACATAAAATTGAAATTTTTGTTAATAGCTAATGCGTTTGTCTATTTGTATAACACCCCATTTCTTATATTTTAGCTAATCTTATAATTTCAAAATTTTATGAAATGATCTAACATTTTAGAGTAATATCAATAATGAGTTGATTGGGTCCCACTTTTAAATCTAAGAGATAATCTTGCTTGTTTCTTTATTTTTATACAATAATTATTTGTCGGCAACTCAAGGCTTAAGCAAGCCCACAAGTAATAACAATTGGAAGACATGTGGATTTTCATGTAAAAGAGCTCTTATGTTTTGGACAGCTGGATGAATATTCATCCTACTTCTTTTGAGCTCCGAAGAATATATACATATATAAATAAGATTTAAAGAGGTGTCGGGATTCATGCCTATTAGTCTTTATTCTTATTCACTAAGACTTTTGGTTTAAGAGTTCAAGAGCTAACAAGTCAGTTTCCTTCCAAGGTGAGATTTATAAGACTTTTGAATTGAAAACGATTTTTACATTTCTCTATCTATTCTTGGACAGATTTGAAACATTGTCACAAGTTTTATTAACTAAACTAGTCATTTGCTTTCAATTGTATTTAATTGTGTGGATTTTGACAAGTGATTACAGGCTGAGAATGAATAATCTCTGAAAACCTTTATGAACTTATACATGGGTGAAGCTCATAAAATTGATCCTAGAACAAGTTATTTGAAGTGTTGTGAATTTCATAGAAAACTGTTTTCAGAAAATTGTAATAAAAACTGGGAAACTTATACAACGAATTATGGTCGGTAAATTATATTTATGAACAGATATGGATGTCTATTTTATCACAAATTTTACGGTTCGTAATTCGGAGTTTTCTACGCAAAGTTATACCTAATTAAATGAAGGTTGTTTTATGAAAGTCGAACTGCAATAGCTCTCGGTATTTTTGGTATTTTAAATGGTTATACAGTTTGGAACTTAGCAAACTATATCTTGTTTTAAATCTTGACATGTCTATTATTTGAAACATTTTACAGTTTGTTATTTCGATATTTCTAGACAAAGTTATGGCTGTTTAACCAAGGATATGTCAAGTGAAAGGGGTGCTGGGAAAACTGTTTGAAAAACCAATCGGATTTATGTAATTTGAAATAGTTTTACTAATTGGAATGGGATGAATTATATGTTGTTTTAAATCTTAAGATGTCTAGTTTAATATGAATTTTACGGTGTACTATTCTGAGTTTTCTAGACAAATTAATAGTCATTTAACTAAAGGTATGTTTTGTTCCAATTGTGCTGAAAAATCAGTTTTGAAGTAATTGGCTTTCTAAGGACTTGAAAGGGTTTTGCATTTGATAATTGAGTGTGTAATATCTGATTTTTAAGATTGAAACGTCTAATTTATGTATGTTTTCACAAAAATGAATTTAGACATTTCTACCAGAAGTTATATGTGAATTTATAAGGGTAGGTTAAGAGTATCCTAAAACTACTTAAAAACAACAATTAACTATTAACAACCCCTATTTTGGATATGTTAAAGTGTTTTATTAGTTTGACTTAAATAAGCAAACTATGTCGCTATTCTTATTCTAACACAAGTATGATTATCTAGGAAGAGTTGAGCTAGCAAATCCTACAGTACACGTAGAGAACCAACAGTGACATAGTATAGTGAGTGGATATCTAATTATTTCTAAAGCATGGATAGCATTATTTTTTAAAAAAACATTCATGTTCAAGTAAATTCAATTTGTACAAGTTGCATATTTATGAAAAAGTGCATTCATGTTAAGTAATATATCAATTTCAATGCACTTCAAAAACTTGTACACCATGAAAATATATTTCATTTTTATTAACAGAATCAGTCAAGTAAATGAAAGAAAATTTACAAGCAAGCTATGATTGAATCAATTTTATTACTTATACTAAGTTTTATACAAGCTTGCAAGTTCAACAAATATTTTACAGTTACCAGAGTACTTCCCCTTATGTATTCATGATAGTTGGCTATACTCAGCATTCAGATAATGCAGTGACTTGATAAGACATAATGACCAACAGATTTGGTCCAGTTCAGTTTACTATGATGTTTACCAACTCAGTATGATATTTCAAGTTCAGTATGATGACACGTTCAGTTAAGTCAGTGCGCACATGACTCATGTATCAACAGAGCCAACTGAGCCATTTTAGTGGCTATATCAAGTTCCCCACACGTGTAGTTGAGAGCTAGTGCTAGTACTAAATGTCTCTTTATTGTGCAAATAAATTTCCCACACATGTAGTTGAGAGCTAGTGCTAGTACTACATGTCTCATCCGTGTGCGATCAAATCCTCGAGTGCTCTTGGCAATAAATACATTTTTCTTATGGTTATGTATTTTATTTATATACTAATAATCATAGCATTTTATATTCTAAAAATCATGTACATGTAATTTTATCAGAATGTCATTTCGTTATAAATCATGAACATGTCATTTACAATTTCTTTTACAGGTACAAAATTACGATGATTTCATGAAACTCAGTTATGCATTTACGAGAACATTATTTTATCATAAAGACTATACGCAGATTATTATTATCAGCATGTATTTCATGATAATTCAAAAACAATTCATACATAGTTTACATGAGTACTATGTTATTTTATAAAACTTGTCCACTCACTGAGCTTTCAAGCTCACCCTTTTACATTTATTTTTCTCCCCAGATAACAGGTTTTGAGGCCACATCACGTGAGTTCGGAGGCTTAGGTTCCATCTATTGTTGTGCAGTCTAGGTTGTTTTCATCTCCTTTCCAGTTTGTTTGATGTATTTTGACTGTTATGTTTTGGACTAGTGATCAAAAGTCTTATGTGGTGAATAGTATATATCTAATACTGTATAGTTATGTTTGGCCATGAGCCCCTTTCTGGATATGTAAAATTATGTGAAGTTTGCTGGATTATGGAATTCTATACTTTAGAATTGAAGTCATTTATTGCAGGAAAGATAGTTCAATAATTAGGGAGAACTCTGCCCAAATTTTTTTGTAGATTTCTTACACAAAATTTTCAAGTTAAACCAATGTCGACTTAGAATGTTAGATATTATGTTCCCTCAGGACACGTCACATGCTTTAGTATTGAGTTGGGGCGGGTCTTGACAATTTGTACAGACCTTATGGTCTAGCTTCCTTCATAGACCAGTGAACATGATAAGTTGGACCAATAGGCAAAGGGCCTGAGAAAGGGGCGTGAGAGCCAGCATAGTGGAGAATACCAGTAGTTACGAGAACACGCCTTGTAAAACGAGTTGAAGCAACAATGTAATAAGTCTTTTGGTGCACCATGTAGTGTGATAACACTACTACAAATTTGCCTTTATAGGACAATCATTGGCTGTCCTATAAGTCTTATTGGCCATTCTATAAAGTCTCGTCCTAAAAGAATTGAAAAAATAGGACATTCACTAAGCGCCTTATAAAAAATTCTTATGGGACGGCCACTGACCGTCTTAAAACATTCTTATAGAATGACTATTGATTGTCCTATAATTTTTTTTAGGACGGCCACTGACTATTCAATTTTTTATGGAAAAAATTCTTATGGGTCGGAATTTTTTAGGACGGCTACTTTTTTTTAGGACAGCCATAAGATTTTTTTTAAAAAAAAATTTTGTTGTATTTATCCAGTACTGAAATCTATATATAACCTGTACAAATTTTAATTTCATTCCAGAAACACGATTCAGAATAAATTTTATTTCAAAAACATCCATAATTTATATCATATATATATGGTTTAAAGCCTAGCTTTAATTTACACATTACCATATATATGAAACATACAATCTAAGGATTAAAACTAGCTAATTGTTTGAAATATAATTAAACGCGTACATACACCATTTTTGCCTTAATGTCAACAACTCTGTTGGTGTGCACCGATTCTTTGTTAAGAACTACAATAAAAAATATGTAAAATATGTTAAAGCTAAATAATAGATAAATAATATCACATATTAACTTGAATATCCATACATAAATAATAAGGTTAAGCTTATCGGTATATCATTTGTGTCTATATTTTCAATAAATTTAGTAACATATATATCTATGAATTTCATAACATAAGAGTAAAAATTAATATACTGTGATTAAGCGGATGCTAAGAGGGTTGAGTCCAGCACGTGTCGGCCTTACAAATTCATCATCCCTAAACCAAAACAACTTATCTCCTGTAAATTAAATTAAACCCCAAGTTGAATAATTAATAAATAAAATAGAGAATTCCTCCAACTTTTACCAATCTATAAATTAGTCCCTAACTTTTCAAAATTAATCTAATAGTACTCAAATTTAACATGTTAGACTTACCTTTTATTATTATTATTATTAGTTGGTCTCTTAACTTTTCAAATTTAAGATATTTAGTTCATTTTGTACCAAAGTAGTAAAAATTTAAATGTTATAAGTGGACCAAATCTATCGAAAAAAATAGTTAGGAACTAAAGTATAAAATTTAATAAAAGTTAGCTGGGGACTGCAAGTGTTATTTTCCTTAATAATTAAGGGCTCGTTTGATAACTCATTTCAAAATTTTAAAATTTACAAAAAAAAAAGAGTAAGTTTTAGAATTGAATTCATATTTTTTTTTTCACACAAAAACTTAATAATCCATCGGTCCTTAATTTTACTAAAAATGATTAAAGACACAAAATTTGATTAAACAAACACATCTAAATTTCAATTTATACTTTTGAAAATTGAAACTAAAAATTATTTTATTTTTTTACTAAAAAAACTTTGAAATTGAAATTGAAAATGGTTATGAAAACTAATTAATGTACTTACTATTAATGGTTTCAGGGGATTCAAAATGCAACATGTTAGCTTCAGTAGATGAAATGTTTTGACAACCTTAGGCAACATAGTTCTCAAAAAGTCCTCTTCACCAACAGGAGGCAAATGCAGGCCTTCATGGAGCAATGAATCAATTGCTGTGAAGTATGGAATGGATATTTTATACAACTTTCCAAAAATAGAAATTTTTATTAAATTACCAATTATTGAAACCTAAACTTTTTTCAAACGTACAATATAGTAAAACCTTTTTAAAACTTACCGAAATTATAACATTTTGAAAAGTTTGGGTATATACAAATTTAACCTTTTTTCAAAACGAACTATGTATAGGATTTTTTTTTCAAAACATACCCAAAATAGATCTTTTTTCAACTAACTCAATATTAAAATGTATATATTTTTCAAAGATTACTAAGTATAAGATCCATTTTCAAAACTTAACAAGTAATAGATATTTTGTACAAGTTTCCAAAAATAGAAATTTTTGATAAAATACCAATTATAGAAACCTAAACTTTTTTCAAACGTGCCAAGTAAAAAAACTTTTTGAAAACTTACCGAAATTATAAATTTTTGAAAAGTTTGGGTATATACAAATTTAACATTTTTTCAAAACTAACTATGTATATGATTTTTTTTTTTTTCAAAACATACCCAAAATAGATCTTTTTTCAACTAACCCAAAATTAAAATGTATATATTTTTCAAAGATTACTAAGTATAGGATCCATTTTCAAAACTTACCAAGTAATGGATATTTTGTACAAGTTTCCAAAAATAGAAATTTCTGGTAAATTACCAATTATAGAAACATAAACTTTTTTCAAACGTGCCAAGTACAAAAACTTTTTTAAAACTTACCGAAATTATAAATTTTTGAAAAGTTTGGGTATATACAAATTCAACCTTTTTTCAACACTAACCAAGTATAAGATTTTTTTTTTCAAAATATATCCAAAATAGATCTTTTTTCAACTAACCCAATATTAAAATGTATACATTTTTCAAAGAGTATATGATCCTTTTTTAAAACTTACCAAGTAATGGATATTTTATACAACTTTTCAAAAATAGAAATTTTAATTAAATTACCAATTATTGAAACCTAAACTTTTTTCAAACGTACAATATACTAAAACCTTTTTAAAACTTACCGAAATTATAACATTTTGAAAAGTTTGGGTATATACAAATTTAATCTTTTTTCAAAACGAACTATGTATAGGATTTTTTTTTCGAAACATACCCAAAATAGATCTTTTTTCAACCAACCCAATATTAAAATGTATATATTTTTCAAAGATTACTAAGCATAAGATCCATTTTTAAAACTTACCAAGTAATGGATATTTTGTACAAGTTTCCAAAAATAGAAATTTTTGATAAATTACCAATTATAGAAACCTAAACTTTTTTCAAACGTGCCAAGTGCAAAAACTTTTTGAAAACTTACCGAAATTATAAATTTTTGAAAAGTTTGGGTATATACAAATTTAACCTTTTTTCAAAACTAACTATGTATATGATTTTTTTTTTCTCAAAACATACCCAAAATAGATCTTTTTTCAACTAACCCAATATTAAAATGTATATATTTTTCAAAGATTACTAAGTATAAGATCTATTTTTAAAACTTACCAAGTAATAGATATTTTGTACAAGTTTCCAAAAATAGAAATTTTTGATAAATTACCAATTATAGAAACCTAAACTTTTTTCAAACGTGCCAAGTACAAAAACTTTTTTAAAACTTACAGAAATTATAAATTTTTGAAAAGTTTGGGTATATACAAATTTAACCTTTTTTCAGAACGAACTATGTATAGGATTTTTTTTTTCAAAACATACCCAAAATAGATCTTTTTTCAACTAACCCAATATTAAAATGTATATATTTTTCAAAGATTACTAAGTATAGGATCCATTTTCAAAACTTACCAAGTAATGGATATTTTGTACAAGTTTCCAAAAATAGAAATTTCTGGTAAATTACCAATTATAGAAACATAAACTTTTTTCAAACGTGCCAAGTACAAAAACTTTTTTAAAACTTACCGAAATTATAAATTTTTGAAAAGTTTGGGTATATACAAATTCAACCTTTTTTCAACACTAACCAAGTATAAGATTTTTTTTTTCAAAATATATCCAAAATAGATCTTTTTTCACCTAACCCAATATTAAAATGTATACATTTTTCAAAGATTACTAAGTTTATGATCCTTTTTCAAAACTTACCAAGTAATGGATATTTTATACAACTTTCCAAAAATAGAAATTTTAATTAAATTACCAATTATTGAAACCTAAACTTTTTTCAAACGTACAATATACTAAAACCTTTTTAAAACTTACCGAAATTTTAACATTTTGAAAAGTTTGGGTATATACAAATTTAACCTTTTTTCAAAACGAACTATGTATAGGATTTTTTTTTTCAAAACATACCCAAAATAGATCTTTTTTCAACTAACCCAATATTAAAATGTATATATTTTTCAAAGATTACTAAGTATAAGATCTATTTTCAAAACTTAACAAGTAATAGATATTTTGTACAAGTTTCCAAAAATAGAAATTTTTGATAAATTACCAATTATAGAAACCTAAACTTTTTTCAAACGTGCCAAGTACAAAAACTTTTTTAAAACTTACAGAAATTATAAATTTTTGAAAAGTTTGGGTATATACAAATTTAACCTTTTTTCAAAACTAACTATGTATATGATTTTTTTTTTTCAAAACATACCCAAAATAGATTTTTTTTCAACTAACCCAAAATTAAAATGTATATATTTTTCAAAGATTACTAAGTATAAGATCCATTTTCAAAACTTACCAAGTAATGGATATTTTGTACAAGTTTCCAAAAATAGAAATTTCTGGTAAATTACCAATTATAGAAACATAAACTTTTTTCAAACGTGCCAAGTACAAAAACTTTTTTAAAACTTACCGAAATTATAAATTTTTGAAAAGTTTGGGTATATACAAATTCAACCTTTTTTCAACACTAACCAAGTATAAGATTTTTTTTTTCAAAACATATCCAAAATAGATCTTTTTTCAACTAACCCAATATTAAAATGTATACATTTTTCAAAGATTACTAAGTATATGATCCTTTTTCAAAACTTACCAAGTAATGGATATTTTATACAACTTTCCAAAAATAGAAATTTTAATTAAATTACCAATTATAGAAACATACACTTTTTTCAAACGTGCCAAGTACAAAAACTTTTTTAAAACTTACCGAAATTATAAATTTTTGAAAAGTTTGGGTATATACAAATTCAACCTTTTTTCAACACTAACCAAGTATAAGATTTTTTTTTTCAAAATATATCCAAAATAGATCTTTTTTCACTAATCCAATATTAAAATGTATACTATTTTTCAAAGATTACTAAGTTATGATCCTTTTTCAAAACTTACCAAGTAATGGATATTTTATACAACTTTCCAAAAATAGAAATTTTAATAAATTAACAATTGTTGAAACCTAAACTTTTTTCAAACGTACAATATACTAAAACCTTTTTAAAACTTACCGAAATTATAACATTTTGAAAAGTTTGGTATATACAAATTTAACCTTTTTTCAAAACGAACTATGTATAGGATTTTTTTTTTCAAAACATACCCAAAATAGATCTTTTTTCAACTAACCCAATATTAAAATGTATATATTTTTCAAAGATTACTAAGTATAAGATCTATTTTCAAAACTTAACAAGTAATAGATATTTTGTACAAGTTTCCAAAAATAGAAATTTTTGATAAATTACCAATTATAGAAACCTAAACTTTTTTCAAACGTGCCAAGTACAAAAACTTTTTCAAAACTTACAGAAATTATAAATTTTTGAAAAGTTTGGGTATATACAAATTTAACCTTTTTTCAAAACTAACTATGTATATGATTTTTTTTTTTCAAAACATACCCAAAATAGATCTTTTTTCAACTAACCCAAAATTAAAATGTATATATTTTTCAAAGATTACTAAGTATAGGATCCATTTTCAAAACTTACCAAGTAATGGATATTTTGTACAAGTTTCCAAAAATAGAAATGTTTTGTAAATTACCAATTATAGAAACATAAACTTTTTTCAAACGTGCAAGTACAAAAACTTTTTTAAAACTTACCGAAATTATAAATTTTTGAAAAGTTTGGGTATATACAAATTCAACCTTTTTTCAACACTAACCAAGTATAAGATTTTTTTTTTCAAAACATATCCAAAATAGATCTTTTTTCAACTAACCCAATATTAAAATGTATACATTTTTCAAAGATTACTAAGTATATGATCCTTTTTCAAAACTTACCAAGTAATGGATATTTTATACAACTTTCCAAAAATAGAAATTTTTATTAAATTACCAATTATAGAAACCTAAACTTTTTTCAAACGTACAATGTACAAAAACTTTTTAAAACTTACCGAAATTATAACATTTTGAAAAGTTTGGGTATATACAAATTTAACCTTTTTTCAAAACGAACTATGTATAGGATTTTTTTTTTCAAAACATACCGAAAATAGATCTTTTTTCAAATAACCCAATATTAAAATGTATATATTTTTCAAAGATTACTAAGTATAAGATCCATTTTTAAAACTTACCAAGTAATAGATATTTTGTACAAGTTTTCAAAAATAGAAATTTTTGATAAATTACCAATTATAGAAACCTAAACTTTTTTCAAACGTGCCAAGTACAAAAACATTTTGAAAACTTACCGAAATTATAAATTTTTGAAAAGTTTGGGTATATACAAATTTAACCTTTTTTCAAAACTAACTATGTATATGATTTTTTTTTTTCAAAACATACCCAAAATAGATCTTTTTTCAACTAACCCAAAATTAAAATGTATATATTTTTCAAAGATTACTAAGTTTATGATCCTTTTTCAAAACTTACCAAGTAATGGATATTTTATACAACTTTCCAAAAATAGAAATTTTTATTAAATTACCAATTATTGAAACCTAAACTTTTTTCAAACGTACAATATAGTAAAAACTTTTTAAAACTTACCGAAATTATAACATTTTGAAAAGTTTGGGTATATACAAATTTAACCTTTTTTCAGAACGAACTATGTATAGGATTTTTTTTTTTCAAAACATACCCAAAATAGATCTTTTTTCAACTAACCCAATATTAAAATGTATATATTTTTCAAAGATTACTAAGTATAAGATCCATTTTCAAAACTTTACAAGTAATAGATATTTTGTACAAGTTTCCAAAAATAGAAATTTTTGATAAATTACCAATTATAGAAACCTAAACTTTTTTCAAACGTGCCGAAATTATAAATTTTTGAAAAGTTTGGGTATATACAAATTCAACCTTTTTTCAACACTAACCATGTATAAGGATTTTTTTTTCAAAATATATCTTTTTTAAACTAACCCAATATGAAAATTTATACTTTTTTCAAAGATTACTAAGTATATGATCCTTTTTCAAAACTTACCAAGTAATGGATATTTTATACAACTTTCCAAAAATAGAAATTTTTATTAAATTACCAATTATTGAAACCTAAACTTTTTTCAAACGTACAATATACTAAAACTTTTTTAAAACTTACCGAAATTATAACTTTTTGAAAAGTTTGGGTATTTACAAATTTAACCTTTTTTCAAAACGAACTATGTATAGGATTTTTTTTTCAAAACATACCCAAAATAGATCTTTTTTCAACCAACCCAATATTAAAATGTATATATTTTTCAAAGATTACTAAGCATAAGATCCATTTTTAAAACTTACCAAGTAATGGATATTTTGTACAAGTTTCCAAAAATAGAAATTTTTGATAAATTACCAATTATAGAAACCTAAACTTTTTTCAAACGTGCCAAGTGCAAAAACTTTTTGAAAACTTACCGAAATTATAAATTTTTGAAAAGTTTGGGTATATACAAATTTAACCTTTTTTCAAAACTAACTATGTATATGATTTTTTTTTTCTCAAAACATACCCAAAATAGATCTTTTTTCAACTAACCCAATATTAAAATGTATATATTTTTCAAAGATTACTAAGTATAAGATCTATTTTTAAAACTTACCAAGTAATAGATATTTTGTACAAGTTTCCAAAAATAGAAATTTTTGATAAATTACCAATTATAGAAACATAAACTTTTTTCAAACGTGCCAAGTACAAAAACTTTTTGAAAAGTTACTGAAATTATAAATTTTTGAAAAGTTTGGGTATATACAAATTCAACCTTTTTTCAACACTAACCAAGTATAAGATTTTTTTTTTCAAAATATATCCAAAATAGATCTTTTTCCAACTACCCAATATTAAAATGTATACATTTTTCAAAGATTATTTAGTTTATGATCCTTTTTCAAAACTTACCAAGTAATGGAAATTTTATACAACTTTCCAAAAATAGAAATTTTTATTAAATTACCAATTATTGAAACCTAAACTTTTTTCAAACGTACATTATAGTAAAACCTTTTTAAAACTTACCGAAATTATAATATTTTGAAAAGTTTGGGTATATACAAATTTAACCTTTTTTCAAAACGAACTATGTATAGGATTTTTTTTTTTTCAAAACATACCCAAAATAGATCTTTTTTCAACTAACCCAATATTAAAATGTATATATTTTTCAAAGATAGAAGTATAAGATCCATTTTCAAAACTTAACAAGTAATAGATATTTTGTACAAGTTTCCAAAAATAGAAATTTTTGATAAATTACAAATTATAGAAACCTAAACTTTTTTCAAACGTACCAAGTACAAAAACTTTTTGAAAACTTACCGAAATTATAAATTTTTGAAAAGTTTGGGTATATACAAATTTAACCTTTTTTCAAAACTAACTATATATATGATTTTTTTTTTCAAAACATACCCAAAATAGATCTTTTTTCAACTAACCTAATATTAAAATGTATATATTTTTCAAAGATTACTAAGTATAGGATCCATTTTCAAAACTTACCAAGTAATGGATATTTTGTACAAGTTTCCAAAAATAGAAATTTTTGATAAATTACCAATTATAGACACTTAAACTTTTTTCAAACGTGCCAAGTACAAAATATTTTTGAAAACTTACCGAAATTATAAATTTTTGAAAAGTTTGGGTATATACAAATTCAACCTTTTTTCAACACTAACCATGTATAAGATTTTTTTTTTCAAAATATATCTTTTTTAAACTAACCCAATATGAAAATTTATACATTTTTCAAAGATTACTAAGTATATGATCCTTTTTCAAAACTTACCAAGTAATGGATATTTTATACAACTTTCCAAAAATAGAAATTTTTATTAAGTTACCAATTATTGAAACCTAAACTTTTTTCAAACGTACAATATAATAAAACTTTTTTAAAACTTACCGAAATTATAACTTTTTGAAAAGTTTGGGTATTTACAAATTTAACCTTTTTTCAAAACGAACTATGTATAGGATTTTTTTTTCGAAACATACCCAAAATATATCTTTTTTCAACTAACCCAATATTAAAATGTATATATTTTTCAAAGATTACTAAGCATAAGATCCATTTTTAAAACTTACTAAGTAATGGATATTTTGTACAAGTTTCCAAAAATAGAAATTTTTGATAAATTACCAATTATAGAAACCTAAACTTTTTTCAAACGTGCCAAGTGCAAAAACTTTTTGAAAACTTACCGAAATTATAAATTTTTGAAAAGTTTGGGTATATACAAATTTAACCTTTTTTCAAAACTAACTATGTATATGATTTTTTTTTTTTCAAAACATACCCAAAATAGATCTATTTTCAACTAACCCAATATTAAAATGTATATATTTTTCAAAGATTACTAAGTATAAGATCTATTTTTAAAACTTACCAAGTAATAGATATTTTGTACAAGTTTCCAAAAATAGAAATTTTTGATAAATTACCAATTATAGAAACATAAACTTTTTTCAAACGTGCCAAATACAAAAACTTTTTGAAAAGTTACTGAAATTATAAATTTTTGAAAAGTTTGGGTATATACAAATTCAACCTTTTTTCAACACTAACCAAGTATAAGATTTTTTTTTTCAAAATATATCCAAAATAGATCTTTTTCCAACTAACCCAATATTAAAATGTATACATTTTTCAAAGATTACTAAGTTTATTATCCTTTTTCAAAACTTACCAAGTAATGGAAATTTTATACATCTTTCCAAAAATAGAAATATTTATTAAATTACCAATTATTGAAACCTAAACTTTTTTCAAACGTACAATATAGTAAAACTTTTTAAAACTTACCGAAATTATAATATTTTGAAAAGTTTGGGTATATACAAATTTAACCTTTTTTCAAAACGAACTATGTATAGGATTTTTTTTTTTCAAAACATACCCAAAATAGATCTTTTTTCAACTAACCCAATATTAAAATGTATATATTTTTCAAAGATTACTAAGTATAAGATCCATTTTCAAAACTTAACAAGTAATAGATATTTTGTACAAGTTTCCAAAAATAGAAATTTTTGATAAATTACCAATTATAGAAACCTAAACTTTTTTCAAACGTGCCAAGTACAAAAACTTTTTGAAAACTTACCGAAATTATAAATTTTTGAAAAGTTTGGGTATATACAAATTTAACCTTTTTTCAAAACTAACTATATATATGATTTTTTTTTTTCAAAACATACCCAAAATAAATCTTTTTTCAACTAACCCAATATTAAAATGTATATATTTTTCAAAGATTACTAAGTATAGGATCCATTTTCAAAACTTACCAAGTAATGGATATTTTGTACAAGTTTCCAAAAATAGAAATTTTTGATAAATTACCAATTATAGAAACATAAACTTTTTTCAAACGTGCCAAGTACAAATTTTTTTTTGAAAACTTACCGAAATTATAAATTTTTGAAAAGTTTAGGTATATACAAATTCAACCTTTTTTCAACACTAACCAATGTATAAGATTTTTTTTTTCAAAATATATCCAAAATAGATCTTTTTTCAACTAACCCAATATTAAAATGTATACATTTTTCAAAGATTACTAAGTATATAATCCCTTTTTCAAAACTTACCAAGTAATGGATATTTTATACAACTTTTCAAAAATAGAAATTTTAATTAAATTACCAATTATTGAAACCTAAACTTTTTTCAAACGTACAATATACTAAAACCTTTTTAAAACTTACCGAAATTATAACATTTTGAAAAGTTTGGGTATATACAAATTTAACCTTTTTTCAAAACGAACTATGTATAGGATTTTTTTTTTTTTCAAAACATACCCAAAATAGATCTTTTTTCAAATAACCCAATATTAAAATGTATATATTTTTCAATGGTTACTAAGTATAAGATCCATTTTTAAAACTTACCAAGTAATGGATATTTTGTACAAGTTTCCAAAAATAGAAATTTTTGATATAATTACCAATTATAGAAACCTAAACTTTTTTCAAACGTGCCAAGTGCAAAAACTTTTTGAAAACTTACCGAAATTATAAATTTTTGAAAAGTTTGGGTATATACAAATTTAACCTTTTTTCAAAACTAACTATGTATATGATTTTTTTTTTTTTCAAAACATACCCAAAATAGATCGTTTTTCAACTAACCCAATATTAAAATGTATATATTTTTCAAAGATTACTAAGTATAAGATCCATTTTTAAAACTTACCAAGTAATAGATATTTTGTACAAGTTTCCAAAAATAGAAATTTTTGATAAATTACCAATTGTAGAAACCTAAACTTTTTTCAAACGTGCCAAGTGCAAAAACTTTTTGAAAACTTACCGAAATTATAAATTTTTGAAAATTTTGAGTATATACAATTTTAACCTTTTTTCAAAACTAACTATGTATATGATTTTTTTTTTCTTCAAAACATACCCAAAATAGATCTTTTTTCAACTAACCCAATATTAAAATGTATATATTTTTCAAAGATTACTAAGCATAAGATCCATTTTTAAAACTTACCAAGTAATGGATATTTTGTACAAGTTTCCAAAAATAGAAATTTTTGATAAATTACCAATTATAGAAACCTAAACTTTTTTCAAACGTGCCAAGTACAAAAACTTTTTGAAAACTTACCGAAATTATAAATTTTTGAAAAGTTTGGATATATACAAATTCAACCTTTTTTCAACACTAACCTTGTATAAGATTTTTTTTTTCAAAATATATCTTTTTTCAACTAACCCAATTTGAAAATTTATACATTTTTCAAAGATTACTAAGTATATGATCCTTTTTCAAAACTTACCAAGTAATGGATATTTTAAACAACTTTCCAAAAATAGAAATTTTTATTAAATTACCAATTATTAAAACCTAAACTTTTTTCAAACGTACTATATACTAAAACTTTTTTAAAACTTACCGAAATTATAACTTTTTGAAAAGTTTGGGTATTTACAAATTTAACCTTTTTTCAAAACGAACTATGTATAGGATTTTTTTTTCGAAACATACCCAAAATAGATCTTTTTTCAAATAACCCAATATTAAAATGTATATATTTTTCAAAGATTACTAAGCATAAGATCCATTTTTAAAACTTACCAAGTAATGGATATTTTGTACAAGTTTCCAAAAATAGAAATTTTTGCTAAATTACCAGTTATAGAAACCTAAACTTTTTTCAAACGTGCCAAGTGCAAAAACTTTTTGAAAACTTACCGAAATCATCAATTTTTGAAAAGTTTGGGTATATACAAATTTAACCTTTTTTCAAAACTTACCGAAATTATAAATTTTCAAAACTAACTATATAAATGATTTTTTTTTTCAAAACATACCCAAAATAGATCTTTTTTCAACAAACCTAATATTAAAATGTATATATTTTTCAAAGATTACAAAGTATCGGATCCATTTTCAAAACTTACCAAGTAATGGATATTTTGTACAAGTTTCCAAAAATAGAAATTTTTGATAAATTACCAATTATAGACACATAAACTTTTTTCAAACGTGCCAAGTACAAAAACATTTTTAAAACTTACCGAAATTATAAATTTTTGAATAGTTTGGGTATATACAAATTCAACCTTTTTTCAACACTAACCAAGTATAAGATTTTTTTTTTTAAAATATATCCAAAATAGATCTTTTTTCACCTAACCCAATATTAAAATGTATACATTTTTCAAAGATTACTAAGTATATGATCCTTTTTCAAAACTTACCAAGTAATGGATATTTTATACAACTTTCCAAAAATAGAAATTTTAATTAAATTACCAATTATTGAAACCAAAACTTTTTTCAAACGTACAATATACTAAAACCTTTTTAAAACTTACCGAAATTATAACATTTTGAAAAGTTTGGTTATATACAAATTTAACCTTTTTTCAAAACGAACTATGTATAGGATTTTTTTTTTTCAAAACATACCAAAAATAGATCTTTTTTCAAATAACCCAATATTAAAATGTATATATTTTTCAAAGATTACTAAGTATAAGATCTATTTTCAAAACTTAACAAGTAATAGATATTTTGTACAAGTTTCCAAAAATAGAAATTTTTGATAAATTACCAATTATAGAAACCTAAACTTTTTTCAAACGTGCCAAGTACAAAAACTTTTTGAAAACTTACCGAAATTATAAATTTTTGAAAAGTTTGGGTATTTACAAATTTAACCTTTTTTCAAAACGAACTATGTATAGGATTTTTTTTTCGAAACATACCCAAAATAGATCTTTTTTCAACTAACCAATATTAAAATGTATATATTTTTCAAAGATTACTAAGTATAAGATCCATTTTCAAAACTTACCAAGTAATGGATATTTTGTACAAGTTTCCAAAAATAGAAATTTTTGATAAATTACCAATTATAGAAACCTAAACTTTTTTCAAACGTGCCAAGTACAAAAACTTTTTGAAAACTTACCGAAATTATAAATTTTTGAAAAGTTTGGGTATTAAAAATTTAACCTTTTTTCAAAACGAACTATGTATAGGATTTTTTTTTCGAAAACATACCCAAAATAGATCTTTTTTCAACTAACCCAATATTAAAATGTATATATTTTTCAAAGATTACTAAGTATAAGATCCATTTTTAAAACTTACCAAGTAATGGATATTTTGTACAAGTTTCCAAAAATAGAAATTTTTGATAAATTACCAATTATAGAAACCTAAACTTTTTTCAAACGTGCCAAGTACAAAAACTTTTTGAAAACTTACCGAAATTATAAATTTTTGAAAAGTTTGGGTATATACAAATTTAACCTTTTTTCAAAACTAACCAGTATAAGATTTTTTTTCAAAATATATCCAAATAGATCTTTTTTCAACTAACCCAATATTAAAATGTATAATTTTTCAAAGATTACTAAGTATATGATCCTTTTCAAAACTACCAAGTAATGGATATTTTATACACTTTCCAAAATAGAAATTTTTATAAATTACCAATTATGAAACCTAAACTTTTTCAAACGTCAATACAAAACTTTTTAAAACTTACCGAAATTATAACATTTTGAAAAGTTTGGGTATATACAAATTTAACCTTTTTTCAAAACAACCATGTATAGGATTTTTTTTTTTCAAAACATACCAAATAGATCTTTTTTCAACTAACATAATAGGAAAATTTATACATTTTTCAAAGATTACTAAGTATATGATCCTTTTCAAAACTTACAAGTAATGGATATTTTACACAACTTTCCAAAAATAGAAATTTTTTAAATTACCAATTATAGAAACTAAACTTTTTCAAACGTACAATGTACAAAAACTTTTTTAAAACTTACCGAAATTATAACTTTTTGATAAGTTTGTGTTTATAGAAATTTCACTTTTTTTCAAAACGAACTATGTATAGGATTTTTTTTTCAAAACAATCCCAAAATAGATATTTTTTCAACTAATCCAATATTAAAATGTATATATTTTTCAAAGATTACTATGTATAAGATCCATTTTCAAAACTTACCAAGTAATGGATATTTGTACAAGTTTCCAAAAATAGAAATTTTTGATAAATTACCAATTATAAAAACCTAAACTTTTTTCAAACGTGCCAAGTACAAAATTTTTTTGAAAACTTACCGAAATTATAAATTTTTGAAAAGTTTGGGTATATACAAATTTAACCTTATTTCAAAACTAAATATGTATATGATTTTTTTTTTCAAAACATACCAAATAGATCTTTTTTCAACTAACCCAATATTAAAAGTATATATTTTTCAAAGATTACTAAGTATAAGATCCATTTTCAAAACTTACCAAGTAATGGATATTTTGTACAAGTTTCCAAAAATAGAAATTTTTGATAAATTACCAATTATAGAAACCTAACCTTTTTCAAACGTGCCAAGTACAAAAACTTTTTGAAAACTTACCGAAATTATAAATTTTTGAAAAGTTTGGGTATCTACAAATTCAACCTTTTTTCAACACTAACCAAGTATAAGGATTTTTTTTTCAAAATATACCAAAATAGATCTTTTTTCAACTAACCCAATATTAAAATGTATACATTTTTCAAAGATTACTAAGTATATGATCCTTTTCAAAACTACCAAGTAATGGATATTTTATACAACTTTCCAAAAATAGAAATTTTTATAAATTACCAATTATTGAAACCTAAACTTTTTCAAACGTACAATATACTAAACTTTTTAAAACTTACCGAAATTATAACTTTTGAAAAGTTTGGGTATTTACAAATTTAACCTTTTTTCAAAACGAACTATGTATATGATTTTTTTTTTCAAAACATACCCAAAATAGATCTTTTTTCAACTAACCAATATTAAAATGTATATATTTTTCAAAGATTACTAAGTATAAGATCCATTTTTAAAACTTACCAAGTAATGGATATTTTGTACAAGTTTCCAAAAATAGAAATTTTTGATAAATTACCATTTATAGAAACCTAAACTTTTTTCAAACGTGCCAAGTACAAAAACTTTTTGAGAACTTACCGAAATTACAAATTTTTGAAAAGTTTGGGTATATACAAATTTAACCTTATTTCAAAACTAAATATGTATATGATTTTTTTTTTTCAAAACATACACAAAATAGATCTTTTTTCAACTAACCCAATATAAAATGTATATATTTTTCAAAGATTACTAATATAGGATCCATTTTCAAAAGTTACCAAGTAATGGATATTTTGTACAAGTTTCCAAAAATAGAAATTTTTGATAAATTACCAATTATAGAAACCTAAACTTTTTTCAAACGTGCCAAGTACAAAAACTTTTTGAAAACTTACCGAAATTATAAATTTTTGAAAAGTTTGGTATATACAAATTCAACATTTTTTCAACACTAACCAAGTATAAGGATTTTTTTTTCAAAATATATCCAAAATAGATCTTTTTTCACCTAACCCAATATTAAAATGTATACATTTTTCAAAGATTACTAAGTATATGATCCTTTTTCAAAACTTACCAAGTAATGGATATTTTATACAACTTTCCAAAAATAGAAATTTTAATTAAATTACCAATTATTGAAACCTAAACTTTTTTCAAACGTACAATATACAAAACTTTTAAAACTTACCGAAATTATAACATTTTGAAAAGTTTGGTATATACAAATTTAACCTTTTTTCAAACGAACTATGTATAGGATTTTTTTTTTTCAAAACATACCAAAAATAGACTTTTTTCAAATAACCCAATATTAAAATGTATATATTTTTCAAAGATTACTAAGTATAAGATCTATTTTCAAAACTTAACACGTAATAGATATTTTGTACAAGTTTCCAAAAATAGAAATTTTTGATAAATTACCAATTATAGAAACCTAAACTTTTTTCAAACGTGCCAAGTACAAAAACTTTTTGAAAACTTACCGAAATTATAAATTTTTGAAAAGTTTGGGTATTTAAAATTTAACCTTTTTTCAAACGAACTATGTATAGGATTTTTTTTTGAAACATACCCAAAATAGATCTTTTTTCAACTAACCAATATTAAAATGTATATATTTTTCAAAGATTACTAAGCATAAGATCCATTTTTAAAACTTACCTAGTAATGGATATTTTGTACAAGTTTCCAAAAATAGAAATTTTTGATAAATTACCAATTATAGAAACCTAAACTTTTTTCAAACGTGCCAAGTACAAAAACTTTTTGAAAACTTACCGAAATTATAAATTTTTGAAAAGTTTGGTATATACAAATTTAACCTTTTTTGAAAACTAAATATGTATAGATTTTTTTTTCAAACATACCCAAAATAGATCTTTTTTCAACTAACCCAATATTAAAATGTATATATTTTTCAAACATTACTAAGATAGGATCCATTTTAAAAACTTACCAAGTAAGGATATTTTGTACAAGTTTCCAAAAATAGAAATTTTTGATAAATTACCAATTATAGAAACCTAAACTTTTTTCAAACGTGCCAAGTACAAAATTTTTTTGAAAACTTACCGAAATTATAAATTTTTGAAAAGTTTGGGTATATACAAATTCAACCTTTTTTCAACACTAACAGTATAGGATTTTTTTTTCAAAATATATCCAAAATAGATCTTTTTTCAACTAACCCAATATTAAAATGTATACATTTTTCAAAGATTACTAAGTATATGATCCTTTTTCAAAACTTACCAAGTAATGGATATTTTATACAACTTTCCAAAAATAGAAATTTTAATTAAATTACCAATTATGAAACCTAAACTTTTTTCAAACGTACAATATACTAAAACCTTTTTAAAACTTACCGAAATTATAACATTTTGAAAAGTTTGGGTATATACAAATTTAACCTTTTTTCAAACGAACATGTATAGGATTTTTTTTTTCAAAACATACCCAAATCATATCTTTTTTCAACTAACATAATATGAAAATTTATACATTTTTCAAAGATTACTAAGTATATGATCCTTTTCAAAACTTAACAAGTAATGGATATTTTACACAACTTTCCAAAAATAGAAATTTTTTAAATTACCAATTATAGAAATCTAAACTTTTTTCAAACGTACAATGTACAAAAACCTTTTTAAAACTTACCGAAATTATAACTTTTTGATAAGTTTGTGTATATAGAAATTTCACTTTTTTTCAAAACGAACTATGTATAGGATTTTTTTTTTTCAAAACATACCCAAAATAGATCTTTTTTCAACTAATCCAATATTAAAATGTATATATTTTTCAAAGATTACTAAGTATAGGATCCATTTTCAAAACTTACCAAGTAATGGATATTTTGTACAAGTTTCCAAAAATAGAAATTTTTGATAAATTACCAATTATAAAAACCTAAACTTTTTTCAAACGTGCCAAGTACAAAATTTTTTTGAAAACTTATCGAAATTATAAATTTTTGAAAAGTTTGGGTATATACAAATTTAACCTTATTTCAAAACTAAATATGTATATGATTTTTTTTTTCAAAACATACCCAATATAGATCTTTTTTCAACTAACCCAATATTAAAACATATATATTTTTCAAAGATTACTAAGTATAGGATCCATTTTCAAAACTTACCAAGTAATGGATATTTTGTACAAGTTTCCAAAAATAGAAATTTTTGATAAATTACCAATTATAGAAACCTAAATTTTTGCAAACGTGCCAAGTACAAAAACTTTTTGAAAACTTACCGAAATTATAAATTTTTGAAAAGTTTGGGTATATACAAATTCAACCTTTTTTCAACACTAACCAAGTATAAGATTTTTTTTTTTCAAAATATATCCAATATAGATCTTTTTTCAACTAACCCAATATTAAAATGTATACATTTTTCAAAGATTACTAAGTATATGATCCTTTTCCAAAACCTACCAAGTAATGGATATTTTATACAACTTTCCAAAAATAGAAATTTTTGATAAATTACCAATTATAGAAACCTAAACTTTTTGCAAACGTGCCAAGTACAAAAACTTTTTGAAAACTTACCGAAATTATAAATTTTTGAAAAGTTTGGGTATATACAAATTCAACCTTTTTTCAACACTAACCAGGTATAAGATTTTTTTTTCAAAATATATCCAAAATAGATCTTTTTTCAACTAACCCAATATTAAAATTTATACATTTTTCAAAGATTACTAAGTATATGATCCTTTTTCAAAACTTACCAAGTAATGGATATTTTATACAACTTTCCAAAAATAGAAATTTTTATTAAATTACCAATTATTGAAACCTAAACTATTTCCAAACGTACAATATACTAAAACTTTTTTAAAAGTTACCGAAATTATAACTTTTTGAAAAGTTTGGGTATTTACAAATTTAACCTTTTTTCAAAACGAACTATGTATATGATTTTTTTTTCAAAAGTTACCCAAAATAGATCTTTTTTCAACTAACCGAATATTAAAATGTATATATTTTTCAAAGATTACTAAGTATAAGATCCATTTTTAAAACTTACCAAGTAATGGATATTTAGTACAAGTTTCCAAAAATAGAAATTTTTGATAAATTACCAATTATAGAAACCTAAACTTTTTTCAAACGTGCCAAGTACAAAAACTTTTTGAAAACTTACCGAAATTATAAATTTTTGAAAAGTTTGGGTATATACAAATTCAACCTTTTTTCAACACTAACCATGTATAAGATTTTTTTTTTCAAAATATATCTTTTTTCAACTATCCCAATACGAAAATTTATACTTTTTTCAAAGATTACTAAGTATATGATACTTTTTCAAAACTTACCAAGTAATGGATATTTTATACAACTTTCCAAAAATAGAAATTTTTATTAAATTACCAATTATTGAAACCTAAACTTTCAAACGTACAAATACTAAAACTTTTTAAAAGTTACCGAAATTATAATTTTTGAAAAGTTTGGGTATTTACAAATTTAACCTTTTTTCAAAACGAACATGTATATGATTTTTTTTTTCAAAACATACCCAAAATAGATCTTTTTTCAACTAACCCAATATTAAAATGTATATATTTTTCAAAGATTACTAATTATAAGATCCATTTTTAAAACTTACCAAATAATGGATATTTTGTACAAGTTTCCAAAATAGAAATTTTTGATAAATTACCAATTTTAGAAACCTAAACTTTTTTCAAACGTGCCAAGTGCATACTAAAACTTTTTGAAAACTTACCGAAATTATAACTTTTTGAAAAGTTTGGGTATATACAAATTTAACCTTTTTTCAAAACGAACTATGTATAGGATTTTTTTTTTTCAAAACATACCCAAAATAGATCTTTTTTCAACTAACCCAATATTAAAATGTATATATTTTTCAAAGATTACTAAGTATAAGATCCATTTTTAAAACTTACCAAGTAATAGATATTTTGTACAAGTTTCCAAAAATAGAAATTTTTGATAAATTACCAATTATAGAAACCTAAACTTTTTTCAAACGTGCCAAGTACAAAAACTTTTTGAAAACTTACCGAAATTATAAATTTTTGAAAAGTTTGGGTATATACAAATTTAACCTTTTTTCAAAACTAACTATGTATAGGATTTTTTTTTTCGAAAATACCCAAAATAGATCTTTTTTCAACTAACCCAATATTAAAATGTATATATTTTTCAAAGATTACTAAGTATAAGAGTGCCTTTTTTTTTAAAACTTACCTAGTAAATGGATATTTTGTACAAGTAATTCCAAAAATAGAAGATTTTTGATAAATTACGCTAAATTAAATAGAAACCTAAACTTTTTTCAAACGTGCTTAATCAAGTACAAAAACTTTTTGAAAACTTACCGAAATTATAAATTTTTGAAAAGTTTGGGTATTTAAAAATTTAACCTTTTTTCAAAACGAACTATGTATAGGATTTTTTTTTTCGAAACATACCCAAAATAGATCTTTTTTCAACTAACCCAATATTAAAATGTATATATTTTTCAAAGATTACTAAGCATAAGATCCATTTTTAAAACTTACCTAGTAATGGATATTTTGTACAAGTTTCCAAAAATAGAAATTTTTGATAAATTACCAATTATAGAAACCTAAACTTTTTTCAAACGTGCCAAGTACAAAAACTTTTTGAAAACTTACCGAAATTATAAATTTTTGAAAAGTTTGGGTATATACAAATTTAACCTTTTTTGAAAACTAAATATGTATATGATTTTTTTTTTTCAAAACATACCCAAAATAGATCTTTTTTCAACTAACCCAATATTAAAATGTATATATTTTTCAAACATTACTAAGCATAGGATCCATTTTAAAAACTTACCAAGTAAAGGATATTTTGTACAAGTTTCCAAAAATAGAAATTTTTGATAAATTACCAATTATAGAAACCTAAACTTTTTTCAAACGTGCCAAGTACAAAATTTTTTTGAAAACTTACCGAAATTATAAATTTTTGAAAAGTTTGGGTATATACAAATTCAACCTTTTTTCAACACTAACCAAGTATAAGATTTTTTTTTTCCAAAATATATCCAAAATAGATCTTTTTTCAACTAACCAATATTAAAATGTATATATTTTTCAAAGATTACTAAGTATATGATCCTTTTTCAAAACTTACCAAGTAATGGATATTTTATACAACTTTCCAAAAATAGAAATTTTAATTAAATTACCAATTATTGAAACCTAAACTTTTTTCAAACGTACAATATACTAAAACCTTTTTAAAACTTACCGAAATTATAACATTTTGAAAAGTTTGGGTATATACAAATTTAACCTTTTTTCAAAACGAACCATGTATAGGATTTTTTTTTTTCAAAACATACCCAAATCAGATCTTTTTTCAACTAACATAATATGAAAATTTATACATTTTGCAAAGATTACTAAGTATATGATCCTTTTTCAAAACTTAACAAGTAATGGATATTTTACACAACTTTCCAAAAATAGAAATTTTTTAAATTACCAATTATAGAAATCTAAACTTTTTTCAAACGTACAATGTACAAAAACTTTTTTAAAACTTACCGAAATTATAACTTTTTGATAATTTTGTGTTTATAGAAATTTCACTTTTTTTTCAAAACGAACTATGTATAGGATTTTTTTTTCAAAACAATCCCAAAATAGATCTTTTTTCAACTAATCCAATATTAAAATGTATATATTTTTCAAAGATTACTAAGTATAAGATCCATTTTCAAAACTTACCAAGTAATGGATATTTTGTACAAGTTTCCAAAAATAGAAATTTTTGATAAATTACCAATTATAGAAACCTAAACTTTTTTCAAACGTGCCAAGTACAAAATTTTTTTGAAAACTTACCGAAATTATAAATTTTTGAAAAGTTTGGGTATATACAAATTTAACCTTATTTCAAAACTAAATATGTATATGATTTTTTTTTTCAAAACATACCCAAAATAGATCTTTTTTCAACTAACCCAATATTAAAACGTATATATTTTTCAAAGATTACTAAGTATAGGATCCATTTTCAAAACTTACCAAGTAATGGATATTTTGTACAAGTTTCCAAAAATAGAAATTTTTGATAAATTACCAATTATAGAAACCTAAACTTTTTGCAAACGTGCCAAGTACAAAAACTTTTTGAAAACTTACCGAAATTATAAATTTTTGAAATGTTTGGGTATATACAAATTCAACCTTTTTTCAACACTAACCAAGTATAAGATTTTTTTTTTTCAAAATATATCCAAAATAGATCTTTTTTCAACTAACCCAATATTAAAATGTATACATTTTTCAAAGATTACTAAGTATATGATCCTTTTCCAAAACCTACCAAGTAATGGATATTTTATACAACTTTCCAAAAATAGAAATTTTTATTAAATTACCAATTATTGAAACCTAAACTTTTTCCAAACGTACAATATACTAAAACTTTTTTAAAAGTTACCGAAATTATAACTTTTTGAAAAGTTTGGGTATTTACAAATTTAACCTTTTTTCAAAACGAACTATGTATATGATTTTTTTTTCAAAACATACCCAAAATAGATCTTTTTTCAACTAACCGAATATTAAAATGTATATATTTTTCAAAGATTACTAAGTATAAGATCCATTTTTAAAACTTACCAAGTAATGGATATTTTGTACAAGTTTCCAAAAATAGAAATTTTTGATAAATTACCATTTATAGAAACCTAAACTTTTTTCAAACGTGCCAAGTACAAAAACTTTTTGAAAACTTACCGAAATTACAAATTTTTGAAAAGTTTGGGTATATACAAATTTAACCTTATTTCAAAACTAAATATGTATATGATTTTTTTTTTTCAAAACATACACAAAATAGATCTTTTTTCAACTAACCCAATATTAAAATGTATATATTTTTCAAAGATTACTAAGTATAGGATCCATTTTCAAAACTTACCAAGTAATGGATATTTTGTACAAGTTTCCAAAAATAGAAATTTTTGATAAATTACCAATTATAGAAACCTAAACTTTTTTCAAACGTGCCAAGTACAAAAACTTTTTGAAAACTTACCGAAATTATAAATTTTTGAAAAGTTTGGGTATATACAAATTCAACCTTTTTTCAACACTAACCAAGTATAAGATTTTTTTTTTCAAAATATATCCAAAATAGATCTTTTTTCAACCTAACCCAATATTAAAATGTATACATTTTTCAAAGATTACTAAGTATATGATCCTTTTTCAAAACTTACCAAGTAATGGATATTTTATACAACTTTCCAAAAATAGAAATTTTAATTAAATTACCAATTATTGAAACCTAAACTTTTTTCAAACGTACAATATACTAAAAACCTTTTTAAAAACTTACCGAAATTATAAATTTTGAAAAGTTTGGGTATATACAAATTTAACCTTTTTTCGAAACGAACTATGTATAGGATTTTTTTTTTTTCAAAACATACCAAAAATAGGACTTTTTTCAAATAACCCAATATTAAAATGTATATATTTTTCAAAGATTACTAAGTATAAGATCCTTTTCAAAACTTAACCAAGTAATAGATATTTTGTACAAGTTTCCAAAAATAGAAATTTTTGATAAATTACCAATTATAGAAACCTAAACTTTTTTCAAACGTGCCAAGTACAAAAACTTTTTGAAAACTTACCGAAATTATAAATTTTTGAAAAGTTTGGGTATTTAAAAATTTAACCTTTTTTCAAAACGAACTATGTATAGGATTTTTTTTTGAAACATACCCAAAATAGATCTTTTTTCAACTAACCCAATATTAAAATGTATATATTTTTCAAAGATTACTAAGCATAAGATCCATTTTTAAAACTTACCTAGTAATGGATATTTTGTACAAGTTTCCAAAAATAGAAATTTTTGATAAATTACCAATTATAGAAACCTAAACTTTTTTCAAACGTGCCAAGTACAAAAACTTTTTGAAAACTTACCGAAATTATAAATTTTTGAAAAGTTTGGGTATATACAAATTCAACCTTTTTTCAACACTAACCATGTATAAGATTTTTTTTTTCAAAATATATCTTTTTTCAACTAACCCAATATGAAAATTTATACATTCACTACGCCAAAAATGGCTTTTAAAGACGGTTGGCCGTTTTTTTTTTTAAATGACCGTCATTAAAAATGTGTACGTGAAGTAACGATGACGGTCATAAATTTTAAAATTACGATGACGGTCGTTTTAAAAATGACCGTCATTAAAACTTCAAAATAAAAAATAAATATTTTTTATGACGGTCATTTAAATTACAATAGTCATCAAAAATTTTAAATTAAAAATAAATATATTCTATGACGGTTAATAAAAAACGACCATCGTAAAAACCTTTTAAACTAACAATACAAAATTTCCTCTCGCATTATTATAACACACGTAAACTAACTCCTAGGGTATAATATTTTTTTGCTCCTCAGATTGGTTCACTTGGTTTTACTCTCAAATAGATTAATTACCGCTCAACGCTCTCTTCTCTTCTCTCACCTCTCGCCTCTCATCACTCGCCACTCACCTCTCTCCCCTTGTCATAATACTAAATTATATAATATGTTATAAAAATAAATTAAACAAAATATTCGTTTATATTATAAACGCAAAAGCCAAAAGCCCAGAACCTCTCCCTAACCTAAATTATCTACTCGAGCAAGCGCCTCCAAATCCTTTAATGGGTGGCATAATTTCCACGATCATCTGTTTTCTTCTTCTTCTGCTGATTTTCTGTACTGTTTGATTATACATAGACAGATGGAGAATGGATTCGAAGAAGGCAAACTGACGAAGAAATTCTCAGGGTTAGGGCTTGGGTTTGGGTTACCGAGCATCTTCACCGGCGATCCCTCCTCCTTCAATAACAATGACAGTAGCTTGTTCCAGGTCATGAAAGCCGTTGAAGCTGTTGAAACCACCATCGAATGTTGGACAGGTGGAAGAAAATAATCGATTGAGGGCCGAGTTACAACGAAAGACTCTTCTTCTCGACAAATATGTATGTACTTTATGCTGAATAACCGATATTTTCACTTAGACACATTTCCGACAGGGACGAGGTTTACTCGTGTATTTAGACTTCATAACTGGAGTTAGGTTGATCAAATAGGACATTATTTCAGATTTGGGACTATACCCATTGAAATTGTCTGTCAAACTTTAAGTTAAAATGCTATATTTAGATTCATCCTAATAAACGTATCATGTGAAGAGAAATGCTGAGCATTAAAAGGAAAAAAAACTGATGAAGATTAAACTTAATTCTGATAGATAGATGAGAAAAAGGACAAACACGAATTAGTTATGTTCTCCGTTTCTTACATGTTTATAATTTATCTAATGCTCCCACTCTCCTAGTATAGATGCAATTTGACATGTAAAGTTCTACTTATCAAACCTTCTATGCTGTAAATTTGTTCATGTTTACTCTAAATTATGCAATATTATCTACATGGGCTGATGCCCATGGCTGAAGCAGATAAATCTAGCAGTCTCTGGAAACAGGTATTGTCATTAATATATAGATGATGAATTTCTTAATGGAAGTTGAACTTTTAACTGGACCACAGACTATTTTCATAGGATCTCATTATTAAGATTCGGGAACATGAAGAAGAAATTTTTCAATTACGGAAACAACTTGCTGATTATTCTATAAAGGTAAATTGCAAAAGGTCTTCTCTAGTCATTGATATTTTGTGAGAGTAGTATCACCAGACTATCGAGCATGAGTTATTTTATGAGCTTAATCCAAGTAAACTCATTTCTTAAATGCAGGAGGCATTCTCTCTTTGTGATCCAAAGGTGATTGAGGTTAGTATATGTTGATTGAGGTTATAACCATTTACCTTTGTTTACTAATTATTTTCATAACTGGTGGAGTTTAAAGTTTTGCAAAGTGCATGAACTGTTACCTTCCCCCTCCACATTTGTTTTCTTCTTCTGTGCTTTTCTTGTTGTGGATAGATATATGTTTCGATGTGAGTGCCCAGTTAGGACTTAGGCTTTGGGATGGTTCTCTTAGGCTTTTGGATGTATGCAATGCAGTTAAAGATGCTGTAATTCACACCAAAGAATGTGCCCGAGAAATTCAATCGATTATGCATGCGAAGAAGACGTGAGGTCATGAAGTTGAGCTCGTCAATGAGGTCAAGAAATACATAGCCTCAAGAAAAGTAGTGAAGAAAGCAATCAAAACAAGAGTTGTTGTTCTAAACATTCTTAGCAACTAGTTAAATTTTCATCGAAAATTGTACATGATTATGTATCTTCATGAACTACCCATTTGCACAAGACTCTGATCTCGTTTGTCTCTTGTTTAAGTTAAAGGTTTTATTTTGGAGCTTTATTTAGTGTGGTTGACACAGAGTTGTATATTAATTACAAATTTATTTTGAAGTCAATGAAAAACGAAGCCTTGTTATGGATATAGTTTGATTGAGCAATAATAACATGTTGACGATTACTGATTTATTAATAAAATTATTTATATTTTATTATTCATATCGTCAATATATATATAACAGGATATATAAAAAGCTATATTATATATATATATATATATATATATATATATATATATATTTAGGACGGTTATTTAAATAACTGTCATTGAATAATGTACTAGCTATTATTTTCAAATTTTATTTGAGATTTTTTATGACTGTCAGTATCAGTTTACAATGATGGTCATGAAACAACAACCGTTATAGAATATATTTTTTATGACGGTCGTTTGTTTTTCTACGATTTTTAATGACAGTCGTTTTTTATTTTTTATGACGGTCACGACCGTCATTAAAAAGGCTTATTTACGATGACGCCTGAATAGATGACGGTCACTGTATTTTTTTTGAAACATTATCGTAGCTTTACAATGACGGTTAATGACCGTCTTTAAAGCCATTTTTTGGCGTAGTGATTTTTCAAAGATTACTAAGTATATGATCCTTTTTCAAAACTTAACAAGTAATGGATATTTTGTACAAGTTTTCAAAAATAGAAATTTTTGATAAATTACCAATTATAGAAACCTAAACTTTTTTCTAACGTGCCAAGTACAAAAACTTTTTGAAAACTTACCGAAATTATAAATTTTTGAAAAGTTTGGATATATACAAATTCAACCTTTTTTCAACACTAACATTGTATAGGATTTTTTTTTCAAAATATATCCAAAATAGATCTTTTTTCAGTTAAATCAATATGAAAATTTATACATTTTTCAAAGATTACTAAGTATACGATCCTTTTTCAAAACTTACCAAGTAATGGATATTTTATACAACTTTCCTAAAATAGATATTTTTATTAAATTACCAATTATAGAAACCTAAACTTTTTTCAAACGTACAATGTACAAAAACTTTTTTAAAACTTACCGAAATTATAAGTTTTTGATAAATTTGGGTTTATAAAAATTTAACCTTTTTTCAAAACAAACTATGTATAGGATTTTTTTTTTCAAAACATACCCAAAATAGATCTTTTTTCAACTAACCCAATATTAAAATGTATATATTTTTCAAGGATTACTAAGTACAGGATCCATTTTCAAAACTTACCAAGTAATGGATATTTTGTACAAGTTTCCAAAAATAGAAATTTTTGATAAATTACCAATTATAGAAACCTAAACTTTTTTCAAACGTGCCAAGTACAAAAACTTTTTGAAAATTTACCGAAATTATAAATTTTTGAAAAGTTTGGGTATATACAAATTTAACCTTATTTCAAAACTAACTATGTATATGATTTTTTTTTCAAAATTATCCAAAATAATCTTTTTTCAACTAACCCAATATGAAAATTTATACATTTTTCAAAGATTACTAAGTAAAATACTTTTTCAAAACTTACCAAGTAATGGATATTTTATAAATTTCAAAAAAGAAATTTTTATTAAATTACCAATTATGAAACCTAAACTTTTTCAAACGTACAATATACTAAAACTTTTTTAAAACTTACCGAAATTATAACTTTTGAAAAGTTTGGGTATTACAAATTTAACCTTTTTTCAAAACGAACTATGTATATGATTTTTTTTCAAAACATACCCAAAATAGATCTTTTTTCAACTAACCAATATTAAAATGTATATATTTTTCAAAGATTACTAAGTATAAGATCCATTTTAAAACTTACCAAGTAATGGATATTTTGTACAAGTTTCCAAAAATAGAAATTTTTGATAAATTACCAATTTTAGAAACCTAAACTTTTTTCAAACGTGCCAAGTCAAAAAATTTTTGAAAACTTACCGAAATTATAAATTTTTAAAAGTTTGTAAATACAAATTTAACCTTTTTTCAAAACAAACTATGTATATGATTTTTTTTTTCAAAACATACCCAAAATAGATCTTTTTTCAACTAACCCAATATTAAAATTATATTTTTCAAAGATTATAAGTATAAGATCATTTTTAAAACTTACCAAGTAATGATATTTTGTACAAGTTTCCAAAAATAGAAATTTTTGATAAATTACCAATTATAGAAACTAAACTTTTTTCAAACGTGCCAAGTACAAAAACTTTTTGAAAATTACCGAAATTATAAATTTTTGAAAAGTTTGGGTAATACAAATTCAACTTTTTTCAAACTAACCAGTATAGATTTTTTTTTTCAAAATATATCCAAATAGATCTTTTTTCAACTAACCCAATATTAAAATGTATACATTTTTCAAAGATTACTAAGTTATGATCCTTTTTCAAAACTTACCAAGTAATGGATATTTTATACAACTTTCAAAAATAATTTTTATTAAATTACCAATTATGAAACCTAAACTTTTTTCAAACGTACAAATAAAAACCTTTTAAAACTTACCGAAATTATAATTTTGAAAAGTTTGGGTATATACAAATTTAACCTTTTTTCAAAACAACTATGTATAGGATTTTTTTTTTTCAAAACATACCCAAAATAGATCTTTTTTCAACTAACCCAATATTAAAATGTATATATTTTTCAAAGATTACTAAGTATAGATCCATTTTCAAAACTTACAAGTAATGATATTTTGTACAAGTTTCCAAAAATAGAAATTTTTGATAAATTACAATTATAGAAACCTAAACTTTTTTCAAACGTGCCAAGTACAAAATTTTTGAAAACTTACCGAAATTATAAATTTTTGAAAAGTTTGGGTATATACAAATTCAACCTTTTTTCAACACAACATGTATAGGATTTTTTTTTTCAAAATATATCAAAATAATCTTTTTTCAATAACCCAATATAAAATTTATACATTTTTCAAAGATTACTAAGTATATGATCCTTTTTCAAAACTTACCAAGTAATGGATATTTTATACAACTTTCCAAAATAGAATTTTTATTAAATTACCAATTATAAAACCTAAACTTTTTTCAAACGTACAATGTACAAAAACTTTTTAAAACTTACCAAATTATATTTTGAAAATTTGGGTATATACAAATTTAACCTTTTTTCAAAACAACTATGTATAGGATTTTTTTTTTCAAAACATACCCAAAATAGATCTTTTTTCAACAACCCAATATTAAAATGTATATATTTTTCAAAGATTACTAAGTATAAGATCATTTTCAAAACTTACAAGTAATGATATTTTGTACAAGTTTCCAAAAATAGAAATTTTTATAAATTACCAATTATAGAAACCTAAACTTTTTTCAAACGTGCCAGTACAAAAACTTTTTGAAACTTACCGAAATTATAAATTTTTGAAAAGTTTGGGTATATACAAATTTAACCTTTTTAAAATAATATGTATTGATTTTTTTTTTTCAAAACATACCCAAAATAGATCTTTTTTCAACTAAAAATTAAAATGTATATATTTTTCAAAGATTACTAAGTATAGGATCCATTTTCAAAACTTACCAAGTAATGGATATTTTGTACAAGTTTCAAAAAATAGAAATTTTTGATAAATTACCAATTATAGAAACCTAAACTTTTTTCAAAGTGCCAAGTACAAAACTTTTTGAAAACTTACCGAAATTATAAATTTTTGAAAAGTTTGGGTATATACAAATTTAACCTTTTTTCAAAACAAACTATGTATATGATTTTTTTTTTCAAAACATACCCAAATAGATCTTTTTTCAACTAACCAATATTAAAATGTATATATTTTTCAAAGATTACTAAGTATAGGATCCATTTTCAAAATTACCAAGTAATGGATATTTTGTACAAGTTTCCAAAAATAGAAATTTTTGATAAATTACCAATTATAGAAACCTAAACTTTTTTCAAACGTGCCAAGTACAAAAACTTTTTGAAAACTTACCGAAATTATAAATTTTTGAAAAGTTTGGGTATATACAAATTCAACCTTTTTCAACACTAACCATGTATAGGATTTTTTTTTTTCAAAACATACCCAAATAGATCTTTTTCAACTAACATAATATAAAATTTATACATTTTTCAAAGATTACTAAGTATATGATCCTTTTTCAAAACTTACCAAGTAATGGATATTTTGTACAAGTTTCCAAAAATAGAAATTTTTGATAAATTACCAATTATAGAAACCTAAACTTTTTTCAAACGTGCCAAGTACAAAAACTTTTTGAAAATTACCGAAATTATAAATTTTTGAAAAGTTTGGGTATATACAAATTTAACCTTTTTCAAAACTAAATATGTATATAATTTTTTTTTTTCAAAACATACCCAAAATAGATCTTTTTTCAACTAACCCAATATTAAAATGTATATATTTTTCAAAGATTACTAAGTATAGGATCCATTTTCAAAACTTACCAAGTAATGGATATTTTGTACAAGTTTCCAAAAATAGAAATTTTTGATAAATTACCAATTATAGAAACCTAAACTTTTTTCAAACGTGCCAAGTACAAAAATTTTTGAAAACTTACCGAAATTATAAATTTTTGAAAAGTTTGGGTATATACAAATTCAACCTTTTTTCAACACTAACCATGTATAAGATTTTTTTTTTCAAAATATATCCAAAATATATCTTTTTTCAACTAACCCAATATAAAATTATAATTTTTCAAAGATTACTAAGTATATGATCTTTTTCAAAACTTACCAAGTAATGGATATTTTATACAACTTTCCAAAAATAGAAATTTTATTAAATTACCAATTATTGAAACCTAAACTTTTTTCAAACGTACAATATACTAAAACTTTTTTAAAATTACCGAAATTATAACTTTTGAAAAGTTTGGGTATTACAAATTTAACCTTTTTTCAAAACGAACTATGTATAGGATTTTTTTTTTTCAAAACATACCCAAAATAGATCTTTTTTCAACTAACCTAATATTAAAATTATAATTTTTCAAAGATTACTAAGTATAAGATCCTTTTTAAAACTTACCAAGTAATGGATATTTTGTACAATTTCCAAAAATAGAAATTTTTTAAATTACCAATTTAGAAACCTAAACTTTTTTCAAACGACAAGTGAAAAAATTTTTAAAACTTACCGAAATTATAAATTTTTGAAAAGTTTGGTATATACAAATTTAACCTTTTTTCAAAACAAACTATGTATAGGATTTTTTTTTTCAAAACATACCCAAAATAGATCTTTTTTCAACTAACCCAATATTAAAATGTATATATTTTTCAAAGATTATAAGTATAAGATCCATTTTAAAACTTACCAAGTAATGGATATTTTGTACAAGTTTCCAAAAATAGAAATTTTTGATAAATTACCAATTATAGAAACTAAACTTTTTTCAAACGTGCCAAGTACAAAAACTTTTTGAAAATTACCGAAATTATAAATTTTTGAAAAGTTTGGGTATATACAAATTAACCTTTTTTCAAAACTAACCAAGTATAAGATTTTTTTTTTTCAAAAATACCCAAAATAGATCTTTTTTCAACTAACCCAATATTAAAATGTATAATTTTTCAAAGATTACTAAGTTAGGATCCTTTTCAAAACTTACCAAGTAATGGATATTTTTACAATTTCCAAAAATGAAATTTTTATTAAATTACCAATTATTGAAACCTAAACTTTTTTCAAACGTCAATAAAAAACTTTTAAAACTTACCGAAATTATACCATTTTGAAAAGTTTGGGTATATACAAATTTAACCTTTTTTCAAAACGAACTATGTATAGGATTTTTTTTTTTCAAAACATACCCAAAATAGATCTTTTTTCAACTAACCCAATATTAAAATGTATATATTTTTCAAAGATTACTAAGTATAAGATCCATTTTCAAAACTTAACAAGTAATAGATATTTTGTACAAGTTTCCAAAAATAGAAATTTTTGATAAATTAGCAATTATAGAAACCTAAACTTTTTTCAAACGTGCCAAGTACAAAAACTTTTTGAAAACTTACCGAAATTATAAATTTTTGAAAAGTTTGGGTATATACAAATTCAACCTTTTTTCAACACTAACCATGTATAGGATTTTTTTTTCAAAATATATCCAAAATAGATCTTTTTTCAACTAACCCAATATGAAAATTTATACATTTTTCAAAGATTACTAAGTATATGATCCTTTTTCAAAACTTACCAAGTAATGGATATTTTATACAACTTTCCTAAAATAGAAATTTTTATTAAATTACCAATTATAGAAACCTAAACTTTTTTCAAACGTACAATGTACAAAAACTTTTTTAAAACTTACTCAAATTATAAGTTTTTGATAAATTTGGGTATATACAAATTTAACCTTTTTTCAAAACAAACTATGTATAGGATTTTTTTTTTCAAAACATACCCAAAATAGATCTTTTTTCAACAAACCCAATATTAAAATGTATATATTTTTCAAAGATTACTAAGTATAAGATCCATTTTCAAAACTTAACAAGTAATAGATATTTTGTACAAGTTTCCAAAAATAGAAATTTTTAATAAATTACCAATTATAGAAACCTAAACTTTTTTCAAACGTGCCACGTACAAAAACTTTTTGAGAACTTACCGAAATTATAAATTTTTGAAAAGTTTGGGTATATACAAATTTAACCTTATTTGAAAAATAAATATGTATGTGATTTTTTTTTTTCAAAACATACCCAAAATAGATCTTTTTTCAACTAACCCAATATTAAAATGTATATATTTTTCAAAGATTACTAAGTATAGGATCCATTTTCAAAACTTACCAAGTAATGGATATTTTGTACAAGTTTCAAAAAATAGAAATTTTTGATAAATTACCAATTATAGAAACCTAAACTTTTTTCAAATGTGCCAAGTACAAAAACTTTTTGAAAACTTACCGAAATTATAAATTTTTGAAAAGTTTGGGTATATACAAATTTAACCTTTTTTCAAAACAAACTATGTATATGATTTTTTTTTTCAAAACATACCCAAAATAGATCTTTTTTCAACTAACCCAATATTAAAATGTATATATTTTTCAAAGATTACTAAGTATAGGATCCATTTTCAAAACTTACCAAGTAATGGATATTTTGTACAAGTTTCCAAAAATAGAAATTTTTGATAAATTACCAATTATAGAAACCTAAACTTTTTTCAAACGTGCCAAGTACAAAAACTTTTTGAAAACTTACCGAAATTATAAATTTTTGAAAAGTTTGGGTATATACAAATTCAACCTTTTTTCAACACTAACCATGTATAGGATTTTTTTTTTCAAAACATACCCAAATCAGATCTTTTTTCAACTAACATAATATGAAAATTTATACATTTTTCAAAGATTACTAAGTATATGATCCTTTTTCAAAACTTAACAAGTAATGGATATTTTGTACAAGTTTCCAAAAATAGAAATTTTTGATAAATTACCAATTATAGAAACCTAAACTTTTTTCAAACGTGCCAAGTACAAAAACTTTTTGAAAACTTACCGAAATTATAAATTTTTGAAAAGTTTGTGTATATACAAATTTAACCTTTTTTCAAAAGTAAATATGTATATGATTTTTTTTTTTCAAAACATACCCAAAATAGATCTTTTTTCAACTAACCCAATATTAAAATGTATATATTTTTCAAACATTACTAAGCATAGGATCCATTTTAAAAACTTACCAAGTAATGGATATTTTGTACAAGTTTCCAAAAATAGAAATTTTTGATAAATTACCAATTATAGAAACCTAAACTTTTTTCAAACGTGCCAAGTACAAAATTTTTTTGAAAACTTACCGAAATTATAAATTTTTGAAAAGTTTGGGTATATACAAATTCAACCTTTTTTCAACACTAACCAAGTATAAGATTTTTTTTTCCAAAATATATCCAAAATAGATCTTTTTTCAACTAACCCAATATTAAAATGTATATATTTTTCAAAGATTACTAAGTATATGATCCTTTTTCAAAACTTACCAAGTAATGGATATTTTATACAACTTTCCAAAAATAGAAATTTTAATTAAATTACCAATTATTGAAACCTAAACTTTTTTCAAACGTACAATATACTAAAACCTTTTTAAAACTTACCGAAATTATAACATTTTGAAAAGTTTGGGTATATACAAATTTAACCTTTTTTCAAAACGAACCATGTATAGGATTTTTTTTTTTCAAAACATACCCAAAATAGATCTTTTTTCAACTAACCTAATATTAAAAATTATACATTTTTCAAAGATTACTAAGTATATGATCCTTTTCAAAACTTAACAAGTAATGGATATTTTACACAACTTTCCAAAAATAGAAATTTTTTTAAATTACCAATTATAGAAATCTAAACTTTTTTCAAACGAACAATGTATAAAAAACTTTTTTAAAACTTACCGAAATTATAACTTTTTGATAAGTTTGTGTATATAGAAATTTCACTTTTTTTCAAAACGAACTATGTATAGGATTTTTTTTTTCAAAACAATACCCAAAATAGATCTTTTTTCAACTAACCCAATATTAAAATGTATATATTTTTCAAAGATTACTAAGTATAAGATCCATTTTCAAAACTTACCAAGTAATGGATATTTTGTACAAGTTTCCAAAAATAGAAATTTTTGATAAATTACCAATTATATTTGAAATTGGATACAACTAAACTTTTTTCAAACGTGCCAAGTACAAATTTTTTTTTTGAAAACTTACCGAAATTATAAATTTTTTGAAACCAGTTTAAGGGTATATATTTTCAAATACTATTAACCTTTTTCAAAACTAACCAAGTAAATGATTTTTTTTATTTCCAAAAAAAATTTTATAATCCATAAAATAGATCTTTTTTCAACTAACCCAAAATATTAAATACGAATATATATTTTTCAAATTGATTACTAAGTATAGATCCTTTTTCAAAACTTACCAAGTAATGGATATTTTTACAACTTTCCAAAAATAGAAATTTTTAATTAAATTACCAATTATGAAACCTAAACTTTTTTCAAACGTACAAGTACAAAAACTTTTTAAAACTTACCGAAATTATAAATTTTTGAAAAGTTTGGGTATATACAAATTTAACCTTTTTTCAAACGAACCAAGTATATGATTTTTTTTTTCAAAACATACCCAAAATAGATCTTTTTTCAACTAACCCAATATTAAAATTATACATTTTTCAAAGATTACTAAGTATATGATCCTTTTTCAAAACTTACCAAGTAATGGATATTTTATACAACTTTCCAAAAATAGAAATTTTATTAAATTACCAATTATAGAAACCTAAACTTTTTTCAAACGTACAATATACTAAAACCTTTTTAAAACTTACCGAAATTATAACATTTTTGAAAAGTTTGGGTATATACAAATTTAACTTTTTTTCAAAACGAACTATGTATAGGATTTTTTTTTTCAAAACATACCCAAAATAGATCTTTTTTCAACTAACCCAATATTAAAATGTATATATTTTTCAAAGATTACTAAGTATAAGATCCATTTTCAAAACTTACCAAGTAATGGATATTTTGTACAACTTTCCAAAAATAGAAATTTTTGATAAATTACCAATTATATTTTGAAATTGGATCCAATTAAACTTTTTTCAAACGTGCCAATGTATAAAAATTTTTTTGAAAACTTACCGAAATTATAAATTTTTGAAAAGTTTGGGTATATACAAATTTAACCTTTTTTCAAAACTAACTATGTATATGATTTTTTTTTTCAAAACATACCCAAAATAGATCTTTTTTCAACTAACCCAATATTAAAATGTATATATTTTTCAAAGATTACTAAGTATAGGATCCATTTTCAAAACTTACCAAGTAATGGATATTTTGTACAAGTTTCCAAAAATAGAAATTTTTGATAAATTACCAATTATAGAAACCTAAACTTTTTTCAAACGTGCCAAGTACAAAAACTTTTTTGAAAACTTACCGAAATTATAAATTTTTGAAAAGTTTGGGTATATACAAATTTAACCTTTTTTCAAAACTAACAAGTATAAGATTTTTTTTTTCAAAAATATCCAAAATAGATCTTTTTTCAACTAACCCAATATTAAAATGTATACATTTTTCAAAGATTACTAAGTATATGATCCTTTTCCAAAACTTACCAAGTAATGGATATTTTATACAACTTTCCAAAAATAGAAATTTTTATTAAATTACCAATTATAGAAATCTAAACTTTTTTCAAACGTACAATGTACAAAAACTTTTTAAAACTTACCGAAATTATAACATTTTTGAAAAGTTTGGGTATATACAAATTTAACTTTTTTTCAAAACGAAATATGTATAGGATTTTTTTTTTCAAAACATACCCAAAATAGATCTTTTTTCAACTAACCCAATATTAAAATGTATATATTTTTCAAAGATTACTAAGTATAAGATCCATTTTCAAAACTTTACTAGTAATGGATATTTTGTACAACTTTCAAACGTACAATATACTAAAACTTTTTTAAAAGTTACCGAAATTATAACTTTTTGAAAAGTTTGGGTATTTACAAATTTAACCTTTTTTCAAAACTAACTATGTATATGATTTTTTTTTTCAAAACATACCCAAAATAGATCTTTTTTCAACTAACCCAATATTAAAATGTATATATTTTTCAAAGATTACTAAGTATAAGATCCATTTTTAAAACTTACCAAGTAATGGATATTTTGTACAAGTTTCCAAAAATAGAAATTTTTGATAAATTACCAATTATAGAAACCTAAACTTTTTTCAAACGTGCCAAGTACAAAAACTTTTTGAAAACTTACCGAAATTATAAATTTTTGAAAAGTTTGGGTATATACAAATTTAACCTTTTTTCAAAACAAACTATGTATATGATTTTTTTTTTTTCAAAACATACCCAAAATAGATCTTTTTTCAACTAACCCAATATTAAAATGTATATATTTTTCAAAGATTACTAAGTTTAAGATCCGTTTTTAAAACTTACCAAGTAATAGATATTTTGTACAAGTTTCCAAAAATAGAAATTTTTGATAAATTACCAATTATAGAAACATAAACTTTTTTCAAACGTGCCAAGTACAAAAACTTTTTGAAAACTTACCGAAATTATAAATTTTTGAAAAGTTTGAGTATATACAAATTCAACCTTTTTTCAACACTAACCATGTATAAGATTTTTTTTTTCAAAATATATCTTTTTTCAACTAACCCAATATGAAAATTTATACATTTTTCAAAGATTACTAAGTATATTATCCTTTTTCAAAACTTAACAAGTAATGGATATTTTGTACAAGTTTCCAAAAATAGAAATTTTTGATAAATTACCAATTATAGAAACCTAAACTTTTTTCTAACGTGCCAAGTACAAAAACTTTTTGAAAACTTACCAAATTATAAATTTTTGAAAAGTTTGGATATATACAAATTCAACCTTTTTTCAACACTAACATTGTATAGGATTTTTTTTTCAAAATATATCCAAAATAGATCTTTTTTCAGTTAAATCAATATGAAAATTTATACATTTTTCAAAGATTACTAAGTATACGATCCTTTTTCAAAACTTACCAAGTAATGGATATTTTATACAACTTTCCACAAATAGAAATTTTTATTAAATTACCAATTATAGAAACCTAAACTTTTTTCAAACGTACAATGTACAAAAACTTTTTTAAAACTTACCGAAATTATAAGTTTTTGATAAATTTGGCTTTATAAAAATTTAACCTTTTTTCAAAACAAACTATGTATAGGATTTTTTTTTTCAAAACATACCCAAAATAGATCTTTTTTCAACTAACCCAATATTAAAATGTATATATTTTTCAAGGATTACTAAGTAGAGGATCCATTTTCAAAACTTACCAAGTAATGGATATTTTGTACAAGTTTCCAAAAATAGAAATTTTTGATAAATTACCAATTATAGAAACCTAAACTTTTTTCAAACGTGCCAAGTACAAAAACTTTTTGAAAACTTACCGAAATTATAAAATTTTTGAAAAGTTTGGGTATATACAAATTTAACCTTATTTCAAAACTAACTATGTATATGATTTTTTTTTTTCAAAACATACCCAAAATAGATCTTTTTTCAACTAACCCAATATTAAAATGTATATATTTTTCAAAGATTACTAAGTATAGTATCCATTTTCAAAACTTACCAACTAATGGATATTTTGTACATGTTTCCAAAATAGAAATTTTTGATAAATTACCAATTATAGAAACCTAAACTTTTTCCAAACGTGCCAAGTACAAAAACTTTTTGAAAACTTACCGAAATTATAAATTTTTGAAAAGTTTGGGTATATACAAATTCAACCTTTTTTCAAGACTAACCATTTATAAGATTTTTTTTTTCAAAATATATCCAAAATATATCTTTTTTCAACTAACCCAATATGAAAATTTATACTTTTTTCAAAGATTACTAAGTATATGATACTTTTTCAAAACTTACCAAGTAATGGATATTTTAAACAACTTTCCAAAAATAGAAATTTTTATTAAATTACCAATTATTGAAACCTAAACTTTCAAACGTATAATATACTAAAACTTTTTTAAAAGTTACCGAAATTATAACTTTTTGAAAAGTTTGGGTATTTACAAATTTAACCTTTTTTCAAAACGAACTATGTATATGATTTTTTTTTCAAAACATACCCAAAATAGATCTTTTTTCAACTAACCTAATATTAAAATGTATATATTTTTCAAAGATTACTAAGTATAAGATCCATTTTTAAAACTTACCAAGTAATGGATATTTTGTACAAGTTTCCAAAAATAGAAATTTTTGATAAATTACCAATTATAGAAACCTAAACTTTTTTCAAACGTGCCAAGTGCAAAAACTTTTTGAAAACTTACCGAAATTATAAATTTTTGAAAAGTTGGGTATATACAAATTTAACCTTATTTCAAAACTAAATATGTATATGATTTTTTTTTTTCAAAACATACCCAAAATAGATCTTTTTTCAACTAACCCAATATTAAAACGGATATATTTTTCAAAGATTACTAAGTATAGGATCCATTTCAAAACTTACCAAGTAATGGATATTTTGTACAAGTTTCCAAAAATAGAAATTTTTGATAAAATACCAATTATAGAAACATAAACTTTTTTCAAACGTGCCAAGTACAAAAACTTTTTGAAAAGTTACCGAAATTATAAATTTTTGAAAAGTTTGGGTATATACAAATTCAACCTTTTTTCAACACTAACCAAGTATAAGACTTTTTTTTTCAAAATATATCCAAAATAGATCTTTTTTCAACTAACCCAATATTAAAATGTATACATTTTTCAAAGATTACTAAGTTTATGATCCTTTTTCAAAACTTACCAAGTAATGGATATTTTGTACAACTTTCCAAAAATTGAAATTTTTATTAAATTACCAATTATTGAAACCTAAACTTTTTTCAAACGTACAATATAGTAAAACCTTTTTAAAACTTACCGAAATTATACCATTTTGAAAAGTTTGGGTATATACAAATTTAACCTTTTTTCAAAACGAACTATGTATAGGATTTTTTTTTTTCAAAACATACCCAAAATAGATCTTTTTTCAACTAACCCAATATTAAAATGTATATATTTTTTAAAGATTACTAAGTATAAGATCCATTTTCAAAACTTAACAAGTAATAGATATTTTGTACAAGTTTCCAAAAATAGAAATTTTTATGATAAATTACCAATTATAGAAACCTAAACTTTTTTCAAACGTGCCAAGTACAAAAACTTTTTGAAAACTTACCGAAATTATAAATTTTTGAAAAGTTTGGGTATATACAAATTCAACCTTTTTTCAACACTAACCATGTATAGGAATTTTTTTTTTCAAAACATACCCAAATCAGATCTTTTTTCAACTAACATAATATGAAAATTTATACATTTTTCAAAGATTACTAAGTATATGATCCTTTTTCAAAACTTAACAAGTAATGGATATTTTGTACAAGTTTCCAAAAATAGAAATTTTTGATAAATTACCAATTATAGAAACCTAAACTTTTTTCTAACGTGCCAAGTACAAAAACTTTTTGAAAACTTACCGAAATTATAAATTTTTGAAAAGTTTGGATATATACAAATTCAACCTTTTTTCAACACTAACATTGTATATGATTTTTTTTTTTCAAAACATACCCAAAATAGATCTTTTTTCAACTAACCCAATATTAAAATGTATATATTTTTCAAAGATTACTAAGTATAGGATCCATTTTAAAAACTTACCAAGTAATGGATATTTTCTACAAGTTTCCAAAAATAGAAATTTTTGATAAATTACCAATTATAGAAACCTAAACTTTTTTCAAACGTGCCAAGTACAAAAACTTTTTGAAAACTTACCGAAATTATAAATTTTTGAAAAGTTTGGGTATATACAAATTCAACCTTTTTTCAACACTAACCATGTATAAGATTTTTTTTTTTCAAAATATATCTTTTTTCAACTAACCCAATATTAAAATTTATACATTTTTCAAAGATTACTAAGTATATGATACTTTTTCAAAACTTACCAAGTAATGGATATTTTATACAACTTTCCAAAAATAGAAATTTTTATTAAATTACCAATTATTGAAACTAAACTTTCAAACCCAATACAAAAATTTTTAAAATTACCGAAATTATAAATTTTTGAAAAGTTTGGGTTTATAAAATTTAATTTTTTCAAAACAAATTGTATAGGATTTTTTTTTTCAAAAATACCCAAAATAGATCTTTTTTAACTAACCCAATATTAAAATGTATATATTTTTCAAGATTACTAAGTAAGGGATCCATTTTCAAAACTTACCAAGTAATGGATATTTTGTACAAGTTTCCAAAAATAGAAATTTTGATAAATTACCAATTATAGAAACCTAAACTTTTTTCAAACGTGCCAAGTACAAAAACTTTTTGAAAATTACCGAAATTATAAATTTTTGAAAAGTTTGGGTATATACAAATTTAACCTTTTTCAAAACTAACATGTATAAATTTTTTTTTTTCCCAAAAAGATCTTTTTTTCAAATTTAAATTTTTTATAATTTGGGTTTTACAATTTAACCCTTTTTCAAAACAAACAGTATGAATTTTTTTTTAAAAATCCCAAAATAGATTTTTTTAATAACCCAATATTAAAATTAATTTTTTCAAAGTTACAAGTAAACCTTTTAAAACTTACCAATAATAATTTTGAAAGTTTAAAAATAAAATTTTTAAAATTACCAATTATAGAAATTTTTTTCAAACTCCCAAAAATTTTTAAAACTTACCAAATTAAAATTTTTAAAATTTTTGGGATTACAAATTTAACCTTTTTTCAAAACTAACCAAGTATGATTTTTTTTTCCCAAAAATAAATCCAAAATAGATCTTTTTTCAACTAACCCAATTTAAAATGTATAATTTTTAAAGTTTGTATATATCCTTTTCAAAACTTACCAAGTAAGGATTTTTTTTTCCAAAAATAAAATTTTTTTAAATTACCAATTATAAAATAAACTTTTTTCAAAGTCAATATAAAAACCTTTTTAAAACTTACCGAAATTATAAATTTTAAAAGTTTTATATACAAATTTAACCTTTTTTCAAAACAACATGTAAATTTTTTTTTAAAACTACCCAAAATAACTTTTTTAAAAAAAAAAAAAAAAAAAAAAAAAAAAAAAAAAAAAAAAAAAAAAAAAAAAAAAAAAAAAAAAAAAAAAAAAAAAAAAAAAAAAAAAAAAAAAAAAAAAAAAAAAAAAAAAAAAAAAAAAAAAAAAAAAAAAAAAAAAAAAAAAAAAAAAAAAAAAAAAAAAAAAAAAAAAAAAAAAAAAAAAAAAAAAAAAAAAAAAAAAAAAAAAAAAAAAAAAAAAAAAAAAAAAAAAAAAACCCAAAATAGATCTTTTTTCAACTAACCCAATATTAAAATTATACTTTTTCAAAGATTACTAAGTATATGATCCTTTTTCAAAACTTACCAAGTAATGGATATTTTATACAACTTTCCAAAAATAGAAATTTTTATTAAATTACCAATTATTGAAACCTAAACTTTTTTCAAACGTGCCAAGTACAAAAACTTTTTGAAAATTTACCGAAATTATAAATTTTTGAAAAGTTTGGGTATATAAAAATTTAACCTTTTTTCAAAACAAACTATGTATAGGATTTTTTTTTTCAAAACATACCCAAAATAGATCTTTTTTCAACTAACCCAATATTAAAATGTATATATTTTTCAAAGATTACTAAGTATAGGATCCATTTTCAAAACTTACCAAGTAATGGATATTTTGTACAAGTTTCCAAAAATAGAAATTTTTGATAAATTACCAATTATAGAAACCTAAACTTTTTTCAAACGTGCCAAGTACAAAAACTTTTTGAAAACTTACCGAAATTATAAATTTTTGAAAAGTTTGGGTATATACAAATTTAACCTTATTTCAAAACTAACTATGTATATAATTTTTTATTTTCAAAACATACCCAAAATAGATCTTTTTTCAAATTATACGTTTTTGATAAGTTTGGGTATATACAAATTTAACCCTTTTTCAAAACAAACTATGTATAGAATTTTTTTTTTCAAAACATACCCAAAATAGATCTTTTTTCAACTAACCCAATATTAAAATGTATATATTTTTCAAAGATTACTAAGTATAGGATCCATTTTAAAAACTTACCAAGTAATGGATATTTTGTACAAGTTTCCAAAAATAGAAATTTTTGATAAATTACCAATTATAGAAACCTAAACTTTTTTCAAACGTGCCAAGTACAAAAAATTTTTGAAAACTTACCGAAATTAAAATTTTTGAAATGTTTGGGTATATACAAATTCAACCTTTTTTCAAAACACTAACAAGTATAAGATTTTTTTTTTTCAAAATATATCCAAAATAGATCTTTTTTCAACTAACCCAATATTAAAATGTATACATTTTTCAAAGATTACTAAGTATATGATCCTTTTTCAAAACTTACCAAGTAATGGATATTTTATACAACTTTCCAAAAATAGAAATTTTTATTAAATTACCAATTATGAAACCTAAACTTTTTTCAAACGTCAATATACAAAAACCTTTTTAAAACTTACCGAAATTATAAATTTTGAAAAGTTTGGGTATATACAAATTTAACCTTTTTTCAAAACAACATGTATAGGATTTTTTTTTTCAAAACATACCCAAATAGATCTTTTTTCAACTAACCCAATATAAAATTTATACATTTTTCAAAGATTACTAAGTATATGATCCTTTTTCAAAACTTAACAAGTAATGGATATTTTTACAATTTCCAAAAATAGAAATTTTTTAAATTACCAATTATAGAAACCTAAACTTTTTTCAAACGTCAAGTACAAAAACTTTTTTAAAACTTACCGAAATTATAACTTTTTGATAAGTTTGTGTATATAGAAATTTCACTTTTTTTCAAAACGAACTATGTATAGGATTTTGTTTGTCAAAACAATCCCAAAATAGATCTTTTTTCAACTAACCCAATATTAAAATGTATATATTTTTCAAAGATTACTAAGTATAAGATCCATTTTCAAAACTTACCAAGTAATGGATATTTTGTACAAGTTTCCAAAAATAGAAATTTTTGATAAATTACCAATTATAGAAACCTAAACTTTTTTCAAACGTGCCAAGTACAAAATTTTTTTGAAAACTTACCGAAATTATAAATTTTTGAAAAGTTTGGGTATATACAAATTTAACCTTTTTTCAAAACTAAATATGTATATGATTTTTTTTTTTCAAAACATACCCAAAATAGATCTTTTTTCAACTAACCCAATATTAAAATGTATATATTTTTCAAAGATTACTAAGTATAGATCCATTTTCAAAACTTACCAAGTAATGGATATTTTGTACAAGTTTCCAAAAATAGAAATTTTTGATAAATTACCAATTATAGAAACCTAAACTTTTTTCAAACGTGCCAAGTACAAAAACTTTTTGAAAACTTACCGAAATTATAAATTTTTGAAAAGTTTGGGTATATACAAATTCAACCTTTTTTCAACACTAACCATGTATAAGATTTTTTTTTTCAAAAATATCCAAAATAGATCTTTTTTCAACTAACCCAATATTAAAATGTATACATTTTTCAAAGATTACTAAGTATATGATCCTTTTTCAAAACTTACCAAGTAATGGATATTTTATACAACTTTCCAAAAATAGAAATTTTTGATAAATTACCAATTATAGAAACCTAAACTTTTTTCAAACGTGCCAAGTACAAAAACTTTTTGAAAACTTACCGAAATTATAAATTTTTGAAAAGTTTGGGTATATACAAATTCAACCTTTTTTCAACACTAACCATGTATAAGATTTTTTTTTTCTCAAAATATATCTTTTTTCAACTAACCCAATATTAAAATTTATACATTTTTCAAAGATTACTAAGTATATGATCCTTTTTCAAAACTTACCAAGTAATGGATATTTTATACAACTTTCCAAAAATAGAAATTTTTATTAAATTACCAATTATAGAAACCTAAACTTTTTTCAAACGTACAATATACAAAAACTTTTTGAAAACTTACCGAAATTATAAATTTTTGAAAAGTTTGGGTATATACAAATTTAACCTTTTTTCAAAACTAACTATGTATATGATTTTTTTTTTCAAAACATACCCAAAATAGATCTTTTTTCAACTAACCCAATATTAAAATGTATATATTTTTCAAAGATTACTAAGTATAGATCCATTTTCAAAACTTACCAAGTAATGGATATTTTGTACAAGTTTCCAAAATAGAAATTTTTGATAAATTACCAATTATAGAAACCTAAACTTTTTTCAAACGTGCCAAGTACAAAAACTTTTTGAAAACTTACCGAAATTATAAATTTTTGAAAAGTTTGGGTATATACAAATTCAACCTTTTTTCAACACTAACCATGTATAGGATTTTTTTTTCAAAATATATCCAAAATTGATCTTTTTTCAACTAACCCAATATGAAAATTTATACATTTTTCAAAGATTACTAAGTATATGATCCTTTTTCAAAACTTACCAAGTAATGGATATTTTGTACAAGTTTCCAAAAATAGAAATTTTTATTAAATTACCAATTATAGAAACCTAAACTTTTTTCAAACGTGCCAAGTACAAAAACTTTTTTGAAAACTTACCGAAATTATAACATTTTGAAAAGTTTGGGTATATACAAATTAACCTTTTTTCAAACACAACTATGTATAGGATTTTTTTTTTTCAAAACATACCCAAAATAGATCTTTTTTCAACTAACCCAATATTAAAATGTATATATTTTTCAAAGATTACTAAGTATAAGATCCATTTTTCAAAACTTAACAAGTAATGGATATTTTGTACAAGTTTCCAAAAATAGAAATTTTTGATAAATTACCAATTATAGAAACCTAAACTTTTTTCAAACGTGCCAAGTACAAAAACTTTTTGAAAACTTACCGAAATTATAAATTTTTGAAAAGTTTGGGTATATACAAATTTAACCTTTTTTCAAAACTAACTATGTATATGATTTTTTTTTTTCAAAACATACCCAAAATAGATCTTTTTTCAACTAACCCAATATGAAAATTTATACATTTTTCAAAGATTACTAAGTATATGATCCTTTTTCAAAACTTACCAAGTAATGGATATTTTGTACAAGTTTCCAAAAATAGAAATTTTTGATAAATTACCAATTATAGAAACCTAAACTTTTTTCAAACGTGCCAAGTACAAAAACTTTTTGAAAACTTACCGAAATTATAAATTTTTGAAAAGTTTGGGTATATACAAATTCAACCTTTTTTCAAAACTAACTATGTATATGATTTTTTTTTTCCAAAAATAGATCTTTTTTCAACTAACCCAATATTAAAATTTATACATTTTTCAAAGATTACTAAGTATATGATCCTTTTCAAAACTTACCAAGTAATGGATATTTTGTACAAGTTTCCAAAAATAGAAATTTTTATAAATTACCAATTATAGAAACCTAAACTTTTTTCAAACGTGCCAATACAAAAACTTTTTTAAAACTTACCGAAATTATAATTTTTGAAAAGTTTGGGTATATACAAATTTAACCTTTTTTCAAAACTAACTATGTATATGATTTTTTTTTCAAAACATACCCAAAATAGATCTTTTTTCAACTAACCCAATATTAAAATGTATATATTTTTCAAAGATTACTAAGTATAGATCCATTTTTAAAACTTACCAAGTAATGGATATTTTGTACAAGTTTCCAAAAATAGAAATTTTTGATAAATTACCAATTATAGAAACCTAAACTTTTTTCAAACGTGCCAAGTCAAAAACTTTTTGAAAACTTACCGAAATTATAAATTTTTGAAAAGTTTGGGTATATACAAATTTAACCTTTTTTCAAAACAAACTATGTATATGATTTTTTTTTTTCAAAAATACCCAAAATAGATCTTTTTTCAACTAACCCAATATTAAAATGTATATATTTTTCAAAGATTACTAAGTATAAGATCCTTTTTAAAACTTACCAAGTAATAGATATTTTGTACAAGTTTCCAAAAATAGAAATTTTTGATAAATTACCAATTATAGAAACCTAACCTTTTTCAAACGTGCCAAGTACAAAAACTTTTGGAAAACTTACCGAAATTATAAATTTTTGAAAAGTTTGGGTATCTACAAATTCAACCTTTTTTCAACACTAACCATGTATAAGATTTTTTTTTTCAAAATAATCTTTTTTCAACTAACCCAATATGAAAATTTTACATTTTTCAAAGATTACTAAGTATATGATCCTTTTTCAAAACTTAACAAGTAATGGATATTTTGTACAAGTTTCCAAAAATAGAAATTTTTGTAAATTACCAATTATAGAAACCTAAACTTTTTTCAACGTGCCAAGTACAAAATTTTTTTGAAAACTTACCAAATTATAAATTTTTGAAAAGTTTGGATATATACAAATTCAACCTTTTTTCAACACTAACATTGTATATGATTTTTTTTTTTCAAAACATACCCAAAATAGATCTTTTTTCAACTAACCCAATATTAAAATGTATATATTTTTCAAAATTACTAAGATAGGATCCATTTTAAAACTTACCAAGTAATGGATATTTTGTACAAGTTTCCAAAAATAGAAATTTTTGATAAATTACCAATTATAGAAACCTAAACTTTTTTCAAACGTGCCAAGTACAAAATTTTTTTGAAAACTTACCGAAATTATAAGTTTTTGATAAATTTGGGTTTATAAAAATTTAACCTTTTTTCAAAACAAACTATGTATAGGATTTTTTTTTTCAAAACATACCCAAAATAGATCTTTTTTCAACTAACCCAATATTAAAATGTATATATTTTTCAAGGATTACTAAGTAGAGGATCCATTTTCAAAACTTACCAAGTAATGGATATTTTGTACAAGTTTCCAAAAATAGAAATTTTTATTAAATTACCAATTATTGAAACCTAAACTTTTTTCAAACGTACAATATAGTAAAACCTTTTTAAAACTTACCGAAATTATAACATTTTGAAAAGTTTGGGTATATACAAATTTAACCTTTTTTCAAAACGAACTATGTATAGGATTTTTTTTTTTTCAAAACATACCCAAAATAGATCTTTTTTCAACTAACCCAATATTAAAATGTATATATTTTTCAAAGATTACAAAGTATAAGATCCATTTTCAAAACTTAACAAGTAATAGATATTTTGTACAAGTTTCCAAAAAAAGAAATTTTTGATAAATTACCAATTATAGAAACCTAAACTTTTTTCAATCGTGCCAAGTACAAATACTTTTTGAAAACTTACCGAAATTATAAATTTTTGAAAAGTTTGGGTATATACAAATTTAACCTTTTTTCAACACTAACCATGTATAGGATTTTTTTTTCAAAACATACCTCAAATAGATCTTTTTTCAACTAACATAATATGAAAATTTATACATTTTACAAAGATTACTAAGTACTTGATCTTTTTTCAAAACTTACCAAGTAATGGATATTTTGTACAAGTTTCCAAAAATAGAAATTTTTGATAAATTACCAATTATAGAAACCTAAACTTTTTTCAAACGTGCCAAGTACAAAAACTTTTTGAAAACTTACCGAAATTATAAATTTTTGAAAAGTTTGGGTATATACAAATTCAACCTTTTTTCAACACTAACATGTATAGGATTTTTTTTTTCAAAATATATCCAAAATAGATCTTTTTTCAACTAACTCAATATGAAAATTTATACATTTTTCAAAGATTACTAAGTATATGATCCTTTTTCAAAACTTACCAAGTAATGGATATTTTATACAACTTTCCAAAAATAGAAATTTTTATTAAATTACCAATTATTGAAACCTAAACTTTTTTCAAACGTACAACATACAAATTTTTTTTTAAAACTTACCGAAATTATAAATTTTTGAAAAGTTTGGGTATATAAAATTTAACCTTTTTTCAAAACAAACTATGTATAGGATTTTTTTTTTTCAAAACATACCCAAAATAGATCTTTTTTCAACTAACCCAATATTAAAATGTATATATTTTTCAAAGATTACTAAGTAGTAGATCCATTTTCAAAACTTAACAACTAATAGATATTTTGTACAAGTTTCCAAAAATAGAAATTTTTGATAAATTACCAATTATAGAAACCTAAACTTTTTTCAAACGTGCCAAGTACAAAAACTTTTTGAAAACTTACCGAAATTATAAATTTTTGAAAAGTTTGGGTATATACAAATTTAACCTTTTTTCAAAACTAACTATGTATATGATTTTTTTTTTTCAAAACATACCCAAAATAGATCTTTTTTCAACTAACCCAATATTAAAATGTATATATTTTTCAAAGATTACTAAGTATATGATCCATTTTCAAAACTTACCAAGTAATGGATATTTTGTACAAGTTTCCAAAAATAGAAATTTTTGATAAATTACCAATTATAGAAACCTAAACTTTTTTCAAACGTGCCAAGTACAAAAACTTTTTGAAAACTTACCGAAATTATAAATTTTTGAAAAGTTTGGGTATATACAAATTCAACCTTTTTTCAACACTAACATGTATAGATTTTTTTTTTCAAAAATCATATATCTTTTTTCAACTAACCCAATATGAAAATTTATACATTTTTCAAAGATTACTAAGTATATGATCCTTTTTCAAAACTTACCAAGTAATGGATATTTTATACAACTTTCCAAAAATAGAAATTTTTATTAAATTACCAATTATAGAAACCTAAACTTTTTTCAAACGTACAATATACAAAAACTTTTTTAAAACTTACCGAAATTATAAGTTTTTGAAAAGTTTGGGTATATACAAATTTAACCTTTTTTCAAAACAAACTATGTATAGGATTTTTTTTTTCAAAACATACCCAAAATAGATCTTTTTTCAACTAACCCAATATTAAAATGTATATATTTTTCAAAGATTACTAAGTATAGATCCATTTTCAAAACTTACCAAGTAATGGATATTTTGTACAAGTTTCCAAAAATAGAAATTTTTGATAAATTACCAATTATAGAAACCTAAACTTTTTTCAAACGTGCCAAGTACAAAAACTTTTTGAAAACTTACCGAAATTATAAATTTTTGAAAAGTTTGGGTATATACAAATTTAACCTTTTTTCAAAACTAACTATGTATATGATTTTTTTTTTTCAAAACATACCCAAAATAGATCTTTTTTCAACTAACCCAATATTAAAATGTATATATTTTTCAAAGATTACTAAGTATAGGATCCATTTTCAAAACTTACCAAGTAATGGATATTTTGTACAAGTTTCCAAAATAGAAATTTTTGATAAATTACCAATTATAGAAACCTAAACTTTTTTCAAACGTGCCAAGTACAAAAACTTTTTGAAAACTTACCGAAATTATAAATTTTTGAAAAGTTTGGGTATATACAAATTCAACCTTTTTTCAACACTAACCATGTATAAGATTTTTTTTTTCAAAATATATCTTTTTTCAACTAACCCAATATG